>CM077669.1:140867484-142079984 GCA_039707655.1 Elymus sibiricus
TCTGGCACTGTAGCCTTCTTGTGCCGCGCCTAAAAGAGAGGAACAGAGTATTAGTTAAGGGCTCAAGCTAGCATGAAGAATGAATTTGCATGAATCATGAAGCAAACCACATACCCAGTTTTCCCCGAACCCACGTAGGTTGACGCTGCCTAGATAGTGTGGGACACCTTTCATTTGGGCACGCTTCTCCTTTGCACCGTCGTGGACGTTGCGCCATTGGGGAGTGCACCACTCATCCACCAACGCCTCCCAACAGTCCATCCTATCCGCACACCATCTCGGGGGCACCTAAGTTAAGCAAGAGAAATTTGAGCGCTACGCATACGAATCAAATCAAGGAACTAAGTACAAGGCCTTAAGAATAGGTAATTACCTTCATGTACTTCTCCTTACTCAGATAGTTGAGGCGGCACTTCTCTTTTTTCCTCCGAATACCAGTCGAGGCGTAGTAGTCTCGAATAGCCTGCGTCCGAGCCTCGTGCCGAAAGTTTTGAAGTAGGCGCCTGCACTCGTTGCCGATAACCCGAGCCGCGGCCTCCTCCTGTCCCTCAGCACACCTGTAGAAGGTCTGCAATCAAACAAGAAAACACGGATTAGTACAATCACTAGGGTTGCCAATCAAAGAAGAAAACACAATGTAGACGGCAAAGGAGAAATTACCCAAAACGTCTGGATCACAATGTCGGCGACCGTGTGGCACTCGACATCACCGATCCTATGCCCCGGCGCGGCCGGGGCAGCCAAGTAGTGCTCCCAGGTCATTCCTAGCTCTAGAACCCGGCCCTCACCGGGCAACGTGACCCGCCCCGGGAAACTCTGGTGACAAATCAAGCCAAGGACACTGTTGGGCTTGCGGCAACCAGGCCCGTGTGTCCAAGACCTGCAGTATGACAAGGCCAACGCATTAGATATTCGAAGAAACGTGAAGACAAAAGGTTAAAAAAGAGTAAATGCACTTACTTCTCCCCCTGCGGCGCAATCAACCACCTCTGGTCGGGGGTCGCCGGGGTGGGCGGGAGCTTTGTACCACCATGCTGGTAGACTTTGCGCCCCTCAACCCACTCACTCTCGCTATAGCTATCAGAACTATAGCCACCCTCAGCACGGCCACTCGACGAGCCCGCACCTGGGTTCTGCTGCGACTCAGCGTGATCCCCAGTCTCGTGGGACGAAGGCTCGGCGGCCCGACGCTCGTCGACCCCAGGCTCGTCGGCCGTAGGCGCGTCTGTCGTAGCCTCGTCTGTCGTAGGCTCGTCGGCCTGAGGCTCGTGGACCGGAGTCCGAGACGGCTGTACCTCAGGCTGCTCCATCTCAGACGGAGCACTCCTGTGGTCGGGTGAATCAGCTGGGGGTGGCGGCGAGGAAGGCGTAGTAGCGCCCGCAGCCACGTCCACCTCTACCAACCTTCTTCCCCCCCCCCCCCCCCGACCTCTCCCGGTCGAAGAAGAAGCGCCCGCCGGTGTCTGCATACTGAGATCCAGTGCTCTCCGGAGGTGGTGGGGTGGGATGGAAGTACCCCTCCCACCACGCGCCGAGGAAGGAGCCTCGGAGCGCTCTCGACCCGCGCCCACCATCTGTCAACACCTGCAATGAGAAAGAGTAAATGAAGTTAGTACAACATTAAAAAAATGAATACCTGACATGAATATAATTTAAGTGTATCATCATCATGAACATAATAAAAAATTGAATACCTAACATGAACAAATTAATAATATATATGTACATAATAATAATGGAATACCTGACATGAACCATAATATTAATCTTCATCGTCATCATTAATAAATGCATCATCATCGTCTATATATGCTTCGGGGTCAATAAATGCATCATCATCATCACTATCAGTAATGACGTGCTCATCATCATCATCAATAAATGCATCAACATGTGGAAGGCCTCCTGTACGTAATCGGTCAAGCATTGATAGGTCATCCGCAGCAGTAACCTCTTCTTGTTCCGGCTCTTCTTGTTCCGGTTCAGGCTCGGATTCACTGCCGCTATCTACTTCAATGTTCTGAGGTGAAGTAGAGCGGTTCTTGAAACGTTTTTTGGAAAGACGTGTTTCTTGGAAGAATTCTCCTTCATATGTGTCTGGGTTAATGTGAGGTTCATAATCCTCTTCATTGGGGGGAGGTGGTCTAACATGTGGCGGCACTTCATAAACGACATCCCAACCTTTGAGATTTGGATCACTTTGGCAGGCCCACGGTAGATAGAAAACTTGGGTTGCCTGTTGAGCCGTAATATAGACATCGGGAACATCCAAATGGGTGCTTTGTTTGATTTCGACTAGCCCTAGATGTTCATGAGTCCTTCTAGTTTCCTTCGGCTGGAACCAATAACATTTGAAGACTACGATTTTCGGTGGGTTTGCACCATAGAATAGAAGTTCATAAATTGCTTCAACTCTTCCATAGTACTCGGTACCTCCTTCGCCGATAGCAGAGACACAACAATTTGTAGACTTTCGGTCGGCCATAGATAGCTCTTTGCCATAGGTACGAAAGCGATACCCGTTGATGTCGTATTTGTCAAATAAACGGACCTTATAGTCAAAACCATTAGCGACTTGTCTCAATTCGGCGTCCATAGACTCTGAACTAGCCTACAAGTTTAATACGAAAGGATTGTTGCATTAGACGGAAATTAGATGAAGAAATGAAATGGTCTAATGGAAATTACCGTTTGTTTGAATGAAGAGATGAAACCGGGATAGCTGCCTCCATGCATTGCCAGAAGCTCATACTCTTCGACGGAATCCTTTTGGATCACCGCTCCATACGAGAATTTGGCGACGTATCGACTGTATCAAATATCCGGGAATAAGAGCAGTTCAAAGGAATTAGAGGTTGCGAAACAATGTACCGAGAACTTACTCGATGTACGGCCGCACTTCTGTTAGGTTGTTCAAGATATACAACGTAATGGTCCGCCATTCGTCGACATGCAGCGATAAGGAAGTATAAGCACCGGCTGGTGCGAGCTTCCCTTTGAATAGGCTGAGGTTGGATCCACCCTTTTTAGGGTCGCCAGCATTGTACCGAGGCTTCGGATTATGCAAATGACGATTTTTGGCTTCGTAGTGTGCTGTCACGAAGTTTGTCGCCTCCTCAGTAATGAATGCCTCGGCCATCGATGCTTCAATTCGACGTTTATTTTTACATTTTTCTCGAAGCATCTTCTGCATCCTATCAGTTGCGTAGCACCAACGATTCTGCACGGGCCCCCCCAATCGTGCCTCGGTCGGGAGATGCAAAATCAAATGCTGCATTGGATTAAAGAAGCCCGGTGGAAAGATCTTCTCTAACTTGCAGATCAACTCCGGCGCCAACTCTTCCAGTTCTTCTAGCAAGCCAGGCGATAGTTCTTTCGCACAAAGAACACGGAAGAAATAGCTCAGCTCTGCCAGTACTAGCCATTCATCCTCAGGGATAAATCCACGCAACATCACCGGCATTACCCGCTCAAGCCATATGTGCCAATCATGACTCTTGAGACCAAATATTTTCAATTTTTCAAGGATCGCTCCCCTCTTTAGATTCGCTGCATACCCATCGGTGAACATCAACTCCTTTTTCACCCATAGGATAATTTCCCTCATAGCTGGCCTTCCAAGATTGAACCATGCCTTTGGCTTCGTCCAGTTCTGCTTTCCTTTCAGTTGTCGCATATTTTGTAGCAGTCTATCACATAGAGTCTCCTGATCAACTCTAGCCTTAGGATTATCCTTTGTTTTCCCCTCTATGCCGAACAATGTACCAAAGAGGGCCTCGCCGACATTCTTTTCAGTGTGCATCACGTCGATGTTGTGTGGGCAAAGGAGGTCTTTGAAGTAAGGCAGATCCCACAAGCATGTCTTGTGAGTCCAGGCGTGTTCGGAATTATACCCCTTGAAATACCCTGGACGCTCCGGATCCGGCTCGAGAGAGTTGAACTGATCCAGGGTCTGTTGGCCTGTCAACGCAGGTGGTGCAGAGTTTTTGACAACTCTACCTTTGTTGAAGTTCTTCTTGTCTTTTCTGAACTTATGGCGAGGATCCAGGAACTGTCTATGCATGTCGAAGTAAGAAAACTTGCCACCCGCCTGCAGCGGATGAAACTCAAGAGCTGCCTTGCATGTGGGGCATGGGAACCTTCCATGCACACACCAGCCAACGAATAGTGCATACGCCGGCAAGTCATGCATCGAGTACATGTACCACGCACGCATTAGGAAGTTTTTTTTTGTAGCGGCGTCGTATGTCTTGATCCCATTATCCCAAGCTTCTTGCAGTTCATCCTTAAGCGGCTGCATGTACACATTCATATTCTTCCCCGGATAGTTGGTCCCCGGAATTATCAACGTCAGGAAAATGTTCTTTCTTTGCATAATCTGTCCGGGGGGGAGATTGAGTGGAATGACAAATACAGGCCAACAACTGTATTGAGCTGCCATCATACCAAACACATTGAACCCATCCGTGCTTATGGCGATTCGAGGATGCCTTGGATCTGCCGCTTTAGCATGATGTATTGCATCGAAGCGCTTCCACGCAAAAGCGTCCGATGTGTGTACCAACATCGGCTCCCCATCTCCATCTAGTTCGGTTCTTTTGCCCAATTTGTGCCATGTCATCTGTCTGGCCGTCTCTTCGACCATGAAAAGACGTTGAAGTCTTGGTATGATTGGCATATACCGAAGAACATTAACTGGGATTTTTGTCTGACTCTTCTCACCCATACCGTTGTCTACCTCAACATACCTGGAAGACTGGCAAACGGGACAATACTTCAAGTCCGCATACTCAAGCCTAAATAAGGCACATCCTTTCTCACAGGCATCTATCTTCTCATAGGGCATCTTAAGTGCACGGAGGATTTTGTCCGACTGGTACAGGTTTGCAGGCATTACATGGCCTTTGGGTAGAAAGCGTCCAAATAGTGTCATCATCGTGTCGTAGCATTCTCTGCCCAAGTTGAATTGAGCCTTCAGAGCCATTACTTGTGCGATGGCATCCAGCTGACAAAGCTCAGTGTGCTCATGGAGAGGACGTTTTGAAGACTCCAACATATCATTGAAGGCCTTTGCAGATTCCTCCATCTCATCGTCCGAATCCCGAGCATCATCAAAGTCTTCCACCATGTCTTCCATCCCGGTACCATGCTCGTCGGTGCGACGACGGCCCTCCTCAGCTCTGGCACATTGGGCAGACTCACCATGAAATGTCCAGACCATATAATCAGGCGTAAAACCCAACTTCTGCAGGTGTTTGATCAATTCAAACTCGGACATCTTATGAAAGTTGTCGCAGTCGACACAGGGGCACCAGTTTGTTTCCTGTCCATTTGCAAATGCGGCTCTCACAAACCCCTTGGTTTTTCTTAGCCATTCATGGGTCATGTCTTTCTGACTAGTGTGACCGGTGTACATCCACGCACGATCACTCATCTTGCCTAGCTACTGGACACACAAGAAATATATACATAATTCAGCAAACCATATTCATCAGTTAATAGAGTTTGTCAGTTTTATTACGTCCATGCAACCTAGACGCTAGTACGTAAAGATAGGTCCTAATCCCACCCGAGTATGTGTAGATTGGGTTCGTTTTCCCATGCTCTGCTCCGGATCCGACGCAAAATTTCGGCAGCACCTCCCCGCTGTTCTCCTGATACACGTCTCGGCAATAAGCAGAGAGGATGTGTACCCGGAGAACAACAGGGAGGCACTGACGAAATTCTGCATCGGATCCGGAGCAGAGCATATGGGAAAACGAACCCAATCTACACATACTCGGGCTGTCCATGGATAACGTTGGACAATTCGAAAGAATCACGGTTATAAATATGCAAATGCATGCATATTTATAGATGTAACCCTTTCGAACGGGAGACGCATAGTGGTCACGCATACTGATGATTGACACCTATAGCTAGCAAGTTTCATCGGCACGAAGACCGGAACAGAGCAAATGAAGGGGGGAGGAGGAGATGTCATTTGTGCTCACCCACGAACGCAGGGGCGGAGCTCGTCGAACACACGGGGAGGTCGTCGAACACCAGACCCTCACAGCCCCGAAAGAACTGCACATTTAAATCCACCCGATCAACACAAATATATATGATGTTTTTCTTAACAAAATCGGGAAATATACTTCCTAACTCATAATTCACAAATATATGACCCCATCGGCCTCTTGAAGGCCGAAGAGCACCTTTTCGGTCAACAGGAGGCCGAAGAGGTGTCGGGGGTCGGGGGTGTCGTGTCTTGGTGGCGTGGTGTCGGGGTGTCGTGGTGTCGGGGTGTCGGGGTGTCGTGTCGGGGTCGGGGTGTCGGGGGGTGTCGTGTCTGGGTGTCGTGGTGTCGGGGTGTCAGGGGTGTCGGGGTGTCGGGGTCGGGGTCGGGGTCGGGGTGCCGTGTCGGGGTCGGGGTGTCGGGTCGGGGTCGGGGTGCCGTGTCGGTGTCGGGGTGTCGGGTCGGGGTCGGGGTCGGGGTGCCGTGCCGGGGTCGGGGTCGGGGTCGGGGTGTCGGGGTCGGGGTGTCGGGTCGGGGTCGGGGTGCCGTGTCGGGGTCGGGATCGAGGTCGGGGTGTCGGGGTCGGGGTGTCGTGTCGGGGTCGGGTTGTCGGGTCGGGGTCGAGGTGCCGTGTCGGGGTCGGGGTTTTTTCTCTTTTTTTCTTTTCTTCTTCTTCCTCTTCTTTCTTTTCTTCCTTTTCTTCCATTTTTTTCCTTCTTCTTCTTCTTCTTCCTCCTTTCCTTTTTCCTCTTCTTCTTCTCCTCCTCTCCTCTTTTTTCTTCTTCTTCTTCCTCTTCTTCTTTTTTCTTCTTCTCCTCCTCCTCTTCTTCTTCTTCCTTTCCTTTTTTCCTCTTCTTCTTCTCCTCCTCTCCTCTTTTTTTTTTCTTCTTCTTCTTCTTCTTCTTCTTCTTCTTTTTTCTTCTCCTCCTCCTCTTCTTCTGTTTCTTCTTCTTATTATTATTTTTTGTTCTTTTTCTTTTTTATTTTTCCTTTTTTTTCATCTTCTTTTCTTCTTTTTTTTCTTCTAGGTTTTTTTTTCTACATAAATGTCTAAATATTTTTTCCTATTTACCCAAACACCTAAACAACTATTTGCAAAACATCTAAAAACAGAAAACTAAAAATCTAATTAGAAAAACAGAAAAAAAAAATTAAAAGGGGGGCAGGGGAAGCTCACCAGAGAGGGGCAGGGGGCAGGGCGGCCGGCGGCGAGGAGAGGAGGCCGGCGGCGAGGAGAGGAGGCCGCCGGGGAGGGGGCGGCGGCGGCAGGAGGGCCGTGAGGAGGGGGCGGCGCCGCGGTGGTGGAGGTGCGCCATGGGGAGGGGGGCAGGCGGTGGTGGAGGGCGGGGAGGGGGCGGCGGCGGCGGTGAGAGAGGGGGGGGAGGGGGCGGCGGCGAGAGGGCGGGGAGGGGGCGGCGAGAGGGCGGGGAGGGGGCGGCGGCGGCGGCGGTGAGAGAGGGGAACGGGCACGGGTGTGAGAGGGAGAGAGGTGAGAGAAAGAGAGAGAGGCGGGAGGCGCGGGGGGATGGCGAAAATTCAGCCCCCTCTTTGCCGTCTGCTGGCAGATGGCAAAGTTCTTTGCCGTCTGCCAGCAGACGGCAAAGAGGGGGGCCGTTAGCCCGTCCCCGCCGTTACACTGTGGGGCCCCCCTCACCTCTTTGCCGTCTGCCAGCAGACGGCAAAGAAGTGGCCCGTGTGGCCTGGCAAGTGCAGTACCAAGTGGGGCCCACTTTGTTCTTTGCCGTCTGCTGGCAGACGGCAAAGAACTCTTTGCCGTCTGCCAGCAGACGGCAAAGAAGTGCAGATGGCAAAGAGCCTCTTTGCCATCAGCATGTTCTTTGCCGTCTGCTTTATGAAAGCAGACGGCAAATATCCTCTTTGCCATCTGCCATCAGACGGCAAAGAGCTGGCAGATGGCAAAGTCCCTGATTCCAGTAGTGAAAATTATGTTCTCTTTGTCCTATTACTTGTGAACTTTGCAATAAAGTTGGTCATCTTAATTTCCAATGCAAACTATTTCATGATCAAATCTTTGCCAAATATTGTAATGACTTGGTCACCCTTGAACTTTACAATGAGATTTCTCTATTTTTGGGGAGTGAAGAATTGACACATAAAAATAGTTGGTTTGAATTATTCATTCTCACGGACGACATTGAAACTAATCTAAAAAATATCTATATGTTTTGCATGGTAAATTGCAATGAGAATGCTTATATTGCCAATCGTAGAAAGATGGGAAAACCAATAGAATATAAAAGGAATACTAATGAAAGGGTAAAGATTTCCACTTTCCCTCCTGTTGTCTCCCATGATGAAATAGGTGATGAGGAGGAGCTCCCTATTCAACCAATCTCATCAATAAGAAGCTCGAAAAAATTAATTAAACCAACACATGATGTGGTGAAGAAGAAGAAAAGAAGAAAGATTAGAGGTAAAAAGGTATCTCTCCCAAATGATGTTGTTCCTATTATTGTTGTGCCTCACAAGGATGAGTCAAAAATAATTGTGGAAGATGATACACTTGATGATGATTTTGTTATGCCTATAGCTTGTTGTGATGACTATGATTGGGAAGATAATGATACTTCTTATAATCTTGGAAATCTTTTTGGCACCAACTTGGTAAATTATGATGATAAAAATTGTTATACTATTGGTGTTATTCATATTATTAATGATGAGAGTGATTATGCTTATGATATGCCAAGCCACAAGTTTGGGGATGCTACGTTTGATGAGAATGACATGTTTGAGAATTTATTTGCTGCAATTAATGTTTAGGGATGGCACCCATAGGGTATGGGTACGGGTGAAGCCACCCCATACCCTTACCCGTCCCCCGCGAGCTTACCGATCACCCTTATCCATACCCGCCAACGGGTACGATTTTTTCCCATACCCGTTACCCGACAGGATAGATGGGTACCCGCGGGTAAAATCACCCATGTTTGCAAAACATCAATTTGAACAACTTATAGTCATAAACAACAACATATAATCATAGTTTACAAAAAATATATTATAACAATAACATATACTTATAAACAAAATCATATAGTCATAGACAACAACACATAATCATACATTTTCACTTCACAAATTCTATACATAGTGTAGAATGTCGAGATAATTTTGAGTTCACATAGATTTTATATGGGTATGTGGGTATATGGGTAGGGGTTATATGATCTCATACCCGTACCCGCTCTACCTGATGGGTTTCGGATTTTCCTATTTATATACCCATGGGTAATTCTTTATCCCATACCTTTACCCTAATAGGGTTTTTACCTGCAGGGTACGTGGGTAATGGGTACCCATTGCCATCCCTATTAATGTTTGTCCCAAGCTTGGGGATGCTATGCTTAATGAAGATGATCTTTTTTGTTCCCCTACTTTGGATGATCAAATTTGTTATGATGATTGCATGCCTCCTATTTATGATGATTGCGATATTTATGAAAGTGGGTTTGGAAGAGTGTCACCTTTAGATAATTATTATCCCACCATTTTGGAGGGTGTTGAATTTTATTATAATGATAAAAGTGGATTTGGAGAGGTCATGACTTTATTTCGTAATGATTCCACTATTTCGGAAGAGGTTTCACTTGACTATGATGAGAACAAAGTTGCTACTTATGATGATTATTGTGATGTTACTTATGTTATAAAAAGTAGTAATAATTATTGTCATAATTTTGAATATCCTTTTACTGAACATTACTCATTTAATGTGGAAACAATTTATAGTATTCGAGTTTCATTTGATGCTCCCACTATTATGAATGAGAAGAATTTTTCTTATGAAGAGAGTAATAAAATTTCTATTCTTGTGGATCATGAAAATAATGCTTTATGTGATAGTTATATTGTTAAATTCCTTCATGAAGCTACTGAAAATTATTATGAGGGAGGAGCATATGCTTGTACGAATTGCAATAATATCAAGTTTCCTCTCTATGTGTTCAAAGTTTTGAAGTTACGCTTGTTTTGCCTTCCTATGCTAGTTGATTCTTGCTCCCATAAGTTGTTTGCTCACAAAATACCTATTCATAGGAAGTGGGTTAGACTTAAATGTTCTTGCCTTGTGATTCATGATGCTCTCATTACGTTTCAATTCTTTACTTTTATGCGAGCATCATTGAAATCATCATGCCTAGCTAAAAAGGCATTAAAAAAAGCGCTTGTAGGGAGACAACCCAACACTTTTACTTTATGTTTTTGACTGTTCACATGATTAAGCTACTGTATTAATCATGTTTTGTGTCTTTTATTTCAATAAAGTGCCAAGTAAAGCCTTTGGGATGACTCACGAGATGAGTAGAATTCATGCTGAACCCAAACAGAAACTTTTGACACCAGTACAGGAATTTTCATTTTTTACTGGAGCATTATAATGATCTGAACTTTTTACACAGTGTTTATATACACATTTTTTAGGTTTTCCTAATTTTTAGTAATTTTTAGATACAGTTAAGTATGGTTATACTACAGATCTTCACAGACTGTTCTGTTTTTCACAGATTCTGTTTTGCATGCATAGTTTGCTTGTTTTTGTGGTCCCATAGCTTATATTCAGTGATATAAATTATGGGAATGGTAGAATACAGTAGTTATTATTTGAGAACAATTATGAATCTTGTCTTGACAGTACCTAAGTGAATGATCTTTATTCATTATACTAACCCATCTCACGAAGTTCCGTTAAGTTTTGTTTGATTGAAGTTTTCAAGTTTTGGGTGAGACACCGATATGAGGATAATAAGGAGTGACAAGAACCTAAGATTGAGGATGCCCAAGGAACCCCCAAGGTAATATCCAAGGAAGACTCAAGCGCCTAAGCTTGGGGATGCCCCAGAAGGCATCCCCTCTTTCGTCTTCAACATTATCGGTATATCTTAGTTGGAGCTATATTTTTATTCGTCACATAATATGAGTTTTGCTTGGAGCGTCAATTTATTTTGTTGTTATATGGTAGGTGTTATTTATAATCTTGTTTTTCAATAAAAAGTTCCAAGAATTGCCTTAGGATGATTGCATTGCATGTTTGATGTGTGTTGTGTAAAAACAGAAACTTTCTCTGTAGTGTTTGAATTTTCGTAATTTACTGGAACGTGGAAAGTTTCTGAAATTTTTACAAATTGTTGTCATATAAATTGTTTATCACTTCCTAAATGTTCATAATTTTTGGAGTTACAGAAGTACACTGTTTTCATAAATTGCTACAGACTGTTCTGTTTGGGCAGATTTCTGTCATAGTTTTGTTATCTACTTATCCTATAGTTTCCATAGCCTATATTGGTAGATATAAATTGTGGAAATGATAGTAAACATTAGTTTTTGTTTCGAAATTATTATGAAACTTGTCTTGTCAGTAAATGAAGTGTTGATTTATTCTTATGTGTACTAACCTATCTCACGAGTTCTTTTCGAGTTTTGTGTGGATGAAGTTTTTGAGAATAGGTGAAACCATGATATGAGAGGATTGAACGAGATACAAAAGCTCAAGCTTGAGGATGCCCGAGGCACTGAAAGTAAATATTTCAAGAAGTCTCAAGCATCTAAGCTTGGGGATGCTACACATCCCACCTCTCTTCGTCAACTATCGGTTAGCCTATGTTGAGCCTAAATTTTTATTCATTCACATGATGCGTGCTATTCTTGGAGTTATATTTTTGTTTAGTTTGCTGTTTGAATAAGATACTCAGATCTGCAAGTCTTTATTGAGAGAGAGCCCTCACATATCTACTTAATTGCTTGACTACTCATTGATCTTCCCTTATATCTTTTGAGAGTAGCTTGTCATTTACTCATGTGCTTCACTTATATCCTACGAGTAAATTGTTGAATGAATTGAATACCATGAAGTTGAAATTATATGTTCATATCATGCCTAGTTGTAGCTTCACATTGGATTTAGAAAGTGAAATCGTTTGAAGCTTGACAATCACAATATTGGTCATAGAAGCAATTCGTGAATGATTAGTATAAGGAAGAGAAATTTCACATACAAATATATTATCTTGGACATCTTCTACGATTGTGAATACCCATTAATTATTTTCAAACTTGAGCAAATTTGTTGAAGTTGGACAAGGAAGACAACGTAATGAGTTATGGTTGTGTATATTTGCATAGAAGTTATATTGTTATGGATCCTCCAACATGTGGTGCTTGTTTAGAACCTTTTGCTAGCCAACACTTCGTACTAAGTAGAGATACTACTTGTGCATCCAAATCCTTGAGCCAAGTTTCTTCCATAAGAGTCCACCATACCTACTTATATATGGTATTTCACTTCCATTCCAAGTAAATTTGCATGTGCCACCTCTAAACATTCAAATAAACATCTGTTTTGTGTGCCTGGACCGCTCATGGAGCAACGGGGGGCGGTCAGTATCTTCCATGTTAAGCGGGTTATTCTCATGATGAGTGTTTATTCACTCGTCCTTGCATGAGAGGGGCGCGAATAGGGATTCCCAGTCCCGAAATAAAAAAAATTGCAAATAATTAAACAAAACTCCCCCAGGAATGTTGTTGGTATGGACAGTACCCATGGATTCGGCTAGCCGTGGAGTGTGTTTGTTGGTGGAGGGGGAGTTAACCTTTACTTTTACCGCTTGGGAACCGCCGCTAATGTGTTTAACATGGAAGATATTGATAACTCTTGGTCATAACGTTGACAGGAAGGGTGCACCTCCCAAAAATTATATGTATCTCTGATTTAAGCGTTGAGCTCAGGCACCTCTGCAAATCCCTGCTTCCCTCTGCGCAGGGCCTATCTTTTACCTTTCAGTATTTACTTTTATGCAAGAGTCAATAGTATGCATTCTCATTTCAACCTCAATTATTCTCTAGTTGGCAAGCATCATGTGGTGGGGAAAGATCTAGGCACATATGGCCAGTCAAATATATTTGATCATGACTTATTATTGTTGACAATTATCTCTATGATAAATGAGTTGGGAGGCGAAACATTAAGCCCCTATCTTTCTCTGTGTTCGATGGATGCCATTTGTTCTAAAAATATGCTTTGAGTACTAGCAATCATAGAAGACTATATGATGATTGCGTATGTGGAGCTCTTACTTAGACTTTGTTGAGAATAAGTTAAATTGCAGTTGTTTGGTGACTAAGAACATAGGTTGTTAAGTTTCAAGAGAATTCATTATTTGAACCATGACATGTGAATTGATTGCTCTATCATGATGATTTTTATGAGAAAAAGTTGCTGTTATGATGCTAGGAAAAGTGGTTGAAACTATCATTGATCAAACTTATGCACCATGATAGCATTCACACTTCATAAATTATTTCTTTTATCATTTACCTACTCGAGGACGAGTAGGAATTAATCTTGGGGATGCTGATACGTCTCCAACGTATCGATAATTTATGAAGTATTCATGCCATATTCACCAATGTTTACAATACTTTTATATGGTTTTGAATCACTTTGCATGATTTATTTAGAACTAACCCGGACTAACGTTGTTTTAAGAAGAACTACCATGGTGTTGTTTTTTGTGCAGAAATCAAAGTTGTCCAAATGCAACGAAAGTTTTTGACGATTTTTTTTGGAACAAAAGAGGAACTAGAAGCTTCGTTGGAGGGCCAGAAGAGCCACGAGGTGGGCACAACCCACCAAGGCGCGCCAAGCCCCTCTGGTGCGCCCTGGTGTCTTGTGGTCCACTCGTGGGCCATCTTCGCGTGAAACCGACGCCCAAAAATCCTATATATTCAGAAACCCCTAGAAATAACCCTAGACGAGAAGTTCCTCCGCCGCAACTCTCTGTATCGGCGAAAACCCAATCTGGAGGCGTTCCAGTACCCTGCCGGAGCTGGTAGATCATCTCTGGTGGCCAACTTCATCATCCCGGCGAAGGCCATGACGAGGAGGGAGTAGTCCACCCTCGGGGCTGAGGGTATGTACTAGTAGCTATGTGTTCAATCTCTCTCTCTCGTGTTCTTGAGATGTCACGATCTTGATGTATCACGGGCTTTGTTAATATAGTCGGATCACATGATGTTATTCCCTTGCTACCTTGTTGTGATGAATTGAATCTTTACCTTTGAGATCTCGTTATGTTGGATTGATCATTATGGTTTGAGAACACTTGATGTACGTCTTTCATGGGATACCCGTAGTGACATGGGGTGCTCTATTGATTCACTTGATGTATGTTTTGGTACTCAACTTGCGGATTCCCGAGGTGACATTGGGGTAATCTATGCATAGGGGTTGATGCACGTTCTTGTCCTACGTTCTCCGATAGAAATCTTGGGACACTCTTTGAGGTTCTTTGTGTTGGATTGAGTATTATGAATCTGAAATTGTTTGATGCGTATCGTATAATTAACTCATGGATACTTGTGGTGATATTGGAGTATCTAGGTGACATTAGAGTTGGTTGATGCGTATCATATGTTGTTATTTTAGTACGAACTCTAGATAGATTGATCGGAAAGGATAACTTGGTGTTATTTTAGTATGAACTCTTGGATAGATCGATCGGAAATGATAACTTTAAGGTGTTTTCGTACCCAACAAACAATTTCTTATTATGTTCTCCGCTAGATAAGAACTTTGGAGTGATTCTTCGTTGCACGTTGAGGGATGGTCATGTGATCCAATTATATTAGCATTGTTGAGAGATTGCACAAGCGAAAGTATGGACCCTAGGCCTTGTTTTCAAGCATTGCAATACCATTTGTGCTCACTTTTGTTACTTGCTGCCTTGCTATTTTTATATTTTTAGATTATAGAAACCTTCATCTACCATCCATATTGCACTTGTATTACCATCTCTTCGTCGAACTAGTGCACCTTTACAATTTACCATTGTATTGGGTGTGTTGGGGGCACAAGAGATTTTTTGTATTTGACTGCAGGGTTGCTTGAGAGAGACCATCTTCATCCTACACCTCCCACGGATTGATAAACCTTAGGTCATCCACTTGAGGGAAAATTGCTACTGTCCTACAAAACTCCGCGCTTGGAGGCCCAACAAAGTATACAGGAATAAAGTTGCGTAGTAGACATCAGAACATCATTGGGAAACATGCTATTCAAGAATTTTTTGAGCATTCAATAGTTTCCCCGCTTATTAAAGGATCTGTACTTGATGAAACAAATTGTTATGAAGATGCTATTACTAAGCTTATATTGAAATTGGAAAGAAAGTTTGTGCACCTCCATCCTATGCTACAAAAGATATTTTTGGGACTTCCTAGCATACACAATCCTGAGATTAAGAAAATTTCCACCAACATCCTTATGCATAAATTTGATTATATTGTGCGTGAAGCTAAGGATATTTTTACTTTCTATGGAATAAAATAAGAACATAGAAGTAATCCTTCATAATAGAGATGCATTGCGTAGGATAGAATCTAATGATTATCAAAGATTTGATGAGAATATGAGAAAATTTCCTTCCCGAAGAATTGACACAATCCCTATTTCTCCACACTTGTGATAAATTTGAATGGATTGCTAAGAGAATTAATGAAGGATTTAGTAATGATTGGCATGAAAATATTATTAGAGAACCTATTAGGGATGAAGTCCACGCTCTTTATGAGGATCCTTATGATGAAAATGATGTTAGTGATGATTTTATAAATTCCTTTGAACACTTGGGATTTTACAATAGCTTTGAGAAGGGTGACTCATTTAGTAAGATTTTGGAATAGCTAATTTTGAAGGAAATGAAGGGGTCCAACACTTGAAAATATGGATTATGCCTAGCTAGGGGCATAAAACAATAGCGCTTCTTGGGAGGCAACCGAATATGTATCTTTATCTTTGTGTTTACTTTTTGTTTTTGTGTGATAACATGACTGTTACCTCTTTAATAATTATGTTTTTATGTTTTAATTGGTGTTTGTGCCAAGTAAAGCCTTTGGGATGACTCACAAGATGAGTACAAACGATGTTGAATCTGAAACATAAACTTTTACTCTAGTGCAGGAATTTTCATTTTTTACTGGCGCGTGATAATGATCTGAAATTTTAACAAAGTATTGCTACACAAATTATTTAAGTTTTCCTAATTTTTCAGAATTTCTAGAGTTACAGAAGTAGGTGCTCTTTACAGATTGCTACAGACTGTTCGGTTCTAAAAAGATTCTGTTTTGCTTGCGTAGTTTGCTTGTTGATTATGCCATGGACTATATCAGGGGGGTGTAAGCCATGGGGAAGTTAGAATACGGTACCTATTATGAAAAAGTGAATTTGAATAAATTTGTCACAGTACCTCAAGTAAGTAATATGTTTCTTATACTAACGGATCTCACGAAGTTTTGTTGAGTTTTGTGTGATTGAAGTTTTCAAGTTTTGGGTGTGATCACGATGGACTACGGAATAAGGAGAAGCAAGAGCCCAAGCTTGGGGATGCCCAAGGCACCCCAAATATAATTCTAAGGAGACTCAAGCGTCTAAGCTTGGGGATGCACTAGAAGGCATCCCCTCTTTTGTCTCAATCCATCGGTATGTCACTTGGAGCTATATTTTTATTCATCACATGATATGTGTTTTGCTTGGAGCGTCGTTTGATTTTGTTTACTTTTACTTTCAGTTTGTCACAATCATCATTTGCTGGACACACCTATTTGAGAGAGAAACACCTTCATGATAATTTTATAGAATACTCTATGTGCTTCACTTATATTTTGAGCTAGGCAGTTGCTCTAGTGCTTCACTTATATCTTTTTGAGCAAGGTGGTGTGTAGATTTTATAGAAATAATATGCTCTCGTTCTTCAGTTATATTTGTTTGAGAGCTTAGTAATAGTGACGGTAATTTGCTTGGGTCATAAGACTAGTCCAAGAATATTAGGTATTCAATGAATGATAATCAAAACCATCGTGTAGCACATATAGAGAAGTTGTGGTTAATGACATTGATGTGGTAATATGAAAAAGGTGTGAGTCCAAAATTGTTGATTCATAGAAGTGTCGAGATTAATAGGTGTTAACTTGTTATTTATCTAAAAATTAAAGAGGCAAGGTGATGGTGTGTGAGCATTTATATTCCTTGTTGAAATCCTAGTGTTGTTTTGAGTCGGGGGCGCGCGATGGTTAACTCCTACCAACCACTTCCCTCGGAGCATGCGAGGAGTACTTTGATTTGTGATAAAACTAATAAAACTTTGCAATAAGTATGTGAGTTATTTATGACTAATGTGACACCATGGACATACGCATCTTCGCCTTCTCATATTTGCTAGCCTCTTCAGTACCGTGCATAGCCCATTCTCACCTCAAGGATCGGTGCAAATATTCGCCGGTGCATCCAAACCCCGTGACATGATACGCTCTGTTGCACATAAGCCTCATTATATCATCCTCAAAAAAGCCACCACACCTACCTATTATGGCATTTCCGTAGCCATTCCGAGATATATTGTCATGCAAATTCCATCGTCACTTCACATGACTAGTTCGTTCATCATCATAATGCTTTGCAAGATCGTATAGAGTTGACATAGTATTTGTGGCAAAGCCACCGTTCTTCATATTTTTGATACATGTCACGCTAGATCATTGCACATCCTAGCACTGCCAGAGGCATTCATACAGAGTCATATCTTCCTATCAGTTCTACATGTCGAGTTGTATGTAAATAAAAGTGTGATGATCATCATTATCAGAGCATTGTCCCAGTGAGGAAAGGATGATGGAGACCATGATTCGCCCACAAATCGGGATGAGACTTCGAACAAAAAATGAAATAAAAATGGGGGAGGCCAAATGAGCCCTCCATATATATAAAAAGAGAGAGAAAATGGGGGAGGCAAAAAAATGAGAAAAGCCCACCATAAAAAAATGAGAGAAAAGAGAGAAGGGACTTTGCTACTATCCTTTACCACACATGTCTACATCATGTCATCCTTCTCCAAGCATTACTCTGTTTGTCATGAACTTAATACGTAGAGAGGCAAGCATAGAAGCGCTCTTGAAGTGGAGTAATATTAGTAGGTGCAGGGAGGAGTTGGCCTATTTGCTTATGGACGTGATGCCTATATACACATGATCATTGCCATGAACATCGCATAATTATTTTATTTTCTATAAATTGCCCAACAGTAATTTGTTTACCCACCGCATGCTTTGCTTATGAAAGATGCCAGTAGAGAACTCTACGGCCCCCGGGTCTATTCACTTATAAATTCACAAACGCTATCATTTCCTTGCTGTTATTTATTACCCTTTATTTTATTTTGCACTTTACTATTATCTACAATTATCTACACAACTCACTTGCTTGCAAATAACGAGATCAAGGGGATTGACAACCTTCTTGCCGGCATTGGGTGCAAGTTGTTTGTTCTTTTGTGTGCAGCCGCTGAAGACGGTTGAAGATTGGTATTCCTATTGGTTCGATAAACCTTGGTTTCATAACTAAGGGAAATACTTACCCACTTTGTGCTACGATTACCCATTCCTCTTCACGGAAAACCCAACGCAAATCACGAGTATCACATGCCCTCCCCAGTGAAGAGTGACCCTGTGTCTTCAGACAACACTTCTTCTGTTGGTGGAAACAACTGTCCCCTGCTTATTGAGGAGATGGCACTAGAGCATGCTGCCATTTCTATGCAGCAGGTTGACATGTTGTTGGCGCTACCTGATACAAGCAAAGCACATGATCCTATTGAACATGTGTCTAAGGCAGATAAAAATATCCAGATTTCTGAGGTGGAAGGTGATGCTGATCTTGAGCAGAAGGAGTTTACTGACTACACGGTACAACTACCTCCCCATGATACAAATGAAGAGATGATACCAACTCCTCCTCTTGCGCCTAAGTTGAACCTTCGATTCAGCCAGCGCAACAATCATCTACATCATGTGGACATGGAGACAAGGGCGATCAACCTGGCCAACTTTAAGAGCATGGAAGGTACTTCCAAGCCCACTATTACTAACTCTTTTGCTGTGTTATCTGGTAATGAATTACTTTGTCGTGCTTCTAAGATGGGTATAGTTATTCCTGACAATGATTTTTCATGTGTGGATGTTCTGAGAGAATTAGAGACCACGCGTGAGAATTTAGCTGATAAGCTAAATTCTCAAAATAACACTTTAGACCCTGACGATATGTCTCTGATCAATGGCTTGGGGAAATCCACTCCCATGAATCTTGCTTGGCTTGACCAAGAAGATGCAGTTAATGAAACCCTAGAAAACTCCAAATCTGTAAAAAGAAAAATCAAGAAAATTGATATCACACTCCCTAGGCCTGTGACTAGGAGTCAAAAGAAAGATGTTCCTCTGTATAATCAGGTTGGTAACTCTACGCAGCCTCCTGGTAGAGTTACCAGAACTAAAAAATAAAACATCCGTTCAAAACCAGAGGCCTCATTTGGAACTGCAGAGTGGTGGGCAAGAAAGGAATGGCCACCTGCCTCTGTCACATCATCAGTGACCATTCCATCGACTTCCTGGGTCTGCAAGAAACCTTGAAGAAGGAAATATCCCCTAAACTTCTTAGGAAAATTGACCCCTTTAATAACTTTCATTGGGAATGGATTCCCGCTGTGGGTAGATCTGGAGGAATCCTATGTGGAGCCCGTATTAACAATCTTGAAGTAATTTCCTGCATGAAAGGCAGATAAATTCTGCAAGTTAATCTTAAGGACCTTCAAATCAAAACTTGTTGGGGAATGCTTGTGGTGTATGGCTCAGAACATGAGGAACATAAGGAAGAATTCCTACAGGAATTGGCTGCTTTTTGTAGTAACATGAATACTCCTTACGTTGTTGGCGGGGACTTCAACAGTTTGACATAGCGGGGACAAAACAAAAAACTGCAAACTACAGATCAGTGGATCTTTTCAACTCTATCTTTAATACACCAGGGCTCAGAGAGATCTACATGAGTTGCGGCAAATATACCTAGTCCAATAATCAATCTCATCCTACTGTTGAAAAACTCGACAACCTCCTTATGTCTGATTCCTGGAAACAAATGTATCCCCTAGTTTCCATCAGAAAAATGGTTCGCAAGTTGTCGGACCATATTCTCCTCCTGATCTACACAGGTAATGAAGGGAGAGATACCCCTAAGGTCTATGAATTTAGGTTTGATTTGTCCTGGTTTAAAAATGAGGAGTTCGTGGAATTAGCATGGAAAATTTGGACCAGGAGAGTAGTTGCTTCGGACCCCATTGATATCATGAATATCAAATTGAAAAGGATTAATCCTATTTGAAAGGCTGGGACTCTGATAAGTTTGGCCATGCTAAGAAACGCAAGGAGGAATTGAAGGTCGACTTGCTGCATGATACTCGTGATCTGCGTTGGGTTTTCCGTGAAGAGGAACGGGTAATCACAACACAAAGTGGGTAAGTATTTCCCTCGGTTATGAAACCAAGGTTTATTGAACCAATAGGAATACCAATCCTCAACCATCTTTAGCGGCTGCACACAAAAGAACAAACAACTTGCACCCAACGCCGGCAAGAGGGTTGTGAATCCCCTTGATCTCGTTATTTGCATGCAAGTGAGTTGTGTAGATAATTGTAGATAATAGTAAAGTGCAAAATAAAATAAAGGGTAATAAATAACAGCAAGGTAATGATAGCATTTGTGAATTTATAAGTCAATAGACCCGGGGGCCATAGAGTTCTCTAGTGGCATCTGTCATAAGCAAAGCATACGGTGGGTAAACAAATTACTGTTGGGCAATTTATAGAAAAGCGAATAATTATGCGATGTTCACGGAAATGATCATGTGTATATAGGCATCACGTCCATAAGCAAATATGCCGACTCCTGCCTGCACCTACTATTATTACTCCACTTCAAGAGCGCTTCTATGCTTGCCTCTCTACGTATTAAGTTCATGACAAATGGAGTAATGCTTGAAGAACGATGACATGATGTAGACAAAGTAAACTCAACTAATATGAATAAACCCCGTCGTTTTATCCTTACTAGCAACAACACAAAGATGCAACTTGTCCCCTTCTGTCATTGGGATATAGAAACTCATCAGGATGAACATACTACAACGCACCACTCCCACCGAAGAAATATCAATCTAGCTTTCCAAACTATCTCAATAGATCGGAGAGCATTACGAAGCTATGATGATCATGCAAATAAGAATCATAGTAATCAGGTTTGACTCAAATACTTTTCATGAATAATCTGAACATAAACTCACAATTCATCGAATCCTAACAAACACACCATACAAAGGGATTACATCGGGTAGATCAAGGCAAAGATGCGATGAACATTGTATTGAAGATCGAGAGAGAGAGAGAGATTGCCATCTAGGTACTACCTACGGATCCGTAGGTCTGCGGTGAACTACTCGCACATCATGGTGAGGGCAGAAAGGTTGAAGAAGAGGCCCTCCATGATCGATCTCCCTACCGGCAGTGTGTCGAAACGGAGGTGTAGATGGGCTCTCGTCGGAACAGAGGCTTGCGGCGGTGGAAAAAGTGTTTCGGGAGCGCCTCTGGTGTTTTTAGGGTAGATGTGAATTTATAGGCCAGAGAACGACGTCGGGACACGCTCCAGGGGGCCACCACATATCTGGCCGCGCCCCCCTGAGGGCGCGGCCAGATGGCTTGTGGGCCCCTGGTGCATCTCCTAGCCCTCCTCCGAAGCTTCTAGGTCTTGTATTGGTCCAGAAAAAATCACCAAAAAGTTTGTGGCAATTGGGCTCCGTTTAGTATTGTAACTCTGAAAAGGTAAAAACACGCAGAAAACAGGAACTGGCACTGGGCACTGGGTCAATAAGTTAGTGCTCAAAAATATTATAAATTGGTAAATAAATACCCCAAAAGTATCCTAGAATGATAATATATCAGCATGGAACAATAAAAAATTATAGATACGTTGGATACGTATCAGCATCCCCAAGCTTAATTCCTGCTCGTCCTCGAGTAGGTAAATGATAAAAACATAATTTTTTATTTGACATGCTACCCATTATGTAATCTTTGGTATGTATGCTTATTGAGAAATGATGAATTAACAAACAGCAACATAGTAATATTTATAAGTGTACGAAACAAAATCATTAATTCTTCAAAGTATACGATCCTAAAAGAATGTTTTACCCCTATTCATCTTATTATATTAGGAAGGCATGACTCCGTCTTCACCACATAGATACAAATGTTAAGCACCACGGTGTCTAAGTCACGCAATTGGATCGTACTGTTTCAATATGCATCAACTTTTTATTCTTCACACAATACATGAGCGTGAACCATTGGACATAGCATATAGGTGGAATAGAATATGGTGGTAGGTATCTAAGGGGTAAAAAGTGGAGAAGATAGTCTCGCATCAACTAGGCATACCAACAAGCTATGGAGATGCTCATCGATAGATATCAATGCGAGGAGTAGGGATTGCCATGCAAATGATGCACTTGAGCTATAACTGTATGAAAGCTCAACTGAAGCTAAGTTGGGTGTGCATCAAACTTGCTTGCTCATGAAGACCTCGGGCATTTGAGGAAGCTCGTCAAAGGAATATACAAGCCAAGTTTATTATATGAAAAGGTAATTCCCACTAGCATATGGAAGTGTCAACATAGGAGACTCTCTATATGAAGAACATGGTGCCACTCTGAGGCACAAGTGTGGTAAAGGTTAGTAGCAAAGTCCCTTCTCTCTTTTCTCTCATTTTTTTAATTTTTTATGGTGGGCTTTTCTCTCTCTTTTTTGCCTCCCCCATTTTCTCTTTTTTTATATGGTGGGCTCATTTGGTCTCCCCCATTTTTATTTCATTTTTCGTCCGGAGTCTCATCCCGACTTGTGGGGGAATCATAGTCTCCATCCTTCTTTCCTCACTGGGACAATGGTCTAATAATGATGATCATCACACTTTTATTTACTTACAACTAAACATGAAGAACTGATAAGAAGATATAACTCTGTATGAATGCCTCTGGTAGTGTACCAGGATGTGCAATGATCTAGCGTGACATGTACAAAAATATGAAGAATGGTGGCTTTTCCATAAATACTATGTCAGCTCTATATGATCATGCAAAGCATTATGATGATGAACGAACTAGTCATGTGAACTGACGATGGAATTTGCATGGCAATATATCTCGGAATGGCTATGGAAATGCCATAATAGGTAGGTATGGTGGCTGTTTTGAGGAAGATATAATGAGGCTTATGTGCAACAAAGCGTATCATGTCAGGGGTTTGGATGCACCGGCAAATATTTGCACCGATCCTTGCGGTGAGAATGGGCTATGCGCGGTACCGAAGAGGCTAGCAAATATGAGAAGGTGAAGATGCGTATGTCCATGGTGTCACATTAGTCATAAATAAATCACATACTTATTGCAAAGTTTTATTAGTTTTATCACAAATCAAAGTACTCCTCGCATGCCCCGAGGGAGGAGGTTGGTAGTAGTTAACCATCGTGCGCCCCCGACTCAAAACAACACTAGGATTTCAACAAGGAATATAAATGCTCACACATCATCACCATGCCTCTTTGATTTTTAGATGAATAACAAGTTAACACCTCTTAATCTCGACACTTCTACGAATCAACAATTTTGGACTCACACCTTTCTCATATTACCACATCAATGTCATTAAGCCACAACTTCTCTATATGTGCTACACGATGGTTTTGATTATCATTCATTGAATACCTAATATTATTGGACTAGTCTTATGACCCATGAAAATTACCTCCACTATTACTCAGCTCTCAAACAAATATAAGTGAAGAACGACAACATATTATTTCTATAAAATCTACACGCCACCGTGCTCAAAAAGATATAAGTGAAGCACTAGAGCAACTGCCTAGCTCAAAATATAAGTGAAGCACATAGATTATTCTATCAAATTATCATGAAGGTGTGTCTCTCTCAAATAGGTGTGTCCAGCAAATAATGATTGTAACAAACTGAAAGTAAAAGAAAACAAAAGCAAATGACGCTCCAAGCAAAATACATATCATGCGATGAATAAAAATATAGCTCCAAGTATGATACCGATGGATTGAGACGAAAGATGGGATGCCTTCCGGGGCATCCCCAAGCTTATACGCTTGAGTCTCCTTATAATTATACTTGGGGTGCTTTCGGCATTCCCAAGCTTGGGCTCTTACTACTCCTTATTCCGTAGTCCATCGTGATCACACCCAAAACTTGAAAACTTTAATCACACAAAACTCAACAAAACTTCGTGAGATCCGTTAGTATAAGAAACATATTGCATACTTGAGGTACTGTGACAAATTGATTGAAATTCATTTTTTCATAATAGGTACTGTATTGTAACTTCCCCATGGCTTACACCCCCTGATGTAGTCCATGGCATAATCAAAACAAGCAAACTATGCAAGCAAAACAGCATCTGTTTGAAACAGAACAGTATGTAGCAATCTGTAAAGAGCTCATACTTCTGTAACTCTAAAAATTCTGAAACATTAGGACAATGTAAATAATTTTTATAGCAATATTGTGTTAAAGTTTCAGATCATTATCACGCTCTAGTAAAAAATGAAAATTCCTGCACTGGAGTCAAAGTTTCTGTTTCAGATTCAACATCGTTTCTACATACCTTGGGAGTCATCCCAAAGGCTTTACTTGGCACAAACACTAATTAAAACATAAGAACACAATAATTACAGAGGCAACAATCATGTTATCACACAAAAACATAAAGTAAAAACAAAAATAAAGATACATATTGGGTTGCCTCCCAACAAGCGCTATTGTTTTATGCCCCTAGCTAGGCATAATGCATAGTTTCATGTGTTGTCATCTTTGACATTCAGCTCCTTGGTAACACAACTATGATTAATAGGAACAATGGAAGGCTTGACCATAGGTTCCTTTATCAAGTTCAAAAATTTGGGGTGAACACTAAGCATTTTGAGATCTTCGTTTCTTTTGGAAGGAGGTGTACTAATGCTCTTGGGAATAAATATGAACTTGGGGATTTTGTCTTGTGAGGTACTAGCACTAGTTTTGGATTGTGTGAAAGCGGAGCTCACTTTGTCAATAACCTCCTCCATTTTATCAATTCTACTCAATCCTTGTTATACCCTCTTATCAATAGTAGCATCTTTTTCCTTTAAAGTTTTCAAAGTTATTCCTACCAGTGACCCAAATTGAGTGATATGATTATGATGTTTTTAATGTAACTCCTCAATAGGCTCACTAGTGATTATTTTATTTTCAATAGCACCAAGCCTTTGGATAACATTTTCCAATGTCAAATTGGTTTCATTAACGATAAGGGGTGGTGTTCCAACAAGATTTTCAATTGCATTATAAGCATCCAAAGTATGACACATTAAAAAGTTCCCACCGGTGATGGTGTCAAGGACAAACCTATACCAAGTTGTCACACGAACATAGAAATTATGAAGCAAATTGGCGGTGGATAGCTTATTAGTTGCTTTATTTTGGGCATGGCAAATCCTATACCATGCATCCTTCAAACTTTCGCTTCCCGTTTGTGTAAAACTGATAACATCATTATTGGGAGTGACACGCACAAAAGAAGAACTAGACATGACTTCAAGCAAGAACTAGTAACAAGGAAAGGTAATTTTTTTGTATTTTTTATTTTTATGAGACAAATTAAATATAACAGCAAATAAAAAGAAGAACAAGTGAATGAAATTTTGTGTGAAGTTACTTGATAGTTGGTGATGGTATTCCCCGGCAACGGCACCAGAAATCCTTCCTGATACTCGTGATCAGCGTTGGGTTTTCCGTGAAGAGGAACGGGTAATCGCAGCTGTCGGTGCACTAGTACAGGGGTACCCAGTGCCCTGACTTATGCACAGGCGGGAGAGCAGAAAACCCCGCCAGCAATCAAGTCCAAGACTCCACCAATCTCGACGCGGCAACCCAAGCCTGGGCTGTGATGCGCCAAGCACGTCCCCGACGCTGCCGGGGACCAAGACGAATGCACCTTCCAGAAGACCCGGCAAGCCACCCCCCGGGAGGCACGAGCCAACCAGCCACCGCTCCACCGAATCGCTACGGCTATCACTTATCGATGCGGTGTCGAGCCTTTAGGCGGCTAATCAGCTCTCGTTAAGCATGTGGCGACACTCCAGAAGGCAAGTTACGCCCAGTTGACACCCGCCCTGCAGCGTGTCAAGATCTCAAGCAGCAACCGGCCAAGCGGTGGCAAGGGCTTGCCGGGGATGCACCCCCAAGCGCCACCTAGGCAGGTAATCATGGCGTTTTGTCCTAAATGCCAGAGTTAGGTATGATAGCTCTGCTTAGCTATCTAATCAATAGATAATGTCTGTTTTGCCACTGTGGTAACCCCTTGAACTATAAAAGGAGGCCCAAGGCAACCTAGCTCAACGTTGGCAACTCAAACCCCCGAACACTTGTACTCGCATTGCCGCTCTCCCCGGCAGCAGTCCTTGCCGGGGTTAGGCGCCCTGCGTTCTTAATGTTCCTCCAATCAATCCACCAAAAAGCAGGAGTAGGGTTTTACACTTAGGAGCGGCCCGAACCTGGGTAAAATGTCTGGCCCTTGATCGTTGCGCCGTCTCATGGTCTCCGCTCTTCGTGCAACGTGACCCCCCTTGCCAAACCACAAGGGACCTCTGGTCCCATAGGTGATCGTGAGCATCCGTGCCCCAACAACTTAGGCGCGCCAGGTAGGAGGCGTGCATCATTTGCGCGAACCCGAATTCGTGAACGGCGGATCGGTCTTCATCGTCATCTTCTTCAACTATGGCTCCAAAGATGAAATCTAGCACGGCTATGCATCCCTCCTCCTCGAAGGCTCCCTCACACGCGGCTGCCGGCGCCGTAGGAGCCGCGGCGGCTGCGGGCGAGGCGGGCGCCATGGACAACGCGGTCGGCACAGGCGGCGCCCCAGTCCAGCCTCTCACGGCCGGGAATGGAGCGGGAGGCGTCGGAGGGGAGCAACTACAACAACAACATGGCGAGCTCGGCCTCGACACCATGGGCGGAGGGAACACCCTTTCATCACCTCCCCGCCGCGTGGATGGCTGAGGCCGCCTCAGCGGCGCCCAGTCCGATGCGAGCCGTGACCCTCTGGCCGCACCCGTCGCCAGCGAGATTGTTGGGCATGCGCCTCGAGCGGAGTGAGACGGGGCACCCAGCGGAGCCGCAGCTCTTCAGGATCGGCCCATGACTCACCAGAAAGCTCCAGCGAGTGGCACGTGGCATCAAGGTCGCGGCGACGCTTCTCTTGGTCCTACCAAGAGTCGAGCCACGTCAAGTTCCGCCTCTTTCGCCATGCCTGGCACCACAGAGGAAGCCATGGCAAGAGTCCAGATGCTGCTCAACTACATGCCAGTAGCTGATAAGATGGATGAATGGAGAGCCACCATTCAAAGCCTGATTTCCTTCGTTGAAGCCAACAAGACCCAGCATACAGAGCCGTCGCGGCGTACGCGAATAGCAGTGGCGGCCCAGGGCGGCGAGCGCATCGAAGGGGCCACCCCAACGGTGCAGTCCCCTCCGCGACAACAAGCCCAGAGTCAGCCGCAGCTAGCTTCACATGTTGACGACCGTGACGAAGCGTCCATAGTCTCGTCTGGTCCGCACAACTGCCGGGACCAGCGGCATGTCCTCGATGACCGGCGAAAGGAAGACGCGCGCATCACCATCGAGCGACGTCGTGAAGCACACCGTCAATCCGATAGGCGTGACGGTCCAGATGTCGGCGACCCCGCGCCCAGTGTCGGCGGGTACCTTCCTTACGAGGTTGGTTGCCCTGCCTTCACTAGCGAGCTGCGACGGGTCCGCTGGCCGTCGACCCGAGCCTTCTAGCCTGAGCTGCCAGAGAAATACGACAGAAAGCTAAACCCCGCGGAGTTTTTGGGGATCTACACGATAGCTGTTCAATCTACGGGAGGAAGAGATGAAAAGGTGCTCGCCAACTATTTCCCTTTGGTGCTCAAGCCAAATGTGAGATCATGGCTGATGCACCTGCCGGAGAATTCCATTTCTTCTTGGGCTGATCTGTGCAACGATATTGTTGGCGCCTTCACCGGTGGTCATCAAGAGCCAGGCCAGCCCAATGATCTCCATGTCCTCCCGCAGAAGGAGGGAGAAACCTTGAGAAAGTATATCCAGAGGTTCAGCCGGGTACACCGCAAGATCCCTGAGATCCATCCCGCGGCATTGATTGCCGCATTCCACTCGAACGTGCGCAACAGGCGGATGCGAGCCAAGATGAATGTCAAGCTCCCCAAGACTGTCAATGAGCTTTACACCTTGGCGGATAAGTGTGCTTGAGCTAAAGAAGGGAGGCAACTTCCCGGAGAAGAGACGGGCGTCGAAGTGGACTCTGATGATGACGACGACGCCCCCGACTCGAAGGGAAGGAACAGGAAGCGCAACAAGAAGCGCAAGGGAAAAGCAGTGCTGGCTGCCGAGAGCTCCGGAATCCTCAGTACCGGCAAGAAGGCGAAAGAGGAAACCCCCGGCAAGGGAGCTGCCATGTGCGCTGATTGCCGGCAGGCTGCTGCCGCTGAGATGGCCCGAAAATCTGACGGACCGTACTGCAAGATTCTCCGCACCAAGGAGCATGATCTCCAAGAATGCCGACAGGTCGAGTAGCTTGTTGAGAAACAGAGGGCCGAGTACCAGAAACGCGACAAGGAAAAAGGCCAAGACGACGCTGCCGGGAAGGGCCGTGGCGGCATAGGTGGTCGCCGTGGCAAAACTCCGTAGCAAAAGGAAAAGCCTGCCAGAGGCCGAGAGAAGAAGGAAACAGATGATATGAGTGATGATGAGGATTCCAGTGACATGGAGTTCCAGAAAGCAACTGAAGCTATGTGTGTTGACGGGGGAGCGTCCTTGCACTCCTCTCGCCGCCAGCTCAAACAGTGGGCACACAAGATCAATGATGTGGAACAAACTGCAGAATCAAGGAAACCACTCAAGTGGTCCCGCAGGCCTATCATCTTTGACGAAGAGGATCATCCTGACCGTACCACTACGGTTGGATGTTTGCCATTGTTGGTTTCCCCAACAATCCGCAACCTCAAAGTGTCTAAGATGTTAGTTGATGGTGGGGCCAGGCTGAACTTGATCTCTCCTAGAGTGGCTTAGAAACTGCAGATCCTTGATAAAGAGCTCGAAGCCACAGGTACGTTCCAAGGAATCAACCCCGGCAGGAGCCGACCCAAGGGAAAGATCACTCTGCCTGTGACATTCGGCGGAGAGTTGAACTTCCACATAGAGAGGATAGTATTCGACGTCCCGGAAATCCCACTGCCCTACAACGGATTCCTTGGTCGCCCAGCTCTGGCAAAGTTCATGGCAGCATCCCACTACGCCTATAGTACTTTGAAGATGCCAGGGCCCATTGGGGTCATTTCCATCCCATTCGAAAAGAAGAACGCGGTTATCTGCGTCGACCACATGTATCGCGACGCGGTAGCAGCTGAAGCTACAGAAATCCCAGCTCCCGCTAAGGATACATGGAAAAATAAGAAGCCTGGCAGGAACACCGGCAAGGACTCCGGGAAGCGTGCCTCTTCGGAGTGCGCGGCACCTGATGATGACCTGCCAAAAAGTTCCGCCAGCAAGAAGACCAAGGTCACCTACCCTGAAACGAAGAAGGTCCCGGCAAGGGAGGATGGCACTGGTGGTCCCTTCACCATCAGTGCTACCCTTACTACCAAATAGGAAAGCGCGCTCGTTACCTTCCTGCGGGAGAATGTCGATGTGTTTGCCTGGCAACCATCTGACATCCCCGGTGTTCCCAGGGAGGTAATTGAGCACCACCTTGCTGTCTGCCCTCATGCCCGACCCGTCAAGCAAAAGGTTAGGAAACATGCCTTGGAGTGGCAGCAGTTCATTGCCGAGGAGATCAAGAAACTTGAAGCAGCTGGTTTGGTCAGAGGAGTGTTGCATCCAACCTGGTTGGCAAACCCGGTGGTGGTACGAAAGGCAAATGGGAAATGGAGGCTTTGCATAGACTTCACTGACTTGAACAAGGCCTGCCCAAAGGACCCTTTCCCCTTGCCGTGCATAGTTCAAATCGTTGACTCCACCTCCTGATGTGACTTGCTTTCCTTTTTGGATGCCTACTCCGGCTACCACCAGATATTTATGAACAAGGAAGATGAGAAGACCACATTTATAACTCCCTGCGGCACGTACTGCTTTGTACGAATTCCCTTCGGGTTAAAGAGTGCTGGTTCAACCTTCGCCAGGGCTGTTCAAATTGGTTTTGGACCTCAGCAGCACAGAAATGTGGAAGCATACATGGATGACATCGTGTTCAAGACCAAGGATGAAGCCACTCTCATACAAGATCTGGAAGAAACTTTTGCAAACTTGCGCAAGATCAACCTGAAACTCAATCCTGAAAAATGTGTGTTGGGTGTCCCATCCGGCAAGCTGCTTGGGTTCTTCATGTCTCAGCGAGGAATAGAAGCCAATTCCGACAAGATGAAGGCAGTCGAGTAGATACAGATGCCTGACCGGATGTGTTGCCGCATTGAGTAGGTTCATCTCCAAATCCGCCGAGCGCGCCTTGCTGTTCCTCAAAATCCTGAAGAAGGCTGGCCCGATGAAGTGGACCCCGGAAGCAGATGCAGCACTGTAAGACCTAAAGAAATACCTATCCTCTGCTCCCACCTTGGTCGCTCCTAAATCGCAAGAGTCGTTGCTGCTATACTTGGCAGCAAGAAATCAAGTGGTTAGTGCAGCACTGGTGGCGTAGCGGGGGTAGATGAAGATTCAGCAGCCGCTGTTGATGCTGCCGGGAGTGAGAAAGAAAACTCCGCGGCAGAGCTCAACGCAGATCAAGGGGGATCTCAGCAAATGGTTGACAGCGAGTCCAAGGAAGTGTCAAAGAAGAAAATGGTGCAACGGCACGTGTACTTTGTCAGTTCCCTACTACAGGGGGCTCGATCTAGGTACTCCGTAGTACAAAAGCTGATCTTCGGCCTCATCATAGCCTCGAGGAAGCGGCACCACTACTTCCAAGCCCATGAGATAATAGTTGTCACCCGTTTCTTGTTGCAACGCATAATGAGAAACCCCGAAGCCACTAGCAGGATAGTTGAGTGGGCACTGGAGTTGTCAAGCTTCGGATTAAAGTATGAGAGCACTTCCACCATTCAAAGCAGAGCCTTGGTGGAGTTTATTGTAGAATGGACACCCACGCCAGATGATGAAGTTCCGGAGTCAATCATCCCCGGCAAAGAAGCGCCAAAGGATTGGATCATGTACTTTGACGGTGCTTTCTCACTCCAGGGCGCTGGAGCAGTCGTGCTCCTCATCGCCCCGACCAGAGAGCACCTCAAGTACGTCGTCCAGATGCACTTTCCCCGGGAGGAAGCCACCAACAATACCGCTAAATACGAGGGGCTCCTTGCCGGACTCAGAATCGTGGTAGAGATGGGAATAAAGAGGCTTATCATCCGAGGAGACTCTCAACTAGTGATAAAACAAGTCAACAAGGCTTATTAGAACCCATTGATGGAGGCCTACGTGGAAGAAGTGAGAAAGTTGGAGGAGCACTTCGATGGGCTGCAAACAGAGCATGTGCCACGAGCAGAAAATAGCATTGCTGACCACCTATCGAAGTGCACTGCATAGAAGCTTCCTGTGGAACCAGGAACCTTTGTTCTCTGCCTCACCCAACCATCAGTGTCCCCATCTATGAAGAGAAGGAAGCTGAACTCCGGTAAGCATTTCCAGGTAGAGCTTCCCGAAGCTGCTGGTAGAGAGGCTGCCGGTGAAAATCCTGTTCCGATTGACGAGTAGCTCCCTCCCGCAGGACCTCCGGGTCTAGCGGTTGAGACAAGCGCTCCCGGAGACATGGAGATGCCGTTGGTCCTTGTTGTCGAGCCACAGGATCCAGCTTGGGCGCATCATATAGTCCATTTCCTTCAAATTGGAGAACTCCCCGAAGAGCAAGAGGAAGCCAAAAGAGTAGCTCGTCGGTCAAGTATGTACCAGTTTGTCGATGACACCCTGTACAGAAGACGGCCGAACGGTGTGAAATTAAGGTGTATTTGCCGGGAGGATGGACTGAAGCTGTTGGCAGAGATTCACGGAGGAGTGTGTGGTTCCCACATTGGATCAAGGGCCCTTGCCGGGAAAGCTTTCCGGTAGGGTTCCTATTGGCCCACCGCCCTCCAAGAGGCTACTGAACAGGTCAGCAAGTGTGAACCTTGCCAGTTCCACTCCAAGAACATCCATCAACCAGCGCAAGCCCTGCAAACAATCCTTATATCCTGGTCATTCTCGGTCTGGGGGCTCGACATCCTGGGCCCCTTCCCCCGTGCTATCGGAGGCTTTGAGTTCTTGTTCGTGGAAACCGACAAGTTCACAAAGTGGCCTGAGGTGTAACCAGTGAGAAAGGTGACTGCACAAGCAGCTATCAAGTTCATGAAAGGACTAGTGTGCCATTTTGGAGTACCTAACAGAGTGATCACCGACAACGGCACCCAGTTCACGAGCCGCGCCTTCATGCAATAAATCCAAAGCCTTGGAAGCAAGGTCTCCTTCGCCTCTGTTGCTCACCCATGGAGTAACAGGCAAGTCGAGAAGATGAACGCTGAAGTGCTGCGAGGACTCAAGACAAGAACTTTTGATAAGCTGCGGAAGAGCGGCAGGCGCTGGAGCGATGAGCTGTCAGTGGTTCTTTGGTCCCTCAGAATGACACCAAATCGAGCTACCGGCCAGACGCCCTTCTCCCTAGTCTACGGGGCGGAAGCAGTGCTCCCCACGGAACTCATATACGGGTCACCTCGAGTGCTTGCCTACGATGAAGTAGAGCAACAGCAGCTGTGGCATGACGATGCCATGCTCCTCGAGGAAAACCGTCTCTGGGCTGTTGTGCGTGCCGCACGTTACCAGCAAGCTTTGGGCCGCTATCAAAGCTGTAGAGTTCAGGCCCGGAGCTTTGAGGAAGGCGACCTTGTCCTTCGGCGTGTTCAGTCCGCCAAGGCTACAAACAAGTTGACGCCGAAGTGGGAAGGCCTTTACCGGGTAGTACGAGTCACCAGACCTGGCGCACTCCGTCTAGAGACCGAAGATGGCACCAAGGTGCAGAACTCATGGAACATTGAGCATCTTCGTAAGTTCTACCCATAAGGCGCGGCTGCCGGGCTCAGTCCCTGACAGCCACCTTTTGTACAAGCCTTGCCGATGTTGCATGTAACCCTTTGTACAAAGCCAGGCGAAGACCCTGTGCAACAGTAATAAAGCTAGGCATTGCGTCGTATCGTCATCCTTACATGCTCATTACGGATTTTTATGACTGCAATATTAGCACCTTTGAGTTATTAAGATTTGGTAGAATGCTTGATGAGACCATAATCTTTGTTACTGTCCTCACCGTACATGTTTTACCATCAAGAAAACAGGGCAAGGAAACAAGGGAACAAAGGAGGCAGCCCATCACGCCTGAAAAGGAGATACTGCCTGGAAAAGATAAGTGTATCGCACATTTCCTGTTCAGTACTTCTCGTTTTCTCAAGGAAACCCTTAGTATCTTCCTTACTGTAGGACGTGGAGTCACCCACGTGGAGGAAACCCTTGTCGGGATGAACCGTCCCACTGTCCTTGTTCATGGGGGTGACAGCGCCGATACCGACAAGGAGCTCTGCCGAGGAACAACGCCAACCTGTTGCCGGGAGCTCGCCCCCCCCCCCCCCACTTTGGCACTTGTGGTTCGGATGATGACCCGGCAAGCAGCTCCACACGGTAGAGACAAAACATATTGATGCGGTACAAATAAGGAAAGGAAAAGGACAGTACTTGCGGAAAGAAAATAGCATTCTATTCTCATTCATTTTCGATACAAATGGGATGAAGATTACACGAGGAGGCACCTCTTTCTAATAACTCTTTATTTGGCTTTCTCCCCTAGTGGCAAGCTACAAAAAGAAAAAGAGCAGAGGGAGACCCCCAACAGAAGCGCAGCCTGGCCCCGTCAGGACCAGCATTGCGCGGACGTCAACCGCACCGGGAGGGAAGGCGAAGCCGAAGTCCACGAGCCTGTCAGGGTCCAGCTGGGAAGAAGAGGCGGCGCCCCAGCCAGGAACCCCCGGCAAATCGCTCTGCTGGGAGGAGGACGAGGAGTGCGATGACGGTGATGGTGCGGCCGACGATCAGTCATAGCCCAGGTCGTCGTACTCCAACTTGACGGCCTGGGACTCGTCGTCATCGTCTTCACCGACACTGTCCTCCTCGTCGCTATCGCTCGAGGAGGAGCTTTCAGCATCGCTCGAGCTCTCCTCGCAGCAGCCAAGACGGGTGCCCAAACGCCCGTAAATCTTGACGGAGAGCAGGTCGGCCTCCATCATCTTGAAGCGGAGGACGTGTCCTTCCATGAGGTTATGGGCGCGAGCGAAGGTTTTCCACCCACACCTGAGAAGCATGACGCGACACTCTGGGTACTCGATGTCCACCCGCGTGGCGCCATTACAGCAACCATGCGGCCGCAGCCACAGGACGGGCGGCTTGTCAACCTCCATCACCCTGGCGAAAGGGTGAGGGAGGCGCTGGTGGCCTCGGAGGGGACCACAAAACTTGATGACGAACTCCAGCGCCATTCCCTCATAATGGGTCTCTTCAAGAGGAGGGTCTGGCATTGGAGGAGGAAGTGAAGCAGCACTCCGCCTCCCCCGACCACCGGCTCCGCGTCGACTGTGACCCCTCCCAGTTCCTCTGCCGTGCGCACTTGAGCCACCCTCCGCCTCCGCGGCTGAAGTGGTGGCACGATCCTGACGGGAACCCCTCGCCGTTGAGGCGGAGGCCGGAGGACGCCCTCGTCCCCTAGGCATACCCACGGCGAGTCACTACTGGAATCAGAGCACTTGCCGTGTGCCCTGGGCACTGGACCTGGCTAGGACCCAGCTGGGCCCACTGGGCCCTGGACTTGGCTAGGTCAAATGGGTGCCTTCTTTGCCGTCTACTAGCGGACGGCAAAGCACACGGCCTACTAACGGTCGTCCCCCGCCCCGACCCCTCTCTCTCCCTCCCTCAGCTCCCTCCCTCTCCCTCCCTCCTGCCGCTCCCCGACGCCCACTGGCAGCCGCCCCCACCCACCGGCCGCCCCGCCGCCCCGCGGCGAGCCCCCCTCCCCACGACCCTCTCTCTCTCTCCCTCCCTCAGCTCCCTCCCTCCCGCCGCTCCCCGACGCCCACCGGCCGCCGCCCCCACCCACCGGTCGCCCCGCCGTCCCGCCGCCCTGCGGCGAGCCCCCCTCCCCACGGCCCCCTCTCTCCCCCCTCTCCCCAGATCTCTCTCTCTATCCCCCACCACACCTCCTCCCTCCACGCGGCTCCGCCGCCGGAGCCAGCCCCGCCGCCGGAGCGAGCCTCTCCCCCGCGGCGAGCTCCCCCTCCCCGCGGCGCCCCACCTCCTCCCTCCCACCGCGGCGAGCCACCCCTCCCCTGGGCCGGCCCTCATCCACCGGCCCTCCTTCGGTAAGTTGCATGTTCATCTTCTTTATTTTTTTGTTCTTTTTTTCATTTCATTGCATATATATGTTAGTTTAGGTTACTGTTAATGGTAATTATGTTAGTGTTAATTAGGTTACTGTTAGTTTAGGTTAATTAGGTTAGTGCAAAAAAAAGAAGAAAAGAAGAATAAGTAGAAGAAGAGGATAAAGGAAAAAAGGAAGAAGAGGAAGAAGAGGAGGCGAAGAAGAATAAAAGAAGAAGAAGAAGAAGAAGAAGAAAAATAAGAAAAGATGAGAAGAGGAGAAGAGGAGAAGAAGAAGAGGAGAAGAATAGGAGAAGAGAAGAAGAAAATAAGAAGAGGAGGAGGAGGAAGAAGAAGAAGAATAAGAAGAAGAAGAAGAAGAAGGAGAAGAAGAAGAAAAAGAGGAGAAGAGGAGAAGAAGAAGAGGAAAAATAGAAGAGGAGGAGAAAGAAGAAGAAAAAGAGGAGAAGAAGAAGAGGAGAAGAAAAGAAGAGGAGAAGAGGAGGAGAAGAAGGAGAGGAGAAGAAAAGAGGAGAAGAGAAGAAGAAAAGAAGAAGAGGAGGAGGAAGAAGAAGAAGAAGAAGAAGAAGAAGAAGAAGAAAAAGAGGAGAAAAGGAGAAGAAGAAGAGGAAAAATAGAAGAGGATGAGAAAGAAGAAGAAAAGGAGGAGAAGAAGAAGAGGAGAAGAAAAGAAGAAGAAGAAGAAGAAGAAGAAGAAGAAGAAATAGAAGAGAAAATAATAAAATACAAGTGGAAAAGTAGTTATATATAGAGAGATTTTTCTATCGGGATTGAATATTTGTGTTGATCGGGTGGATTTCAATGTGCAGTTGTTTCGTCGCTGCGAGGGTCTGGTGTTCGACGACCTACCCCATGCGTTGTACGAGCTCCTCTGCTGCGTTCGTGGATGAGCACAAATGACATCTCCTCCCCCCCCCCCCTTAATTTGCTCTGTTCCGGTCTTCGTGCCAATGAAACTTGCTAGCTATAGGTGTCTTCAATTCAACAGTATGCGTGACTAGTATGCGTCTCCCGTTCGAAAGGGCGGCATCTATAAATATGCATGTCTTTGCATATTTATAACCGCCATCCTTTCGAATTGTCCAACGTTATCCATGGACTGCCCGAATATGTGTAGATTGGGTTCGTTTTCCCATATGCTCTGCACCCGATCCGATGCGGAATTTCGTTAGTGCCTCCCTGTTGTTCTCTGGGTACACATCCTCTCTGCATATTGCCGAGACGTGTATCAGGAGAACAGCGGGGAGGTGCTGCCAAAATTCTACGTCGGATCCGGAGCAGAGCATGGGAAAACGAACCCAATCTACACATACTCGGGTGGGATTAGGACCTATCTTTACCTATTAGCGTGTAGGTTGCATGGACGTAATAAAACTGACAAAAACTTGATTAGCTGATGAATATAAATGCTGAATTATATATATATATTTGTTGTGTGTCTAGTAGCTACGCAAGATGAGTGATCGTGCGTGGATGTACACCGGTCACACTAGTCAGAAAGACATGACCAAAGAATGGTTAACAAATACCAAGGGGTTTGTGAGAGCCGCATTTGCAAATGGTCAGGATATAACATGGTGCCCCAGTCTCCGGTGCGACAACTTTAAAAAGAAGATAGAGGGTGAAATGGGTATACACCTGCAGAAGTGGGGTTTTACGCCTAATTATACGGTATGGACTTTTCATGGTGAGTCTGCCCACCGTGCCAGAGCTGAAGTGGTTCATCGTCGCACCGACGAGCATGGTACCGGGATCGAAGACATGGTGCAAGACTTTGATGATGCTCGGGATACGGACGATGAGATGGAGGAATCTGCAAAGGCATTCTATGAAATGTTGGAGTCTTCAAAACGTCCTATCCATGAGCACACTGAGCTTTGTCAGCTGGATGCCATCACACAAGTAATGGCTCTGAAGGCTCAATTCAACCTGGGAAGAGAATGCTACGACGCGATGATGACAATATTTGGACGCTTTCTACCCAAAGGCCATGTACTGCCTGCAAACCTGTACCAGTCGGACAAAATCCTCCGTGTACTTAAGATGCCCTATGAGAAGATAGATGCCTGTGAGAATGGATGTGCCTTATTTAGGCTTGAGTATGCGGACTTGAACTATTGTCCCATTTGCAAGTCTTCCAGGTATGTTGTGGTAGACAACGGTATGGGTGAGAAGAATCAGACCAAAATCCCAGTTATTGTTCTTTGCTATATGCCAATCGTACCAAGACTTCAACGCCTTTTCATGGTCGAAGAGACGGCTAGACAGATGACATGGCACAAATTGGGCAAAAGAACCGAACTAGATGCAGATGGGAATCAGATGTTGGTACACACTTCAGACGCTTTTGCCTAAAAGCACTTCGCTGCATTACATAAGGATAAAGCGGCAGATCCAAGGCATCCTTGAGTCGCCATCACCACTGATGGGTACAATGTGTTTGGTATGACAGCAACCCAATACAGCCGTTGGCCTGTATTTGACATCCCACTCAATCTCCCCCCGGAGAGATTATGAAAAGAAAGAACATTTTCCTGACGTTGATAATTCCAGGGCCCAACTATCCTGGGAAGAATATGAATGTGTACATGCAACCGCTTAAGGATGAATTGCAAGAAGCTTGGGATAATGGGATCAAGACATACGACGCCGCTACAAAACAAAACTTCATGATGCATGTGTGGTACATGTACTCGATGCATGACTTGCCGGCGAATGCGCTATTCGTTGGCTGGTGTGTGCATGGAAGGTTCATGTGCCCCACATGCAAGGCAGCTCTTCAGTTCCGTTGGCTGCAGGCGGGTCTCTAGTTTTCTTGCTTCGACTTGCATAGACAGTTCCTGGATCCTCGCCATAAGTTCAGAAAAGACAAGAAGAATTTCATTAAAGGTAGAGTTGTCAAAAACTCTGCACCACCTACGTTGACAGGCCAACAGACCCTGGATCAGATAAGCGCTCTTGAGCCTGATCTAGAGCGTCCAGGGTATTTCAAAGGGTATAATTTGCAACACGCCTGGACTCACAAGACATGCCTATGGGATCTGCCTTACTTCAAAGACCTCCTTTGCCCACACAACAACGATGTCATGCACACTGAAAAGAATGTCGCTGAGGCCCTTTTTGGTACATTGTTCAGCATAGAGGGGAAGTCAAAGGATAATCCTAAGGCTAGAGTCGATCAGGAGGCTCTATGTGATAGACCGTTACAAAACATGCGACAACCGAAGGGAAAGCAGAACTGGACAAAGCAAAAGGCATGGTTCAATCTTGGAAGGCCAGCTATGAGGGAAATGATCTTGTGGGTGAAAGTTCAGTTGATGTTCCCCGATGGGTATGCAGCGAATCTAAAGAGGGGAGCGAGTCTTGACAAACTGAAAATATGTGGTCTAAAGAGTCATGATTGGCACATATGGCTTGAGCGGGTAATCCCAGTGATGTTGCGTGGCTTTATCCTTGAGGATGAATGGCTAGTACTGGCAGAGCTGATCTATTTCTTCCGTTCTCTTTGTGCAAAAGAACTATCGCCTGTCGTGCTATCTGAAATGGAATAGTTGGCGCCGGAGTTGATATGCAAGTTAGAGAAGATCTTTCCACCGGGCTTCTTTAATCCAATGCAGCATTTGATTTTGCATCTCCCGACCGAGGCAAGATTGGGGGGGCCCGTGCAAAATCATTGGTGCTTCACAACTGAGAGGATGCAGAAGACGCTTCGAGCAAAATGTAAAAATAAACGTCGAATTGAAGCATCGATGGCCGAGGCATTCATTACTGAGGAGGCGGCAAACTTCGTGACAGCACACTACGAAGCCAAAAATCATCATTTGCATAATCCCAAGCCTCGGTACAATGATGGCGACCCTAAAAAAGGTCGATCCAACCTTAGCCTATTCAAAGGGAAGCTCGCACCAGCCGGTGCTTTGAAAGGAATAGCGTTGGATATCGAAGAATGGCGGACCATTTTGTTGTATATCTTGAAAAACCTAACAGAAGTGCGGCCATACATCGAGTAAGTTCTTGGTACATTGTTTTGCAACTTCTAATTCCTTTGAACTGCTCTTATTAGTGGATATTTAATACAGTCGATACGTCGCCAAATTCTCAGATGGAGCGGTGATCCAAAAGGATTCCATCGAAGAGTATGAGCTTCTGGCAAAGAATGGAGGCGGCTATCCCGGTTTCATCTCTTGGTTCAAACAAATGGTAATTTTCATTAGACCATTTCATTTCTTCATCTAATTTGCGGCTAATGCAACAATCCCTTCGTATTAAACTTGTAGGCTAATTCAGAGTCTATGGACGCCGAATTGAGACAAGTCACTATGGTTTTGACTATAAGGTCCGTTCATTTGACAAATACGACATCAACGGGTATCACTTTCGTACCTTTGGCAAAGAGCTATCTATGGCCGACCGAAAGTCTACAAATTGTTGTGTCTCTGCTATCGGCGAAGGAGGTACCGAGTATTATGGAAGAGTTGAAGCAATTTATGAACTTCTATTCTATGGTGAAAACCCACCGAACGTCGTAATCTTCAAATGCTATTGGTTCCAGCCGAAGGAGACTAGAAGGACTCATGAACATATAGGGCTCGTCGAAATCAAACAAAGCACCCATTTAGATGTTCCCGATGTCTATATTATGGCTCAACAGGCGACCGAAGTTTTCTATCTACCGTGGGCTTGCCAAACTAATCCAAATCTGAATGGTTGGGATGTCGTTTATGAAGTGCCGCCACATTTTAGACCACCTCCCCTCAATGAAGAAGATTATGAACCTCACATTAACCCAGACACATATGAAGGAGAATTCTTCCAAGAAACACGTCTTTCCAAAAAATGTTTCAAGAACCGCTCTACTTCACCCCAGAACATTGAAGTAGACAGCGACTGTGAATCCGACTTCACCCCTGAGCCGGAACAAGAAGAGCCGGAACAAGAAGAGGTTACTGCTGCGGATGACTTGTCAATGCTTGACCGATTACATAAAGGAGGCCTTCCACATGTTGTTCCCGATAGTGATGATGATGATGCATTTATTGATGATAGTGATGATGATGATCCCGGAGCATATATAGACGATCAAGATTATTATTAGTTCATGTTAGGTATTCAATTTTTATTATATACATTATGATGATACACTTAAATTATATACATGTCGGTATTCAATTTTTATTATTCATGTTGGTATTCAATTTTTTTATGTTGTACTAATTTCGTTCACTCTTTGTCATGGCCGGTGTTGAAAGATGGTGGGCGTGGGTCCAGAGCGTTCCGCGGCTTAGTCTTCGTCGGCGCGTGATAGGAGGGGTACTTCCATTCCACCACAACATCTCCGGAGAGCGTTGCTCGACTTTATGCAGACACAGGCGGGAGCTTCTTCATCGGCGTGGTTGCCCACCGGGAGAGGAGGTCGGGGGAAGAAGAGAGGTACACGTGCCCGTGGTGGGAGAGGTAGGAAGGCTGCTAGGCCATCCTCACCGCAATCCCCAGCTGATTCACCCGAGCACAGGACTGCTAGGGTGGACCCGTCTGAGGAGGAGGCTACGCGGACTCCGGTTCACGAGCATAGGGTGGACCCATCTGAGGAGGAGGCTAGGCGGACTCCGGTCCACGAGCCTTCGTCCCACGAGACTCCTGTCCCACAGGCTTCGTCCCACGAGACTCCGGGGCAGAGCAGGGATCAGGGTATGTCCCAGTAGTCCCAATGGGATAGCTGGCCGGAGCCGAGTGGCCATGATGACTGTGGCGGGGATGGGTTTTCTAATAGCGAGGACGAGGTGGTTGACGGGGGGGGAAGGTCTACCAATGTGGTGGTACACGGCTCCCCCCCGTGCCGGCGACCCATGAGCAGAGGTGGCTGATTAGGCCTAAGGGGGAGAAGTAAGTGCATTTACTCTTTTTTAACCTTTTGCCTTCACGTTTCTTCAAATATCTAATGCGTTGGCTTTGTCATACTGCAGGGGTTGGACTCATGCCAAGGGTACCCGCAGGCCCAACTCTGTCCTTGGTGTGATTTGCCGGCACAACTTTCCGGGGTTTGTCACGTTGACTGGTGAGGGACAGGTTCGAGAGCTAGGATTGACCAGGAGCAATACTTGGCTGCCCCAGCCCCGCCGGAGACGAGGATCAATGGTGTCTTGTGCCACACGAGGGCCGACATGGTGATCAGACAGTTTTGGGTAATTTTTCCTTTACATAATTAAAAATCAACAATAGCTATTTATTGTACTAATCAGTGTTGTCTCGTTTGATTGCAGACCTTCTACAGGTGTGAGGAGGGGTATGAGGAGGCCGTGGCAAAGGTTATCGATGGCGAGTGCAAGCGCCTACTACAGAACATACGACACGAGGCTCGACCGCAGGCTGTTCGAGACTACTACGCCTCGCTGAAAGTTAAGAAGGAAAAGACGAAGTGCCGCGGAAAGTTTCTGGAGAAGGAGCAGTACATGAAGGTAATTACCTTTTCTTAAGGCCTTATACTTAGTTTCCTTGATTTGATTCGTAGGCGTAGCGCTCAAATTAATCTTTACTCACTTAGGTGCCCCCGAGATGGTGTGTGGATAAGATGGATTATTGGGAGGCATTGGTGGATGAGTGGTACTCAGAGCAATGGCGAGCCATGCACAACAACGCCAAGGACCGGCGTGCCAAAATGGTTGGTGTGCCACACCATCAAGGCAGCGCGGACCTATATCAGTTCGGGGAGAACTGCGTATGTGGTTTGCTTCATTATTCATGCAATTCATTCTTGATGCTTGCTGGAGCCCTTTACTAATACTTTGTTCCTCTCTCTCTTTTTTAGGCGCATCACAATAACACGGAGGTGCCAGGGATGTACGACCTCTATGCCATGGTCCATACTGCCTCATACAAGATGGCGACGGCATTCTCTGAGTCTGACCTCGATCATCCTGAGAACTTCACCAACATCTCCTCCCACCACAAGCTCGTGAGGTACAGAGATGTGGGGAAGGAGGTGAATGGGGAGGACTTCAACCCGAGCCAGCATCCTATTGATCCAGAGCTGGTGATGATGGCTAGCGGCGGGAGGCCCCATGGCTCGATAGCCATTGGAGATGGACTTATATGGTCTTCTCGCACTCTCCGGGAGATCAAGGCGCGCCAAACGAGCTCCTGTTCTGAGATAAGGCCTTGTCCACGTCCAGTTGAGCTCGCCATCGAGGTTAGTCATACGGACTCAGATAGCTTTCCTCCATTACATGCCAGTTGAGCTCGCCATCGAGGTGTGTGCGAACAAAGATGATTACAATGCTAACGAGGAGTTGTGTTGCAGGCTGCTCTGCAGAAAGAGAGAGAGACAACCCAGGCGCTTCTGGAGGAACAGGCCCGGCCGGCGGTGGAGGAGAAGAGGGATTTGGAGGAGAGGACGACTAAGTTGTTGGAGGAGGAGAGGGCACGGAATGATGCGTCTAACCGGGCCATGTACGAGCTCATCGTGGTAAGTTTCTTCTTCATATTAGCCAAATCATGCACTACAGGTTCGTTTCATTAATAACCAATATGATTGACTTGTCAAAACCAAATGTGCAGTCTCTGTGCGAGAAGAACAGCCAGACCCCTCCGCCGATGCCAGTCATTACCACGGCGGGAACGGTGAGTTTCATTTGAATGGTCATTAGTAACTAGTCTTAACATTTCAGTGTCATCATGCTAACGAGACTTTGCAAATGATCTTTGGTGCAGCATAACTCCCGAGCCGCATCGCACGACCCTTCTCCAGGGCATCCTTCTCCAGGCCCGAGCAACCCCGGTGCTTCACCTCCGTGATGACGAGGACGGTAAGCCCTAATATGCCACTTACTTGGCTCATTTTCTCAAAGAAAGACAAACTTAGCACTTAGACAAAATTACGTACTTTCGGTCTGTCAGAGCTCCTTGTGAGAGTTTCATGTCTCTTCTTGATGGAGGAATCCTGACTGTTGTCGCGGGGGTCGTTTCTTCTTCTCCTTCTCTCGATATATACCTTGGTATATTGCGGGAGAGGATAAGGGGAAACGACCATCACCGATGGTCGAAATATTAGTGTTAGGTAGTGTCCACCAACATACACCACCATATAAGTGTGAGTGAGTGCGCACCATACACACCATGAGGCATGAGAGTTTTTGTAAGGAAAACCTCGAAAGACCAAAAGTCAAGCTCAACAAATGGCATAATAACCTTAGTTAGCTAATAAATGTCATATTTTACCTAAGTTAGCTTTGTTTCCTCTAAAATGACATAGTAAGCTTACTTACCTCCAAAATGACATATTTTACCTAAGTTAGCTCTAAAATGACCTATACTTAGCATTGTTTTCTCCAAAATGACATTGTAAGCTTACTTAGCTGATTAGCTCCGAAATGACCTATTTTACCTAGGTTAGCTCTAAAATGACTTATACTTAGCTTTTTTTCCTCCACAATGACATAATAAGCTTAGTTAACTCAAAAATGGCATAATAGCCTTGGTAACCTCATAAATGCCATATATTTAGCTTATTATCTTGTAAAATGACACAATAAGCTTAGTTAGGTGAAAAATGGCATAATTACCTAGGTTAGCTCTAAAATGACACAAATAAGAAATAAGAAGAAGAAAAACAAGAGGAGAAAGAGAAAGAGAAGAAAAACACTTCTTCATCATCTTCTTCTTTTTCTTCTTCTTCTAGATCTTCTTCTACTTCTTCTAGTATTCTTCTTCTAACTTTCTCATTTCCAATTTTGCAGATTTGATTCACTTCACGGCAGCTTGCTTTGATGGAGTGCTAGTGTTTACTTTCTGTTTTCATTTTGTATCGAGGAACTTATGTGAAACTTTCTACCTATGGATGAAACACTACTAGGAGAAACCTTATAGGCAGGACACTATCAGTAGCGCTGGAAAGGAACAGGCGCTGCTGGTAATTACCAGCAGCGCTCGATTTTGGCAGTGCTACAAGTAAAGACTTAGTAGTAGCGCTGGAAGCGAAAAGAGCGCTACTGCTAAGGGGGACCCGACGAGCCCACCGACACTGTTGGTAGTAGCAGCGTTGTCTATAATACAGCGCTACTACTAAGAATTTAGTAGTAGCGCTTTTTTTCGTGGAACCGCTACTGATAATGGGCCCCACTTAATAGTAGCGCTCTTTCGCCAAAGCGCTACTACTAAGTAACATAGCAATAGCGCTTGTTGAAAAATAGCGCTACTGCTATGCGTGGCTGGTGCCACCTTTTGACCCCCTCCCCCTCCTCTCCCCCCCTCTTTGCCCTCTCTCCCCCTCCTTTCCCCTCTCCTCACCATTGTTGCCCTTCTTCTCTCTTCCTCCTACCTCTCTTCTCTCCCCATTAATGCCCCCCTCCACCATAAGTCTCCTCCATAAATGGCCTTCTCATCTCTAGCTAGCTCCATAAATATGCCCCCTACCTCATTTATTTGGCTCTCCCTCCATTCCATTAGATATAGATATAGCTAGCACATCTCTCTCCCTCTCCATTAGTTACCTAGAGTCATCTCTCCTCCCCAACAACTAGATCTAGCTTGCTATTTAGCCATCCACACTTTCGATCCCTATAGGTAGCGAAAGGCCTCATCCGGTCGATCGGTCTCTCTCGGGAGATAGGTGAGTAAAAAGTTGTTCATTTCAAGAATGGGAATATGTGTGTGAATGGGAATATGTGTGTTTGGGATATGGAGAGATTTGTGCGAGTGACATGCCCCCGAGTTGCTTATGTTTTGCCGAAATGTCGATTTATTTCCGTTTCGGTGAATTTCGAGCAAACTCGATATGTCCTATTTTTAGGCAAGGTCATGCCAAATTTTTATATTACTTTGATGCATGCATGCATTTTGTTTATAACCCTTTTACTTGTTATACCGTGGATGCAGTCGGTCATGAAGGTGAGTGGATGGAAGGTGGAGCGATACATGCAATCCGCGGTGATGGACATGCATGCAAATAATCGGACTAGGATTAGATGTCCGTGTACAAGATGCAAAGAAGGAGTCCTTTTGGACCCTTTTGATCATGGCAGGTTGAAGGCGCACCTGCTGATGAATGGTTTCATGGATGGCTATACTCGGTGGATAAGTGAAGATGATGATGATGAGGACGTCCACATGGCAGGGAATAACGACATGGGGCTAGACGAAGAGATGACAGATCGACACGAAGACGATGGCGTCGGACATGGCGGTGGGGAAGGGTTAAATGACGGCGGCGGAGAAGATTCCGGACACGGCGAAGAAGAGTCCGGACATGGCGGAGAAGCAGAGGCGGCGGTCACGCCGCAGTTTTCGACGCTACTAAGTGCAGTCATGCAGGACCCTCATGTTCGAGACCTCCTTCGCAAGAGTACGACTAGCGAGAGAGATGCTTCTAGAGAGGAGGCCAAGCTAGCGCAACTTGAAGTAGACTCGAAGACTCCATTGTATGACGGTTGTGATCCCGAGGTGACCCGCTTGAGTTTCACGCTCGAACTTCTAAAGACGAAGGCCAAAAACAAATGGACAGACAAAAGCCTCGATGAGCATTTGAAGTATCTACATAATAAAGTTCTTCCCGCGGGGAACCTGTGACCTACTAGTGTCGATGAGGCCAAGAAAATCGTTTGCCCTTTTGATTTGCCGCACATTAGGTACCACGCATGCATCAACGATTGCATCATTTATCGGGGGGAGCACGCGGAAAAAACCAGCTGTCCAGTGTGCAATGCTTCTCGATACAAGAAGACAGGAAAGAAAGCTCCTCAGAAAGTTGTATGGTACTTTCCGATCACTCCCCGTCTGCAGCGGTATTTCGTAGATCCTAAGGAAGCAAAGCTCATGTGCTGGCACGCGGAGAGGAAGAAGCCCGACGATGGAGATGATCCGAAGCTGAGACACCTCGTAGATGCTAGCCAGTGGAGAGCATTCAACACCGTATATGGATTTGCTGCAGAAGATCCAAGGAACATCGTGCTTGGTGCGAGTACCGATGGCATGAATCCGTTTGGAAACCAAAACACCAACCACAGCACATGGCCCGTCTTTGTATGGATGTAAAACCTCCCCCCATGGAAGTGCATGAAGACAAAGTACATACACATGAGCATGCTGATTCAAGGGCCGAAACAACTGGGAAATAATATTAACCTGTATATGGGGCTTCTGAAAGAGGAGCTAGACACGTTATGGAAAACACCGGCATGGACATGGGACGCCAGCAAAGGAGAGTATTTCTATATGAGAGCCGCGCTGATGATGACGGTGCACGACTATCTCGGTTACGGGTACACCTCAGGCCAGGTGTGCCACGGATATTGCGGATGCACGAGGTGCATGGATGATACAACGTCTCAGCAACTTACTTCAACGAAAGATGGCGGGTCCGGGAAAATCGTGTACATGGGGCATCGTAGATGGCTCGAGAAGGATGACCCGTGGAGAAAGCGTGGAGATCTATTCAATGGGTTGGCTGAGCATCGAGGATCTACACGTAAGAGGAGCGGCGCCGAAATCAACGAGCTGTTGAAAAACTGGGAACAGTGCCCCACGCCGGGAATGATGAAAAAGGCGCTGGAGCCGCTACTGAAGGTATGGAAAACGAGGTCTGTTTTCTGCGACTTGGAGTACTGGCCCAATCACGACACACCTCATTGCCTTGATCAAATGCATATCATGAAGAATGTCCTCGAGAGCTTGCTTGGCACACTGATGAACATGCCGGAGAAGACCAAGGACGGGCCGAAGGCAAGGAAATACTTGGAAGATTTGAAGATCAGGAAAGATCTCCACCGTAAAAAGTCGACGGAGGAGACGGAGACGGAGACGGAGGAGTGGGAAAGGGGCAGAAAAGTTAACAAGAAGGAGGAGAATTATTGCCCCCCTTCTTGCTTCACCTTAAGTGCGAAGGAGATCGATCAATTCATCAAGTGCCTTATGGGAATCAATGTCAGTTCCGGTTACTGTGGGAAGATAAGCAGGTTTCTAGACCCCAAGAAGAAAAGGTTCAGCGGGATGAAGTCTCATGACTGTCACGTGATGATGACGCAGATACTCCCGGTTGCCATTAGAGGGATAATGGACAAGCACGTCCGTGACACGCTTACTGGTCTCTGCAACTTCTTCGACGTTATCTCTCGAAAGTCCATAAGTGTGAAGCAGCTCCGAAGGCTACAGGAAGAGATCGTTGTCATACTATGTGAGCTTGAGATGTACTTCCCGCCCGCGTTCTTTGATGTCATGGTGCATCTGTGTGTCCACATCGTGGACGACATCATCGACCTCGGTCCGACATTCCTTCACAGCATGATGCCGTTCGAGAGGATGAATGGGGTCATCAAAGGATTCGTTCGTAACATGTCCCGTCCCGATGGGAGCATCGTCCAGGGGTATCTGACGCATGAGGGCATCTCCTTTTGCGAGAATTATATAGGCGTCGGAGACCCTGTTGTTGGTTTGCCCGTCAAGAAGCACGATGGGAGGCTCGGAGGAGAAGGTCACAACAACGGCCGAAGGGAATTGCACATGGACTACTCGGATCGACGGAACGACTTTGACAGGGCTAACTTAGTAGTGCTACAACACCTAGATGTGGTAGATGATTATGTGGCACGGCATAAAGAAACCATCGCAAATAAGTACCGTGATAAGGGGATGCTCAAGACGGACGACGAAGTTACTGTAGAGCACAACCCCACTTTCTAGCGCTGGTTCAAAGAGCAAGTTCTTGAAAATCCCCCGGAAGAGGGCAGTTCGGACGGATTGCTCATACACGCCTTAGCACATGGCCCCGCGCCCAAACTCGCGACCTATCAGTCATACGATATCAACGGGTACACATTCTACACGGAGGCCAAAGACATGGCCAGTGATTACCAGAACTCCGGGGTGACGATTGAATGCGTGACCGACGCCAACGGCACAACTGAAAGATTCTACGGAAGGGTCGAAGAGATCTGGGAGCTTGACTATACTGGATTGCACGATGCGACGATGTTCCGCGTCGGATGGGCTAAGGACGTCGTAAGAGAAAACAAGTATTTCACTACCATGTCTATACCCGACGCGAAGAGCGCAACCGTGAACGTTAACGTCATCGCCAAAACTGAGCCATGGGTACACGCTAAGCACGTGACACAATGCTTCTTCATAACTGACCTGACCAATCCCAGCCGTGTTGTCGTGAGGAGAGGCAAAAGGAGCATCGTCGGAATGGATGGAGTGGCCAACGAGGAAGACTATGACCAATACGGCAACCCGATGAGGTAAGATGACGATGACGATGAAGCATACGTGAAAAGAAGAATCAATACTACATTACGTAAGAAAGATCGTACTCCATGGTTCCGGAAAAGTCACAAGGAGGGGATCAATTATTCCGCAACGAACAAGAAAGGGAAGAAGCTCAGTGTGAAACGTCGTCAACGCAGCTGAGAAACCATCATTTACATATATGTATCTATTTTGTGTATGCACTTAAGTAACCGTTATCGGTCAACTGATATATATGTTACCATCACATGCATGGTTCCGGTGATATTCGCGCAGTGTGGGAGGGAGACGCCGTCGTAAACAGAAAGGAAGAAAGCAATACAAAAGAAATACAAAAGGGAGAAAGCAATACAAAAAAACAAAAACAAAATGCAGAAAGCAATACAAAAGAAAAAGAAAAGTAAACAGAAAAGAAAAGGAAAATAATAAAAAGTAATACATATCAGTAGCGCTGGATTATGAACCAGCGCTATAGCTAATATAGTTATAGCGCTGGATCCTAACCCAGCGCTATAGCTATGTGTATTTTAGAATTAAAAAAACTGAAAATTAAAAAAGTTAGCAGCAGCGCTGGATTACCACACAGCGCTATAGCTAATGTAGCTCTAGCGCTGGTCCTAACCCAGCGCTACTACTATTTTGAGTTAACCGCCGCGCGTGCCCAAATTTTGCCAACTCCCATTCCCCCCCACTCTCCCACCTCTCCCCTCCTCTCTGTCGCGCGCCGCCATCGCCCCTGCCCGCCGCTCCAACCTCCTCCTCATCCGCGCGGATGCCCGAGCCCTCCCTCGACCTCACCATCGCCGCTCGGGCCCTCCCTCGACCTCGCCGCCCTTGCTGCCCTCAACGCCCCCGGTATCCGATGCCCCCTTTCACCCTCTCGCCGCAGACGAGGAAGCGCCGCCGCCGTTCTCTGTGAGTACCCCCCCCTCCCACTCCCTCCCTCCCTCCCTCGTGTGAACTGGCTCGGTCTATAGGGTTTTGATACATGGGAATGCTTCATGTGTACAGATCGATAGTTTAGAGACTCAGTGTTTCACATTTCCTGATTGTTCAATGTTAATTAGCCATTCAAATACACTTCATACAGTGTCCTGCAGTCCGATTCATGTTCCACCCATGCACAAATCTTGTTCGATTTAATTCATGACATCTGATTTGCAAATCTTGTTCATCAGTATCCATATTGTTTATATGTATTCATTATTCCATATTATCATTATTCCATATTGGTTGCACAAATCATGTTGTCATTATTCCATATTTCTTAGAATAAGCTTGCTGTGGACAGAAGAAAAAAATTCATTTTAGAGCAAAATCTTAGTTTAGAGAAAAAAATTCAATATAGAAATAACTCAAAGTATAAATAAAAAACTTTAAATAAAAAACAGTAGCAAATTTTGTTGCTTTGAATAAAAAACAAGCTAGGCTTTGTTGGTATAAAAAAAGTAGCAAAAATTTATAAAAAACAGTAGAAATTTTTTATAAATGTGCTCCTGTTGGTTGCAAATTGATCTTATATATGTGCTCCTGTTGGTTGCAAAATGTTTGCTGCAAATTGATGTTGGTTGCAAAATGTTTGTTGCAAAATGTTGCAAATTGATGTTGGTTGCAAAATGTTTGCAATGTTGGTTGAATGTCGAAGAATATCCGAGTGGCCTATGTTTTGCCGGAATGTTGATTCATTTCCGTTCCGGCAAATTTCAGGCGCTCCATATGTACACTTTTTAGCAAAGGTCATGCCGAAAATTTCCGTGATTTTCGGCATGACTTGTGCTAGAAACTAGGACATATGGAGTGCCCGGGATTTGCCGGAAGGGGAATGAATCAACATTCCGACCAAATATAGGCCCCTTTTTTCTCTTCATTATATCTTTTATTTACAATTGTTGAATAGGAAACATGTCTAGCCACGCCTCAGCTGGGGGTTCTGCTCGCCTCGAAGAAGACCCCATCGAGGCACCAAATCGCTATTTCGATTACCTGGACGAACACCAGATGGGGGTGCATGGTGGCGGCAGTGGCACCAACCCCGACGCCGACGCCGACACCGGCACCAGCACTGGCACCGGCACCGACACCACCCCAAATACCGGCAACGATGCTGTCGTAGCCGGTAAAGCACCGAAGCAGAAGAGGTCACGAAGACCAAACGAGCTCGGCATCGGACAAATTGCGGTCGCGGAGATGCACCCCAAGAAATTAGAGCAAACAGCGCCGGATGAAGCACGCTCATGCTGGGGCAATCAACTAGGATGCATCCTCAGGGAAACCGCCAACATCAACGACGAGAAGTTGAAGAAGAAACCACATATGGAGCACATGCTCCTAAAGAAGTTGCAAAATAGGTTCCTGTTCCCTGGCCACACAGAAAGCAAAGAACCGTGGGACGACGACGCCATGACAAAGATAAACAACAAGGCGATGGTGACATTCACCAACGGCTTGTCCGCCTGGAAAGTTCGGGTGAAAAAAGCGATTGATAAGAATGAACCGTGGTCCAAGATTCATGCTGACAATCCGACACTTACGGAAGAGGACTTTGAAAAATTCAAGGAGACTTGCGCTAAAGATGAAGCCAAGAAAAAGTCAGAGAAAATGAAGGCGCTCCAGGCCAGGAACACGCCTCCCCACCGCCTCGGAAGCCGTGGTTACGAGGGGAAGAGGCACGTATGGGCCAAGGAGGACGCCGAACGTGAAAGTCACGGAATCCCAGACCCCTTGGCGGAGTTCACCGACCCGCTGGAGCGTGACTGGATCAGGGCCCGGTACAAGTGGGACCACGTCAAGAAGACCTTTTACACGGACCCGAACACGAGGGACTTCATTAGACTTCTGGTAATTGTTATATTACCACATTATCATATTAGCTTCCAATCAATTCGACTACAAGTTTTGTCACATTATTAGTAAACCATCCACGTTCCTTTTGCAGAAAGAGCAGCACCAAAAGGCAGCCGAAAGCAACGAGTCATCACAGTCGTCGGCGAGGCCCAAGTGGGACACCCATTTCAACCGGGCCCTGAACATACTGAAAAAGGTCCCGGAGGACACACCGCCGTCCTATGGATGTGTGCATGGCGTCGGAGATGGCGCCTCGTGGAAGACGTGCTACTGCGAGGAGCTAGAGGAAAGAAGGAAGAGAAAGTTGCTTACTCAACAGACCATCGACCAGAAGGTCGCGCTTGCGATCAATAAGTCCAAAGCTCAGACCAAAGCAGAGTTGGAACAGATAGTCGATGCAAGGGTCAGTGCAGCGGTAGCTGGCGTCACGGCTGACTTCACATCTTCCATTTCCAGCTTGATTCCGGCATTTTTTGAATGGACGAAGAAAAATCCAGATAAAGGTCCAGCGGACTTTCCCCTTCCCAGCTACGTCGGGAGCAATTCGGTGAACATCGCACCACCAGCACCTGCTCACGTCACCGCACATGCTCCCGCTCCTATTCATAGCAGTCCGTCCTCCGTCTCTGGCCTACTCGGCAGGCCTTCGTCTATGGCTGAGCTCGACGCCCTCACGGTAATTATGCGTCATACCCTTTTCACCAGCATGTCTATATAGTCTTCCGTTTCAATTACCTTTCGGATGTTTGACGTCGCAAACATGTCTTCGTAGGCCAACGATACCCCGTGCACCCTACTATACGACATCAAGGGCTAGAAGGTGGCCGTGGGAAAGGCAATGATCGTGAAGCCGAAGGACCGCATGTTCCACAACCGAGAGATGCCCGATGGCGTCTTCAAGGTTAACGTGGCCAGTGTCTTAGCGGGCTTCGAGGATTTGCCTCCTCCGGTACCAGTCGATGACGAGGAGACCCCTCAACGGATTGGCGCATGCAAGAGCTGGTTCTTGCCTTGGCCGAAGACTCTTCTTCGTGTCGAGGCGCCCGGTATCACACCAACGACAGCTTCTCAAGAAGGTATGAACACCACCCCACCTACCAAATTACCTGCACCTGTCATGGCGGGTGATAGCGGACGATGCGAGGGAGAGCCTCCATTAGTGCCAGATGACGTCGCCCCCGTTGTCGAAGAAGCAAATGCTGATGATGACATGGAGGAGGATGATGATGACCCAAACAAGTATTTCAATACCGCCTATGATGATGGAGGATTGATGGCTCAGGACGACGAAGAGTCAGGCTATGAGCGTGGAGATGATGACTTGATGCTGCCTGATTTGCCGGAGCCGGAACGTCCTAAGGCGGAATGCAAAAAGTCTCTCTTCAAGCTATCCTCGCAGGAGACGCCTCCAGATGCCGCCTCTACCCAGCAACAACCCGAGGGCCGTCCACTGATTAGCCCGACGACACTAGGGGTAAACAGTTAGGGAAGGTATGGTGGGCTCACTACTGCCACCTGCCAAGAAGCAAAGGAGGAGACCGGACAGGAAAGGCCCTAAAGGCGCCAGAGCTGCTTCAAGCAGCCAGCCGCCTCTGAAACCCCGGGAGGTAGACAGAATACCTGTCATAGGTGTGGAGCATTTCCATGTCGCCGGCCACCCGATCCTACCTCAGAAAGCGCTAGAGGACATACTGAACAATGATCTAAGGAGACTTCATGATGATGTGCTGGCCAGAGAGAAAAGCCTTCTCATCTCGGGAAAACCAGGATACCCGCTTTACGCGGCTCAGGTGCCGGGTGGGAAGTTGTACGTCGAGGGATGGCCCGCGGATAAGTTCATCCTGCGATTTGACTACATCTACGACATGTTCCACATGACCAACCTGGATTTCCAGTTCATCCGCATGTATGCGCTGTATCTCAACTACATCATCAGGATCGAGAACATAAAATATATCTGCGTCGCGGACCCGTACCATATGCATGAGAGCTTCTTGGATGTCTGCAAAGAGCACCGTGACTATGCGAGCAAGTACATCGGTGGCTTCATGATCGCTAATAAGGACAAGGAAGCGATTCTCCTGACTTATCATCCCACGTAAGTCATCCGCGCATATCCTTTCGTAAGTGTTAATCATTCCTTTGCAAGCATGGAGGCTAATTTGAGGTGTACTTAATTTGCGCAGCGGGGGGGGGGGGGGGGGCGCCGTCCTCATCGTTCTGTACCCAGAATACTCCCATGCTATATACTTGGACTCATCGAAGAACATTAAGAAAAAGGATTACAAGCACATAAAGAGTGTTCTCGATAGTGCCCTGTTAACCTTCAGCCTGTCTGGTGGATATATCAAGGCGAAAAGTACAGGAAGAACGGGCTAGTTTTCAGCCATAAGACCGACTTCTGCTGCATCCAGCAACCGCACACCAGTAAGGCTGATGGATTCTACCTCATGCATCACCTGCTCGAGTTCAGAAGGGATAATCAACGCCTTCGCATGTCAGCTACTACCAACGATGCCGAGATTGTCAACTGGGCCACAAGCATAGGAAAGACACCGCATCATCGAATCCGATCTGAGTTTTATCACGTACAGTGTGAACTTTCCCAAGTGATCGTGAAGCAGGTCCTCGAACCAACAGGGATGTTCTACCATGGGCCAATCACGCAGGATGATGTCCGAGCACTGCTAATCGCTCAACGTCTGGACCTGAAGCCTTTCAAGAAGCTCGGGTACTTCCTCCCTGACTATGAGGATTGGACCGAGGACTGATTGTCGTTGACAATATATGTGTCACTAGCGTCCAGACAAAACTATGTGATGTAATTAAACCATGGTCCTGAACTAGCGTAGATCGCTCTAGTTAATTAGTTTGGGTATGAGGAACTTCGTCATTTATGTTTACTATAGGTTGCTTGTATTTTGCTAATTATGCCTCTTTGTGTTCGTAAGTACATTATGTTGCATATTATCGTTCACGATGCAGGTACATAGATCAGAGATGGCGAAGGGCTGCTACGTCGTGTTCGTTGGGAAGGTTCCAGGAGTCTACGACCACTGGCCAGACGCTCTGGCCCAGGTGGACAAGTACCCGGGTGCTAGCCACAGAGGGTTCGACAGTAGAGCCGAAGCAGAAAGTAGTTACTTGAGGTGGACGCTCTGGCAAGAGCGGGGGCGGAACCGCCGGTGCCTCAAGTACTACATAGTCGCGGTCTTGCTCATGCTGATCGCTCTTTTCTTCTACATCATGGTTTAGATAGAGATGATGAAACTTGTGTGTGTGCCATGACCATGCAGTTGCACTTATTCGAGACATGACATGACTTGTGTATCGCTATTTTCCAGATGTGATGATATTTGTGTTGAATGATGATGATGATGGTATGACGAGACTACTGTATGTGTATGATATGATGAGAATAGTGTATGTTTATTGTGATCTGATGAAACTACTGTATAGAGCCTGTATAAATACATCACAAATATGTAGAGGGGGTATGAATCTGTGAAAGCAGGAATACTAGCAGCAGCGCTGGAAGGCATCCAGCAGCAACGCTGGATTAGTAGCAGCGCTTGCCTTTCTGCAGCGCTACAGATAGTTAGCAGTAGCGCTGGTCAGTGCAGCGCTATTGCTAACCAGACTTAGCAGTAGCGCTGCACCAACCAGCGCTAATGCTACAACTTAGCTGTAGCGCGTTAGCAGTAGCGCTGGACCCAGCGCTACTACTATAGGTTTTTCAAGCGCTACTAGTAGGGTTTCTCCTAGTAGTGAAACTATTGTAATATGGATGAAACTATGTATGTATGGATGAAACTTGCACTTTTGATTTGATATGTTTGTTGGATGATCATATTCATATGGCATGGATATGGGTTTTGTGAAATATATATGTATATCATACATTTTGCTTGTGAAAATGCTTGGATATATCAAAAATAAATATAAAAGAGGCAATATGGTCACTTTGCCATCTGCCACCGATGGCAAAGGTGGCTTTGCCGTCTACCACCGACGGCAAAGGTGACACATGGCAGCCGCCTGTGAAACCTGGGAGCACCAGGCCTGGGGTCATTTGTCCCCTTTGTCGTCCGGGGGCAGACGGCAAAGGGGTTGGGGGCAGACGGCAAGGGGGGGGGGCAGACGGCTGATACATCTCCGTCGTATCTATAATTTTTTATTGTTTCATGCCAATATTCTACAACTTTCATATACTTTTGGCAACTTTTTATACTATTTTTGGGACTAACATACAGATCCAGTGCCCAGTGCCAGTTCCTGTTTGTTGCATGTTTTTTGTTTCACAGAAAATCCATATCAAATGAATTCCAAACGGGATAAAAACTTACGGAGATTTTATTCTTAATATATGTGAATTTTGGGAAGTGCAATCAACAGAATGCGGTGCCCGAGGGGCCCACAAGCCATAGGGGCGCACCCTGGGGGGTAGGGCGCGCCAGGGTGGCTTGTGGTCACCAGGAGAGAGGGGGAGAGAGCCCCCCCTTCTTTTGCCGCAAGAAAGCTAATATCCGGATAAAAATCGTGTTAAAATTTCTGCCCAATCGGAGTTACGGATCTCCGGGAATTTAAGAAACAGTGAAAGGCCAGAATTGGGGAAGGCAGAAACAGAAGGAAACAGAGAGAGAGAGAGATCCAATCTTGGAGGGGCTCTCGCCCCTCCGCCGCCATGGAAGACAAGGACCAGAGGGGAAACCCTCCTCACATCTAGGGGGGAGGCCAAGGAAGAAGAAGAAGGAGGGGGGCTCTCTCCCCCTCTCTCCTGGTGGCACCGGAGCGCCACCGGGGCCATCATCGTGATGACGATCTACACCAACAACTTCGCCGCCGTCATCACCAACTCGCTCCCCCTCTATGCAGCGGTTCAACACCTCTTCTTCCCACTGTAATCTCTACTTAAACATGGTGCTCAATGCTATATATTATTTCCCAATGATGTATGGCTATCCTATGATGTTTGAGTAGATCCGTTTTGTCCTATGGGTTGATTGATGATCATGATTGGTTTGAGTTGCATGTTTTATTATTGGGGCTGTCCTATAGTGCTCTCCGTGTTGCGCAAGCGTGAGGGATCCCCGCTGTAGGGTTTGCAATATGTTCATGATTCGCTTATGGTGGGTGGCGTGAGTGACGGAAGCACAGACCCGAGTAAGTAGGTTATTTACGTATGGGAGTAAAGAGGACTTGATACCTTATAATGCAATGGTTGGGTTTTACCTTAATGATCTTTAATATTTTCGGATGCTTGCTAGAGTTCCAATCATAAGTGCATATGATCCAAGTAGAGAAAGTATGTTAGCTTATGCCTCTCCCTCATATAAAATTGCAATAATGATTACCGGTCTAGTTATCGATTGCCTAGGGACAAATAACTTTCTTGTGACAAAAAGCTCTCTACTAAAACTAACTTAGTTGTTTCTTTATCTAAACAGCCGCTAGATTTTATTTACGTGTTCTTTATTATCTTGCAAACCTATCCTATCACACCTACAAAGTACTTCTAGTTTCATACTTGTTCTAGGTAAAGCGAACGTTAAGCGTGCATAGAGTTGTATCGCTGGTCGATAGAACTTGAGGGAATATTTGTTCTACCTTTAGCTCCTCGTTGGGTTCAACACTCTTACTTATCGAAAGAGGCTACAACTGATCCCCTATACTTATGGGTTATTAAGAACTTTTTCTGGCGCCGTTGCCGGGGAGCTATAGCCTAGTTTTTACGGATATAACACATGTGTCGGCGCTGCGAACCTAGCATGGAAGGTTGCAGGACATTGCAAAGCGGCTGGGGCGTTGTATTTCTTTCCATCATTTGCGTGTGGGGCAAAGGGACGACTTGAGTGAGATTGAATGGTTAATTGGGAGAAATTGGACATCTCGAAAGACGACCGATGGGTGGCGTCTATTGGTCGAGCCACCTTCGTCTGCCAGACTATTGAAAATTCACGGAATAAATGAAGGGATGGATGAAAAACAGTGGAAAATAGATAGAGATGGGATTTCATTGATTTCAATCCTTTGAATTAAGAGGCGTGCTACGCGTCCGCTGACAGATTATTTCTGCAATGTATGTCTTGTTGCAGAATTTTTTGCAACGGTTTTTTGTTGCAAATTTTCTTTTGCAACTAAGGTTTTGTTGGAAGTTTTTTTTTTGCAACTGAGGTTTTGTTGCAGAAAATTTCCCTAACAGAGATTGTGTTGCAAAACATAAACGCGTCGTAGACCATTACAACAATGTATATGTTTCAGAAACATAGTCCATGTTGCACGAACGTGTTCCACGAAGGACGGTATTCGGACCTGGACACGTGTCATGCACGGAACGTGACGGACGCGGTCGCTGCCATCCGACGGATGATGGTAAGCTTTTCCCTTGTATTAAACAATCTAGATCGTAAATTTCATCCAAACGAAAATGTGAAATGATTTACATGTAATTTTCTTTATTATTTCTTCATGCACCTTTATTTCCTTGACTGGTTTTATATGCAGCCCCCCTGTGCATTATTTTATTCAGGTTCCATCACAAGGGAGCTTCCAATATTCTCAAAGCACGAGTAGGGTTTTACGCTTAGCAGCGGCCCGAACATGGGTAAAATGCCTGACCCTTGATCGTTGCGCCGTCTCATGGTCTCCGCTCTTCGTGCAACGTGACCCCCCTTGGCGAACCATAAGGCACCTCTGGTCCCATAGGAGATCATGAGCATCCGTGCCCCGACAGCAGCAGAAAGTGGGTAATTTTCCTCAGTTATGAAACCAAGGTTTATCGAACCAACAGCAATACCAATCCTCAACCGTCTTCAGCGGCTGCACACAAAAGAACAAACAACTTGCACCCAACCCCGACAAGAGGGTTGTGAATCCCCCTGATCTCGTTATTTGCAAGCAAGTGAGTTGTGTACATAATTGTAGATAATAGTAAAGTGCAAAATAAAATAGAGGGTAATAAATAACAACAAGGTAATGATAGCATTTGTGAATTTATAAGTGATAGACCCGGGGGCCGTAGAGTTATCTAGTGGCATCTCTCATAAGCAAAGCATACAGTGGGTAAACAAATTACTGTTGGGCAATTGATAGAAAAGGGAATAATTATGCGATGTTCACGACAATGATCATGTGTATATAGGCATCACATCCATAAGAAAATAGGCCGACTCCAGCCTACACCTACTACTATTACTCCACTTCAAGAGCGCTTCTATGCTTGCCTCTGTACATATTAAGTTCATGACAAACGGAGTAATGCTTGGAAAACAATGACAAGATGTAGACAAAGTAAACTCATCTAATATGAATAAACCCCATTGTTCTATCCTTAGTAGCAACAACACAAAGATGCAACTTGTCCCCTTCTGTAACTGGGATTTAGAAACTCGTTAGGTTGAACCTACTACAATGCACCACTCCCACCAAACAAATATCAATATAGTTGTCCAAACTATCTCAATAGATTGGAGAGCATTACTAAGCTATGATGATCATGCAAATAAAAATCATAGTAATCAGGTTTGACTTAAATACTTTTCACGAATAATCTGAACATAAACTCACAATTCATAGGATTCCAACAAACACACCATACAAAGGGATTACATCGGATATATCAAGCAAAGATGCGATGAACATTGTATTGAAGATCGAGATATAGAGAGATTGCCATCTAGGTACTACCTACGGACCCGTAGGTCTGCGGTGAACTACTCACACATCATGGTGAGGGCAGCAAGGTTGATGAAGATGCCCTCCGTGATCGATCTCCCCTCCGGCAGGGTGTTGGAACGGAGGTGTAGATGGCCTCCCGTCGGAACAGAGGCTTGCGGCGGTGGAAAAAATGTTTCGGGAGCACCTATGGTGTTTTTAGGGTAGATGTGAATTTATAGGCCAGAGAACGACGTCGGCAGACGCTCCAGGGGGCCACCACATATCTGGCCGCGCCCCGCTGGGGGCGCGACCAGATGGCTTGTGCGCCCCTGGTGCATCTCCTAGCCCTCCTCCGAAGCTTCTAGGCCTTGTATTGGTCTATAAAAAATCACCAAAAAGTTTCGTGGCAATTGGACTCTGTTTAGTACTGTAACTCTGAAAAGGCAAAAACACGCAGAAAACAGGAACTGGGCACTGGATCAATAGGTTAGTGCTAAAAAATATTATAAATTGGTAAATAAATTCCCCAAAAGTATCCTAGAATGATAATATATCAGCATGGAACAATAAAAAATAATAGATACATTGGAGATGTATCACTGCACCAGAAGAAATGGAGAAGGATGGCCCCCTTTCTCCTGAGATGTATAACAGGAAAATCGATGTAAATTTTGAAATTCATGAGTTGTTGGAAGCTGAGGAGATTTTCTAGCTACAACAATCTCATGAGCAGTGGTTGCTTAGGGGGGATCGCAACACTGACTAATTTCATAAGATTGCCAATGGGCGCAAGCGGAAAAATACTATTCATGCTTTAAAATGCGGGGAGGTGGAGATTGAGGGTATTGACAATCTTATAGCTCATGCCACTGAGTATTATAAAGACTTGTTTGGCCCTGCCCAGGTAATCAATTCCGTTTAAACCCAGACACCTGGTCCATGGACGAAAAACTTAGCGAGGAGGATAATGCTAATCTAACACGTGAATTCTCTGAAGAACAGGTCAGGGAGGCGTTGATTGACATGGATTTCAACAGAGCCCCTGGCCCTGACAACATTCCTACAGATTTTTATGAGTGTTGTTGGGACACGGTGAAACCTGATATTATGCGGATCATCGATAGCTTTCATAGAGGCATGCTTGATTTGCAACGCCTGAGCTATGGTATTATCACACTCCTCCCAAAAATTTCCAGAGCTGATAGGATCTAGCAGTTTTGACCTATCTGTCTGCTATGCTGCCCATATACATTGGTCGCCAAGGTCATGGACAGAAGGGTGGCCAAATATGCGGACAAGTTAATCAGCCCCACTCAAAATGCTTTCGTTAAGGGCAGAAATATCATGGATGGGGTGCTTTCCCTCCATGAATTGCTTAACTATACTCACGTTAAGAAAAAGTGGGGGTTGTTCTGACGCTTGACTTCGGAATGGCGTATGATAAGGTTAACTGGGAGCTTCTCCTAGAATGCCACAAACTTACGGGTTTCAATGACAAGTGGTGTGGTTGGGTTAGGCAAATTCTCTATAACGGTAATGTTAGTACTAGGAAATGTACCCGTGCGTTGCAACGGGAAAATTGAAAGAGCCGCTCATTGTGATGGAGCATACATAACCTAGTTTTTACGGATATAACACATGTGTCGGCGCTGCGAACCTAGCATGGAAGGTTGCAGGACATTGCAAAGCGGCTGGGGCGTTGTATTTCTTTCCATCATTTGCGTGTGGGGCAAAGGGACGACTTGAGTGAGATTGAATGGTTAATTGGGAGAAATTGGACATCTCGAAAGACGACCGATGGGTGGCGTCTATTGGTCGAGCCACCTTCGTCTGCCAGACTATTGAAAATTCACGGAATAAATGAAGGGATGGATGAAAAACAGAGGAAAATAGATAGAGATGGGATTTCATTGATTTCAATCCTTTGAATTAAGAGGCGTGCTACGCGTCCGCTGACAGATTATTTCTGCAATGTATGTCTTGTTGCAGAATTTTTTGCAACGGTTTTTTTGTTGCAAATTTTCTTTTGCAACTAAGGTTTTGTTGGAAGTTTTTTTTTTGCAACTGAGGTTTTGTTGCAGAAAATTTCCGTAACAGAGATTGTGTTGCAAAACATAAACGCGTCGTAGACCATTACAACAATGTATATGTTTCAGAAACATAGTCCATGTTGCACGAACGTGTTCCACGAAGGACGGTATTCGGACCTGGACACGTGTCATGCACGGAACGTGACGGACGCGGTCGCTGCCATCCGACGGATGATGGTAAGCTTTTCCCTTGTATTAAACAATCTAGATCGTAAATTTCATCCAAACGAAAATGTGAAATGATTTACATGTAATTTTCTTTATTATTTCTTCATGCACCTTTATTTCCTTGACTGGTTTTATATGCAGCCCCCTGTGCATTATTTTATTCAGGTTCCATCACAAGGGAGCTTCCAATATTCTCATAATCTCGTTTATTTATGCCACAACGTGCATGTGTCAGGAGTCTGGCACGTTCCCATTTCTACCAGGATACCTCTCTCTCGTTTATTCACTCATTTTGCTCTGTATATAGTCCCCTAGTGAAATCTCAAAAAAAACTTGTATTTAGAAATGGAGGGAGTAGTAGAGAAATTCCTTTTCTTACCTATGATCCTGTTTATCTATGCCCCAACATGCATGTTCCTTTCGTCTTGTGTACATGTGTCAGGAGTTGAGTGGAACACCGTGTCGACCAGATGTACCGCGCAGCGTTTCTTTCTTCTTTCTCGCGCTGCCGTGATCTCCCTTTTTTTGTACTTGATGGTTCTGCCGCCTCAGCTGATCAGATCAGTTTCCAGATCAGACAGTCTACAATCCCGTTCGCTCTCCTCCGCCCTTCATACTTATGGTCTGTTTGGTTATCAGGGTGGCCGGTTTATTTTTCAGAGGACTTGCTAACGTATATGAGCCGGTAGAAATTGATTTAGCTGAGCCAGGTGGGACTAAACAACATGAGATATTCTAGCCTAGTTGGTTGCTATGCCTTAGACCTAACGTCACAACTTTTGGAGAGAGCCCACTTGGAGGCCCATAATGCAGAGGCCTGGCTGAGGGTGCAAAATACATGCAGCCCATACATACAAAGAAAATGAACCACGATCGATGGAAAGTAAGACGTACGATTAAACGGACAAAAAATCAGTGGTAAGAAGCGTTTACCCTTTTATTAGTAGGTATATAGATTAAGCTCAACAACTCGGTGGGCCCTTACTTTTAGAGTGCTAAGGGTGTGCGCCAAGGGGATCCTCACTCTCCAATGACGTTTATTCTTGCTGACGAGTGTCTTACTAAAATGATTAAGAATGTCCAGGAAAATGATCTTTTGGTGGATCTGGCCCCTGATCTGATTCCTAAAGGGGTGGCTATTCTGCAGTATGCGGACGACACCATCATTTGCCTAGATCATGATCTTGACAAAGCTGTTAACCTAAAACTCCTCTTATATATATTTGAGCCGATGTCTAGTCTTAAGGTTAACTTCCAAAAAAGTGAGGTGTTGACTGTTGGGCGTGATGAACACATTGACAAAGCTTATGCTCATTTGTTCAATTGTGATGTTGGCTACTTTCCCCTTAAATATCTAGGTATGCCTGTTAGTTTCACTAATCTTAGAAACTCTGACTGGGAGTTTATTGCTGGTAAATACCTGAAAAGATTTGATGCTTGGGTTGTGAATGCCGCCTCCATGGGTGGCAGACACACCCTCCTTGACTCTGTTGTCACTCAAATTTCTCTATACCACATGTCGATGTGGCTTATGAATAAAACTATTGTTGAGAGACTTGATAAACATAGGAGAACATTTTTCTGGAAGGGGTGCAATAAGAAACGTCGTTATTATCTGGTTAAGTATAGTAGAATATGTAGATCCAAAGACAAAGGAGGTCTTGGTATCAAAGACCTCTGCAAACAAAACATTAGGCTTATGGTTAAGTGGTGGTGGAAGCTAGAAACTCAGACTAGGCTTTAGCAAGATATTGTCATAGCTAGATACCTCCGACACCAGTCTGTTGCTGATGTGGGTCCGCGCTTCTCGGACTCACCTTGCTGGAAAAATCTGCTGAAAGTTAAAGACCTATATATGATGGGCAAAAGAATTAAAACTGAGTCGGGAAACCTAACTCGTCTCTGCATAGATCCAATGAATGGGTTGATCCCGTTCATGGACAAATACCCTCGCCTGTATGAGATTTCTAATGAGCAAAACTATACGGTTGATAAGTTTGCTCGGATCGATTGTTCTCTATTTTTAAGAAGTAGACTGGACCCTGTGTTGTCTAGCCAGTGGGGTGAACTCTGTGAGAATGTGAATAACATGCAACTTACTCAAGAAAAAGACAGTGTTTTTTGGGGTTTGAACAAAACTGCCCACTACACCACCAAGTCCATGTACAAGTCGTTGGAATGACCCCTCGACGGATATAGTTACAAATTTATCTGGAAAGCCAAGAAACCACTGAAAATTCAAACCTTTCTTTGGCAGGTCTCTCAGGACGCTGTTCTAACTAGGGATGTGATGAAAAGGCGTCGATGCCCTGGGAATCCTATCTGCTCTTTTTGTAGAGAGGTGGAAACCTCACGACATTTATTTTTTGAATGTTCTGTTGCTAAGATAGTCTGGAGATCGATTGGTCTGACCATTGGTACCGATCTGTGTCCTCGTAACTATTGGCAATTCTTTTCGTGGTGTTTTTCTTTCCTCCCTGGTGATGAACGTTTCTACACTGTGGCCCTTGGAGCAGAGATATTGGCTATCTGGTTAGGCCGGAACAAGGCCACTTTCAAATATAAGCTGATCAAGACCCCTTTCGAGATAGTGTTTATGGCTTGTTCTTTTCTTTTGTATTGGGCGGGACTTCAAAAAGGAGAGGACATGAAGAGACTTCGTGATGGAGCCGAGATGATTCGCAATTGGACCATGATGCTGATGAAAGCGTGCGACAAATCGACAAAGATCGGTGCGGAGGTGTGAGGCTTTCATCCCTGGCTGGCGTGGCTTGAAGAATATGTGCCGCATGTTGGCTTGATGGTCACTAAGTCTTCCCTCTCTGATGCTCGCTGCTGGTTTTTGGAGAACTTTACTACTACGTTCCTATTGTGTTAGATTGTTGGCCTCCTAAGTCTGTAATAGTTCTAGTTGTCATTTTATGTGCTGCTAGGTTTTCGCCCCATAGCGCCTGTTTTGATGGCGGGCAGGCGCGGTGGGTTTCCTAGCAGTGCTTTGAACTTGCTCTCGCCCCTACCCTCTCTCCTATAAGACTTTGTGTATTTCCATTCTAGTAACGAAAAGGGGGAAAGCCCGGTTAAAAAAATTTCTTTAAGGTGTCGGGTGTCGTAACGAAAAGGGCGTCGGGTGTACCTCCTCCCCACTCCTCGAAGCGTACCGGGGGAAACCCTAGGACCTGCCCGGGCAGCTGTGTCGTCATCGTCACTTCCTTCTTGGAGGTGCTGCTTGGTACGCAATGAATCAAAGTGGTAGGATCGTGGTGGGAATACTCCCGAGGGGACGAAGCGGTGCCGAGTCATTGTTGTTTTCGTTAATTCACCGGTGTTGACATTGTTTTCTTTTTCTTTTCTTTTGGGCGTGGTTGTGTTGTTTTCCCCAGCAGTGGTTTCATGTTGTATCGTGTGGTTGATATATATATATATATATATATATATATAGCGGGGCAAAAGCCTATTTCGTGAAAAAAAATCGTTCTACAATTTTAGGTCGAATATAGAATGGAAGATGACTAAATATGGAAACAATGTTACGTGTTTACAGTTTGTAAATCATCATTGTTGACATTACAAATATGTAGAACATTTATACGTTAATGTTAAAAAATACATTCCCTATTACATACAGATTTACAAAGTTGAACGTCACATGTTGTTGACATATTGGATATCAACTTCAGATTTACAAAGTGAAGTGTCCCATGTTGTTGAGATATTAGAAATTAACTTCAGATTTACAAAGTTATGCATCACGTGTTTTTGAGATGTTAGAAATTAGACAGCTAATATTCTGCATTCAATTTTAGTAGTTATTAGTAACGTTAACTAACTTTGAGTTAAAATTAGCCCTTAGTTTGTATACCCAGTTCCTAATAGTAAAAAAGTTGTGATGTATTTTTAACCAGCCTGTATTATTTCCTCAAAATTGTGAAAAGAAGTTGAGATCGTGGGTATGACTTTGTTGCGACTAACAACCTTGCTGGAGATGATGTTTTGCTTACAAGTAAGAGGGAGTAAATTCAGTAGTTGACATGCCAGTAGCGGTACTGTTTATATTTAAGAATCAAAAGCTCACATGGGCTCTGTATAAGTAAATGCCTATAGGTGGATTTATTATGTAGCTGATAATCATCTCAACATCCTAAAAAGTGTTGTTTCTAATTATAATTAGTTTAAATTAAGGTACCTCTAAATTGAAAAATATTAATTTCATCATTTTGGGTGTGTTATCTCGGGACAGAAGAAAGGGAGGACAATGTCGATACTTAGTTTATCAATATTTTACATATGTACGGAGAACAAATATTTGTTTTTTAGGTTGATCAATTAATGCTACTAAGAAATCTGGAAGCAATATTCATGCACACGTTTTGCTTAAATTTTATAACAAATTCTATATCCGCAAGTTGCTATATCCAACACTGTTACTTCTAGGAAAGAAGAAAAGATAGGCCGTACGAGGAGATCTAGCTCTCTAGATCAAATGATCTCCTTTTTCATAAAAATAAAAAACTGAGTTAAAACGACGTGCATAATACCAAAAAAGACATCAGGTATGTAGATATTAGAGTGAATCATCTACTTGTAAGCTTCGTTGCAAAAAATATTTGTTTATTTGCGGCGTGGGTGAAACAAAGTAAACTGAGGAACTAGAATAGCATCTTTAGGGGGATATTTTTCGGTGCATTGCAATACACGAGAGACCGTGTATTATATTAGGATCCAACGGATGACATTAATTTGGCCATATTAAAGCCCAGAAGCTTTTTCGACCTAAAAATGTGATGTTTTGGATGGCCCAATTTAGTCCAGGGGTATAATTGTCCTACAATTTCTAATTAAGTTAATTGCATTAACATAGCACTTAGCATCTTCATTGCCCATGGTCATTTTAATTTGTGTGAGTGGTTCCTCGGCTCCTCAAACCCTGGCCTCAATCACCGTCGATCAGCCCCCGCCGCACTCGTCATGCCACCCCCTCCTCCTCCTTCTCCCCCTCCCTCTCACGCGATCCGCTTAGGGTTATGCGGGTTCCTCAACTCCACAAACCCTAGCCTCCGGAGAACATATCGCCGCCCTCGATCAGCGCTGCCTTCACCGATTGGACACCCCTTCCCCTACGCGTGTCATCGCCGTCCATAACCTTTGTCGCGCCGGATCTTTGCAACAACCTCTGAGATGTAAGTGCCGCCGTCATCTCTGGTCCCTTGTGCAATAGTACCGATAGGATCGGATTTGATTAGAGTTTAGGATATGTAATGTGAGAAAGTTATGAGTAGATTTCGATTCAACGGAAGTGTAATTTGGATTTATTAAGGACATCTTTTGGACTTAGTTTGGGTTATGTGGCATGAGAAAGTTGTCAGCAGATTTGGATTCAAAGAAAGTGTAGTTTGGATTTAGTTAGGAGAATTTCTATAATATGAGAAAGTTGTGACTACATTTCGATTGAAAGGAAGTGTAATTCAGATTTAGTTAGGACATATTTTGGACTTAGTTTGGGTTCTGTGACACGAGAAAGTTGTCAGCAGATTTGGATTCAAAGAAAGTGCAGTTTGGGTTTGAATGGGAAATATTTTGGATTTAGTTAGGAAATATTTTGGATTCAGTTTGGAGTTATTTTGGATTAGTTAGAAGATATTTTGAATTTAGTTTGGAGTTATTTTGGATTTAGTTACGAGATTTGATCTATGAGGGTGGATTTATCATGGCGTCATTACTCACGGCATTGGAAGGATTATTCACGACATTTTGGATTTAGTTAGGGAAATCACCTTAGTTAGAGATTTTGAATGACTGAGATAGGTACATGACTCCAAACTGAAAAATTGTTTCAATTATTTAATCAAAGTAGTGCATAATTATCGGGATATGCTATCCAATTGTAACATTGTTTATGTGTTTTCGTTTGCAGCATAACGGCATGGATGATAAAGGCAACGCGGGTGAAAACATGAGCGATAAAGGCAAGGATGACAAGGACATGGTTGATAGAAGCAATGAAAGCAAAGACATGTATGATAATGATAATGAAGATGTAGGCTTGGACATCAAAGGAATGGATGGTAAACACATGGATGACCAGGACAACGAGAATGCAGGCAAGGATGGAATAGACATGGATGATAAGGACAACAAGGATGCAGGCAAGGATGGCATAGACATGGATGGTAAAGACATGGATGATGTAGGCATGGGTGCTACAGACGTACATATATACCAGAATGAGTATATGTAATACGTAGAGATCCTAAAGAAGACTTTCGGGACTGAGGAAGAAGTCTATATGTTCTACGTAGACTATGCTAGAAAAAAAGGTTTTGGTGTTAGAAAGGATGATCTGAAGTACAGGGGTTCGAAAGAAAATGCATATCGACGGACTTACAAGTGCTGCAAACAAGGTTGGCGGGCCCTTAAGCACTTCAATAGAGCCGAAAGAAAAAGAACACCAAGAGGTCTTTCTCGGTGTGGGTGTCCCGCTCTTTTTCAGGTTGAGCTACAAGATATTAGTGTCCTATGGTTTTTCAAGAATTTGGTGGACAAGCATAACCATGTGTTTCTCGCTCCTGACCTGACTCCCTACTTATCGATTCATCGTAGAATGACTGACGCGCAAAAGGCAGATGTCATCGAGTATGTTTTCGGTGGACTTCGAACGCATCAGATTATCAATGTAATGGAGAAGAACGCCGAAGGCCCCGACAAACTTCGATTTATAGATTGGGAACTATATAACCATGTTTCAATCCAGAATAGTCGCAAGATAGATGGCAGCGATGCTTAATTTTTGCTCACCTACATGATAGCACAGAAAAAATCAGATCCTGAATTGTTTTTCAAATACACAACAGACAACGAAGGCCATTTGAGGAACATATTTTGAGCTGATTCACAATCTCGGATTGACTATGTTACCTTTGGCGGCGTCTTGGTGTTTGATAGTACATATCGGTCTAACAAGTACAGGCTTCCATTTGTCCCATTTGTTGGTCTGAACCATTACCGCAGCACAGTGATGTTTGGGGTCGGTCTAGTGTCTGACGAGACAGTTGATCATACCAGTGGCTTCATCATGTATGTTTGGAGGCAATGTCCTAGAAGCAACCCACTTCATCCATCACTGATGGTGATGGTTCGATGGCTAAAGCAATAGCTACTATCTGGACGGACACAGATCATCATTTGTGCACGTGGCAAATCGAGTAGAATATGGTGATGCACCTCCGGGAGGAAATGCTTGAGGAATTTAGGAAATTCATTTACCGTCATTGGGATGTTGACGAGTTTGAGAAACAACGGGAGGTTTATAAGGTTCGGTTTAAAATAAAACAAACGGGGAAGAGGTCTTCATGGGTTAACAGAATGTATGAGCTGAGATACAAGTGGGCCGCGGCGTACACAAAGGGTAGATATTTCCTTGGCATGATGAGTAATCAGAGGAGTGAGTCTCTCAACTCAAGGCTTCGTGTGCACCTGAACAGGAGCATGGAACTTGTTGATTAGTTGCAGCATGTTGAGCACTGTGTGTCGATAATGCGTTAGAATGAAGCAACATTAGATGTAGTAGTGGCACATACGATACCCTTCACTAGGACGAGTGCACACCCTCTGGATATTGCTGCCTCTTATATTTATACTCCTGTGATGTTTGCAAAGGTAAAGCGTCAGATTGTCGAAGGAACAAATTGGCAGGTCGCAGATAGGGTGGGTTCTGATGGTTTGGTAAAGTATGGAGTTTTGCGCGAAGTCCCATATGATAAAGTCTCATATGCCAAGGATGCTAGAGAATTGCAAAGTAAGGATGGCAATGACTTGAATGCTAAGGTTCCTAAAGAATTGGAGGGTAAGGATGGTGAGGACTTGGATGCAAAAAACATGGATGGTAATACTCCCAATGGCTTGAAAGGTAAGGATGGCGAGGACTTAGATGCAGAAAAGTTGGATGGTAAGGATCCCAATGGTTTGAAAGGTAAGGATGATGAGGAGTTGGCTTCAAAAAAGTTGGATGCACAAGGCGTAGGTGATAAGTCTGCGGATGTTAGATATCACATGACTTGTCTATTCAGAGGAGCAAGACTGAATAATGCAGTTTGTAAATGTAGAAAGATGGAAAGTGAGGATTACCCAAGTGCACACATATTTTGCATTCTGGATCATCTTGGTGTACGCACATTTCCAACATTTTTTTGAAGAAAAGATGGACAATGCATGCGAAGCCAGCCTTCCCTTCTTCGAGGACTGCGAATACTCATGTATGGTCTAAGCACATGAATAAGTATCATCAACTACACAACATGGCTATTGATGCTTTATTCACAGCCGCAACTAGTGATTCACAGTCAGAACAGGTGATGGAGTTCCTCCAGAGTATATTGGTTGATGCAGAAAAAACTGATTTGGATGAAGGCCAGAAATCGTTTGTTCCTTTGCCGGCATACTTCTTTGCTGCTCGAAAATGCTGCACTCATAACGTGCAAAACGCAATCAAAATAGTTCCAAAAGGGAGACCAACTACCGCAGAATCCAAGAAGAGAATTAAATCTAGGCGCGAGCAGGTGAGAGAGAAAAAAAAACAAAAAAGTTAGTGCACATGTTTATCTCATTGTTCATGTCCATACATGCTTACAGTGTAATATGTTCTCTGGGAGAGTGTTCAAATATTTTTCTTCAATTTACGCAGGAAAGATTAGGGGTAATCAAAGGGCAGGAGGAAGAAAAAAGAGAAAGATTCACATACAAAAGAAGAGGAAGATTCATATGCAGATGCAGCAGAAGAGGAAGATTCAGATGCAAAAGAAGAAGAAGGTTCAGATGCAGAAGAAGAGGAAGGTTCAGATGCAGAAGAAGAGGAAGATTCTGATGCAGAAGAATAGGAATATTGTGATGCAGAAAATGGTGGGCTGCGGAGAGCATGGAAGAGACCATTGAAGGATGCAAAAGAAGATTATACAAAACCAAACAAGTGGGCATTTAGTGCTGTGATGCGTACTTAAACATGTTTACGAATGTTAGCTGCCTATTCATCTATTTCAATTTTTGCAAGAAACACATGTGTGCTGGAAATGTCAACGCTGGGAGGACGAAAATGCTAGATGACAAGAAAATACCTACTAGGAATGTTGCAAAATTGGGTGCTCAAAGAAAACTAATGAAGTTAGTGTCTCTATTTACATGTCTGCTCTACAAGTTAGGTCTTTGTTAGTACCGTATTGACGTTTCTTAACTTTTTCAGGAGAGTCTCTAGGAAGGGCGGTAAAGAAGAACAGGTCAAAGGTGTGATGGAGACAAATAGGTCTGCTAAGAATGTAGCAAAGGCTGTGCGGAAAAGAGCTATGAAGTTAGCTTCTGCAGCTATGAAAAGAAAATCAGTGAAGTTAGTGTTTTTTGTGTTCATGTGTAATGTACACGTTCAAATCTTCTTTGCTATCCTATTAACAAATGTCGATTCATGCAGGAAAGGAAAGGTGAAGTCGAGACAGGATGTTTAGGTGCACAGTGTCAGGCTGATATGTGGGGTGAAAAGATTGAGAACAAAATGAATTAGATAGATTTCTGTGCGGTCATCCAACTTGTTTTGGATGTATTTGACCTATTTGATGGACTGCCACTATTTTCGTGAATTCCTATGTTGATCTGTAGCCTCATTTTAGTATGGACTTGTCGAGATGGAAGCCTAGTTATGATTTAGCAACACATCGACGGATTAAAATGTTCAAACAATCCAATAATGTATTTTTAGTGAAGTTGGTTTTATGTATTTACATCATTTTTACATGTAAATTTGCTGAAATTTGGTTAGAGTGTAGTCAAATTTCAGACCTAAAATATAAAATAGAAACCTCATTTTCAGAAAATTGAAAATAGCATGTTGGTTTTCTCAAAAACCTATTTTTATGCTCCCAAAATTTCAAATTTGTATCAAAATAATCTTGAAAATGTTGATTTTGAAAAATAAGCATACTGATTTCAAAATGGTGATCTAAAAATAACATGATGATTTGAAAAATAGCATGCTTTCTTGAATATGTTGTTTTTAAAATAGCATGTTGTATTTAAAATAACATGCTATTTGAAAAATGTTGTTTTAAAAAATAACATGCTCTTTTTAAAAATAACATGCTGTTTTCAAAAATAACATGTTGTTCTTAAAAATGTTGTGATGCGTAGTATAAAAATAACATGCTATTTTCAAAACTAACATGCTCTTTTCAAAAATACCATGCTCTTTAAAAAAACATGCCCTTTTAAAAAATATTGTGATGCGTAGTCTAAAAATAACATGTTGTTTTTAAAAATAGCATGCCCTTTTTAAAATTGTTGTTTTTGGAAATAAGATACTCTTTTTAAAAATAACATTATGTTTTAAAAATGTTGTTTTTAAAAATAACATACTCTTTTTAGAATAACATGCTCTTTTGAAAAATGTTCTTTTTAAAAATCACATGATGTTTCTAAAGATGTTGTTTCTAAAAATAACTCTTTATTAATGCTGATTTTAAAATTTGCATGCTCTTTTTAAAATAACATGTTTTGAGAAATAGCATGCCTGTTTAAAAATAACAGAAACGTCATTTTCGAAATATGAAAGCTTTCACTCGCCAGTTTTTGCACTAATTTTTTTTTGTTGCAATGAGTTTTTTTCTACAACACATACAAACCTCATTTTCGGTATGAAACTAGAATCTAATCCTTATAATACCCGGTTAGATTTGATTCAGAATCTAGCATTATTTTAAAATTATGGTAAAAAGATGAAAAATCATTTTAGTGTAAAGTAATGATATCAAGGAGGGTACGAGGGTGGTTACAATACAGGCCACATAAATAGACTTGTGTCACATTAGTTCATACTACCAACTAGCAGTTACTGCCAAGTTCCACTTACCACATGAAGTTCGTATCCAGTTGGACGCAAACGCTGATTCTGCAAACTACCAGTTACTGAAAAGTTCCACTTACTGGATGATCTTCATATCCAGTTGTACCCAAAAGCTGATTCTACCAAGCTCCAGTTACTTCCTAGCAAATACATATCATAACAACTAGTGTCAAACTACTGCCCAGTACATAAAGATCACAATATGCCATTCGGTCATGGTTCATTACATGGGTCAACGAATCTTCATGCCCTTGGACATGTTCACCTTAATCCTACCTCGCCTCCTTTCCACGAACTTGAAGATAGCCGTATGATTTTCTTTCATATTGGCTCTCTCAACGACTTCTCTCCAGCTCTTCGTCATGATAGCACGATCGTCCAGCTTGCCAATCTTGAACAAGACCTTTATAGAACCTTCAAAATGTTCGTTGGTGACACGCACAACCATGGGCTTTCGTAGATAATCTTTGAGGTAGCCCCTACTGTACTCCTTTGAGAAGCACTGATTGCACAAGGAAATAAATAATGTTACATGATGGCATTTTCACTGGTGGAGTATGATTTGCAAAAAGAAAGTCTAAGTGTTTACCAACATGCTCTTCCCTTTGATTACTATCGAGCAACTGACGGTGCAGACATAGTATGGTATGGTAGGTTTGCAATCCTTTACTATGAATTGGAGATTGTCCCACCTCTTCCAGTCTAGCGTAACATGGTTGCCGTAAAAGATGTGCTTCTCGAAACCTCTTCTCCCCTGGTATTGCGGACCTGTATCAAAAAAATTAAGATGACAAAGTAGTTCATAATTTCATACATAGGATCTAGAACATCAGCACTGGGTAGTTGATCAATGCCTACTCCAATGAGCTAGAAATGAAGAACGTAGATAACCTAATCACATCCACCCAGCAATATCTCATAAAAACATGGGCAAATTGAATGCCGAGCGAGTGACGGTGCAGACATAGTATGGTATGGTAGGTTCGCTATCCTTTACTATGAATTGGAGATGGTCCCACCTCATCCAATCTAGCATAACATGGTTGTCTTAAAAGATGTGCTTCTCAAAACCTCTTCTCCCCTGGTATTGCGGACCTGTATCAAAAAAATTAAGATGATAGAGTAGTTCACAATTTCATACATAAGATCTAGAACATCAGCACCGGGTTGTTGATCAATTCCTACTCCAACGAGCTAGAAATGAAGAATATAGATAACCCAATCACATCCACCCAGCAATATCTCGTAAAAACACGGGCAAATTGAATATTTGATTGATTTAAACTAACAACTGGAGACTAATCTATTAATCTCTAGTTGAGTCAATGTTGATTTGGAAACAAAGCAACAGGTTCATTTAGAACCCAAACATAGTAAAGTGGCGTAATCAAGTGTTACTCAAACCTGAACTTTAGACAATTCACGGTTCAATTAACATCTGACCAGCCTTATAGAACTTTAACCCTTTCTGCCACGATGGGATCGTGTTCGACATATCCATCTCCATCAGAACCATCATCAGTTTCATAGTCGCTAGAGGTGTCGTCATCAGCGCTATAGCCTTGACTCCCATGTGAAGTGCCATCTAACGTTCCACCTGAAGTGCCATCCGAAGCATCATCTGATGTGGTCCGGTAATCACTCTCTCCACTTCTGATGAGGATGGTTTCCCCTGCCATTGAAACCTGTTGCATGCACTACAATGATCAAATGATAGTTATTGATATATGAAATCAGTCTTACATTAGGACTTGGCAGCACCATATACAATGGCAATAATCTTTTCGCATGCTACTTATTAAGTACGTAGTTCGTTCATGTACAAACATCTAAACGAAGAAGCTTGTCAAACACCAGATTGAGACAACTAGACTAGTCGCATGACTAGTCAAGACTAGTGGGTAGACTCATAATCACTGGGTGGACATAACTAATTAGGCTATATCAAAGTTACCGAAATATGGTATATTTTTGGTGAGATTGGCGAAAATATTTGGTAGCCAACTAATCACTAGCCAACATTTGGCATATTGACAAATATTGGCATGCCCAATTTTGGCAGCGAAACATTTGTGCTAATAGAGCATGATTGGTTTGCTACCAATGTAGACATTGCCAAATATTGGCAACTTAATGTGAGCTGGACAAGAAAACTTGGTAACCAACCAATTAGTAGTCAGTATTTGGCACAATGTGAAACATTCGCATGGATAACAATCCAATTACGCTCATAATTCAGACAAGCATTAAAAAGAATCATCAAAAATATAAACCAACCATAATTGTTACACCATGATTCATAGCCAACCAATCATTTAACAAATCATTTCATCAAAGTATGCATAAATTAGTAGCCTTGTATACTTAACAAATCATTCAAAAAATGCACCATGATTGAGTGCTCTCATCGAGTAATATGTGAAACTAATAAATATAAATTAGTGCCTTCAATCACTACAAATTTCCTGATGGGTAGTTGTGTGGTACCATCATCTAATAAATAGAAGTCTTTAAAGTGTCCCAACAAAACAAATAATGCATTTGCTCTTGTACGTAACATTTTTAGCGGTAGCCATGGAGGTTAATTTTGAAGTGAGAACAAGGACTTGATAGCATCTCTCAAGCAAGATGTTAGCATAGTGAAGGCTATGATAACGAGCAAGGTATGCTGGCCAACATCCACCATTTTCTCTTACTTGGTAGGAAAGTTTATTCATTAGTACCCATACGAACAAGTAAAAGCATGATTAAGCAGTACATTGTCAGATTATCTTGATGTAAAATTACTTGTTGCAATATGACCTACTAGTTGACAGCAAATCGGCAAATACCCAAAACATGCACACATGTGAGTGTCAGATTTTAACTTGGGCGGTGCTGCTAGATCGGAAAATGAAAGTCAGATCGACATGTGAAGGGCAGGGAAGATCTATCTTACCTGCGAATTCGTACTAGATGGGGCTGGAGTAGACTTGTTCGAAGCTGGAACCACCGGAGCTTGGGTCGACGAAGTAGTGGAGAATCGTGGCCAGAGTAGGGGGCATGGATAGTCTCCCGGATCCGACCGATTTGGCGACGACGGGGGCGGCCAAGGTGACGGCTGCACAAACCCTAGCCGTTGCCCACCCGCCGCCTCTCAGTCTGCAAATAACGAAGGGTGGTGGGATTTGTAATGGAGGTGGTGGGGTTGGGGTTGGGGCCATCGCTCACTTGTCTCTCTCAGCCTACCACCTGTGCCGGCCCACAAAAGGAAGAAAGGTTTGGGCCGTATCAGCTGCAGATTTGGCAGCTTACCAACTCTGGCCAAACAAAAAGGACTAGGCCAGGCCAGTAGGACCACCACAGGTATGCTTTTCATGAAACCCTAACAATAACAATACAATGCTGTTGATATTGCATGTGCATGTGTCTTCAAGTACATCAATTGATCTTGCATTTTTAGTACTCCACAGTATATATGTATATATATGAAAATAATGGGTAACTGATATAATGGTTAACTATTAGATGTAATAAGATTTAAATATATAAAAATCAAGAATTAAATATTACATGATTAAATATAACATTTTACCATTTTTACAAAAACTGGAATGATGAAAATATTTATTGGTATTTTCAAAAGAAAAAAAACGCAAAAGACTACTTATGCCATCGAGAACTTCTTCAGGGTTTCGATTATGCGTCTACTTTTTGGTAAGTTGGTTATCATCACGCCTTCTTTAGACCTTCTCTTTGTCTGACAAATTCCTGAGATATTGGGCTAGCGCCTTGTGTTTCGCCCGCATACCAGGCTTGATTTGGTAGCCTTTGGCAACACCTTCGGCGTGCTCAAGAATATTAATGAAAGCTGGGTCTAAATAGTTGCCACAGAATGCGCATCGATACGCCATACGCTTACGCACTTTGCACTGTCCATTATGCAATTCTTCAAGGATTTTATGAGTGTGTGCATCCATCTCTTCTTCCGAAATGTCCGCATAATCATCACAATAAGGCTGCAAGATTAAATTATGTATGATATAAGCTACAACATTATTTACAGTACATAACAGTCCCTACGTTCCATAATGTAGTGCCTATAAATTATAGTAAAAATAAATATTTGTTAACTTTGACAAATTAAGGAGAAAAAAGCAATATCAAATCAATATGAAAGCATAAATCATACGTTTGTTTATATTTTTGTCAAATGACTTGGACAACCTTTATGATGTCTGACTTTTAGCATTTAACTAAATGTCCTAAATTGTGGAGTGGATGAACCATTAATTTCTAACAATTGATGGAATAAATAATGATCATGATGTACTGATGGTTAATAGTATTTAGAGCTAGATTTCATTTTGCCTATTCAACAACGCATTGATGGTTTAAGGATTAATCTAACCTGAAACTTGAAGACACAAATATAGGGTTAAATGAAAATAAGAATTACCGTAACGGAATTCCAGTCCATGTCGTGCATCTGCTGCTTCTTGTGATCAGTGACAGAGTCGTGCATCTCCTAGTGGATAGGATGCATCTCTGGGCTAGACACTGAGTAGTCCAAAGCTTTCTCGTGGGAATCGTGATCCATGCCATGGACAACGACGTCGGTGGTTGGCCCCGCACGTCCATGATCTGACACGACGATGTCCATGACAGGCCCCGCACGACCATGGGCATGATCTGTCACGAGGGCCACTCAATCTCCATGAGTGGATTTCATATCCAGTGGCAGTAGGCGGGCATGAGAGCGGCGGCAATGGTTTTAGAGGGTGCCCTAGCGGGAGAGATGTGATGACCCACAAGTATAGGGGATCAATCGTAGTCCTTTCGATAAGTAAGAGTGTCAAACCCAACGAGGAGCAAAAGGAAATGACAAGCAGTTTTCAGCAAAGGTAATTTCTGCAAGCACAGAAATTGTAGGTAACAGATAGTTTGGTAGCAAGATAATTGGTAACGAGCAAGTAACGGTAATGCTAAATAAAGTGCAGCAAGGTAGGCCAATCCTTTTGTTGCAAGGACATGCCAGAACAGTCTCTAGTAATAGGTAAAGTGTTGTTGAGGGTGCACGGGGATTTCATCTAGTCACTTTTATCATGTTGGTTTGATTCGTGTTCGCTACTTTGATAATTTGATATGTGGGTGGACCGGTGCTTGAGTGCTGTTCTTACTTGAACAACCTCCCACTTATGATTAACTCCCACGCAAGCGTCCACAACTACAAGAAAAGTATTAAGATAAAATCTAACCATAGTATTAAACGTTTGGATCCAAATCAGCCCCTTACGAAGCAGCACATAAACTAGGGTTTAAGCTTCTGTCACTCTAGCAGCCCATCATCTAATAACTACTCCACAATGCATTCCCTTAGGCCCAATGATGGTGATGTGTCATGTAGTCGACGTTCACATAACACCACTAAGGGAATCACAACATACATATCATCAAAATATCGAACACATATCAAATTCACATGATTACTTGCAACATGACTTCTCCCGTGACCTCAAGAACAAAGGTAACTACTCACAAATAATAATCATGCTCAAGATCAGAGGGGTATTGAATAGCATAATGGATCTTAACATATAATCTTCCACCAAATAAACCATATAGTAATCAACTACAAGATGTAATCAACAATACTAGTCACCCACAGGTACCAATGTGAGGTTCCGGTACAAAGATTGAACACAAGAGATGAACTAGGGTTTGAGAGGAGATGGCGCTGTTGAAGATGTTGATGAAGATTGGCCTCCCAAAGATGAGAGGGGTGTTGGTGATGACGATGGCTTCGATTTCCCCCTCCGGGAGGGAAGTTCCCCCGGCGGAATCGCTCCGCTGGAGGGCAAGAGTGCTCCTGTCCAAGTTCTGCCTAGAGACGGTGGTGTTCCGTGCCCAAAGTCCTCTCCTATTTTTTTCTAGGTCAAAAGACCTTTTATACCAGAAGATGGGCAACGGAGGTGGGCCGAGGAGGGCACAACCCACCAGGGCGCGCCTGGGGGGCCTGGTGCGCCCTGGTGTCTTGTGCCCACCAGGGTGGCCCCCTCCGGTAGTTCTTTGCTCCAGTATTTTTTATTAGTTCCAAAAATAATCTCCGTAAAGTTTCAGCTCCATTGGAGATGTGCAGAATAGGTATCTCTGATGTGCTTTTCCAGGACCAGAATTCCAGCTGCCGGTATTCTCCCACTTTGTGTAAACCTTGCATATTATGAGAGAAAAGGCATTAGAATCACTCCCTAAAGAATTATTATTCAACAAAACATAATAAATAATAGTAGGAAATCATGATGCAAAATGGACGTATCAACTCCCCCAAGCTTAGACCTCGCTTGTCCTCGAGCGAAAAGCCGAAATTGAAAAGCATGTCCACATGATTTAAGAGAGAGGTGTCGATAAAAACAAAATACGGACATAGTAGCATCATGCTTATTATCATAACAGCAACAAACTCAAACATAAAACTTATTCGTATACTTTCATCATATAGCTTCTCATGCACAAGTAACAATTCATCAGAACATAGAAGTATAAAGTATAATCCTTATTGAAAACCAACAAACTATGTTCTCAGTCAACTTTGTAACTAGAATTCATCATATTTTCGGGAAGGGTCTCATGTCGGAGCCTTTTTGGCAAGTCCACATACACAACCATCATTTAGTCTTCTATGATTGCTAACACTCACAGCATACCCCTGAACGAAAAGTTTCAACCGGACACATAGAAAGATAGGGGCTTATAGTTTTGCCTCCCAACGTATTCACCTCAAGGTTGATGTCAACAATAATAACTCATGCCCACTCACATCCAACTGGATATATGTGCCTAAATATTTCCTCACCACATGATGCTTACAAAAGAAAAAGTAAAAAGGAATAGGGAAGAATACTTGACTCTTGCATAAAAGTAAATACATAAAAGTAAAAGATAGGCCCTTCGCTGAGGGAAGCATAGGTTGTCATGCGCTTTTTGGTTTGTATGCCCAATCCCTTAATGTAAAAGAACATCACGCTATATTGCCCCCTATGATAGCAACCTTTATTATGCAGTCCGTTTCTTTTATTACTTTGCCATCATAAGTTCGTATAGAGATCAATTTTCTCTTACACTAATTGATCAAAACACATTTATAAGCAATTTTTATTGCCTTATTGCACAGATGACAACTTACTTGAAGGATCTTACTCGATCCATAGGTTGGTATGGTGGACTCTCAAAGAATGAATTTGGCTTTGGGTTTTTGTATGCACAAGTAGTATCTCTATTTAGTGTGGATGATGAAGTAGGTGGTGGTGATGATGTAGCCTTCTTCTTCAACTTATATTTGAGCATAAAATTTTCCTCCCTTAGATCATCATTATCTAACTCGAGATTTTATATCTTTTTGCACAATGCCACCTTGCTCTCCTGCAGAAAACGAGATGGAATAAATTGAACCTCAGGTTTGTATCCTCTAGGGAGGCTTGACTTCTTGAATTCCACATGCATGTCTCCGGGTTGAGGTAGCGGGTCATCCTCCTCCTCAGAGCTATCATCCTTTGTTTCCTTCATGGCTGTGTCTTCCTCCTCATCTCAGGTCCATCCACAATGCTCCACTTCTCCATAGATCTTGGGGTTTGCCATATAGCCAGCAACATAGCTCTCCCCCTCTAAATCTTGAGATGACATATTTTCATATCTGCCAGGAAAAACAGCACGAAACAAGAACAGAGGATTTTTCTGCGATGCAGTCGTCAAAACAGTCGGGGGTATATATAGAGAATTTTTATTCTTGGGAAAAAACATATGGAAGGAAAACAGAGTCGGGAAGGTGTCCGAGGTGGGCACAACCCACCAGGGAGCGCCTGGCAGGGCTGGCGCACCCTGGTGTATCATGCTCACCTCGATCGCCTTCCGGTTTATTTCTTAATTTCCAAAATTTTATAATATTCCAAAACTGACAAAAAAAAATTGCAGATTTTTCGGAGTCCGTTTACTTACCGTATCACGTACCTCCTATTTTTTCAAAATTCTGGAGTGTTCCCAAAGGTTTCTTTTATGTGTTCCTCCGGTGCCATGGTTTGGATACCATTGCTTTCAATGTTAATAGGCATACCTGAGATATAGTGCTTAATTCTTTGTCCATTGACCACCTCCGTGTTAGTACCTTCGGCGTTATCAATCTTGATAGCTCCAGAACGATAAACCTCTTCGATAATATATGGTCCTTCCAATTTAGAGAGAAGCTTACATGCAAAAAATCTTAAACGATAGTTGAACAAAAGAAGATAGTCTCCTATTTTGAATTCCTGCTTTTGGATTCTTTTGTCATGCCATCTTTTTACTTTTTCTTTGAATAGTTTGGCATTTTCATAGCCTTGGGTTCTCCATTCATCTAGTGAGCTAATATGAAATAGCCTCTTCACACCGGGAAGTTTGAAATCATAATTGAGTTCTTTAATTGCCCAAAATGCTTTATGTTCTAACACTAGAGGCAAATGACAAGCTTTACCATACACCGTTTTGTATGGAGACATACCCATATGATTTTTATAAGCTGTTCTATAGGCCCAAAGTGCATCATCTAGTTTCTTAGACCAATTCTTTCGAGACCTATTGACAGTTTTTTGTAATATTAATTTTATTTCCCTATTGCTAAGTTCAACGTGACCACTAGATTGAGGATTATAGGGTGATGCAATTCTATGGTTAACATCATATTTAGCAAGCATCTTACAGAAAGCACCATGAATAAAGTATTAACCACCATCAGTCATTAAGTATCTGGGAACTCCAAACCTCGGAAAGATAACCTCTTTAAGCTTTTTAATGGAGGTGTGGTGATCAGCACTACTAGTTGGAGTTGCTTCTACCCACTTAGTGACATAATCAATGGCAACCAAAATACGAGTGTACCCGTTAGAGGAAGGAAAAGGTCCCATGTAATCAAAACCCCAAACATCAAATAGTTCGACAACAAGTGAATAATTCATAGGCATTTCCTGACGCTTACCGATATTACCAATTCTTTGACATTCATCACAAGACAAGACAAACTTACGGGCATCCCTGAAGAGAGTACGCCAATAAAAACAAGATTGCAATACCTTGTGAGCAGTTCTGTCCCGCATGATGTCCTCCATAAGCTTTGGAATGACATTTCCGTAGGATTAGTTCCTGTGCATGCTCAGGTACACAACGTCTAATAATACCATCTACTCCTTCTTTATAAAGATGTGGGTCATCCCAAAAGTAGTGTCTTAAATCATAGAAGAATTTTTTCTTTTGTTGGTATGTGAAGCTAGGTGGTATATATTTAGCAACAATGTAATTAGCATAATAAGCATACCAAGGGGTGTTTTGAGAAACAATTATTGCAGCTAACTGTTCGCCAGGAAAACTATCATCAATAGGTAGTGGGTGATCAAAAATATTTTCTAACCTAGACAAGTTACCAGCTACGGGGATCTCAGCTCCCTTCCTATCAATGATATGTCAGTCAAATTCTTGAAGCAAGAGAACCCACCTAATGAGTCTAGGTTTAGCATCTTTCTTTTCCATAAGATATTTTATAGCAGCATGATCGGTGTGAACGATAACCTTGGAATCAACAATGTAGGATCAAAATTTATCACAAGCAAACACAACTGCTAAAAATTCTTTTTCAGTAGTACCATAATTTTGTTGAGCACTGTCTAGAGTTTCACTAGCATAATGAATAACATTCAATTTCTTATCAACTCTTTGTCCTAGAATAGCACCAACATCATAATCACTAGCATCACACATAACTTCAAAAGGCAAGTTCCAATCAGGTGGTTGAACGATAGGTGCAGAGGTTAAGGCTTTCTTGAGTGTTTCAAAGGCTTCTGCACAATCATCATCAAAAACAAAAGGAATATCCTTTTGCAAAAGATTAGTAAGAGGCCTAGAAACTTTAGAGAAGTCTTTAATGAACCTCCTATAAAAACCAGCATGACCAAGGAAACTTCGAATACCTTTAATATCTTTAGGGCACGGCATTTTCTCAATTGCATCAACTTTAGCTTTATCCACCTCAATACCTCGTTCAGATATTTTATGCCCCAAGACAATACCTTCATTAACCATAAAGTGGCACTTCTCCCAATTCAAGACGATATTAGTTTGTTCACATCTCTGCAAAACTTGATCAAGGTTGCTTAAGCAATCATCAAAAGAAGTCCCGTAAACGGAAAAATCATCCATGAAAACCTCCACAATCTTTTCACAAAAGTCAGAGAATATAGCAGTCATACATCTTTGAAAGGTAGCACGTGCATTGCATAAACCAAAAGGCATACGTCTATAAGCATAGGTTCCAAAAGGGCAAGTAAAGCTGGTTTTCTCTTGATCAGATTGTGACACCGGTATTTGAGAGAAACCAGAATATCCGTCCAGAAAACAAAAGTGTGTGCGCTTAGATAATCTTTCTAGCATCTGATCAATGAAAGGTAGAGGGTAATGATCTTTTCTAGTAGCTTTATTTAATTTTCTAAAATCAATTACCATTATATAGCCAGTGACAATTTTTTGTGGAATGAGTTCATTCTTATCATTAGGAACAACGGTAATACATCCCTCCTTAGGGACACAATGAACGGGACTTACCCATCTACTATCAGCAATGGGATAGATTATACCTGCTTCTAGAAACTTTAATATTTCAGTTCTTACCACTTCTTTCTTATTAGGATTTAATCGCCGTTGGTGATCAACAGCGGGTTTAGCATCAGGTTCCATATTAATTTTGCGCTGACATAGAGTGGGACTAATGCCCTTGAGATCATCAACAGTATATCCAATAGTAGACCGGTGCTTCCTCAGAACTTTTAATAATCTTTCTTCTTCATGTTCTGAAAGGTTAGCACTAATAATAACAGGATATATCTTTTTCTCATCAAGGTAGGCATACTTCAAAGTATCAGGCAATTGCTTTAATTCAAACACAGGATCACCTTTAGGGGGAGGTGGACCTCCAAGCATTTCTATAGGCAAATTGTGTTTTAGGAGAGGTTGTGTCGGTGCACTAGAGTAGGGGTACCAAGTGCCCCTAACTTATGCACATGCAGTAGTTGCAAAACCCGTTGGGAAAGCTACCACACCACCAAGCAAGCATTCGAGAACCAGTATCCCGCAGCAACAACCTGCAGAAGGCCAAGCAAGCGCTGGCAACACCAGCACAACGGCACAGGAGGGGCCCAAAACGCGCCAGCCATGCCCCCGGAGCCTGCCGGGGACCGAGGCGCGCACATCTCCAGAAGACCCGGCAAGCCATCCCCCGGCAATCACGAGCTTACCAGCCACCGCTCCACCGCATCGCTATGCCAGTCACTTATCGATGCAGTGTCGAGCCCTCAAGCGGCTAAATAGCTCTTGCTAAGCACGTGGCGGCGCACCGGAAGGCAAGTTATACCCAGTTGACACCCGCCCTACAGCGTGTCAAGACCATAAGCAATGCGTAACCAAGCTGTGGCAAGAGCTTGCCGGGGATGCACCCCGAGCGCCACCTAGACTAGTAATCATGGTATTTTGTCGTAAATGCCAGAGTTAGGTATGATAGCTCTGCTAGGCTATCTAATCGATAGATAATGACTCTTTTGCCATTGTGGTAACCCCTTGCACTATAAAAGGAGGCCCAAGGCAACCTAGCTCAAGATTCGTACCTTTGGACACTTGTACTCACATAGTAGCTCACCCCGACAGCAGCTCTTGCCAGGGTTAAGCGTTGCGTGTTCTTCGTGTTCCTTTGATCAATCCACCAAAAGCAGGAGTAGGGTTTTACGTTTAGCAGCGGCCCGAACATGGGTAAAATGCCAGCGTCCTAATCGTCATGCGGTCTCATGCTCTCCGCTCTTTGTCCAATGTGACCCCCCTTGCCGAACCACAAAGGGGCCTTTGGTCCCATAGGTGATCATGAGCATCCGTGCCCCGAAAGGTTGTTGTTCAAAGAAATTTTTATCTATTTCATTTCTTTCACACAAGTGCATATCATTTTCATGGTCAATCAAATATTGTTCTAATTGATCGGTAGGTGGCACGACAATATAAGCAAGACCAATTATTTCATCCTTATTAGATAATACTCTATCACGGGGTTGTCTACTAAACTTGGAAAAGTTAAACTCATGAGACAGACCACCAAAACTAACACCGACAGTTTATTTTTCACAATCTATCTTAGCATTAATGGTGCTCAAGAAAGGTCTACCAAAGATAATGGGACAAAAGTCATCTTGTGGGGAACCAAGAACTAGAAAATCAGTATGGTATTTTACTTTCCCACATAAGACTTCAACATCTCTAACAATCCCAAGAGGTGTGATGGTGTCCCTATTGGCAAGTTTAATAGTAACATCAATGTCTTCTATTTCAGCAGGTGCTATTTCATTCATAATTTCTTGGTATAAAGTAAAAGGGATAACACTCACACTAGCACCCAAGTCACATAAACCATGATAGTAATGATCTCCTATTTTGACTAAGACAACAGGCATGCCCTTTATGGGTCTATGTTTATCTTTCTCATCGGGTTTAGTAATTCTAGCAGCTTCATCACAGAAGTAGGTAATGTGCCCATCAATATTTTCTACCAAGAGATCTTTAACCATAGCAACACTAGGTTCTACTTTAATTTTCTCAGGGGGCTTAGGTGCTCTAATATTACTCTTGCGAACCATAGTTGATACCTTAGCATGTTCCTTTATCCTAACAGGGCAAGGTGGTTTTTCAATATAAGCAGTACGCATAACTGGATCAACATTGTAAATGATGGTTTCATCTTTAGCTTTTACCAGTTCTTTAATTTCTTCTTTAATAGGGGGGTGATATTTAAACCACTTCTCCTTAGGGAGATCAATGTGAGTAGCAAATGCTTCACAGAAAGAGGCTACTATCTGAGAGTCAAGTCCATATTTAGTGCTAAAATTGTGAAAAGCATCGGTATTCATAAAAATTTAACACAATCAAACGCAAGCTTTATACCTGACTCATTACCTTCGTCGAGTTCCCAATCTTCAGAGTTGTGTTTAATTCTTTCTAATAGATCCCACCTGAATTCAATAGTCTTCTTTAGAAAAGAAGCAGCACAAGAAGTATCGAGCATGGATTGATCATTATGAGAAAGCCAAGCATAAAAATTCTAAATAATAACTTCTCTCGGGATATCATGATTGGGGCATGAATATAACATTAACTTAAGCCTCCCCCAAGCTAGAGCGATACTTTCTCCATTACGAGGCGAAAAATTATATATATAATTCCGATCACGATGAACTAGATGCCTGGGATAAAACTTTTGATGGAACTCGAGTTGCAATCGATTCTAGTTCCATGATCCAAGATCATCACATAGCCTATACCATGTCAATGCTTTTCCCTTCAAAGATAAAGGGAAAACCTTCTTCTTAGCTTCATCTCCGGGTAGACCTGCAAGCTTAAATAATCCACAAATTTCGTTCACACGACACCCCGACACCACGACACCCCGACACCCTGACACGACACTCCCGACCCCCGACACCTCTTCGGCCTCCTGTTGACCGAAAGGGTGCTCTTCGGCCTTCCAGAGGCCGACGGGGTCATATATGTGTGAATTATGAGTTAGGTCATATAATTTCTGATTTTGTTATGAAAAACATCATATATATTTGTGTTGATCGGGTGGATTTAAATGTGCAGTTGTTTCGTCGCTGCGAGGGTTTGGTGTTCGACGACCTCCCCGTGCGTTCGACGAGCTCCGCCCCTGCGTTCGTGGGTGAGCACAAATGACATCTCCTCCTCCCCCTTCATTTGCTCTGTTCCGGTCTTCGTGCCGATGAAACTTGCTAGCTGTAGGTAGATTGAATCATCAGTATGCGTGACGACTATGCGTCTCCCGTTCGAAAGGGTTACATCTATAAATATGCATGCATTTGCATATTTATAACCGTGATTCTTTCGAATTGTCCAACGTTATCCATGGACAGCCCGAGTATGTGTAGATTGGGTTCGTTTTCCCATATGCTCTGCTCCGGATCCGATGCAGAATTTCGTCAGTGCCTCCCTGTTGTTCTCCGGGTACACATCCTCTCTGCTTATTGCCGAGACGTGTATCAGGAGAACAGCGGGGAGGTGCTGCCGAAATTTTGCGTCGGATCCGGAGCAGAGCATGGGAAAGCAAACCCAATCTACACATACTCGGGTGGGATTAGGACCTATCTTTACCTACTAGCGTCTAGGTTGCATGGACGTAATAAAACTGACAAACTCTATTAACTGATGAATATGGTTTGCTGAATTATGTATATATTTCTTGTGTGTTTAGTAGGTAGGCAAGATGAGTGATCGTGCTTGGATGTACACCGGTCACCCTAGTCAGAAAGAAATGACCATTGAATGGTTAACAAAAACCAATGGGTTTCTGAGCGCCGCATTTGCAAATGGCCAGGAAATAACCTGGTGCCCCTGTGTCCGGTGCAACAACCATAAAAAGTGGACACGAGATGAAATGGGTAAACACTTGCAGAAGTGGGGTTTTACGACTGATTATACGGTGTGGAGATTTCATGGTGAGTCTGCCCAACGTGCCAGAGCTGAGGTGGATCGTCGTCGCACCGACGAGCATGGTACCGGGATCGAAGACATGGTGCAAGACTTTGATGATGCTCGGGATTCGGGCGATGAGATGGAGGAATCTGCAAGGGCCTTCTATGAAATGTTGGAGTCTTCAAAACGTCCTCTCCACGAGCACACTGAGCTTTGTCAGCTGGATGCCATCGCGCAAGTAGTGGCTCTCAAGGCTCAGTTCAACCTGGGCAGAGAATGCTACGACGCGATGATGACGATATTTGGACGCTTTGTACCCAAAGGCCATGTATTGCCAGCAAACCTGTACCAGTCGGACAAAATCCTACGTGCGCTTAAGATGCCCTATGAGAAGATAGATGCCTGTGAGAATGGATGTGCCTTATTTAGGCTTGAGTATGCGGGCTTCAACTATTGTCCCATTTGCAAGTCTTCCAGGTATGTTGTGGTAGACAACGGTATGGGTGAGAAGAGTCAGACCAAAATCCCAGTTAATGTTCTTCGGTATATGCCAATCATAACAAGACTTCAACGTCTTTTCATGGTCGAAGAGACGGCCAGACAGATGACGTGGCATAAATTGGGCAAAAGAACCGAACTAGATGCAGATGGGAATCCGATGTTGGGACACACTTCAGACGCTTTCGCGTGGAAGCACTTCGATGCTTTACATAAGGACAAAGCGGCAGATACAAGGCATCCTCGAGTCGCCATCAGCACGGATGGGTTCCAAGTGTTTGGTATGACGGCAACCCAATACAGTTGCTGGCCTGTATTTGTCATTCCACTCAATCTCCCCCCCGGAGAGATTATGAAAAGAAAGAATATTTTCTTGACGTTGATAATTCCAGGGCCCAACTATCCGGAGAAGAATATGAATGTGTACATGCAGTCACTTAAGGATGAATTGCAAGAAGCTTGGGATAATGGGATCAAGACATATGACGCCGCTACAAAACAAAACTTCAAAATGCATGTGTGGTACATGTACTCGACGCATGACTTGCCGGCGTATGCACTATTCGTTGGCTGGTGTGTGCATGGAAGGTTCCCGTGCCCCACATGCAAGGCAGCTCTTCAGTTCCGTTGGCTGCAGGCGGGTTGCAAGTATTCTTGCTTCGACTTGCATAGACAGTTCCTGGATCCTGGCCATAAGTTCATAAAAGACAAGAAAAATTTCATGAAAGGTAGAGTTGTCAAAAACTCTGCACCACCTGCATTGACAGGCCAACAGGCCCTGGATCAGTTAAACGCTCTCGAGCCTAATCCAGAGCGTCCAGGATATTTCAAAGGGTATAATTCGGAACACGCCTGGACTCACAAGATATGCTTGTGGGATCTGCCTTACTTTAAAGACCTCATTTGCCCACACAACATCGACATGATGCACACTGAAAAGAATATCGCCGAGGCCCTTTTTGGTACATTGTTCGGCATAGAGGGGAAGTCAAAGGATAACCCTAAGGCTAGAGTCGATCAAGAGGCTCTATGTGATAGACCGTTACAAAACATGCGACAACCGAAAGGAAAGAAGAACTGGAGGAAGCCAAAGGCATGGTTCAATCTTGGAAGGCCAGCTATGAGGGAAATGATCTTGTGGGTGAAAATGCAGTTGATGTTCCCCGATGGGTATGCAACGAATCTAAAGAGGGGAGCGAGTCTTGACAAATTGAAAATATTTGGTATGAAGAGTCATGATTGGCACATGTGGCTTGAGCGGGTAATGCCGGTGATGTTGCGTGGCTTTATCCCTGAGGATGAATGGCTAGTACTGGCAGAGCTGAGCTATTTCTTCCGTGCTCTTTGTGCGAAAGAACTATCGCCTGACGTGCTAGACGAACTGGAAGAGTTGGCGCCGGAGTTGATCTGCAAGTTAGAAAAGATCTTTCCACCGGGATTCTTTAATCCAATGCAGCATTTGATTTTGCATCTCCCGATCGTTGGTGCTTCGCAACTGAGAGGATGCAGAAGACGCTTCGAGCAAAATGTAAAAATAAACGTAGAATTGAAGCATCAATGGCCGAGGCATTCATTACTGAGGAGGCCGCAAACTTCGTGACAGCACACTACAAAGCCAAGAATCGTCATTTGCATAATCCGAAGCCTCGGTACAATGATGGCGACCATGAAAAAGGTCGATCCAACCTCATCCTATTCAAAGGGAACCTCGCACCAGCCGGTGCTTCGAAAGCAATACCGTTGGATGTCGAAGAATGGCAGACCATTTCGTAGTATATCTTCAACAACCTAACAGAAGTGCGGCCGTACATCGAGTAAGTTCTCGGTACATTGTTTCGCAACTTCTAATTCCTTTGAAATGCTCTTATTCCCGGATATGTGATACAGTCGATACGTCGCCAAATTCTCGGATGGAGCGGTGATCCAAAAGGATTCCATCGAAGAGTATGAGCTTCTGGCAAAGCATGGAGGAGGCTATCCCGGTTTCATCTCTTGGTTCAAACAAACGGTAATTTCCATTAGACCATTTCATTTCTTCGTCTAGTTTGCGGCTAATGCAACAATCCATTCGTATTAAACTTGTAGGCTAATGCAGAGTCTATGGACTCCGAATTGAGACAAGTCGCAAATGGTTTTGACTATAAGGTCCGTTCATTTGACAAATACGACATCAACGGGTATCGCTTTCGTACTTTTGGCAAAGAGCTATCTATGGCCGACTGAAAGTCTACAAATTGTTGTGTCTCCGCTGTCGGCGAAGGAGGGGTTGAGTATTATGGAAGAGTTGAAGCAATTTATGAACCTACATTCTTTGGTGAAAACCCACCAAACGTCGTAGTCTTCAAATGTTATTGGTTCCAGCCAAAGGAGACTAGAAGGACTCATGAACATATAGGGCTAGTGGAAATCAAACAAAGCACCCATTTAGATGTTCCCGATGTCTATATTACGGCTCAACAGGCGACCCAAGTTTTCTATCTACCGTGGGCCTGCCAAACTAATCCAAATCTGAATGGTTGGGATGTCGTTTATGATGTGCCGCCACATTTTAGACCACCTCTCCTCAATGAAGATGATTATGACCCTCACATTAACCCAGACACATATGAAGGAGAATTCTTCCAAGAAACACGTGTTTCCAAAAAACGTTTCAAGAACCGCTCTACTTCACCCCAGAACATTGAGGTAGACAGCGACAGTGAATCCGACTTCACTCCTGAGCCGGAACAAGATGAGACGGAAGAAGAAGAGGTTACTGCTGCGGATGACCTGTCAATGCTTGACCGATTACATAAAGGAGGCCTTCCACATGTTGATGCAATTATTGATGATGCTGATGAGCACGTCATTACTGATAGTGATGATGATTCCGCATTTATTGATCCCGGAGCATATATAGACGATGAAGATTAATATTAGTAATGTCAGGTATTCAATTATTATTATGTACATATATATTATTAATTAGTTCATGTTATTAGGTATTCAACAAAATGACATTGACTTAGCTTATTTTCCTCGAAAATGACATAATAACCTTACTTAGCTCCAAACTGACATACTTTACCTAGGATAGCTATAAAATGACCTATACTTAGCATTTTTCCTCCTAAATGACTTAATATGCTTAGATAGCTAAAAAATGGCATAACTACCTAGGATAGCTCCAAAATGACCTATACTTAGCTTCTTTAGTTCATTTATGACATACTTAGCATACTTAGGTAAAAAATGGCATGATAATCTTGGTTTAGCTCCAAAATGACATTGACTTAGCTTATTTTCCTCCAAAATGACAAAATAACCTTACCTACCTCCAAAATGACCGATTTTAACTAGGATAGCTCTAAAATGACCTACACTTGCCATTTTCTTGTATGATTGTATGATTTATATAGTTACTTGTATAATTTTCTTACTTTGTATGATTGTTTCTTATACATAGTGCCATGATCTTGAAATCCGTCCCCGTCGGCCCTCGCCCGCTTTATGATTCGGATGTGGTAAATTCTCTTTTATAACTATTTGTTGCATTTCGCATTTATGACAATTATGGCCATCAAGTTGACATAGAGATATTTTAATCTAGGAGGTTTGTGAACCGGAATTTGCAACCGACCCTCTTGTCGAGAAGTTAAATTTAGTTGAAAAAGAAAATGAGTATTTGAAAGAAAAAATTAAAAGAATTGAAAAAGAGAAGATGACATTGGAGTTGTATGTTGCCGATGTCGTCGATGATCACAAGATGAAGATGAATGCAATGCGCTTGAAGATGGATGCAATGCGCTTGAAGATTAAGAAGATTAGAAAATATGCCATTGATAATGAGGCTTGGTATCATTATGCTATTGGATCAATTGTTACCTTAGTTGCGATCTTCATCGCATTTGTTGTGATGAGGGTACGTTTTCTCTATACTTAGCTTATTTTCCTCCTAAATGGCATAATTACCTAAGTTAGATAAAAAATGAGCTATACTTACGTAAGTTCGCTCAAAAATGGCATCATCCTCGAAAATGACATAATAACCTTACTAAGCTCCAAAATGACCTATTTACCTAGCTTAGCTCTAAAATGACCTACACTTAGCATTTTTTCCTAGCTTAGCTAAAAAATGGCATTTTTACCTACCTTAGTTAGAAGAAGAAGAAGATAAAGAAGAGGAGAGGAGAAAAAGAAAGAGAAGAAAAATTCTTCTTCTTCTTCTTCTTCTTCTTCTAGTCTTCTTCTTCTTCTTCTTCTTCTTCTTCTAGCTAGTCTTATTCTTCTAGTCTTCTTCTTCTTCTTCTAACTTTCTTCTTTCCCAATTTGCAGATTTGCTTTCGATGAGGAAGCTTGCGTTGATGGAGTCTACTCTTCTTCTTGTGCTTCCTTTTTGTTTTGATTTTGTAGGATGAACAATGTGAAACTTGCTACCTATATATGTATGTATGGATGAAACTATATGGACCTTTTGCTTAATTGTTGGATATGTTGGACTTTTCATTTGGTGTATATATGTGTTGGATGATCATATCCATATGGCAGGGATATGTTGGCTATATGTACTTGTTGAAATATTTTGAAATGAATATGTATATATATATCTGTGAAATTGATTGAATTTAAGAAAAAAAAAATAGTGGAAATATAGCCACTTTGCCGTCTGCTAGAAGACGGCAAAGAGGTTTGCCGTCAGCTAGCAGACGGCACAGAGGCCAGGTGGCAGCAGCCTGTGCAACCTGGGCTGGCCTATTTGGCCTCTTTGCCGTCTGCTGGCAGACGGTGAAGACCTTTGCTTCTTTGCCGTCTGCTGGCAGACGTCAAAGAGCCTGTGCTGGCCCAGCTGACGCCTGACGTCAGCTGACGTCAGCTACAGCTCTTTGCCGTCTGCTGGCAGATGGCAAAGAGCGCCATTAGCCCCCTAACGGGGCTGGCACCTTTTGTCTGCCGTCCAGGGTCTTTGATGTCTGCCGGCAGACGGCAAAGAGCTTTGCTTCTTTGCCGTCTGCCAGCAGACGGCAAAGGGGCCTTTGCCGTTAGTTGTTCGCCCGGACTGTTGGCCGTCTGCTGGCAGACGGCAAAGGCTTTGCCGTCCGCCAGGCATGCCTTTCCCGTCTGGTATGGTAGACGGCAAAGAAGCTGATTCCAGTAGTGATTCTAGTGTGTATGATGATCGTAGAAAATAATTCAAGTTGAAAGGACCAAGGAAATATGGGTTCCCCTTGAAAACATGGCGATTTCCCTCCCCGAACCATGAAACTCCATAGGTGATGGTCCGGTATATGCAGAGTGCATATGACGTCATTATCCATACCTCTTCAAATATTCATCGCATCATATTGAGGTCATGCCTAGCCACCACACGAGGTAATACGTTTTTCAGACATGTTTTCCATTTTTCTAGAGTTACAAAACAAATAAATGACACATCTGTGGTTGCCTCTTTCCACACATATCCTTTAAAATTCTATTAATTTCCTGTAAATACATGAAAAGTTATTCAACGACACAATTATGAATTCTCGATTCCTTTTTGAACACCTTTTCATGTACAGAATGTTCAAACTTGAATTACAAGCACAAAATGCCTAGAAAGTACAGAAAAGGACTAAGTATGGTAAACGAGCCTGAAAAAAATGTGAAATTTGGACACGGTGTATTCTAGTGGGCATGACGATCATAGAAAATAATTCAAGTTGAAAGGACCAAGGAAATATGGGTTCCCCTTGAAAACGTGGCGATTTCGCTCCCCGAACCATGAAACTCCATAGGTGATGGTCCGGTATATGAAGAGTGCATATGACGACATTATCCATACCTCTTCAAATATTCACCGCATCATATTGAGGTCATGCCTAGGCACCACACGAGGTAATACGTTTTCAGACATGTTTTCCATTTTTCTAGAGTTACAAATCAAATAAACGACACATCTGTGGTTGCCTCTTCCCACACATATCCTGAAAATTCTATTAATTTCTTGTAAATACATGAAAAGTTATTCAACAACACAATTACGAATTTTTGATTCCTTTTTTAACACATTTTCATGTACAGAATGTTCAAACTTGAATTACAAGCACAAAAGGCCTAGAAATTACAAAAAAGGACTAAGTATGATAAACGAGTCTGAAAAAATGTGAAATTTGGACACGGTGTATTCTAGTGTGTATGATGATCGTAGAAAATAATTCAAGTTGAAAGGACCAAGGAAATATGGGTTCCCATTGAAAACATGGCGATTTCGCTCCCCGAACCATGAAACTCCATAGGTGATGGTCCGGTATATGAAGAGTGCATATGACGACATTATCCATACCTCTTCAAATATTCACCGCATCATATTGAGGTCATGCCTAGGCACCATACGAGGTAACACGTTTTTCAGATATGTTTTCCTTTTTTCTAGAGTTACAAAAGAAATGAACGACACATCTGTGGTTGCCTCTTTCCACACATATCCTTTAAAATTCTATTAATTTCCCGTAAATACATGAAAAGTTATTCAACGACACAATTACGAATTTTCGAGTCCTTTTTGAACACCTTTTCATGTACAGAATGTTCAAAATTGAATTACAAGCACAAAATGCCTAGAAAGTACAGAAAAGGACTAAGTATGGTAAACGAGCCTGAAAAAAATGTGAAATTTGGACACGGTGTATTCTACTGGCCATGACGATCGTAGAAAATAATTCAAGTTGAAAGGACCAAGGAAATATGGATTCCCCTTGAAAACATGGCGATTTCGCTCCCCGAACCATGAAACTCCATAGGTGATGGTCCGGTATATGAAGAGTGCATATGACGACATTATCCATACCTCTTCAAATATTCACCGCAACATATTGAGGTCATGGCTAGGCACCAAACGAGGTAACACGTTTTTCAGATATGTTTTCCTTTTTTCTAGAGTTACAAAAGAAATGAATGACACATCTGTGGTTGCCTCTTCCCACACATATCCTTTAAAATTCTATAAATTTCCTGTAAATACATGAAAAGTTATTCACCGATAGAATTACGAATTTTCAAGTCCTTTTTGAACACCTTTTCATGTACAGAACATTCAAACTTGAATTATAAGGACAAAAGGACTAGAATTTACAAAAAAAGGACTAAGTATGGTAAACGAGCCTGAAAAAAATGTGAAATTTGGACATGGTGTATTCTAGTTGGGATGATGATCGTAGAAAATAATTCAAGTTGAAATGACCAAGGAAATATGGGTTCCCCTTGAAAACATGGCGATTTCGCTCCCCGAACCATGAAACTCCATAGGTGATGGTCCGGTATATGCAGAGTGCATATGACGACATTATCCATAACTCTTCAAATATTCATCGCATCATATTGAGGTCATGCCTAGGCACCACACGAGGTAATACGTTTTTCAGACATATTTTCCATTTTCTAAAGTTACAAAACAAATAAACGACACATCTGTGGTTGCCTCTTTCCACACATATCCTTTAAAATTCTATTAATTTCCTGTAAATACATGAAAAGTTATTCAACGACACAATTACAAATTTTCGAGTCCTTTCTGAACACCTTTTCATGTACAGAATGTTCAAATTTGAATTACAAGCACAAAATGCCTAGAAAGTACAGAAAAGGACTAAGTATGGTAAACGAGCCTGAAAAAAATGTGAAATTTGGACACGGTGTATTCTAGTGGGCATGATGATGGTAGAAAATAATTCAAGTTGAAAGGACAAAGGAAATATGGGTTCCCCTTGAAAAGATGGCGATTTCGCTACCCGAACCATGAAACTCCATAGGTGAAGGTCCGGTATATGAAGAGTGCATATGACGACATTATCCATACCTCTTCAAATATTCACCGCATCATATTGAGGTCATGCCTAGGCACCACACGATGTAATACGTTTTTTAGACATGTTTTCCATTTTTCTAGAGTTACAAAACAAATAAACGACACATCTGTGGTTGCCTCTTCCCACACATATCCTGAAAATTCTATTAATTTCTTGTAAATACATGAAAAGTTATTCAACAACACAATTACGAATTTTCGATTCCTTTTTGAACACATTTTCATGTACAGAACGTTCAAACTTGAATTACAAGCACAAAAGGCCTAGAATTACAAAAAAGGACTAAGTATGGAAAACGAGTCTGAAAAACTGTGAAATTTGGACACGGTGTATTCTAGTGTGTATGATGATCGTAGAAAATAATTCAATTTGAAAGGACCAAGGAAATATGGGTTCCCCTTGAAAACATGGCGATTTCGCTCCCCGAACCATGAAACTCCATAGGTGATGTTCCGGTATATGTAGAGGGCATATGACGACATTATGTATACCTCTTCAAATATTCATCACATCATATTGAGGTCATGCCTAGGCACCACACGAGGTAATACGTTTTTCAGACATGTTTTCCATTTTTCTAGAGTTACAAAACAAATAAACGACACATCTGTGGTTGCCTCTTTCCACACATATCCTTTAAAATTCTATTAATTTCCTGTAAATACATGAAAAGTTAATCAACGACACAATTATGAATTTTCGAGTCATTTTTGAACTCCTTTTCATGTACAGAATGTTCAAACTTGAATTACAAGCACAAAATGCCTAGAAAGTACAGAAAAGGACTAAGTATGGTAAACGAGCCTGAAAAAAATGTGAAATTTGGACACGGTGTATTGTAGTGGGCATGACGATCGTAGAAAATAATTCAAGTTGAAAGGACCAAGGAAATATGGGTTCCCCTTGGAAACATGGCGATTTCGCTCCCCGAACCATGAAACTCCATAGGTGATGGTCCGGTATATGAAGAGTGCCTATGACGACATTATCCATACCACTTCAAATATTCACCGCATCATATTGAGGTCATGGCTAGGCACCATACGTGGTAACACGTTTTTCAGATATGTTTTCCTTTTTTCTAGAGTTACAAAAGAAATGAACGACACATCTGTGGTTGCCTCTTCCCACACATATCCTTTAAAATTCTATTAATTTCTTGTAAATACATGAAAAGTTATTCAACGACACAATTACGAATTTTCGATTCCTTTTTGAACACCTTTTCATGTACAGAACGTTCAAACTTGAATTATAAGCACAAAAGGCCTAGAAATTACAAAAAAGGACTAACTATGGTAAACGAGCCTGAAAAAAATGTGAAATTTGGACATGGTGTATTCTAGTTGGGATGATGATCGTAGAAAATAATTCAAGTTGAAATGACCAAGGAAATATGGGTTCCCCTTGAAAACATGGCGATTTCGCTCCCCGAACCATGAAACTCCATAGGTGATGGTCCGGTATATGCAGAGTGGATATGACGACATTATCCATAACTCTTCAAATATTCATCGCATCATATTGAGGTCATGCCTAGGCACCACACGAGGTAATACGTTTTTCAGACATATTTTCCATTTTCTAAAGTTACAAAACAAATAAACGACACATCTGTGGTTGCCTCTTTCCACAAATATCCTTTAAAATTATATTAATTTCCTGTAAATACATGAAAAGTTATTCAACGACACAATTACAAATTTTCGAGTCCTTTTTGAACACCTTTTCATGTACAGAATGTTGAAACTTGAATTACAAGCACAAAATGCCTAGAAAGTACAGAAAAGGACTAAGTATGGTAAACGAGCCTGAAAAAAATGTGAAATTTGGACACGGTGTATTCTAGTGGGCATGATGATGGTAGAAAATAATTCAAGTTGAAAGGACCAAGGAAATATGGGTTCCCCTTGAAAAGATGGCGATTTCGCTACCCGAACCATGAAACTCCATAGGTGAAGGTCCGGTATATGAAGAGTGCATATGACGACATTATCCATACCTCTTCAAATATTCACCGCATCATATTGAGGTCATGCCTAGGCACCACACGATGTAATACGTTTTTTAGACATGTTTTCCATTTTTCTAGAGTTACAAAACAAATAAACGACACATCTGTGGTTGCCTCTTCCCACACATATCCTGAAAATTCTATTAATTTCTTGTAAATACATGAAAAGTTATTCAACAACACAATTACGAATTTTCGATTCCTTTTTGAACACATTTTCATGTACAGAACGTTCAAACTTGAATTACAAGCACAAAAGGCCTAGAATTACAAAAAAGGACTAAGTATGGAAAACGAGTCTGAAAAACTGTGAAATTTGGACACGGTGTATTCTAGTGTGTATGATGATAGTAGAAAATAATTCAATTTGAAAGGACCAAGGAAATATGGGTTCCCCTTGAAAACATGGCGATTTCGCTCCCCGAACCATGAAACTCCATAGGTGATGTTCCGGTATATGTAGAGGGCATATGACGACATTATGTATACCTCTTCAAATATTCATCACATCATATTGAGGTCATGCCTAGGCACCACACGAGGTAATACGTTTTTCAGACATGTTTTCCATTTTTCTAGAGTTACAAAACAAATAAACGACACATCTGTGGTTGCCTCTTTCCACACATATCCTTTAAAATTCTATTAATTTCCTGTAAATACATGAAAAGTTAATCAACGACACAATTATGAATTTTCGAGTCATTTTTGAAATCCTTTTCATGTACAGAATGTTCAAACTTGAATTACAAGCACAAAATGCCTAGAAAGTACAGAAAAGGACTAAGTATGGTAAACGAGCCTGAAAAAAATGTGAAATTTGGACACGGTGTATTGTAGTGGGCATGACGATCGTAGAAAATAATTCAAGTTGAAAGGACCAAGGAAATATGGGTTCCCCTTGGAAACATGGCGATTTCGCTCCCCGAACCATGAAACTCCATAGGTGATGGTCCGGTATATGAAGAGTGCCTATGACGACATTATCCATACCACTTCAAATATTCACCGCATCATATTGAGGTCATGGCTAGGCACCATACGTGGTAACACGTTTTTCAGATATGTTTTCCTTTTTTCTAGAGTTACAAAAGAAATGAACGACACATCTGTGGTTGCCTCTTCCCACACATATCCTTTAAAATTCTATTAATTTCTTGTAAATACATGAAAAGTTATTCAACAACACAATTACGAATTTTCGATTCCTTTTTGAACACATTTTCATATACAGAACGTTCAAACTTGAATTATAAGCACAAAAGGCCTAGAAATTACAAAAAAAGGACTAACTATGGTAAACGAGCCTGAAAAAAATGTGAAATTTGGACATGGTGTATTCTAGTTGGGATGGTGATCGTAGAAAATAATTCAAGTTGAAATGACCAAGGAAATATGGGTTCCCCTTGAAAACATGGCGATTTCTCTCCTCGAACCATGAAACTCGATAGGTGATGGTCCGGTATATGTAGAGGGCATATGACGACATTATCCATACCTCTTCAAATATTCATCGCATCATATTGAGGTCCTGCCTAGGCACCACACGAGGTAATACGTTTTTCAGACATGTTTTCCATTTTTCTAGAGTTACAAAACAAATAAACGACACATCTGTGGTTGCCTCTTTCCACACATATCCTTTAAAATTCTATTAATTTCCTGTAAATACATGAAAAGTTATTCAACGACACAATTACAAATTTTCGAGTCCTTTTTGAACACCTTTTCATGTACAGAATGTTGAAACTTGAATTACAAGCACAAAATGCCTAGAAAGTACAGAAAAGGACTAAGTATGGTAAACGAGCCTGAAAAAAATGTGAAATTTGGACACGGTGTATTCTAGTGGGCATGATGATGGTAGAAAATAATTCAAGTTGAAAGGACCAAGGAAATATGGGTTCCCCTTGAAAACATGGCGATTTCGCTCCCCGAACCATGAAACTCCATAGGTGATGGTCCGGTATATGCAGAGTGCATACGACGACATTATCCATACCTCTTTAAATATTCATCGCATCATATTGAGGTCATGCCTAGCCACCACATGAGGTAATACGTTTTTCAGACATGTTTTCCATTTTTCTAGAGTTACAAAACAAATAAACGACACATCTATGGTTGCCTCTTTCCAAACATATCCTTTAAAATTATATTAATTTCCTATAAATACATGAAAAGTTATTCAACAACACAATTACGAATTTTCGAGTCCTTTTTGAACACCTTTTCATGTACAGAATGTTCAAACTTGAATTACAAGCACAAAATGCCTAGAAAGTACAGAAAAGGACTAAGTATGGTAAACGAGCCTGAAAAAAATGTGAAATTTGGACACGGTGTATTGTAGTGGGCATGACGATCGTAGAAAATAATTCAAGTTGAAAGGACCAAGGAAATATGGGTTCCCCTTGGAAACATGGCGATTTCGCTCCCCGAACCATGAAACTCCATAGGTGATGGTCCGCTATATGAAGAGTGCCTAGGACGACATTATCCATACCTCTTCAAATATTCACCGCATCATATTGAGGTCATGGCTAGGCACCATACGAGGTAACACGTTTTTCAGATATGTTTTCCTTTTTTCTAGAGTTACAAAAGAAATGAACGACACATCTGTGGTTGCCTCTTCCCACACATATCCTTTAAAATTCTATTAATTTCCTGTAAATACATGAAAAGTTATTCAACGATAGAATTACGAATTTTCAAGTATTTTTTGAACACCTTTTCATGTACAGAACGTTCAAACTTGAATTATAAGCACAAAAGGACTAGAATTTACAAAAAAGGACTAAGTATGGTAAACGAGCCTGAAAAAAATGTGAAATTTCGACATGGTGTATTCTAGTTGGGATGACGATCGTAGAAAATAATTCAAGTTGAAATGACCAAGGAAATATGGGTTCCCCTTGAAAACATGGCGATTTCGCTCCCCGAACCATTAAAGTCCATATGTGATGGTGCGGTATATGCAGAGTGCATATGACGACATTATCCATAACTCTTCAAATATTCATCGCATCATATTGAGGTCATGCCTAGGCACCACACGAGGTAATACGTTTTTCAGACATGTTTTCCATTTTTCTAGAGTTACAAAACAAATAAACGACACATCTGTGGTTGCCTCTTTCCACACATATCCTTTAAAATTCTATTAATTTCCTGTAAATACATGAAAAGTTATTCAACGACACAATTACAAATTTTTGAGTCCTTTTTGAACACCTTTTCATGTACAGAATGTTCAAACTTGAATTACAAGCACAAAATGCCTAGAAAGTACAGAAAAGGACTAAGTATGGTAAACGAGCCTGAAAAAAATGTGAAATTTGGACACGGTGTATTCTAGTGGGCATGACAATCGTAGAAAATAATTCAAGTTGAAAGGACCAAGGAAATATGGGTTCCCCTTGAAAACATGGCGATTTCGCTCCCCGAACCATGAAACTCCATAGGTGATGGTCCGGTATATGAAGAGTGCATATGACAACATTATCCATACCTCTTCAAATATTCACCGCATCATATTGAGGTCATGCCTAGGCACCACACAAGGTAATACGTTTTTCAGACATTTTTTCCATTTTTCTAGAGTTTCAAAAAAAATAAACGACACATTTGTGGTTGCCTCTTCCCACACATATCCTGAAAATTCTATTAATTTCATGTAAATACATGAAAAGTTATTCAACAACACAATTACGAATTTTCGATTCCTTTTTGAACACTTTTTCATGTACAGAACGTTCAAACTTGAATTACAAGCACAAAAGGCCTAGAATTACAAAAAAGGACTAAGTATGGTAAACGAGTCTGAAAAAATGTGAAATTTGGATACAGTGTATTCTAGTGTGTATAATGATCGTAGAAAATAATTCAAGTTGAAAGGACCAAGGAAATATGGGTTCCCCTTGAAAACATGGCGATTTCTCTCCTCGAACCATGAAACTCCATAGGTGATGGTCCGGTATATGTAGAGGGCATATGACGACATTATCCATACCTCTTCAAATATTCATCGCATCATATTGAGGTCATGCCTAGGCACCACACGAGGTAATGCGTTTTTTAGACATGTTTTCCATTTTTCTAGAGTTACAAAACAAATAAACGACACATCTGTGGTTGCCTCTTTCCACACATATCCTTTAAAATTCTATTAATTTCCTGTAAATACATGAAAAGTTATTCAACGACACAATTACGAATTTTCGAGTCCTTTTTGACCATTGTTTCATGTACGGAATGTTCAAACTTGAATTACAAGCACAAAATGCCTAGAAAGTACATAAAAGGACTAAGTATGGTAAACGAGCCTGAAATAAATGTGAAATTTGGACACGGTGTATTCTAGTGGGCATGACGATCGTAGAAAATAATTCAAGTTGAAAGGACCAAGGAAATATGGGTTCCCCTTGAAAACATGGCGATTTCGCTCCCCAAACCATGAAACTCCATAGGTGATGGTCCGGTATATGAAGAGTGCATACGACGACATTATCCATACCTCTTCAAATATTCACCGCATCATATTGAGGTCATGCCTAGGCACCACACGAGGTAATACGTTTTCAGACATGTTTTCCATTTTTCTAGAGTTACAAAACAAATAATCGACACATCTGTGGTTGCCTCTTCCCACACATATCCTTTAAAATTCTATTAATTTCCTGTAAATACATGAAAAGTTATTCAACGATAGAATTACGAATTTTCAAGTCCTTTTTGAACACCTTTTCATGTACAGAACGTTCAAACTTGAATTATAAGCACAAAAGGACTAGAATTTACAAAAAAAGACTAAGTATGGTAAACGAGCCTGAAAAAAATGTGAAATTTGGACATGGTGTATTCTAGTTGGGATGATGATCGTAGAAAATAATTCAAGTTGAAATGACCAAGGAAATATGGGTTCCCCTTGAAAACATGGCGATTTCGCTCCCCGAACCATGAAACTCCATAGGTGATGGTCCGGTATATGAAGAGTGCATATGACGACATTATCCATAACTTTTCAAATATTCATCGCATCATATTGAGGTCGTGCCTAGGCACCACACGAGGTAATACATTTTTCAGACATATTTTCCATTTTCTAAAGTTACAAAACAAATAAACGACACATCTGTGGTTGCCTCTTTCCACACATATCCTTTAAAATTCTATTAATTTCCTGTAAATACATGAAAAGTTATTCAACGACACAATTACAAATTTTCGAGTCCTTTTTGAACACTTTTTCATGTACAGAACGTTCAAACTTGAATTACAAGCACAAAAGGCCTAGAATTACAAAAAAGGACTAAGTATGGTAAACGAGTCTGAAAAAATGTGAAATTTGGATACGGTGTATTCTAGTGTGTATGATGATCGTAGAAAATAATTCAAGTTGAAAGGACCAAGGAAATATGGGTTCCCCTTGAAAACATGGCGATTTCTCTCCTCGAACCATGAAACTCGATAGGTGATGGTCCGGTATATGTAGAGGGCATATGACGACATTATCCATACCTCTTCAAATATTCATCGCATCATATTGAGGTCCTGCCTAGGCACCACACGAGGTAATGCGTTTTTCAGACATGTTTTCCATTTTTCTAGAGTTACAAAACAAATAAACGACACATCTGTGGTTGCCTCTTTCCACACATATCCTTTAAAATTCTATTAATTTCCTGTAAATACATGAAAAGTTATTCAACGACACAATTACGAATTTTCGAGTCCTTTTTGAACATTGTTTCATGTACGGAATGTTCAAACTTGAATTACAAGCACAAAATGCCTAGAAAGTACATAAAAGGACTAAGTATGGTAAACGAGCCTGAAATAAATGTGAAATTTGGACACGGTGTATTCTAGTGGGCATGACGATCGTAGAAAATAATTCAAGTTGAAAGGACCAAGGAAATATGGGTTCCCCTTGAAAACATGGCGATTTCGCTCCCCGAACCATGAAACTCCATAGGTGATGGTCCGGTATATGAAGAGTGCATATGACGACATTATCCATACCTCTTCAAATATTCACTGCATCATATTGAGGTCATGCCTAGGCACCACACGAGGTAATACGTTTTCAGACATGTTTTCCATTTTTCTAGAGTTACAAAACAAATAATCGACACATCTGTGGTTGCCTCTTCCCACACATATCCTTTAAAATTCTATTAATTTCCTGTAAATACATGAAAAGTTATTCAACGATAGAATTACGAATTTTCAAGTCCTTTTTGAACACCTTTTCATGTACAGAACGTTCAAACTTGAATTATAAGCACAAAAGGACTAGAATTTACAAAAAAGGACTAAGTATGGTAAACGAGCCTGAAAAAAATGTGAAATTTGGACATGGTGTATTCTAGTTGGGATGATGATCGTAGAAAATAATTCAAGTTGAAATGACCAAGGAAATATGGGTTCCCCTTGAAAACATGGCGATTTCGCTCCCCGAACCATTAAAGTCCATATGTGATGGTGCGGTATATGCAGAGTGCATATGACGACATTATCCATAACTCTTCAAATATTCATCGCATCATATTGAGGTCATGCCTAGGCACCACACGAGGTAATACGTTTTTCAGACATGTTTTCCATTTTTCTAGAGCTACAAAACAAATAAACGACACATCTGTGGTTGCCTCTTTCCACACATATCCTTTAAAATTCTATTAATTTCCTGTAAATACATGAAAAGTTATTCAACGACACAATTACAAATTTTTGAGTCCTTTTTGAACACCTTTTCATGTACAGAATGTTCAAACTTGAATTACAAGCACAAAATGCCTAGAAAGTACAGAAAAGGACTAAGTATGGTAAACGAGCCTGAAAAAAATGTGAAATTTGGACACGGTGTATTCTAGTGGGCATGACAATCGTAGAAAATAATTCAAGTTGAAATGACCAAGGAAATATGGGTTCCCCTTGAAAACATGGCGATTTCGCTCCCCGAACCATGAAACTCCATAGGTGATGGTGCGGTATATGCAGAGTGCATATGACGACATTATCCATAACTCTTCAAATATTCATCGCATCATATTGAGGTCATGCCTAGGCACCACACGAGGTAATACGTTTTTCAGACATGTTTTCCATTTTTCGAGAGTTACAAAACAAATAAACGACACATCTGTGGTTGCCTCTTTCCACACATATCCATTAAAATTCTTTTAATTTCCTGTAAATACATGAAAAGTTATTCAACGACACAATTACAAATTTTTGAGTCCTTTTTGAACACCTTTTCATGTACAGAATGTTCAAACTTGAATTACAAGCACAAAATGCCTAGAAAGTACAGAAAAGGACTAAGTATGGTAAACGAGCCTGAAAAAAATGTGAAATTTGGACACGGTGTATTCTAGTGGGCATGACAATCATAGAAAATAATTCAAGTTGAAAGGACCAAGGAAATATGGGTTCCCCTTGAAAACATGGCGATTTCGCTCCCCGAACCATGAAACTCCATAGGTGATGGTCCGGTATATGAAGAGTGCATATGACAACATTATCCATACCTCTTCAAATATTCACCACATCATATTGAGGTCATGCCTAGGCACCACACAAGGTAATACGTTTTTCAGACATTTTTTCCATTTTTCTAGAGTTACAAAAAAAATAAACGACACATCTGTGGTTGCCTCTTCCCACACATATCCTGAAAATTCTATTAATTTCTTGTAAATACATGAAAAGTTATTCAACAACACAATTACGAATTTTCGATTCCTTTTTGAACACTTTTTCATGTACAGAACGTTCAAACTTGAATTACAAGCACAAAAGGCCTAGAATTACAAAAAAGGACTAAGTATGGTAAACGAGTCTGAAAAAATGTGAAATTTGGATACGGTGTATTCTAGTGTGTATGATGATCGTAGAAAATAATTCAAGTTGAAAGGACCAAGGAAATATGGGTTCCCCTTGAAAACATGGCGACTTCTCTCCTCGAACCATGAAACTCCATAGGTGATGGTCCGGTATATATAGATGGCATATGACGACATTATCCATACCTCTTCAAATATTCATCGCATCATATTGAGGTCATGCCTAGGCACCACACGAGGTAATACGTTTTTCAGACATGTTTTCCATTTTTCTAGAGTTACAAAACAAATAAACGACACATCTGTGGTTGCCTCTTTCCACACATATCCTTTAAAATTCTATTAATTTCCTGTAAATACATGAAAAGTTATTCAACGACACAATTACGAATTTTCGAGTCCTTTTTGAACATTGTTTCATGTACAGAATGTTCAAACTTGAATTACAAGCACAAAATGCCTAGAAAGTACATAAAAGGACTAAGTATGGTAAACGAGCCTGAAATAAATGTGAAATTTGGACACGGTGTATTCTAGTGGGCATGACGATCGTGGAAAATAATTCAAGTTGAAAGGACCAAGGAAATATGGGTTCCCCTTGAAAACATGGCGATTTCGCTCCCCGAACCATGAAACTCCATAGGTGATGGTCCTGTATATGAAGAGTGCATATGACGACATTATCCATACCTCTTCAAATATTCACCGCATCATATTGAGGTCATGCCTAGGCACCACACGAGGTAATACGTTTTCAGACATGTTTTCCATTTTTCTAGAGTTACAAAACAAATAATCGACACATCTGTGGTTGCCTCTTCCCACACATATCCTGAAAATTCTATTAATTTCTTGTAAATACATGAAAAGTTATTCAACAACACAATTACGAATTTTTGATTCCTTTTTGAACACATTTTCATGTACAGAACGTTCAAACTTGAATTACAAGCACAAAAGGCCTAGAAATTACAAAAAAGGACTAAGTATGATAAACGAGTCTGAAAAAATGTGAAATTTGGACACGGTGTATTCTAGTGTGTATGATGATCATAGAAAATAATTCAAGTTGAAAGGACCAAGGAAATATGGGTTCCCCTTGAAAACATGGCGATTTCGCTCCCCGAACCATGAAACTCCATAGGTGATGGTCCGGTATATGCAGAGTGCAGATGACGACATTATCCATACATCTTCAAATATTCATCGCATCATATTGAGGTCATGCCTAGGCACCACACGAGGTAATACGTTTTTCAGACATGTTTTCCATTTTTCTAGAGTTACAAAACAAATAAACGACACATCTGTGGTTGCCTCTTTCCACACATATCCTTTAACATTCTATTAATTTCCTGTAAATACATGAAAAGTTATTCAACGACACAATTACGAATTTTCGAGTCCTTTTTGAACACCTTTTCATGTACAGAATGTTCAAACTTGAGTCACAAGCACAAAATGCCTAGAAAGTACAGAAAAGGACTAAGTATGGTAAACGAGACTGAAAAAAATGTGAAATTTGGACACGGTGTATTCTAGTGGGCATGACGATCGTAGAAAATAATTCAAGTTGAAAGGACCAAGGAAATATGGGTTCCCCTTGAAAACATGGCGATTTCGCTCCCCGAACCATGAAACTCCATAGGTGATGGTCCGGTATATGAAGAGTGCATATGACGACATTATCCATACCTCTTCAAATATTCACCGCATCATATTGAGGTCATGCCTAGGCACGACACGAGGTAATACGTTTTCAGACATGTTTTCCATTTTTCTAGAGTTAGAAAACAAATAAACGACACATCTGTGGTTGCCTCTTCCCACACATATCCTGAAAATTCTATTAATTTCTTGTACATACATGAAAAGTTATTCAACAACACAATTACAAATTTTTGATTCCTTTTTGAACACATTTTCATGTACAGAACGTTCAAACTTGAATTACAAGCACAAAAGGCCTAGAAATTACAAAAAATGACTAAGTATGGTAAACGAGTCTAAAAAAATGTGAAATTTGGACACGGTGTATTCTAGTGTGTATGATGATCGTAGAAAATAATTCAACTTGAAAGGACCAAGGAAATATGGGTTCCCCTTGAAAACATGGCAATTTCACTCCCCGAACCATGAAACTGCATAGGTGATGGTCCGGTATATGAAGAGTGCGTATGACGACATTATCCATACCTCCTCAAATATTCACCGCATCAAATTGAGGTCATGCCTAGGCACCATACGAGGTAACTTGTTTTTAAGACATGTTTACCATTTATGTAGAGTTACAAAACAAATAAACGACACATCTGTGGTTGCCTCTTCCCACACATATCCTTTAAAATTCTATTAATTTCCTGTAAAGACATGAAAAGTTATTCAGCGATAGAATTACGAATTTTCAAGTCCTTTTTGAACACCTTTTCATGTACAGAACGTTCAAACTTGAATTATAAGCACAAAAGGACTAGAATTTACAAAAAAGGACTAAGTATGGTAAACGAGCCTGAAAAAAATGTGAAATTTGGACATGGTGTATTCTAGTGGGTATGATGAGCCTAGAAAATAATTCAAGTTGAAAGGACCAAGGAAATATGGGTTCCCCTTGAAAACATGGCGATTTCGCTCCCCGAACCATGAAACTCCATAGGTGATGGTCCGGTATATGAATAGTGCATATGACGACATTATCCACACCTCTTCAAATATTCATCGCATCATATTGAGGTCATGCCTAGGCACTACACGAGGTAATACGTTTTTCAGACATGTTTTCCATTTTTCTAGAGTTACAAAACAAATAAACGACACATCTGTGGTTGCCTCTTTCCACACATATCCTTTAACATTCTATTAATTTCCTGTAAATACATGAAAAGTTATTCAACGACACAATTACGAATTTTCGAGTCCTTTTTGAACACCTTTTCATGTACAGAACGTTCAAACTTGAATGACAAGCACAAAATGCCTAGAAAGTACAGAAAAGGACAAAGTATGGTAAACGAGCCTGAAAAAAATTTGAAATTTGGACACGGTGTATTCTAGTGGGCATGACGATCGTAGAAAATAATTCAAGTTGAAAGGACCAAGGAAATATGGGTTCCCCTTGAAAACATAGCGATTTCGCTCCCCGAACCATGAAACTCCATAGGTGATGGTCCGGTATATGAAGAGTTCATATGACGACATTATCCATACCTCTTCAAATATTCACCGCATCATATTGAGGTCATGCCTAGGCACCACACGAGGTAATACGTTTTTCAGACATGTTTTCCATTTTTCTAGAGTTACAAAACAAATAAACGACACATCTGTGGTTGCCTCTTCCCACACATATCCTGAAAATTCTATTAATTTCTTGTAAATACATGAAAAGTTATTCAACGACACAATTACGAATTTTCGATTCCTTTTTGAACACATTTTCATGTACAGAACGTTCAAACTGGAATTACAAGCACAAAAGGCCCAGAAATTACAAAAAAGGACTAAGTATGGTAAACGTGTCTGAAAAATGTGAAATTTGGACACGGTGTATTCTAGTGTGTATGATGATCGTAGAAAATAATTCAAGTTGAAAGGACCAAGGAAATATGGGTTCCCCTTGAAAACATGGCAATTTCGCTCCCCGAACCATGAAACTCCATAGGTGATGGTCCGGTATATGAAGAGTGCGTATGATGACATTATCCATACCTCCTCAAATATACACCGCATCAAATTGAGGTCATGCCTAGGCACCAGACGAGGTAACATGTTTTTAAGACATGTTTACCATTTTTGGAGAGGTACAAAACAAATAAATGACACATCTGTGGTTGCCTCTTCCCACACATATCCTTTAAAATTCTATTAATTTCCTGTAAATACATGAAAAGTTATTCAACGACACCATTAAGAATTTTCAAGTCCCTTTTGAACTTCTTTTTATATACAGAACGTTCGAACTTGAATTATAAGCAGTAAATGCCTAGAAAAGTACACAAAAAGACTAAATATGGTAAACGGGCCTGAAAAAATGTGAAATTTGGACACGCTGTATTCTAGTGGGTATGATGATCGTAGAAAATAATTCAAGTTGAAAGGACCAAGGATATATGGGTTCCCCTTGAAAACATGGTGATTTCGCTCCCCGAACCATGAAACTCCATAGGTGATGGCCCGGTATATGAAGAGTGCGTATGACGACATTATCCATACCTCCTAAAATATTCACCGCATCATATTGAGGTCATGGCTAGGCACCATACGATGTAACACGTTTTTCAGACATGTTTTCCTTTTTTCTAGAGTTACAAAAGAAATGGACGACACATCTATGGTTGCCTCTTCCCACACATATCCTTTAAAATTTAATTAATTTCCTGTAAATACATGAAAAGTTATTCACCCATAGAATTATGAATTTTCGAGTCCTTTTTGAACACCTTTTCATGTACAGAATGTTCAAACTTGAATTACAAGCACAAAAGGACTAGAATGTACAAAAAAGGACTCAGTATGGTAAACGAGCCTGAAAAAATGTGAAATTTGTACATGGTGTATTCTAGTTGGGATGATGATCGTACAAAATAATTTGAGTTGAAAGGACCAAGGAAATATGGGTTCCCCTTGAAAACATGGCGATTTCCCTACCCGAACCATGAAACTCCATAGGTGATGGTCCGGTATATGAAGATTGCATATGACGAAATTATCCATACCTCTTCAAATATTCACCACATCATATTGAGGTAATGCCTAGGCACCACACGAGGTAATACGTTTTTCAGACATGTTTTCCATTTTTGTAGAGTTACAAAACAAATAAACGACACATCTGTGGTTGCCTCTTCCCACACATATCCTTTAAAATTCTATTAATTTCCTGTAAATACATGAAAACTTATTCAATAACACAATTACGAATTTTCGAGTCCTTTTTGAACACATTTTCATGTACAGAACGTTCAAACTGGAATTACAAGCACAAAAGGCCTAGAAATTACAAAAAAGGACTAAGTATGGTAAACGAGTCTGAAAAATGTGAAATTTGGACACGGTGTATTCTAGTGTGTATGATGATCGTAGAAAATAATTCAAGTTGAAAGGACCAAGGAAATATGGGTTCCCCTTGAAAACATGGCAATTTCGCTCCCCGGACCATGAAACTCCTTAGGTGATGGTCCGGTATATGAAGAGTGAGTATGACGACATTATCCATACCTCCTCAAATATTCACCGCATCAAATTGAGCTCATGCCTTGGCACCATACGAGGTAAGATGTTTTTAAGACATGTTTACCATTTATGTAGATTTACAAAACAAATAAACGACACATCTGTGGTTGCCTCTTCCCACACATATCCTTTAAAATTCTATTAATTTCCTGTAAATACATGAAAAGTTATTCAACGACATCATTAAGAGTTTTCGAGTCCTTTTTGAACACCTTTTCATGTACAGAACGTTCGAACTTGAATTATAAGCAGTAAATGCCTAGAAAAGCACACAAAAAGACTAAATATGGTAAATGGCTAGAAAAGCACGCAAAAAGACTAAATTTGGACACGGTGTATTCTAGTGGGTATCATGATCGTAGAAAATAATTCAAGTTGAAAGGAACAAGGAAATATGGGTTCCCCTTGAAAACATGGCGATTTCGCTCCCCGAACCATGAAACTCCATAGGTGATGGTCCAGTATATGAAGAGTGCGTATGACGACATTATCCATACCTCCTCAAATATTCACCGCATCAGATTGCGGTCATGGCTAGGCAACATGCGAGGTAACACGTTTTCCAGAGTTGTTTTCCTTTTTTCTAGAGTTACAAAAGAAATGAACGACACATCTGTGGTTGCCTCTTCCCACACATATCCTTTAAAATTCTATTAATTTAATGTAAATACATGAAAATTTATTCAACGATAGAATTACGAATTTTCGGGTCCTTTTTGATCACCTTTTCATGTACAGAACGTTCAAACTTGAATTACAAGCACAAAAGGGCTAGAATGTACAAAAAAGGACTAAGTATGGTAAACGAGCCTGAAAAAATGAAAAATTTGGACATGGTGTATTCTAGTTGGGATGATGATCGTAGAAAATAATTCGAGTTGAAAGGACCAAGGAAATATGGGTTCCCCTTGAAAACATGACAATTTCGCTCCCAGAACCATGAAACTCCATAGGTGATGGTCCGGTATATGAAGAGTGCATATGACGACATTATCCATACCTCTTCAAATATTCACCGCATCATATTGAGGTCATGCCTAGGCACCACACGAGGTAATACGTTTTTCAGACATGTTTTCCATTTTTCTAGAGTTACAAAACAAATAAACGACACATCTGTGGTTGCCTCTTTCCACACATATCCTTTAAAATTCTATTAATTTCCTGTAAATACATGAAAAGTTATTCAACGACACAATTACGAATTTTTGAGTCCTTTTTTAACACAGTTTCATGTAGAGAACGTTCAAACTTGAATTACAAGCACAAAAGGGCTAGAAATTATAAAAAAGGAATAAGTATGGTAAACGAGCGTGAAAAAATGTGAAATTTGGACACGGTGTATTCTAGTGGGTATGATGATAGTAGAAAATAATTCAAGTTGAGAGGACCAAGGAAATATGGGTTCCCCTTGAAAACATGGTGATTTCGCTACCCGAACCATGAAACTTCATAGGTATTGGTCCATTATATGAAGAGTGCATATGACGACATTATCCATACCTCCTCAAATATTCACCGCATCATATTGAGGTCGTGCCAAGGCACCACACGAGGTAACATGTTTTTCGGGCATGTTTCCCATTTTTCTAGAGTTACAAAACAAATGGATGACACATCTCTGGTTGCCTCATCCCACACATATCCTTCAAAATTCTTTTAATTTCCTGCAAATACAAGAAAAGTTATTCAACGACACAATTATTAATTTTTGAGTCCTTTTGGAACAAATTTTCTTGTACAAAACATTCGATCTGGAATGACAAGCATAAAAGGCCGAGAGATTACAAAAAAGGACAAAATACGGTAAACGAGCCTGAAAAAATGTCAAATATTGGACACGGTGCATTCTAGTGGGTATGTGCTATGTCTCCATAGTATCTAAATTTTTTGATTGTTTCATGCCATTATTATACAACTTTCACATATTTCTGGCAACATTTTATATGACTTATTGGACTAACCTATTGATCCAGTGCCTAGTGCCAGTTCCTGTTTGTTGCATGTTTTTTGTTTGGTAGAATATCCATATCAAACGAAGTCCAAATGCGATAAAAATTTATAGAGATTTTTTTTGGAATAGTTTTGAATTTTGAGTAGTGGAATCAACCAAACGGAGGCCCACAGCCTCCACGAGACACCAGGGCGCGCCCCGAGGGCCCAGGCGCCCCCTGGTGGGTTGTGCCCAGCTCGTAAGTCAGTTGGAGCTCTCCTTCAGGCAAAAGGAAGCTAATTTTTGGATAAAAATCCCCTCAAAATTTCAGCCCGATCGGAGTTACGGATCTTCGGGAATATAAGAAACGGTTTCTGGCCAGAAAACAGGAACGCGAAACTGAAGAGAACAGAGAGGGAGATCCAATCTCAGAGGGGATCCTGCCCCTCCGCCGCCATGGAGTCCATGGACCAGAGGGGGAACTCTCCTCCCATCTAGGGTGGAGGCCAAGGAAGAAGAAGAAGGAGGGGGGCTCTCTCCCTTTCTCTCCCGGTGGCGCCGGAACGCCGCCGGGGCAAGCATCGTGACGGCGATCTACATCAACAATCTTGGCACCGTCAACACCAAATCTCTCCCCCTCTATGCAGCGGTGTAACACCTCTCGTCCCCGCTGTAATCTCTACTTAAACATGGTGCTCAACTCCATATATTATTTCCCAATGATATTTGGCTATCCTATGATGTTTGAGTAGATCTCTTATGTCCTATGGGTTAATTGTGGTATGATGTTATGGATGTGAGTTGTATGTTGATATGGTGTTGTCCTATGGTGCCCTCCGTGTCGCGCAAGGATGAGGGATCCCAGCTGTAGGGTGTTGCAATATGTTCATGATTTGCCTATGGTGGGTTGCTTGAGTGACAGAAGCATAAACCCGAGTAGGTGGGTTGTTGCGTATGGGAGTAAAGGGGACTTGATACTTAATGCTATGGTTGGGTTTTACCTTAATGAACTTTGGTAGTTGCGGATGCTTGCTAGAGTTCCAATCATAAGTGCATATGATCCAAGTACGGAAAGTGTTTTAGCGTATGCCTCTCCGTCATTGCACATAACAAGTATTTATCATATTGTATTCAATTTCCTAGGGACAATCTTTATCTTGCGTTACACAAAAAAAATTCTACTAAGTTATTTACTTTTATTGTTCTTTTATTAAAGCAGCACCTAACTTTTATTTCCACGTTCTTTATTATCTTGCAAAGTACTTCTAGTTTTTTTCCCGTAAATTAGTTTCATACTTGCTCTAGGTAAAGCAAGCATTAGCGTGCGTAGAGTTGTATCGGTGGTCGTTAGAACTTGAGGGAATATTTGATCTACCTTTAGCTCCTCGTTGGGTCTGACACTCTTACTTATCGAAAAAGGCTACAAATAATCCCCTGCACTTCTGGGTTATCAAGACCTTTTTCTGGCGCCGTTGCCGGGGAGCAATAGCGTGGGGTGAATATTCTCGTGTGTGCTTGTTTCCTTTATCACTAAGTAATTTTTATTTTCTGTGATTAGTTGTTTTATATATTTAGTTATGGATATGGAACACGAAACACCAAAGAAATTAGTGGTACTTGCTACTCATGGAGATGGGGAACCGCCTAAAACCCTCGATGCTAGTTATGTGCAAAGTATTAAATACTACTTTCATAATCCTGAGAAGACCCCATTCAACTTGATAATGGGAGTAATGTTGGATCAACGTGAATACTTTAGAGATTATCGATTGACTCAAAAAGGGAAATTGTTATGGGATCAAATTCATATGTTGCATTGGTATGCTCGGGAGCTATGCTTGAGATATGATATTACTTGTTGCTCTAGGATGAACGCTCCACACCTTCCCTTTTCATGCAAATTTAATGATAATGAAACCTTAGCTTCTTATTCTAAAGGTATTTATGGTTACTATGATGTGGAACTAATAGAAGAATTTGTTGCTTTTAAAGGTGCTTATGAAGTTGCTTCTTTGATGGAAAAGTATGGTGATGTTTCTTACAAATCTGAAAATCTTGCCATACTTAAATATTGCTATGAAAATTATTATTGCAATGCTTATATTATTGAATTTATTGAAAGAATGTCCGCTGCCTTGGAAGAGACTAATATTTTGCAGGGACCTATGGAAGAAGAAATTGCTGAAACTGTGAGCTCATTAGATGAAAAAGATGAGGAGGAGAGCGAAGAACAAAAGGAGGAAGAGAGGATTAGCTACCCGTGCCCACCTTCTAATGAGAGTAACTCTTCAAGTCATACATTGTTTAATTACCGCTCGTGCTTACCGAAGGATGAATGCTATGATGACTGCTATGATAATTGCTATGATCCCTTGGATTCATTTGAAATATCCCTTTTTTGATGAACTTGATGCTTGCTATGCTTGTGGCCAAGATACCAATATGAATTATGCTTATGAAGATGAACTTGCTATAGTTCCTTATGTTAAGCATGAAATTTTTGCTATTGCACCCACACATGATAGTCCTATTATCTTTTTGAATTCTCCCAACTGCACTATATCGGAGAAGTTTGCTCTTATTAAGGATTATATAGATGGGTTGCGTTTAACTACTACACATACTGATTTTGATGAATATAATATGCATGTGCTTGCTGCTCCTACTTGCAATTATTATGAGAGAGGAACTACATCTTCACCTCTCTATGTTTCAAATACTATAAAATTGCAAGAAACCGTTTATACTATGCATTGGCCTTTACTTAATGTGGATGAATTGTTCTTGTATGACATGCCGATGCATAGGAAGAGAGTTGGACTTCGTTGTCACATGATATATATCACTTTGTGCTCACTACTAAATTACAAATCATTGTTAATTAAAATTGGCTTTGATATACCTTGGGATCCGGGTGGATCCATTACTTGAGCACTTTATGCCTAGCTTAATGGCTTTAAAGAAAGCGCTGTCAGGGAGACAATCCGGAAGTTTTAGAGAGTCATTTATTTCTGTTGTGTGCTTTTATAAAGTTTAAAAAGAAAAATATATAGAGGGGAACCTAAAGCTTCACAAAAGGAAAGGTGAAAGTGAGAAGAGATGATGAGCATCGTTGAAGTGGGGGCTAGCCTTGAACTTTTGTTCATGCCCATGGAAACTTTGTGAATATTGAATCACAGAAACTTTTCCAACAAAAATAATTATCCACTTGTACAAATCCATTGTATTATAAAAATAATGTGCCAAGATTTGCCTTTAGGATGTTTGAATTACTTGTTGGATCTGTGCTGTGCAAAACACAGAAACATTTGCCGTAGTGTTTGAATTTTCGTATTTTACTGGACCGTGCAAAAATTCTGAAATTTTTACACAGTACTTTTATGCAAATCATTTCTCACGTCCAAAGTTTTCAGAAATTTTTGAGCTACAGAAGTATACGTGTCTACAAATCTTTAAAGACTGTCCAGTTTTTTGCAGATTGTTGTTATAGCTGCTTTGCGTGCTTATGTTTGAATTCTTGTTGAGACCCATTGACTTGGGAGCCATAGAATTGTGATAGCATACAGTGGGTAATGTTACATTATAAATATGCAATAATGTTATGGCAAGACATGATGGGATTTGGTGTTATGTGTACTAACAGATCTCACGAATTTTGTGTTAAGTTTTGTGTGATTGAAGTTTTCAAGTTTTAGGTGTTATCACGATGAGAAGGAATAAGGAGAAGCAAGAGCCTAAGATTGGGGATGCCCAAGGCACCCTAAGGTAATATTCTAGGAAGACTCAAGCGTCTATGCTTGGGGATGCCCCGGGAAGGCATCCCCTCTTTTATTCCAAATTATCTGTATGTCACTTGGAGCTATATTTTTATTCATCACATGATATGTGTAAATATTGGAGCGTCTTTTGTGTTTAGTTTTCACTTTTCTTTTATGCACCATGCTGGTATGAGATAGTCCATGGTTGATTTATAGAATGCTCAATGCACTTCACTATATCTTTTGAGTATGGCTTTATAGAATGCTTCATGTGCTTCACTTATATCATTTGAAGTTTGGATAGCCTATTGCACTTCACATAGAAAACCGTTATTCATAGAATGCTCTTTTGCTTCACTTATATTTATTAGAGCATGGTATTTTATAGAAAGAATTAAACTCTCTTGCTTCACTTATATCTATTTAGAGAGTCAATAGGAATTGGTCATTCACATGGTTAGTCATAAAATCCTACATAAAACTTATGGTTCACTGAATATGATATGTTTGATTCCTTGCAATAGTTTTGCGATATAGAGATGATAATATGTGGGAGGTACTAGTTGATGATCGTGTTTAGTAAGATATTGGTGTTAAGTTTTGTGATTCCCGAAGCATGCACGTATAGTCTCCTGTTATGCTAGGAAGTTGGACCACAATTTATTCTTGATTGTCTATCTTTGCGTGAAGGTCGGGGGCGCGCGATGGTTAACTCCTACCAACCTCCCCCCTAGGAGCATGCGTAGTAATACTTTGTTTCGACAGAGCTAATAAAACTTTTGCAATAAGTATGTGAGTTCTTTATGAGTAATGTGATTCCATGGATTATACGCACTCTTACCTTTCCGCAATTTGCTAGCTTCTACGGTACCGTTCATTGCCCTTTCTCACCTCGAGAATCGGTGCAAACTTCACCGGTGCATCCGAACCCCGTGATATGATACGCTCTATCACACATAAGCCTTATTATATCTTCCTCAAAACAGACACCATACCTACCTATTATAGCATTTCCATAGTCATTCCAAGATATATTGCCATGCAACTTCCACCGCCTCCGTTTTGATGACTTGAGCATTCATTTTCATATTGCATTACATGATCGTAAGATAGCTAGCATGATGTGTTCATGGCTTGTCCGTTTTTTGATATCTTTGCTACGCTAGATCATTGCATTCATATAGGGTCATACTTTGTTCTACTATCGTTGTAGTATTGAGTTGTAAGTAAATAGAAGTGTGATGATCATCATTATTCATTATTAGAGCATGCCCCAGTGATGAAAGGATGATGGAAACTATGATTCCCCCACAAGTCGGGATGAGGCTCCGGACAAAGAAAGAAAAAAAAAGAAAAAAAAGAAAAAGAAAATAAATAAAATAAATGAAAGAAGAAGGAATAGGGGCATGCTAATTCCACACTTGTGCTTCAAAGTAGCACCATGTTTTTCATATAGAGAGTCTCATGTGTTGTCACTTTCATATACTAGTGGGAATTTTTCATATAGAGTTAGATGCATACCCACTTAGTTTCATATTGAGCTTTCATACACTTATAGCTCTTAGTGCATCCATTGGATGGAAATCCCTACTTCTCGCATTGATATCTATTGATGGGCATCTCCATAGCCTCTTGATACGCTGAGTTGATGCGAGACTTTCTTCTCCACTTTTACCCTTTTGAAACCTACCACCATATTTTATTCGACCCATAGTGCTATAAACATGCCTTGCGCTCATGTATTGCGTGAGAGTTGAAAATGCTGAAGCGCGTTAGAAAGTATGAACCAATTGCTTGGTTGACACCGGGGTAGTACATGGTTTATACCCTGTGTTAAGAAGACAGAGCATGACAAGGCTATATGATTTTGTGGGATAGCGTTCTTTAGCCTTGATATTTTGAAAGACATGATTGTTTGTTGGGATGCCTGAGTATTAATGTCTTTATGTCAAAACTAGACTATTGCTTTGAATCACTTGTGTCTTAATATTCATGCCATGATTAGATATATGATCAAGATTATGCTAGGTAGCATTCCGCATCAAAAATTATCTTTTTTATCATTTACATACTTGAGGACGAGCAAGAATCAAGCTTGGGGATGCTGATACATCTCCGTCGTATCTATAATTTTTGATTGTTTCGTGCCATTATTATACAACTTTCACATATTTTTGGCAACATTTTATATGATTTATTGGACTAACCTATTGATCCAGTGCCAGTTCCTGTTTGTTGCATGTTTTTTCTTTCGTAGCATATTCATATCAAACGAAGTCCAAACACGATAAAAATTTATGGTGAATTTTTTTGGCATATTTGTGAATTTTGAGAAGTGGAATCAACACAAACGGAGGCCCACAGACCCCACCAACCACCAGGGCGTGCCCCTAGGGCACAGGCGCGCCCTGGTGGGTTGTGCCTAGCTCGTAAGTCGGTTGGAGATCTCCTTCGGGCACAAGGAAGCTATTTTTTGCATAAAAATCCCCTCAAAATTTCAGCCCGATCGGGGTTACGGATCTCCGGGAATATAAGAAACGGTTTTCAGCTAGAAAACAGGAACGCGAAACAGAAGAGAACAGAGAGGGAGATCCAACCTCGGAGGGGCTCCTGCCCCTCCGCCGCCATGGAGGCCATGGACCAGAGGGGGGACTCTCCTCCCATCTAGGGGGATGCCAAGGAAGAAGAAGAAGGAGGGGGCTCTCTCCCCCTCTCTCCCGGTGGAGCCGGAACTCAGCCGGGGCAAGCATCGTGACGGCGATCTACATCAACAATCTTTCCGCCGTCAACACCAACTCTCTCCCCCTCTATGCAGCGGTGTAACACCTCTCTTCGCCACTGTAATCTCTACTTAAACATGGTGCTCAACTCCATATATTATTTCCCAATGATATTTGGCTATCCTATGATGTTTGAGTAGATCTCTTTTGTCCTATGGGTTAATTGTGGTATGATGTTATGGATGTGAGTTGTATGTTGATATGGTGCTGTCCTATGGAGCCCTCCGTGTCATGCAAGCGTGAGGGGTCCCCGCTGTAGGGTGTTGCAATATGTTCATGATTTGCCTATGCTGGGTTGCTTGAGTGACAGAAGCACAAACCCGAGTTGGTGGGTTGTTGCGTATGTGAGTAAAGGGGACTTGATACTTAATGCTATGGTTGGGTTTTACCTTAATGAACTTTGGTAGTTGCGGATGCTTGCTAGAGTTCCAATCATAAGTGCATATGATCCAAGTACGGAAAGTGTGTTAGCGTATGCCTCTCCCTCATTGCATATAACAAGAATCTATCATATTATATTCAATTGCCTAGGGACAATCTTTCTCTTGCGTTATACAAAAAAATTATACTAAGTTATTTACTTTTATTGTTCTTTTATTAAAGAAGTACCTAACTTTTATTTCCACGTTCTTTATTATCTTGCAAAGTACTTCTAGTTTTATTCCCGTAAAGTAGTTTCATACTTGTTCTTGTTAAAGCAAGCATTAGCATGCGTAGAGTTGTATCGGTGGTCGATAGAACTTGAGGGAATATTTGATCTACCTTTAACTCCTCGTTGGGTTCGACACTCTTACATATCGAAAAAGGCTACAAACGACCCTCTACACTTGTGGGTTATCAGTATGATGATCGTAGAAAAATAATGGAGAAACGACCAAGGAAATATGGGTTCCCTTGAAACATTGTGATTTGTTTGGGCAAACGGTTACTTTGCGAATGTTGTGTGCATTCACCTCATTCTACGTTGTGTTCTGATTGGCTAGAACCCAAGCCAGACGGATCGCGCATGCGCACCATAGGATGCACCGCGATCAAAGGGCAATCGACACTTCTCCCGTCACACCCGTATACTGTAGTTAACATTTTATTTCGTACATGCACTAAATTAAGCTACCAACAAAACTTTAATGGAATTAATCACACATGGTTCATGTTTACGAACTGTTTCCTACACGGACCCTCTACCCTGGCCCTCTCCCCCTTCTTCCTCATTCACACTACTGTATAGTTTCTCATTCTCCACCTCGGCCCGCCCAAATCTTCGAGCTCGACGCCGGCTACCGCCGACGAACGCCACCGCATTTTGGTTCATCCCCTCAAATATTTGAGCATCCCTTATTGTAGTTCGTATGTCCGTGTCAATCACCCGAGGAAAAAAAAGTTGTCGTAGTATCCATAGTGCAAGCACAAATCAGGCATGAACCATTCAATCGAACATTTACATGCTCAAATTTGTACAGTGCATAGTTGGCGGAGTAATTTACAATACATTAGCTCGCTATTTTACATCAATATAATATATATGAACTGCGCGCACACAAAAGTTCTACTGCCCCTAACACCGACGCAGCACGCACGACTGCCATCGTCCATCGATATCGTGTCATTCCTTGGCTCAACAGGACACGAGATCGCCAAGTCAATGACCTACACCTCGATCGACCGAGAAAGGGTCAGCCTCGACATTGGTGATCACCGCTACTGCCGCGGACGCGACTATCACCAGGACTGCGGCGTCAGTCGGGTCTTCGTACATCGTCCCGGCGGCCGACGAGACCCTGGCTATCGCCAGTGCTGCAGCAACGGCCGCCAGGCCTCACCCGGCGTCTGGAGCTGCGTCCTCCTCCATCTGGGACATAAGCCTACGCCTCGTGCGGCGACCACTGCCGCAGTTGTCCTTGCGGCATCGCGGTTCCCGCTCCGCCGCCCGCACCATCTGTGGCACTCTGTGCCGAGCCCGCGAGAGCGCCTGCTGGTGATCCCTAGCTGCTTTCAAGACAACCTTGGCTAACCTGCTGGCGTGCTGGTGTCATGATTCCTGCCACCTTTGGTTGTCTTCGGGAGAGGTGGCGGCATGACCGTCGACCCTCAAGCCGACCATCGCACCGGCAGCCTGGATTCCACCGTCGCCCAACTCCATCCTGTCGTCGGTCATTGGGGTTTGACGGTATGTGTGGCAGCTAGCTAGGGGATCATTGACTCAGCTCGCCCCTGCCGACCATTGCTGTGTTATTTATAGCTAGCTGCTGCCAAGGCCAAGGGGATTGGGGATTTTATAATTTACTGTTGTGGCTAGCGCTTGCGCTTGCGCGGGAAGCATTTGCTCGAGGGCGGGAAGACTAAATGGAGCCCATGAGCGACGACGGGCGGCGAGTCATGCCACACAATTGGTACTTTAAACCCGTATGTGGTTGCATCACTCATCGGAGGCGATTCGTTTTTTTGGTGCAAACATAAGTGCACACGAAAAAAATGTAGCAACCGTCTGCAATCGTGTATAGGGTCATAAATAAATATCACCACTCTTCTCTCTCCATCGTCTCTTTCCCCTCTCGCAGCCCCCAAATCCGGCCTTCTTCTCCCCATTGTCCTCACCTCCACAAAATCCTCAACATTATACACGTCATCCGCGGGGAGAAGCCCGCGGCGGAGTAGCGTGCGGTTGAGGCAGATCTTATGCGCGGAGGAGCCCGCAGTGGCAGCGGCGGTACGCGCTGCTGAGGGTCTGGAGGCCTTGGCGCTGGTACGCGCTACTGAGGGTCCGGAAACCTGGGCGGTATGCGCTACTGAGGATCCGGAGGCCTTGGTGGCGGTACGCACTGCTGAGGGTCCGGAAGCCTTGGCGGCGGTACGGGCTGCTAAGGGTCCGGAGGCCTTGTTGGCAAGAGCGGAAAAGCTGAAGGTCACATCAGATCGGTTGTGGGCAAGCGATGTTCTGTACGCGGAACGCACGGCTGTGGCCTTAGAAAGGGCATCATGCGCCGATCAGTTCGCCCTTGCCCTGGCGGCTCACGTGGATTTGGCACAACGTGCGGCTCTAGCACAGCGTGCTGCTCCTGGCTTACTTGTTTACGACCGCTTTGAATATCTCCGTTGTCAGAGGGTCGCAAGCACGTATTTGGCCATGGACGGGATTTTCCATGAGACCGGAGCTACTGTGATGGAGCAGGTGCAGAGGAAAGGCCGGGCCTATCACTACTACAGAATGGTCCAAACACGACACATCAATCAGAGACCCTTCGACGAAACTGTGTGCGATGCATGAATCGCAAACCGTGTAGTGCAAGCTCCGTCGCTAATGGCACGAACTATGTGCGAAGGTGGATGCATCAAATACGATTCAGAAAGTAGTTACGTGTGCGATCTACGGCAGACAGTTTGTTCTTATGAACCATTTGTGATTAGGGAAGATAACAGAAGCGGTTACCAAAACTACATACGTGTGTGAAGTACGGCATACAGTTCACTCGGATAAACCGTGTGCGTTGATGCAGCAGAACACAAACGACTCGGCATAACACGATGTGTGCGATATACAACAAATAGGTGAGTAATGAAAATCGTGTGCGAACACCAGAAATAACACAGACGATTCATACTGACAAGCTGTGTGTGTTGTGGGCAGACGGTTGCTGCCAAATAATTGTCAGCGATGGATGAAATCATTACAGACACTACGTTGGGAAGTGTCGTTTGCCTGTATTAATATCGCAGACGTTTTATTATTTTGACCGTGTGCCTCCGCTCAGTCCATCCTCCTCTCTCACGTCTTGTCACCGCGTTTCCGCCCAAGTATTCTAGTGCACGCTTCGGCACCGTGATGACCCACAAGTATAGGGGATCTATCGTAGTCCTTTCGATAAGTAAGAGTGTCGAACCCAACGAGGAGCAGAAGGAAATGACAAGCGGTTCTCAGTAAGGTATTCTCTGCAAGCACTGAAATTATTAGTAACAGATAGTTTTGTGATAAGATAATTCGTAACGGGTAGCAAGTAACAAGTGTAACTAAGGTGCAGCAAGGTGGCCCAATCCTTTTTATAGCAAAGGACAAGCCTGGACAAACTCTTATATAAAGCAAAGCGCTCCCGAGGACACATGGGAATTACTGTCAAGCTAGTTTTCATCATGCTCATATGATTCGCGTTCATTACTTTGATAATTTGATATGTGGGTGGACCGGTGCTTGGGTGCTTCCCTTACTTGGACAAGCCTCCCACTTATGATTAACCCCTCTCGCAAGCATCCGCAACTACGAAAGAAGAATTAAGATAAATCTAACCATAGCATGAAACGTGTGGATCCAAATCAGCCCCTTACAAAGCAACGCATAAACTAGGGTTTAAGCTTCTGTCACTCTAGCAACCCATCATCTACTTATTACTTCCCAATGCCTTCCTCTAGGCCCAAATAATGGTGAAGTGTCATGTAGTCGACGTTCACATAACACCACTAGAGGAGAGACAACATACATCTCATCAAAATATCGAACGAATACCAAATTCACATGATTACTTATAACAAGACTTATCCCATGTCCTCAGGAACAAACGTAACTACTCACAAAGCATATTCATGTTCATAATCAGAGGAGTATTAATGATCATTAAGGATCTGAACATATGATCTTCCACCAAGTAAACCAACTAGCATCAACTACAAGGAGTAATCAACACTACTAGCAACCCACAGGTACCAATCTGAGGTTTTGAGACAAAGATCGGATACAAGAGATGAACTAGGGTTTGGAGAGGAGATGGTGCTGGTGAAGATGTTGATGGAGATTGACCCCCTCTCGATGAGAGGATCGTTGGTGATGACGATGGCTTCGATTTCCCCCACCAGGAGGGAAGTTTCCCCGGCAGAACAGCTCCGCCGAAGACCTAGATTGGTTCTTCCCAAGTTCCGCCTCGAGACGGCGGCGCTTCGCCCCGAAAGCTCTGTTATGATTTTTTTTCAGGTCAAAACCATCCATATAGCAGAAGATGGGCACCGGAGGGCTGCCAGGTGGGCCACAAGCCACAGGGGCGCACCCAGGGGGGTAGGGCGCGCCCCCCTGGCTTGTGACTGCCTAGTGGGCCCCCTCTGGTATTTCTTCCGCCCAGTATTTTTTATATATTCCAAAATAATTCTCCGTAAATTTTCAGGACTTTTGGAGTTGTGCAGAATAGGTATCTCAGATTTGCTCCTTTTCCAGTCCAGAATTCCAGCTGCCGGCATTCTCCCTCTTCAGATAAACCTTGTAAAATAAGAGAGAAAAGGCATAAGTATTGTACCAAAATATGTAATAACAGCCCATAATGCAATAAATATCAATATAAAAGCATGATGCAAAATGGACGTATCAACTCCCCCAAGCTTAGACCTTGCTTGTCCTCACGCGAATGACGAAATCGATAAATATGCCCACATGTTTAGAGATAGAGGTGTCGATAAAATAAAATACGGACATGAGGGCATCATGATCATCTTTTGAACAACAACATATATTAACATATAATTTCTTATGTTGAAGTAACAATTCATTCACAAGATAAAGTATGAATCAAGAACTCTATTGAGGACCACAAACTATGCTCTCAGTCATTGAAGCAATTCCAATTTATCATAACGTAGGAAAGAGTCAATATAAGAGCTTGTAAAGCAAATCCACATACTCAATCATCTTTTAGTCTTTCACAATTGCTAACACTCACGAGGTACCTATGAGGTCAAAGCTTCAATCGGACACAGAGAAAGATAGGGGCTTATAGTATTGCCTCCCAACTATTTACCTCAAGGGTAATGTCAACAGTAATAACTCATGCTCGCCCACTTCTGAGTGGATATATGTGTCTAGATCATTCCCCAACACATGACGCTTGCCAAAAGATAAAGGCGAAATAAAGAAAGTGATGGAGATCATCACGACTCCTGCATAAAGGTAAGTACTAGAAAATAAAAGTAACAGATATGCCCTTCGCAGAGGGAAGCAGAGGTTGTCATGCGCTTTTATAGTTGAATGCACAATCCCTTAATGCAAAAGAACGTCACTTTATATTGCCCCTTGTGATAGAAAACTTTATTATGCAGTCCGTCGCTTTTATTTCTTCCCTATCACAAGTTCGTATAAAGCTTATTTTCCTCACACTAATAGATCACACATATTTAGAGAGCAATTTTTATTGCTTGCACCGATGACAACTTACTTGAAGGATCTTACTCAATCCATAGGTACGTATGGTGGACTCTCATGGCAAAACTGGGTTAAGGGTATTTGGATGCACAAGTAGTATCTCTACTTGGTGCGGAAGTTTTGGCTGATATGAGGTGGAAGCAAGCGACACATGTTGAGGGATCTATAACCATATAACTTCTATTCGGAAGTAAGCAAACATAACCCATTATGTTGTCTTCCTTGTCCAACATCAACTTCTTAACATATAATATTTTAATGAGTGCTCACAATCATAAAAGATGTACAAGATAATATATTTATATGTGAACCTCTCTTTCTTTATTACTTCCTTTTAATTGCCACAATGACCAATAGCTATGTTTGGCAACCCACAACAAGTTTCAATTGACATACTTCTTATATGTGAACTCATCACTCCCCATAAGATCATCATATATACTCTTTGCTTTTATTTTATACTTCTTTCTATTTCTTTTTCTCGAGATCATAGCAAACAAGCAAAGCCCTCAACTTAAAACTACTCTTTATTATATAACTCTCGGACTTGCTTACATAGGGGGAACATAAAGCAAAACTCAAAACTAGATCACACTAAAAACTTTATTCTACTAGATCAGGATATAATCAAAAGGATCGAACTAAGAAAAAAGATAAAAATAAAAGATGTGATGGTGATACAATACCGGGGCACCTCCCCCAAGCTTGGCACAAGCCAAGGGGAGTGCCCATACCCATGTGTTTAATTGTCTTGCTTCGGAGGGGGTGATGAGGGAGTTGTTGATGAGGTTGGAGGCTTGTCTAGTTTCCTCCTAAGCATAAAATTCTGTTCCCTCAGACCGTCCACTTCCTGCTCGAGCTTCAATATCCTTTGACATAATTCTTCCTTGCTTTCCTGCAGGAAACGAGAAGGGATAAATAGAACCTTGGGTTTTCGCCTTGTGTTTGGGAGGCTTGATTTCTTGAACTCCACGTGCATATCTCCTGACTAAGGCAGGGGGGTCTCTTCTTCATCCGAGCTTTCTTCCTCGTACTTGCCTTTTTGTTCCTCCTCCGAGAACAATCCGTAAGGATCTAAGTCCCCGTAGAGTTTGGGATTGGCAAGATAATGCGATATATAGCTCTGCCCATCAGAATCTTGGGACGACATATTGCTCTAAATCTGCTGCGGAAACAACTCAAAAAGAAAACAGGAGGTATTGGCATGATACGAGAGTCAAAACCTTCGGGATGTTATATAATGAATTTTTGCCAACCCGAAGGAGTATACCACAAGAAAACGGAGTCCGGATGGTACACGAGGTAGCCACAAGCCACAGGGGCGTGCCTAGGGGGTAGGGCGCGCCCCCTGGCTTGTCGCCTCCTCGTGCACTATTCGGACTACTTTAAATTTTCCTAATTTTTTAAATATTCCAAAACGGATAAAATTTGTCATTGAAAAAGTTTTGGAGTCGGTTTACTTACCGTACCACATACCTATTCCTTTTTGGAGTCTGAAACGTTCTGGTAGGTCTCCCTAATGTACTCCTCTAGGGTTATGGTATTGATAATATTGGTTTCAACATTTATGGGAGTACCTGAGATATAATGTTTGATTCTTTGACCGTTCACCACCTTCGGGTTTGTGCCTTCGGCGTTGTTGATCTTGATGGCACCGGAACGGTATACTTCCTCGATAACGTAAGGACCTTCCCATTTAGAGAGAAGTTTTCCTGCAAAAAATCTTAAACGAGAATTGTATAGCAAGACATGATCACCTACATTGAATTCACGCTTTTGTATCCTTCTATCATGCCATCTCTTAACCTTTTCTTTAAACAACTTGGCATTCTCATAGGCTTGGGTTCTCCATTCATCAAGTGAGCTAATGTCAAATAACCTCTTCTCACCAGCAAGTTTGAAATCATAGTTGAGCTCTTTAATTGCCCAATAAGCTTTATGTTCTAGTTCAAGAGGTAAGTGACATACTTTACCGTAAACCATTTTATACGGAGACATACCCATAGGGTTCTTATAAGAAATTCTATAAGCCCATAATGCATCATCAAGTTTCTTAGACCAATTCTACCTAGATCTATTAACAGTCTTCTGCAAGATCAATTTAATTTCTCTATTGCTCAATTCTACTTGACCACTAGACTGAGGATGATAAGGAGATGCAATCCTATGATTAACATCATACTTAGCAAGCAATTTACGGAAAGCACCATGAATAAAGTGTGAACCACCATCAGTCATCAAATATCTAGGGACTCCAAATCTAGGGAAAATAACTTCTTTAAGCATTTCAATAGAAGTGTTATGATCAGCGTTACTAGTTGGAATAGCTTTGACCCACTTAGTAACATAATCAACAACAACTAGAATATGAGTATACCCGTTAGATTGTGGAAAAGGTCCCATATAATCAAAACCCCAAACATCAAATGATTCAATAACAAGAGAGTAATTCATAGGCATTTCCCGACGTCTACTAATATTACCAATTCTTTGACATTCATCACAAGACAAGACAAATTTACGAGCATCCTTGAAGAGAGTAGGGCAATAGAAACCAGATTGTAGTACCTTATGTGCAGTTCTATCTCCAGCGTGGTGTCCTCCATAGGCCTCAGAGTGACACTTGCGTAAGATTTGTTCCTGTTCATGCTCAGGTACACAACGTCTAATAACACCATCTACTCCTTCCTTATAAAGGTGTGGATCATCCCAAAAGTAATGCCTTAAATCATAGAAGAACTTTTTCTTTTGTTGGTATGTGAAACTAGGCGGTATAAATTTAGCAACAATGTTATTAGCATAATCAGCATACCATGGAGCATTGTGTGAAGCATTTATGACAGCTAATTGTTCATCAGGAAATCTATCATCAATAGGTAGTGGGTCATCAAGAACATTTTCTAACCTAGACAAGTTGTCTGCTACAGGGTTATCAGCACCCTTTCTATCAATAATATGCAAATCAAATTCTTGTAGCAGAAGAACCCATCTAATAAGTCTAGGTTTAGCATCTTTCTATTCCATAAGATACTTAATAGCAGCATGATCGGTGTGAACAGTTACTTTGGAATCAACAATATAAGGCCTGAACTTATCACAAGCAAACACAACCGCTAAAAATTCCTTTTCAGTAGTAGCATAATTTCTTTGAGCACTGTCTAGAGTTTTACTGGCATAATGAATAACATTTAATTTCTTATCAACTCTTTGTCCTAGAATAGCACCAATAGTATAATCACTAGCATCACAGATAATTTCAAAGGGTAGGTTCCAATCAGGTGGTTGAACAACAGGTGCGGAAATCAAGGCATTCTTTAGGATTTCAAATGCTTCTACACAATCATCATCAAAAACGAATGGAACATCTTTTTGTAAAAGATTAGTGAGAGGCCTAGAAATCTTAGAGAAATCTTTAATAAACCTCCTATAGAAACCAGCATGACCAAGGAAACTTCTTATACCTTTGATATCCGTAGGGCACAGCATTTTTTCAATAGCATCGACTTTTGCTTTATCCACCTCAATACCTTTTTCGGAGATCTTGTGCCCCAAGACAATACCTTCATTAACCATAAAGTGGCACTTTTCCCAATTCAAGACAAGATTAGTTTCTTCACATCTCTGTAAAATTCGATCAAGGTTGCTCAAGCAATCATCAAAAGAAGTTCCATAAACGGAAAAATCATCCGTGAAAACCTCAAGAATCTTTTCACAAAAGTCAGAGAATATAGCCATCATACATCTTTGAAAGGTAGCAGGTGCATTGCATAAATCAAAAGGCATACGTCTATAAGCAAAAGTACCGAAAGGGCAAGTAAAAGTGGTTTTTTCTTGATCCTCTTTTGACATAGGTATTTGAGAGAAACCAGAGTAACCATCTAGACAGCAAAAATGAGTATGTTTGGATAGTCTTTCTAGCATTTGATCAATAAAAAGGTAGAGGGTAATGATCCTTCTTAGTAGCCTTGTTTAATTTCCTAAAATCAATTACCATTCTATAACCTGTAACAATTCTTTGCGGGATCAATTCATTTTTATCATTAGGGACAACGGTGATACCTCCCTTCTTAGGGACACAATGAACGGGACTAACCCATCTACTATCAGCAACAGGATAAATTATACCTGCCTCCAGAAGATTTAGTATTTCTTTTCTTACCACTTCTTTCATCTTAGGATTCAACCGTCGTTGGTGATCAACAACTGGTTTGGCATCAGGCTCCATATTAATTTTATGCTGACATAGAGTGGGACTAATGCCCTTAAGATCATCAAGAGTACATCCAATAGTAGCATGGGGCTTCCTCAGAGTTCTCAATAATCTCTTTTCTTCATGCTCTGAAAGGTTAGCACTAATAATAACAGGATATATCTCCTTTTCATCAAGATAAGCATATTTCAAAGTATCGGGTAATTGTTTAAGCTCGAACACGGGATCACCCTTGGGTGGAGGAGGATCCCCAAGTATTTCAATAGGTAAGTTGTGTTTCAAAATAGGCTGCTGATCAAAGAAAATTTTATCTATTTCATTCCTCTCATTCATATGCATATCATTTTCATGGTCCATCAAATATTGTTCTAAAGGATCAGTAGGAGGCACAGCAATAGAAGCAAGACCAATAATTTCATCTTTACTAGGAAATTCTTTGTCATGGGGTTGTCTACGAAATTTAGAGAAATTGAACTCATGAGACACATCCCCAAAACTCACAGTAACTGTTTCCTTTTCACAATCAATCCTAGCATTAACAGTATTCAAGAAGGGTCTACCAAATATAATGGGACAAAAATCATCTTGTGGGGAACCAAGAACAAGAAAATCAGTAGGATACTTTATTTTCCCACACAAGACTTCAACATCTCTAACAATCCCCATTGGTGCAATAGTATCTCTATTAGCAAGCTTAATAGTAACATCAATTTCCTCTAGTTCAACTAGTGCAATATCATGCATAATTTCTTTGTATAAGGAAAATGGAATTGCACTCACGCTAGCACCCATATCACATAAGCCATGATAACAATGATCTCCTATTTTAACAGAAACAACATGCACTCCAACAACTGGTCTATGTTTACTCTTAGTATCTGGCCTAGCAATTCTGGCAGCTTCATCACAAAAATGAATAACATGCCCATCAATATTATCAACCAGAAGATCTTTAACCATAGTAATACTAGGTTCAACTTTAATTTGTTCAGGGGGTGTAGGTGTTCTAATACAACTCTTACGAACCATAGTTGAAGCTTTAGCATGTTCCTTTATCCTAACAGGGAAGGGTGGTTTCTCAATGTAAGCAGTAGGAATAACAGGATCAACATTATAAGTACTAGTTTCCTCTTCAACTTTAATAGGTTCAACTACTTTCACTTCAATGGGAGGATGATATTTAAACCACTTCTCCTTAGGGAGATCAACATGAGTAGCAAAATATTCACAGAAAGAAGCTACTATCTCAGAGTCAAGTCCATATTTACTGCTAAATTCACGAAAAGCATCGGTGTCTATAAAGGATTTAACACAATCAAACTTAAGGTTTATACCTGACTCCTTACCTTCGTCGAGTTCCCAATCTTCAGAGTTGCGTTTAATTCTTTCCAATAAGTCCCACTTGAATTCAATATCTTTCTTCATAAAAGAACCAGCGCAAGAAGTATTGAGCATGGACCGATTATTATTAGAAAGCCGAGCATAAAAGTTCTGAATAATAATTCCTCTCGGAAGCTCATGCTTGGGGAATGAATATAACATTGACTTAAGCCTCCCCCAAGCTTGAGTGATACTTTCTCCTTCACGAGGCCAAAAATTATAAATATAATTCCGATCACGATGAACCAGATGCATAGGATAAAACTTCTAATGAAATTCCAATTTCAATCGGTTGTAGTTCCATGATCCAATATCATCACATAGCCTATACCATGTCAATGCCTTCTCCTTCAAAGATAAAGGAAAGACCTTCTTCTTGACATCATCCTCGGGCAAACCTGCAAGCTTAAATAATCCACAAACTTCATCCACATAGATTAGATGCAAATCAGGATGTAGTGTTCCATCTCCTGCATAAGGATTAGCTAGCAGTTTCTCTATCATACCCGAGGGAATTTCATAATAAATATTTTCAATAGGTGCAGTAGGTTGAGGAGCATCTCTTTGTGCTTCCGGTCGAGGTGAAGATACCCAGAACAAGCCCCTCAAAGGATTACTTTCCATAGTAACAAGTGACAATAAATTTCAGCACAGTATATAAATTTTTCCTTACCAAGTTCCACTCACCAAAGGCGCTTCACTCCCCGGCAACGGCGCCAGAAAAGAGTCTTGATGACCCACAAGTATAGGGGATCTATCGTAGTCCTTTCGATAAGTAAGAGTGTCGAACCCAATGAGGAGCAGAAGGAAATGACAAGCGGTTCTCAGTAAGGTATTCTCTGCAAGCACTGAAATTATCGGTAACAGATAGTTTTGTGATAAGATAATTCGTAACGGGTAGCAAGTAACAAGTGTTTGGGTGGACCGGTGCTTGGGTGCAGCCCTTACTTGGACAAGCCTCCCACTTATGATTAACCCCTCTCACAAGCATCCACAACTACGAAAGAAGAATTAAGATAAATCTAACCATAGCATGAAACGTGTGGATCCAAATCAGCCCCTTATCAAGCAACGCATAAACTAGGGTTTAAGCTTCTATCACTCTAGCAACCCATCATCTACTTATTACTTCCCAATGCCTTCCTCTAGGCCCAAATAATGGTGAAGTGTCATGTAGTCGACGTTCACATAACACCACTAGAGGAGAGACAACATACATCTCATCAAAATATCGAACGAATACCAAATTCACATGATTACTTATAACAAGACTTATCCCATGTCCTCAGGAACAAACGTAACTACTCACAAAGCATATTCATGTTCATAATCAGAGGAGTATTAATGATCATTAAGGATCTGAACATATGATCTTCCACCAAGTAAACCAACTAGGATCAACTACAAGGAGTAATCAACACTACTAGCAACCCACAGGTACCAATCTGAGGTTTTGAGACAAAGATCGGATACATGAGATGAACTAGGGTTTGGAGAGGAGATGGTGCTGGTGAAGATGTTGATGGAGATTGACCCCCTCTCGATGAGCGGATCGTTGGTGATGATGATGGCTTCGATTTCCCCCTCCCGGAGGGAAGTTTCCCCGGCAGAACAGCTCCGCCGAAGACCTAGATTGGTTCTGCCCAAGTTCCGCCTCGAGACGGCGGCGCTTCGCCCCAAAAGCTCTATTATGATTTTTTTCAGGTCAAAACCCTCCATATAGCAGAAGATGGGCAATGGAGGGCTGCCAGGTGGGCCACAAGCCAAAGGGGCGCGCCCAGGGGGGTAGGGCGCGCCCCCTGGCTTGTGACTGCTTGGTGGGCCCCCTCTGGTATTTCTTCCACCCAGTATTTTTTATATATTCCAGAATAATTCTCTGTAAATTTTCAGGACTTTTGGAGTTGTGCAGAATAGGTATCTCAGATTTGCTCCTTTTCCAGTCCAGAATTCCAGCTGCCGGCATTCTCCCTCTTCAGATAAACATTGTAAAATAAGAGAGAAAAGGCATAAGTATTGTACCAAAATATGTAATAATAGCCCATAATGCAATAAATATCAATATAAAAGCATGATGCAAAATGGACGTATCACACCGCTTTTGGGTTTTGGCCACGCGCCCGCTCGATGATCCCGTTCCCGCTCAGAACCGCGCAGGTTCCCGCGCGCAAAACCGTCCTACGGCTCTAGCTTCCCGCCATGCTCGGTGAAATCCCCAATCCTTGTCGGCCTGCTATATAAACCCTCACGACCGGCGACTCACATTGCCTTCATCCCCCTCCCCGTAGCTTGTCTAGTTTGCTTCTCCCCCAATCGCCAATGGCACCGGCCGTTCGTCGTCCCCCAACGACTCCGCCAGAGGACAGCTCCAGCTGGGAGGCTTCACCGCGTCATCACGGCAGTTCTTTGAAGCGTGTAGTGCACGTGGCATCCCTGGTGGGTGTGCGCACGCCACCAACTACACGCTACACCACCGCTGCCCGAAGGCAGCTGCTGCCGGCGGGCGCCGTGGGCGCCACCACGCCGGCCGCCGCCGGGGCCGCCACCCCACCGTCATCCGTCTTTGCCACGAACCCGTCGTGAGGCTACGGGGTCATAACCCGCGCCGCCAGCAAGGCCCGAATGCGGGAGGTGGAGTCTGCCAAAGGCCCGCCGCCGGGCTTCTGCGTCGCAACCCTTGCGCGCTACATCTACTTCCTAGAGAACGAGGTGGAGCGCCAGGTCTCGCACGCGAAGAAGCTCAACGACACCGTGGCGAGAGGAGAAGCCGCAGCGGCTGCGTGGAGTGCCAAGATCTACGCAGAGTCCCGTCGCTTCGAGGAGGGGCGTCTTGAGTGTCGGAGGGCAGCACTGGTAGGCAACGAACACGTCTCCGCCAACTCGTCGGCAGGCTCCTCCTCCACTTGCTCTTACTGAGTGCGCTTGATTCTGCTGGAAGTAGTATAAAGCCCCTCCGTAGTACTAGTATTTAGGGGCTATTTTGTTCAGTTCATCTAACTATAGATATGGTTGAACTGTACCACGTACTTTAATTAGCTAGTATATAGTTGAACTATCTAATTCAGTACGTGGTTGGCAACAATTGGGGAAAAGTTTGTTCGGTTCAGCTATCGAGTTGAACTGTATTGTACAAAGACCAGTGCTTAATGTATGAATGAAATCCATGTTTAAAGTGAATTTTAGTTGAAAAATTACACCCTAATTGTGATTTTGTTTCTACAATACTTGACAAATGTCAGTGCTACAATGTTGACAAATGCCAGTGTTACTAGATCGACAGATGCCAATGTTTCCGATTTGACACATGGCAATTTACCCAGCATGATAGATGCAAATCTTCCCGGATTGTATGTACTAGGCACACGGATCATATTTGGAGAAACGTTTGCGATGATGCATTGGACCAATCCTTCGCGCCAATATTTTGACTTGGCTTACGGGCGAAGATAGTTGTCGATCTTCAAACGGGTATTCAACCTGAACCGTTTGTGATGTGTGTTCATTTAGATAAAACTATGATGGTTTTTTGTTTCCTACGTGAATTCATAGATAAATACTTAGTTCGTCAAACCATAGATTTCATTCAGTCAAGCTTTCACTTTACATTCATACAATCGAGATTTGATATAAAGAAAACTAGTTGCAGCGGCGGCGGCGGCGGCCTCCTGCGGCGGCGTTCTCGTGCTCCGGGGCGCAGTTGTACAGTTCTTCAACCGAGACCAGAATGTTATGGACTATACAATCAAAGAGTTGGTCGTCGCGCAATCGACGGGTGCGGGGCCATGGGGCGGCGAGCGGCGCTGCGAGAAAGCTGTCAATGGCATTGGCCCAATCCGCTGAGGGGGGGCGTGACGGGTGGAGGCGCGTGCACAGGCACGGGCGCGGTGGGTGCAGGCGCGCGCAAGGGGTTGGTCGCCGTCGGTGCGGGCACGCGCACTGGGACCGGCGTGCCGTGTGGAAGGGCGCGCACGAGCACGGGGGCAGCAGGAGGCACTGGCACTTGCACGTACACGAGCTCACGCGGGTCGGCGGGGACCTCCCTCACGCCCGCGGTTTCCAGCGCTGCGATGATGCTGTGTGACCAGCACGTCAATGCCATGGGGATGGTGGCTGGCGCGGGCGCGGCGATGGTTGATGGCGAGTGCGTCGGGGCAGCATCCGCTGCGCCATGCAGCTCTTCCAGGGCCATGTCAATGGCGTCCCATTCGTCTTTATGTTCTATCTCTTCCGGCTCGGTGTCAACTTCACCAAACCGGAAGACTAGTGGCATATGATCCTTCTACACCATGGTGTAGGTCGCCGTGGAGGTATGAAGATGGAGGGGAATGTGACGCGAAGACATATGGAAGATTGTGAGTGACTGGGCAGTAAAGTCGCGTATTAAACAGCGGCTCGGACTCCATTGATGGACATGTTGGAAGCGAGGAGGGCGAATACGGAGGTCAAAGGGCTCGATTCCCGGTGAGTCTTCGGCGTACTGACCGCACACCTCCCGGTGAGCCTGCGCGGCGGATGCCAGCTCGCACGCCTCCTGTCAACTCAAGCAGCTGCTCACACGGCACCTCCTAAGCCCTAGCCAATAAAAGAGTGCGACTCTTGGCAGCACGTAAAGGACAGTAGAATGCTAACGGTTTGAAAATAATGCAACCATTTGCGTTGAAACGTGACAGTTCTTTGTTCCAAAAAGCTTTTGTTTGCTATTAATGAGACGAAAAATACCACAGTATATTTGTGCTATATAATGATGCCATGCCAAATGTCTTGAATTTTGTGTGAGTTCTAGATTTACTATAATTTAATTAATATTCTCAATGTTGTCTCTAAAAGAAAATATATATTAAAAAACAAGTATCAGATAGGAAAACAAAATGCTACGACGCCTTTACGTGGCATGTTCATGAAACCATGCAAAGTTTCATGAATCTCCTGACGAGTTTTTGATTTACATGATTTAAAACCCTAGTTTCTCAATGTTTTTGTGGCCGAGCCAAGACCCCGAGATGTTTGAAATTCATTCACATGTCTTGCATGGGACCTAAAGATGCATGCACACTAATATGGTTTTCAACCCATTTTGATGCACTGGACCTTCTGATTGTAGTTCGGATTTGAATTGTGCACGTTAAATAATGAATATAAAAGTCAATTAATGTATAAAAAGGCCAAACGAACCATGTATATTTTCATATTTTGGCACGACACACTCATTTCGGTATATGTTGCCTATAGAAATAGTTCAAGACGAGAAGAGGCAACGGATGTCGATTCGCCCAGATAAGGTGACACATTCCATATCGAAACCACAAAGCTTCACGTGATAACTAATCTTGGGTTTGTGTTGGGCTTGTGCCAAAACTTGTCCCAAATTGGACATTATTTTACCAGGGTACACAGGGCCATGCATGTTATGACACCATGCCAACTTTCATTAATTTTCTGACTAGTTTTTGATTTACACATGATTTAAAACCCGAGTTTCTCAATGTTTTTGTGGCCAAGTAAAGACCGCGAGATGTTTGAAATTAATTCCCATATATTGCATGGGATCCTAAAGATGCATGTACACTTATACGGTTTTCAACCCATTTAGATGCACCGGTCGCTCAGATTACAGTGCAAATTTGAATTATGCATGTTAAATAATGCATATAAAAGTCGATAAATGTATAAAAAGGCCAAACGAACCATGTATAATTTCATATTTTGGCACGATACTCTCATTTTGGTATATGTTGCCTACAAAAATAGTTCAAGACGAGAAGAGGCAGTGGATGTCGATTCGCCCACATAAGGTGACACACTCCATATCGAAGCAACAAAGCTTCGCGTGATAATTAATCTTTGATTTGTGCGCGGTTTGAGCCAAAACTTGTCCCAAATTGGACATTATTTTACCACGGCGCGTATGAGCCAAGCATGTTATGACACCATGCCAAGTTTCATGAATTTTGTGACTAGCTTTTGATTTACACATGATTTAAAACTCGTGTTTCTCAGTGTTTGTATGGCCGAGCCAGGACCGCGAGATGTTTGAAATTCATTTCCATATATTGCATGGGATCCTAAAGATGCATGTACAGCTTATACGGTTTTCAACCCATTTTGATGCACCGTACATTGTGAATGTAGTTCAAATTTGAATTATATATGCACATTAAATAATGCATATAAAAGTCAATTAATGTATAAAAAGCCCAAACGAACCATGTATAATTTCATATTTTGGAACGACGCTCATTTTGGTATATGTTGCCTCTACAAATATATAGTTCAAGACAAGAAGAGGCAGCGGATGTCGATTCGCCCACATAAGGTGACGCGTTCCTTATCGAAACCACAAAAGCTAGCTTCCCCGTGAATAGCTGAGGTTTGTAAGGGCTTGTGCCAAAACTTGTCCCAAATCGGACAATTTATCATCAGGACACATATGAGCCAGGCCATGACACCATGCCAAGTTTCCTGATTTTCTGACGAGTTTTTGATTTATACGTGAATGTAAAACCAAGTTTCACAATGTATGTGGCCGAGTCAAGACCCCGAGATGTTTGAAATCCATTCCCATATCTTGCATGGGGCCCAAAGTAGCCATGGACACTTATATGAATTTGCAACCCATTTTGATGCACCGGACCTTGTGATTTTAGTTCAAATTTTAATTGTCCACATTGTATGCCTAGAGAACTCAGTTAACGTATGAAAATGAGAAAAGAACCCTGAATAATTCCATATTTTAGCAAGACACTCTTACTGGTGCGAGTTGCCTCTAACAAAAGTTCATGGCGAGAAGATGAGCGGATGTCGTTTTGCCTACGTAAGGCGACGTTTTCCTTATCGGGACCTCAAAGATTGAAGTGAGAAGCTCTGCTTTGTAAGGGACTTGTGGCTAAAATTGTCCCATGTTGGACAATTTTTGTACCATGGCACATATGTGCCATGTCATGACAACATTTCAAGTTTTTAGAATTTCTGACGGGTTTTGGATTTATAGGAATTTAAAAACCAAGTTTCTCAACGTTTGTACCCGAGCCAAGATGCCGAGATGTTTGAAGTTCATTCCCATTTATTGCCCGTGACCTAAAGATGAAGCCATGGACACTAATATGATTTTTCATCCCATTTTGATGCACGGACAATGGTACGATAGTTCAAATTTGAATTATACATATTAAATGTCTAGAAAACTCAATTAATTTATAAAAATGCCAAACAGACCCTGAATAATTCCATATTTTAGCACGACATAGCTATTGGTCAGTGTTCACTGCACATAAATCTTATTGCAAACCAAACACCATCCTTTGTCGACTTAACCTCATTTTTTGTTTTAAAAACATTTTGAAAATTAAGTCTTTCACAAAGAGTTGACGTTCATGAATCGTTTGTGATGCACTACAAAATATATTGGGCCAATCCTCGTAATGAATGGCTTAGGCCTAAAGCTTCGTCATCTGCAGTACACCGCCGGGCAGTTTACCGCACTGACTCCTCAGACCATTTTACTTTTCAATCATCACCGGTGAAAGATGGGGACGTGGATCCCCGTCGTGAGGGCAACTTCGGCAACCGACTCCGGCCCGAGCGCGGCCGCATCAGCCATGAGTGTGCTCTCAACATGCTTGAACATGGCCGCTACCTCCGACAGAGCGGCTGCAGCAACCGAAAGGGCAGCTGCTGTAGCTGAGAGGGCGGCAGCAACAACCGCGACGGGGATAGCAAATGGCGAGAATGGCACATCCTCTATCAGTTCCTCGGCGGTCGCCGTAGCCCTGATGGCGGACGCCCAGTCCCATCTCGAGGCCGCCCATGCCCATCTCGTGTCGGTCGCTACACAAATCACATTTTCCTTCTTAGACACCGGTCGATAACCCACCTCCGTTGAGTTGGTAATCGTTGAGTGTGCTCTAGCAGGCGTTCGTTCGTCGGCGGCCTCCCTAGCCAAGATTGTGGATGTCCATGCCCGGAGCAAGGCCGCCCACGCCCGGCTCATGGCGGCCTTATACAAAGAGATGGCGCACGAAGACTGCGAGATGCTAGAGTATGTGGCGATGGATCCCATGGATCTCCATTCCCCGGAGTTCGTTGAGCGGCAGCTGGTCATCGAGGAAGCAACGGCGATCGACGAATGCCAGGCACAATATTAGTCTCTGTCTAGAGCGATGGTGTTTTGTTAGAGTAATATTTAAGTCAATTAACTAATGTTTATTAGTTGCTCGATTAAGTAAGTGCAGGTTGTGCTGTAGGTTCTTTAGTGTAGTACTGAAATTTGCAAGTGTTGTTAAACTAAGCAATGACCAATGTAACGAGGGAAATTCGGACCAAAATTTGCCGCCGTATCCCCATTTTCTCTTCCAAATGAACATGAAATGCAAGTACCGTGTGCAATGTAGTATCCGATATCTTACGCCGGAAGCTTGGAGACCAAAATTTCCACATTCAGTCTCATCACACACGGGATAAACTATAGGATATGTTTGTGTTGTTGAATATCGCACACAGTTATGGTAATGGTACTGTGTTCGATGTGACTGTGCGCGCTACTTTTTCGCCGCAGCGAACAAAATTTTGGGCTGCCGCGCAAATATCTACCTCCCCCGCCCCTCGTACCAACCAAAAGCCACATTTCCCATTCCTCCTGGAACCCCCCTTCATTTCCTAAGTTCAAACCATCACTGCTTGCTTGCAGCGCCGCCTCCTCGCCGGCGACGCTCCTTCCTGGTGCTCGGCCTCATCCTGCTAGTCATAGTCAGGTAATCCAAACCTTCCCCATAACCCCTCCCCCCTCCACCCCCTCCTCCTACATTCCACATGGCCCGACCGCCGGCGCGACACATTCCACCAAAATCACCGGCCCACCCCCCACATAATGACCGCCGAAAGACATGGTGCACACAGTATAGCAAGGATCTCAAGGAACACCTGGCAGCGGAGAAGCAAATCGCGACCGCACGCGCGGATGAGGCCGCGATGGCTGCCATGCATGCTGACCCCCAGATCTTGGAGCAACATCAAGACGTCGAGGCCACCGTCGACGCCTCACGCGCGTACGCCGCCACGCGGTTGGATGCTTTGAACAACAGCTCATTGTGTTTTCTCCAGGGCACCGTTGTTGCCTTCGATGACGACTCTGAGTTGTTTTCTCAGCGTGCCCATGCTTTCCTCAACTCCACAGCAGGCAGGTTGCTGCCCGGACAGGCTGAGGCAACTCACCACTAAGAGGAGGGAAGCCACGATGTGGAGGCCTCGCCCCCGTCCAAGCCCAGAGTTATCGATATCTCCAACGATGCAGAATATCTTGTTTTTTAAGCTTAATTACTAATGACCTGTGTTCAGCTAGCTACGCCTGTTACACATGTTTATTTTACCTGCTACATGTGCTGCTCCTGCCTTCCGTTAAGAAACTCTACTGAAATATGCAATGTAATGCTAGTATGCAATGTGACCTTCTAATACTATGTTGTATTGTGCAATGTGATGCCCAGCTAACTGTTTGGTTCAGTTGTTTTGGTGATCATCTGCAATGTGATGTTCAATTATTGTTGGTACAATTTTTTTTGTTATGCACGTGAAACCTACAATTGCTATATTTCATAGTTCTTAGCACGCTTGGCTTTTCCATGTGGCTTGAATTCATATGTTGGATATGCAATGCGTTTATCTTTCATTCACAGATTTTACTGATCAATATCTATTCTTAAACACGTTACAGGGGGAACAATGGGAGACACTGGGGTTTACCATCGAGGTTTCCACTTTCATTATCCTTTGGCTAATAGCACATTATTGTGCAATTGCAAGAACCATTCTAATATTTAGGTTTCTAACAATAATTTGGTCTTGCACATGTAGGTCACTGTTCGACCCATTTTGCATGTGGGGAAATGATGTGTTCATGAATATCAGTCAAATCAAGAAACTCAGAAAGATTGTTAAGATAAAGAAACTTGCGACGAAAAACAACAAGCTGTTTATCTGCACAATGAAGAAGACATCAGTGAACTATAGGATGGTACTATCTATTTTACCTTGTCTTTTTTCCCTTTGTGACATTTCAATTTTTAATAACGCAATTTACCCATATCTTTGTTTCCAGTCCTTTCCAAAGTAGTTCATCGATGAGTACGTCTCAAACCACCTGTATTGTCAAGAGGCGAGGAAGGTATTCATACAGCACCCACGGTATAATCTTGAAGTCTTCCTCAAGAGGATGAAGGATGGGCGGGCAACCATCCACAGGCACTGGCATAAAGTTGCAAGAACCTTCGACATCTGTGAAGGCTCAATATTTGCCTTCTGCTTCAACAGTTTTCTAGATGAGATTCATCTGTCTATTTACCGTATATGATGCTATTTTCCAAAGGTTTTAGATGTTGCATGTGAAGCTCGGTCCTGCCGTGTAATTGGGTATCTAGGAACTATATGCATATATGATGTTGTACTCTGATGTATTTCAATTATGAAATCCTGGTTGCCGTAATACGAAATGAAATATATTGTGTGCTTGATATGAAGTATCAATTTGTTTACTAGCTGGATTATAAATAATAGAGCAATTAGCCTGATTATTGGGGTTTCATATTGCAGACGGTTTGTCATAGAACACCGTCAGCGATGACGTCAACAAACCCACACGCTTGCTAGAAAATTGGTGTGTTGGATCAATGAACAATCACACACGATTTCCGGGCGCAAATTGTGCGCGTTAGAACACCCATTCGCAAACGTTTTCACATAAAACGTGTGTGTGATGGACAGCCCTATGCCAAACAGTTTCTTCTAGGCACCGTGTGTGATGGCCACCCCTAACACAAACGATGTTAAGCAGGAAATTGTGTGTGATGTACAATACGAACTGAAACATATGTTTGGGATTCACTGTGTGGGATGGTATGCACATCTCACACGATTTCTCCTAAATACCTGTTTGGGATAGTCCTTCCAATCGCACACGACATAATTTTGCCTATCGTGTGTGACCGGGAGCAGGCATCGCCAACGGTTTTTCAGGTCTTGTGGGATAGGCCCCCCCAATCGCCCACACATGCAAGGCGACGGTTTGAAACTACGTCCAGGAAAGGGGTTAAAAACCGTTTGTATAGAAGTCGCCTGCTCTAGTGTATGAAGCGTTCAAGAACATGGTCATCGCCAACCCGAAAGTGGATCCTTCTTCCATAGAGAGGATGTTGCATGAGTGCAGATGATATTTCAACATTGGCGAACCAACGGGCCAGCCCCGCAATGTAATGCCGACGAGTAGTTGTTTCCATTTTGTCATTTTCTGAACCTTGCTGGTTTGTAATGTCGCTATTATGTTGTTTAGTCGATTATGTATGAGTGCGAACGATAATTTGTGCTATCATTTTCTGAATCAGATGCTTATTACCAGGAATAGTCTGTTTATTATCTGTGTGTGTTATTTTTGTCGTTCCACACAATTTAGATTACTGATCTGTTTGTTGGGCATCACACACATCTTGTTACGCCCAATTGTTTGTGTTATTTTGGCTCGCACATTTCATCGGAGCGCATGGTTTGCCGTCCGTCGCACACATCTTGATCTGTGCAACCGTTTGTGTTATTTTGGCTCATCCCAAATAGTTCACCCGAGTGACCTGTAGGCAGCATAGATGTTGTGCAGATAGAAAATTATAGTACACACCGACAAAACTACGAAACCCGTCGGTGATGATTTCATCAAACGTTGAAAAATTGTATACCAACAAGCGTTTCCCCACAACACACACACAGGTTATTAACACCAATCATTTGTGTTATTTCTGGTGTTCGCACACGATTCTGGTTACTCACCTATTTGCCCTCTATCGCACACATCTTGTTATGCTAGATCGTTTGTGTTCTGCTATATCATCGCACACCGTTTATGGTAGTGAACTATGTGCCCTATATCACACACACCTTGTTATACCGAATGGTTTGTGTTCTGCTGTATTATCGCACACAGTTTATGGTAGTGAACTGTGTGCCCTATATCACACACATCTTGTTATGCTGAATCGTTTGTGTTCTTCTATATCATCACACACAGTTTATGCTAGTGAACTGTGTGCCCACTATTGCACACATCTGGATTTGTGTAACCGTTTCTGTTATCTTTGCTAATCACAAACGGTTCATAAGAACAAACTGTCTGTCCTAGATCGCACACACAACTATTTTATGAATCGTATTTGATGGGGCCGCCATCGCACACAGTTCGCGTTATTGGCGACGGAGCTTGAACTATACCGTTTGCGATTCATGCATCGCACATAGTTTCGTCGAAGGGTCTCTGGTTGATGTGTCATCTTTGTACCATCTTGCAGTAGTGTAAGGGCCATTATTTAGTCATCGGCTAGTCAAACACAACTGTTGCCACGTTCACTCCATGCCATGCGTTGTTCACACCACCACGTCTGCCACACCATAATGCAACTTCCCGTTGAAATGAAGGACCTGATCATGCACACCAATGATTTAGGAGTAATGAAACTTCCCTTTAGAAAAATGTGTAATGCAACGGCTTCCTCATTAAATAGAAAACAAAGGCATACAGTGGAACAACTGCATTTGTAGGCTTGTTTCATGTGCACGTGTCATGTTTTATATTTGTTCAAAAATATGTTGTAAAACTTTACAAACAATGGAATGGCAAATGAATGTGACAAAACTTCGTTGGCAACCGTGCGGATTCGTTTGCTATATGCCCAAAGTCCGGTACCGAAGAGGATAATGTGGATTCACACAATGCCAAACGTTTCATCTAGACCCATATCATACACCCCTAGCCAACTGGGCCGATAACATGCACCACTAGACTTCTCGATCAAAACCATGCACTAGTGTCCACCATGGGCAAAGATGCTCATGTGGACATGTTTGCTGGCACTAGTGAATGACGTCGAATCTCGGTGTGCAATATGTGTAGCCGTGTGTCGCTTTGACATGCGTGGCATGCCGAGGGAAGGGACTCGTCGCAGATCCAACGAACCGAGGTGGGGTCAAGTGCGGATGAATGGTGTGCCTCAACTTGGCTAACGGTGCACGGCTTGAGTGCAGATGGCTATGTGTGCATGGCTGGGGCTAGATGGCTAATGAGTGCGCACGCGTCATGTGTACATTGTCAAGGTTACTGGTGGGTGTCTACGTGGTCACGCGTGTATGCATGGTGTGGGTCCAGGTTGTGTGCAACACACGGGATAGGCCGTGATGGCTATGGCCAACATCTTGCGGCACTGAGTTCTGAAGTGGGTGAAGGGACGTGACATGCATTCGCTTCACAGGCCGGACTCGTGCCCATCTCGATGGATAGCTTAGGGATGCGATTTGGTCCCATTTGGACACAACCTATGCGAAGGCTTATTTGTGCCGCTCTCGATCTTTGACCACACCCTCCATGGGTCATATGATAACACCGTGGTAGGTCCCGTGAGCTTAGCTCTGAGTTGTATAGGACCACATGGCCGATATATGGACCAAAGAGCATAGCATGGGACTATCACCCAATTCCCTGTTATGATTTCATGGGGCCTCAGTCTAGTTCCTGAATTTCTGAGGATACTACCCTAGAAAAGCGGTAAATGTCCCGAATATGGCACGCGGGGCCCCAAAAAGGTCTGGACCTAGCATGCTCATTTGGATTGTTCTGTCTTGATCCCATAGAAAGCACTGGCAGAAACAAAGGAACGGGCTCCGCACTCACTGCACAAACCGGACACGTTCCCTCACGGTAGCTAGATCCAAACCATGCACCCCCGGTGTGTAGACCCATGTGGCGCACCACTTAGGCATTGGACCCACATCACTTATGCCATCCCCCAAGCTAAGCAGCCCCCTCGTGTAGACTCATATGTTGCACCCCGCAAAATAGCTTAGCCGAAGACTTTCACCCCGAATCCCAGCTATGATTTCATGTCCCACAACATGCACCACTACACATGTGTCCACAAAATGGACTACCCCATTATCAACATTTTTTTGCAGAAACAAGTAAGATGTTTTTTAATTGCTTGAAAATAGCAAGGTTTCTGTAAAATAATAATTTCATTAATTACACATTATTAGGTGCATTTTCTGTCCCCAAAAAAGGGGTGCATTTTTTGTAAACCCATAAAATTCCTTCCTTACCTAGAATCGCAAAAGAATTCTTATTGACCCTCTCACCATCAAGTTCACGATGGCCTCTCCCTATAATCTAGGAGTGGTCTATCCAATCTCTCCACAGGGGCCAACTTCCATGCAGTAGCTATTTTTTGTTGGTTGCAAATATCTCTCCAAAACGGTTTATTATGGGAAAATCACCTTCGTTTTTTCCTTCCAAAGATATGTGCAGAAAAAACATAGAACAAAATCATAGGAGTCAGGGTGGGATACAGCACATGTTGTCTTTTTGTACTACAAGTGCACTTGTTGGCAAATTGCATGTGCACGTGTCATGTTTCAGTTTTTCTTGAAAATTATTTTGTACACCTTTACCTAGATGATTGAATTATTGTTTTAATATGTTAATAAATTCCTAAATATTGAATTTCATCATGCACCTAACACATGGCATCCAAGCTCCGTCGGTGACTGCACGGATTCGTCTGCCATATGCCCACTATCCGATACCAGGGAGGGGAATGTGGATCCATGCGATGCCATGCGTTTCATCTCGACCCCTATCATGCTGACATAGCCAACCGGGCCGACAACATGTGCAACTAGACTTCTTGATCGAAACCATGCGCTAGCGTCGACCATGGGCAGAGATGCTCAGGTGGACACGTTTGCTGGCACTAGTGAATGACATTGGATCTCGGTGTGCAATATGTGTAACCGTGTGTCGCTTTGACATGCGTGGCATGCCGAGGGAATAGACTCGTCGGAGGTCCAACGAACCGAGGAGGGATCAAGTGTGTATGGATGGTGTGGGTCAACTTGGCTAACGGTGCATGGTTTGAGTGCATGTGCCTAGGTGTGCATGGCTAGGGGCTAGATGGCTAATGAGTGCGCATGCGTCATGTGTACATTGTCATGGTTGACTGGTGGGTATCCGCGTGGCCACGCTTGTATGCATGGTGTGGGTCCAGTTGGCGTGCGGCGCATGTGATGCACCGTGATGGCTACGGCTAACGTCTTGCGGTACTAAGTTCTGAAGCGGATGAAGGGACGTGCCATGCATTCCTTTCACAGGTCGGACTCGTGCCCTCTTGACGGATAGCTTGGGGATGCGATTTGGTCCCGTTTACACAAAACCTATGTGAAGGCTTATGCATGCCACTCTCAATGTTTGACTGCACCCTCCATGGATCGTATGATAACACCGCGACAGGTCCCGTGAGCTTAGCATTGGGTCGTATGGTACCACATGGCCCATATATGGACCAAAGAGCTTAGCATGGGACTGTCACCTCATTCCCAGCTATGATTTCATATGGTCTCGGTCTAGTTCCTGAATTTTCGAGGATACTACCCTAGAAAAGCGGAAAATGTCCCGAATATGGCACGCGGGCCCCAAGAAAGGTCGGGACCTAGCATGCTCATTTGGATTGTTCTGTGTTGACCCCATAGAAAGCACCGATGGAACCAAAGGAACGGCCCCCGCACTCACTGCGCAAACTGGACGCGTTCCCTCATGGTAGCTAGATCCAAACCATGAACCCCCTCCGTGTATACACACGTGGCGCACCACTTAGGCACTGGACCAACATCACTTACACCATCCCTCAATCCAAGCATCCCCCTCATGTAGAATCATATGTCACACCCCACAAAATAGCTTAGCCCAAGACTTTCACCCCTATTTCGAGCTATGATTTCATGTCCCACAACATGCACCACTACACGTAAGTGTCCACAAAATGGACTACCCCATTATCAACATTTTTTTTTCCGAAACAAGATGTTTTTTAATTGCTTGAAAATAGCAAGGTTTATGATAAATATTAATTTCAACACATTATAAACCCACAAATTCCTTCCTTCCCTCGAAACAAAAAAGAATTCTTATTGACTTTCTCAACATCAAGTTCACGATGGTCTCGCCCTATAATCTAGGAGTGGTCTATCCAATCTCACCATGCGGGCCAACTTCCATGCAGTAGCTATTTTTGGTCTGTTGCAAATTTCTCTCCAAAACGGTTTATGATGGGAAAATCACCTTCCTTTTTTTCCTTCCAAAGATATGTGGCGAAAAAACATATAGAAAATCGTAGGAGGCAGGGTGGGATACGTGCACATGTTGTCGTTTTGTACATAAGCATGCCCGTGCTCATCAGCATGCTCCGACCCGAGGCAGCCACGAGCCCGAGCCAGCCCCATTGCTTGCCCTTTCCCTTTCCTTTGCTCCACCTTGTTGTTTCTCTTCTCCAGAACGAAGCGCACCGCTGGCGAGTGATTTATTGCTCGACTTCGGCCCCCCGCCAATCATGGCTGCAGTACGGTCCAGTGCCATTGACAAGATGCCCCGCCTCTGAAGCATTTGACTTGTGCGAAGGAAGAAAATGGCAACTGTGGGCGCGAGTTCGTGAAATGCTTGAGCAGGCCATAGCCGGCGCAGGTTAGATCTGTGTGCTTCACCAATCGTATGGTCTAATTTCTCCCGATTTCATTCTTTTTCCGTTGAATTTGGGCGGTGGATCTAGAGTTCATGCACCGCCGACCCCCGTTTTTCAAGTTCTGAAGAAATGTGGTCATTTCGAGTGGCTCGATGAGTACGTTGAGAGGTTGAAATTGGAGTCATCAACCGAAGAGCTCAATTTTTTTTGGGGGGGGGGCGCTTGCTGTGGAACACGCCCCCCATTTGGCGGGCAGAGTAGATCCGATGATGGATGGTGCTGAACTGAAGTGTGAATTGAAGAAAATGGGGAAGCAACTAAAGCAGTTGATCGATTTGAAGCAGCCAGCAAATATGATGGCTGGAGCATTTTATTGTTGTGTCATTGCTATGGGTTTGTTTTACTTGATGTTCATCAATCGCTACAAATTGTTAGAGTTTCGGTTAGTGTGTCAAGCTAGTTTCAGGGGTCCCTAGTTTCAGTTAGTGTGTCTAGCTAGTAGATTCAGTTAGCCAGGGATCATTTGCTAGCTGAATTTGTGTGAAGCAAAACGTGCCTGAATTCTTGTAATGATATTTTCAGTTACAATTCTAGTTAGTCCATGGATTATTTGTTCCCCTTGATGAATAAAATGCAGCAATTCATGAAGTCCGTCGCCTCTCTCGCATACACTTGCAACTTGGTGCACCCATGTTGCTTCGACAAAAAAAGGTCGTGCACTAAATTTTGTGATGGTTCATTTTTGATACACAATGTAAATCGATAAAACATTATTTGATACTTTAAATTAATTAAATCATTTTTAAGGAGAATAGGTAGATCCATTCATGCATGGCTGCATGAACACATGTATGTATTGTAACTTTTTTTTTGCTTTACATATTTGTTGCTTGTCCACTATTGTTTTCTGATTGTTTTTATGCATGTCTATGGTTCCATGAACTAAATTAGTTGCATGCTTGCATGAACTAAATTAGTTGCATGTCCATGGTTGCATGTCCTAGTTGCATGTCCATGGTGTATGTGGTGAATGCGATGAAATCGCACTCACGCCAAAATATCGTGAGTGCATATACCACAAATATTAGCCCAAACATCAATATAGTAGCACGAATATCAATATAGTTGCGTGAACATAACACGACATAGTTCAACGACATAGATATCCTTACAACCCATAGTTCCACGACATAGATAGCCTTACAACCTAATAGGATCCAACTTAATAATAGTAGCACCAACATAAACGATTACAACTTAAAATAGTAATATGATAGATAGATATATAGATAGATAGATCGGGGGCACCACCAGGCCAATGTGTTCTTTTTCATCTACTCCTCCGGCTGAACGCCACGTCGCTCCTCCGGGCGCCCTTCACTCCTGGTTATCGGCGGGGTACGGAAGGGTGCGCATGCCGTTTTGGGTGGGGAAGATGTTGTTGAAGTCCGTGAAGATGTTGTGGGTGGTGAAAGCAATAAACTCGCACCCACACTAAAACACTCGGCCGAGGAGGTGGAAGGCGTTGAAGGGGTTGGTGAATGTAGCGAGGAGCACAAGCACAACGCCATTGTGATAGACCTCCTCAACATGGAACATCATTGGAGAGCCCTATGGGGAGGTGGCGGTAGCCAGTCGAAAGGAAGAACTCGGTGAACTCCCTTGCGCTCCTCCACCTTGGTATCGCCCACACCCTAAGGGTGTTCTGTACGTAGACTCCGACAGGGTATAGCCTCTCCGGCATGGTGGGGGGGAAGCGGTACGTCCGGCCGTTGTACTGCATGGTGGCTTCGCTTGGGGTTGGTGGCTTCGGGGCTGCTTTTTGGAGAAGAAGGGGGGCAGATGGGAGAGGATGGGATATGGATGAGTGTGAGTGGAAGAGGACGATGATAGGTGGCTTAAATAGCCCTAGTGCGACATGTTGATTCATTGGTTTCACCGTGGAAGAAATGACAACCGGGCAGTGGGGGTGGCATCGGGAGTGTGTGCATGCGTGGGTAACCGAAGCTATAGGGAGTGTGTACACGCGTGGGAAACTGAAGCCATCTAAAATGACTCTTCCCCCCCCCCCCCATTTTAACCACCTGGTCTCATAGGGGCTATTATTGCCATCTAAAATGATGCACGTGAGCTATTTTCATGAACGACGTCGCTTTCTTTCCAATTCACGTCAAATGTGTCGCATAGGAGCTATAGACACCATGTGTACATTGTCAAGGTTGACCGGTGGATGTCGATGTGGCCACGCGTGTATGCATGGTGTGGGTCCAGTTGGCAAGAGACGCATGGGACGGGCCTTGCTGGCTAGGGCCCACATCTGGCGACATCGAGTTCTGAAGCGGATGAAGGGATGATGTCTACTACGCAACTTTATTTTTGTAGACTTCGTTGGGCCTCCAAGCGCAGAGTTTTGTAGGACAGTAGAAATTTTCCCTCAAGTGGATGACCTAAGGTTTATCAATCCGTGGGAGGTGTAGGATGAAGATGGTCTCTCTCAAAGAACCCTACAATCAAATACAAGAAATCTCTTGTGTCCCCAACACACCCAAAACAATGGCAAATTGTATAGGTGCACTAGTTCGGCGAAGAGATGGGGATACAAGTGCAATATGGATGGTAGATATAGGTTTTTGTTATCTGAAAATATAAAAACAGCAAGGTAGTAAGTAACAAAAGTGAGCACAAATGGTATTTCAATGCTTGAAAACAAGGCCTAGGGTCCGTACTTTCGCTAGTGCAATCTCTCAACAGTGCTAATATAATTGGATCACATAACCATCCCTCAACGTGCAATGAAGAATCACTCCAAAGTTCTTATCTAGCGGAGAACATAGGAAGAAATTGTTTGTAGGGTACGAAACCACCTTAAAGTTATCCTTTCCGATCGATCTATCCAAGAGTTCCTACTAAAATAACACCAAGTTATCCTTTCCGATCAATCTATCTAGAGTTCGTACTAAAATAACTCCATATGATACACATCAACCAACTCTAATGTCACCTAGATACTCCAATGTCACCACAAGTATCCATGAGTTAATTATATGATACGCATCAAACAATTTCAAATTAATAATACTCAATCCAACACAAAGAACCTCAAAGAGTGCCCCAAGATTTCTACCAGAGAACGTAGGACAAGAACGTCCATCAACCCCTATGCATAGATTACCCCAATGTCACCTCAGGAATCCGCAAGTTGAGTACCAAAACATACATCAAGTGAATCAATAGAACACCCCATTGTCAGCATGGGTATCCATATGCAAGACATATATCAAGTGTTCTCAAATCCAATATTCAATCCAACATAATGATATCTCAAGGGGAACGATTCAATTCATCACAACATGATAGCAAGGGAATAACATCATATGATCCGACTATATTAACAAAGCCCGTGATACATCAAGATCATGACATCTCAAGAACACGGGAGAGAGAGATTGAACACATAGCTACTAGTACATACCCTCAGGCCCAAGGGTGGACTACTCCCTCCTAGTCATGGCCTCCACCGGGATGATGAAGATGGCCACCGGAGATGATCTACCCCCTCCGGCAGGGTACTGGACCGCCTCCAGATTGGTTTTTCGTTGATACAGAGAGTTGCGGCGGCGGAGCGGAGAGTCTAGGGTTATTTCTAGTGGTTTCTATATTTATAGGATTTTTGGCATTGGTTTCATGTGAAGGTGGGCCACGAGGTGGGCACGATACACCAGGGTGCGCCGGGGGGCCTAGCGCACCCTGGTGGGTCGTGCCCACCTCGCGGCTCTTCTGGCCCTCCCACGAAGTGTCTAGTGCCTCTTTTGTTCCAAAAAAATCATCAAAAAGTTTCGGGTGATTTCGAGAATTTTCATTTTCTGCACAAAAACAACACCACGGTAGTTCTGCTGAAAACAGCGTCAGTCTGGGTTAGTTCTAAATAAATCATATAAAGTGCATCAAAACCATATAAAAGTATTGTAAACATAGGTGCATATGACATGAATACTTCATAAATTATCGATACGTTCGAGATGTATCAGCATCCCCAAGCTTAATTCTTACTCATCCACGAGTAGGTAACTGATAAAAGAAATAATTTATGAAGTGTGAATCCTAGCATAGTGTATAAGTTTGATCAACGATAATTTCAACCACTTTTCCTAGCATCATAACAGCAACTTTTTCTCATAAAATTCATCATGATAAAGTAGCAATCAATTCTCATGTTATGGTTCAAACAATGAATTCTCTTGAAACTTAACAACCTATGTTCTTAGTCACCTAACAATTGCAATTCAACTTATTCTCAACAAAGTCTAAGTAAGCGCTCCACATACTCAATCATCATATAGTCTTCTATTATTGCTAGTACTCAAAGCATATTTTTAGAACAAACAACATCCATCGAACACAGAGAAAGATAGGGGCTTAAAGTTTTGCCTCCCAACATACTTATCATAAAGATAATTGTCAACTATAATGAATCATGATCAAATATATTTGACTGGCCATATGTGCCTAGATCTTTCCCAACCACATGATGCTTGTCAACTAGAGAATAATTGAGGCTGAAATGAGAATGCATAATATTGACTCTTCCATAAAAGTAAATACTGAAAGGTAAAAGATAGCCCTTTGCAGAGGGAAGCAGAGATTTGCATATGTGCCAGAGCTCAAAGCTTAAATCAGAGATAAATATAATTTTGGGAGGTACACCCTTCCTGTCAACGTTACGACCAAGAGTTATCAATATCTTCCATGTTAAACACATTAGCGGCGGTTCCCAAGCGGTAGAAGTAAAGGTTTACTACCCCTCCACCAACAAACACACTCCATGGCTAGCCAAATCCACGGGTAGTTTTGTTTCATTATTTGCATTTTTTTGGGACTGGGAATCCCTATTACCGCCTCTCTCGTGCAAGGACGAGTGAATAAACACTCATCATGAGAATAACCTGCTTAACATGGAAGATACTGACCGCCCCGCGTCGCTGCATGAGCGGTCCAGGCACACAAAGCAGATGTTCATTTGAAATTTTAGAGGTGACACATGCAAATTTACTTGGAATGATAATGAAATACCATATAGAGGTAGGTATGGTGGACTCTCATGGAAGTAACTTGGCTCAAGGATTTGGATGCACAAGTACCATCTCTACTTAGTATGAAATTTTGGCTAGCAAAAGGTTCTAAACAAGCACCACATGTTGGAGGATCCATAACAATATAACTTCTATGCAAATATACACAACCATAACTCATTACGTTATCTTCCTTGTCCACCTTTAACTAATTTTATCAATTTTGAAAATAATTAATGGATATTCACAATCATAGAAGATGTCCAAGATAATAAATTTGTATGTGAAAGTTCTCTTTCTTATACTAATTATTCACGAATTGCTTGTATGACCAATTTGTGATTGTAAAACTTCAATAGATTTTACTTTCTAAACCCAATGTGAAGCTACTACTAGGCATGATATGAACATATAATTTCAACTTCATGGTGTTAAATTCCTTCAACAATTTACTTATAGGATATAAGTGAAGCACAAGAGTAAATTACAAGCTACTCCAAAAGATATAAGTGAAGATCAATGAGTAGTAAAACAATTAAGTAGCTACGTGAGGACTCTCTCTCCCAATAAATATTTTCATATCTGAGTATTTTATTCAAACATAAAACTAAATAAAAATTCATTCCAAGAATATCACATATCATGTGGACAAATAAAAATTTAGGCTCAACATAGGCTAACCGATATTTGTTTGACGGAGAGAGGTGGGATGCATAGCATCCCCAAGCTTAGATGCTTGAGACTTCTTGAAATATTCACTTGGGGTGCCTTGGGCATCCCCAATCTTGAGCTTTTGTATCTCGTTCAATCCTCTCATATCCCGGTTTCACCTAAGTCTCAAAAGCTTCATCCACACAAAACTCAAAAAGAACTCGTGAGATAGGTTAGTACACATAAGAACAAATCAACACTTCATGTACTGCCAAGACAAGTTGCATAATAATTTCCAAACATTATCTACTGTATACTATCATTTTTTTTCACAATTTATATCTACCAATATAGGCTATGGAAACTATAGGATAAGCTTCATCCACACAAAACAGTGTACTTATGTAACTCAAACAAATATGAAAATTTAGGACATGCCAAAGAATTTATATGAAAACAATGTGTAAAAAATTCAGAAACTTTCCACATTCCAGTAAAATATGAAAATTCAAACACTACAGCAAAAGTTTCTGCTTTTACACAGCACACATCAAAACATGCAATGCAAGCATCCTAAGACAATTCTTGGAACTTTTTATTGAAAAACAAGATTATAAATAACACCTAACAGAAAATAACAAAATATAATGATGATCCAAGGAAAGCACATATTATGTGACGAATAAAAATATAGCTCTAAGTAAGATATACCGATAATGTTGAAGACGAAAGAGGGGATGCCTTCCAGGGCATCCCCAAGCTTAGGCGCTTTAGTCTTCCTTGGATATTACCTTTGGGGTGCCTTGGGCATCCCCAAGCTTAGGTTCTTGTCACTCCTTATTCTCCTCATATCGGTGTCTCACCCAAAACTTGAAAACTTCAATCACACAAAACTTAACGGAACTTCGTGAGATGGGTTAGTATAGTAAATATAGATCATTCACTTAGGTACTGTCAAGACAAGATTCATAATTGTTCCCACATGATACCTACTGTATTATATCATTCCCATAATTTATATCACTTAATATAGGCTATGGGAACACTAAAACAAGCAAACTATGCATGCAAAACAGAACCTGTCAAAAACAAAATAGTCTGTGAAGATCTGTAGTATAACCATACTTCCCTGTCTCTAAATATTCTGTAAAATTAGGAAAATCTTAATAATTTGTATATCAAGATTGTAAAAATTTCAGATCAGCATCAATTCTACTCATCTTGAAAGTCATCCCAAAGGATTTACTTGGCACTTTATTGAAATAAAAGATACAAAACATGATTACTACAGTATCTCAATCATGTGAACACTCAAAAACAGAAAGGAAAATTGTTGGGTTGTCTCCCAACAAGCGCTTTTCTTTAATGCCTTTTAGCTAGGCATGATGATTTCAATGATGCTCACATAAAAAGTAGTAATTGAAACATGCAAGAGAGCATCATGAATATCATGACAAGAACATTTAAGTCTAACCCACTTCCTATGCATAGGGATTTTGTGAGAAAAAAAATTTATGGGAGCAAGAATCAACTAGCATAGGAAGGCAAAACAAGCATAACCTCAAAGCTTTGAACACATAGACAGGAAACTTAATATTATTGCAATTCCTACAAGCATATGTTCCTCCCTCATAATAATTTTCAGTAGCATCATGAAGGAATTCAAAAATATAAATATCACATAAATCATTGTTTTCATGATGTACAAGCATAGAATTTTTGTCGGTGTACTAAAGATTGGGTCCTTTAGTACCCCATACTTGTGCACGGGCAGTTGTAGCCATACCGGCGGCAAGGCTTTCCGGGGAACAGCTAGACACGAATTCAGCAACATCAAGAAGTCATCCAAGTCACTGATCAGAAGATGGGAGACCGAAGGCTAGGCGCCCGGCATGATCTTGCCGGGCTGACCGCATAGCCCCGGCAAGGCTCGCACCCGGCAAGCCTTCGCTGCCCTGTCATCGCTCCAGTGCGGTCATCAGCTTGTCTTTTAGCTATTGTCCTCCTGGTAACGTGTCAGACGTTAGCGGTGGATGGGCTTCAGCGGTGCTGATGGGACAGCCCCTTTTTCCGTCCCCAAGACGCTAAGGGACACCTCAATGGAGCATTTAATGTTCTTGTCCTAAATCGTCAGTGTTAGGTATGATAACACTGTAGACACTTTACACCTCATGTATGCACTGTGAGCCACTGTTGGTGACCCCTTCGAACGTATAAAAGGAGGCCCAAGGCATAGCTACAGGGGGATCTTCTCTGGCTCATTCTGCATGGTAGCAGCTGTGTACTGTAGCGCTCCCAGAACTTGAGCTAGAACACATCTAATATACCCAAGCAGGAGTAGGGTTTTACGCATCTTTGTGGCCCGAACCTGGATAAAAACCCCGCGTGTTGATTGCTAGATCTGCTCTTTGTGCAAACCTTCTTCCCTGCCGAATCATAAAGGGATCCTCTCGATCCCATAGGTGTCGTTTCCCCGACATCTTTGGTGCGCCAGGTAGGGGAGGAGGTTGTGCGAAACTAATCTAGTGATCAGCGCGTCAGTTCCTTCATCATCTTGATCGTCATGGCCCCCAAGAGGAAGGGGTTCACGGCGGTTGGACCATCCACGTCCGCCGCGCCTATGCTTACACGCATGGGCGACGGTGTCGACGCGGGTAGAGGAAGTAGAGATCCAGAGCTTCCGCGACGTTCTGGTGACCATAGCCAAGCGAGCGGCGTCGTCCGCGCCGCTAGATCTAAGGACGGAGCCATGCTGCCAGCTGGCGGTGCAGCAAACTCCAGAGACGGAAGGGCGCCTTCCAAGACACCCACGCCGGCGCACGCGCTGCGACCTTCTCAGGGCGCGCGCGATGAACATCGCCGCGACGTTGGTGGTTCCGGGCGTCCCCATGGAAAGTCTCCTGAGCATCATCCTCGGGATGTACGAGACCAACATGCGCGTCCACGTGCTGGTGGAAGTGGCGCGCGGTCGCAGGATCGTGATGTTGCTCCTTCTAACACGGTTAGGAGTCAGAGCACCTCACGTTCTTCGCACTTGTCGCCACCGCCAAAAAAAGCAGAAGCACTGGCGCGAGCACAGTTGCTCTTGAACTTCCCTCCTGCTGCGGACAAACTCGAGGAGTGGAGAGCCGCCATACAGAGTCTCGTTGGCCTCGCTAACGAGGATAAGCCGCAGCAGGCGAAGCCTTCATGGCTGCAGTCCATCGAACCGACGCGCGCCGGTGGTGAGAAGACCGGAGCCGGTACCACCACGGTGCACTCTCTTCCGCGACAGCAACAGCAATCGTCACGTCGGCGGATCGACACTCGTGATGATGATTCCACGGCGTTGTCCGATCCACAAACTCGCTGCGATCAACGTCAAGTTCTTCAGAAATGGAGCAAGGAAGGCGCTCGAACTACTATCGAGCGGCGGCGGGAAGCGCGCTATCAGTCAGATAAGTGCGCAGGGGCCACTGTAGACAAGCCTGCGCCAGGGTATCCTGTCGATCTACCCTACGAGGTAGGTTGTCCAGCGTTTACCCGTGAGCTGCGGCGAGTCCAGTGGCCCAACTCCCGCACGTTCAAGCCGGAGGTCCCGGAGAAATATGACGGCAAGACCAACCCATCAGAGTTCTTGAGCATCTACACCATTGCGGTGCAGACTGCCGGGCCTCGCGACGACAAGATACTCGCCAACTACTTCCCGTTGGTGCTCAAGCCTAACGTCAGGTCGTGGTTGATGCATCTGCCGGAGAATGCCATTTCTTCCTGGGCAGACCTATGTCATGAGTTTGTTGGCGCCTTTACCGGACGCCACCAAGCTCTTGGCGAGGAAAGTGATCTGCATCTCATCCCCCAGAAGGAGGGCGAGACACTGCGCAAGTATATCCAGAGGTTCAGCCGCATACATCAGAACATCCCGGACGTTCATCCTGCCGCTGTTATTAGCACGTTCCATCAGAACGTGCGCAACCACAGGATGCGGGAAGAGCTGGCGATGAACAAGGTCAACGATGTTGCCGAGCTCTATGCTCTGGCTGACAAGTGTGCTCGAGCTGAAGAAGGGAGGAGGCTCCCCGGCGAAAATGCTGGCGCAGGAGTCGACTCTGAAGATGAGGACGCTGCCGCCCCAGCAAAGAAGGGTCGGCGGCGCTACAGGAAGCGCAAGGGCAAGGCCGTGCTTGCCGTCGAGGGATCCGGCAACCCCGGTACCGCCAAGAAGGCCAAGGTTGATGACCCCGGCAAGGATGTTGCCGGGTGCACCTCCTGCCAAGCCTTGGCGGCTGCCGACAAGCCAGACGGTTCCGGCAAGCAGTATTGCAAGATCCACAGCACCAAGGGCCACGATCTCCAAGACTGTCGTCAAGTCGAGCAGCTTGTCGAGAAGCAGAAAGCCGAGTACGAGAGGCGAGACAAGGAGAAGGCCTAGGATGGCGCGGAGGGGTCCGGCAAGAAACGCGGTGGCCGAGGAGGTCGCCGCAGCAAGGCCAAGCAACAGAAGGACCGGCCCGCTCGAGGCCGCGACAAGCAAGAGGGGGGTGATGATGACATTGAGGCGGACAACGAATCCAGTGAACAAGAATTCTAGAAAGTACGGACGCCATGTGCGTTGACGGAGGTGCCTCGTTGCATTCTTCCCACCGCCAACTTAAATAGTGGGTGCATGAGGTTAATGTGACCGAGCCATCTGTCAGCGCCCGGAAGCCTTTGAAATGGTCCAACATGCCTATCATTTTCGATGTTGAGGATCACCCTGATCGCATAACCGCGGTCAGGTGTTTGCAGTTGTTGGTCTCACCGACGATTCGCAACCTCAAGGTGACGAAAATGTTAGTTGACGGTGGGGCCGGTTTGAACTTGATCTCATCCGAGGTAATCAAGAGATTGCAAATTCCTGATGGAGATCTCGAGGAAATAGGCTCGTTTCAAGGGGTCAATCCAGGAAGGAGCCAGCCCAAGGGAAAGATCACGCTGCCGGTGACATTTGGTAGCGACCTAAATTTCAGGACAGAGAAGATTGTCTTCGATGTCGCCAAGATTCCGTTGCCATATAATGGGATCCTTGGCCGTCCAGCACTGGCCAAGTTCATGGCGGCATCACATTACGCCTACAATGTGTTGAAGATGCCCGGGCCGATAGGCATTATCAGGGTCGGTTCCGACAAGAAAGACGCGCTTATCTGGACCGATCAACTCTACCGGCAGGCTGTTGCAGCATCTGCCGCCAAGGCACTTGCTCCTGCCGCTGAAACTCCCGGGGGGAAGAAGACCGGCAAGACCTCCCGCACACACTCCGGCAAGCGCACCTCCTCGGAGAGCTGCGCTCCTGTTGAGGATTTGCCAGAGAGTTCCACCGGCAAGAGCAAGAAGTCTAGGGCAGCTCCACCAGAGACCAAGAAGGTGCCCGCCAAGGAGGACGGTACGGGAGGAACTTTCACCATAAGTTCTACCCTCGACAGCAAATAGGAAAGCGCGCTCGTTGCCTTCCTGCGGGCGAATGTCGATGTGTTTGCATGGCAACCATCTGATATCCCCGGTGTTCCCAGGGAGGTGATTGAGCACCACCTTGCCGTCTGTCCACACGCGCGGCCCGTCAAGCAAAAAGTCAGGAAGCAGGCTTTGGAGCAGCAACAGTTTGCTGCCAAAGAAATTAAGAAGTTAGAAGCGGCAGGCTTGGTTAGAGGAGTACTTCATCCAACATGGTTGGCCAATCCAGTTGTAGTGCGCAAGGCGAATGGAAAATGGAGGCTATGTATTGACTATACAGATATCAATAAAGCCTGTCCAAAAGATCCTTTTCCCTTGCCGCGCATCGACCAGATTGTGGACTCCACTGCCGGCTGCGACTTGCTGTCATTCCTTGACGCCTATTCAGGCTATCACCAGATTTTCATGGCCAAGGAAGACGAAGAGAAGACCACATTTATCACCCCATGTGGTATGTATTGCTTTTTGCGTATGCCTTTCGGGTTGAAAAGTGCTGGTTCTACTTTTGCAAGAGCGGTCCAGATTGGTTTTGAGCCTCAGCTACATAGAAATATGGAAGCCTAGATGGATGATATAGTGGTCAAAACCAAGGACAAGGCAACGCTCATATCAGATTTAGAAGAAACATTTGCCAATCTGCGCAAGATCAACTTAAAGCTCAACCCTGAGAAGTGTGTGTTTGGTGTTCCATCCGGCAAGCTTCTCGGGTTCTTTGTATCTCAACGTGGAATTGAAGCAAATCCCGACAAGATCAAAGCAATTGAGCAAATTGAAGCGCCAAGACGTGTCAAGGATGTGTGTCGCCTTGCCGGCTGCGTTGCTGCTCTGAGTAGGTTCATCTCAAAATATGCTGAGCGCGCCCTGCCCTTTTTCCAAATATTGAAGAAGGCAGGTCCAATGAAGTGGACTCCGGAAGCTGAGGCAGCGCTGCAGGATTTGAAGAGGTACCTCTCCTCTCCACCAGTACTAGTCGAGCCAAAACCACAAGAGCCGTTGCTGTTATATCTAGCGGCAACGAATCAAGTGGTGAGTGCTGCGTTAGTGGCAGAGAGAGAAGTTGATGAAGAAGCAACGACAATGGCAGGATTGCCAAGCGACAAGCCAGAACCTTCCCCGACAAAGTCTGGTGCTGACCAAGTGGAATTTGCGCAGTCAAGTGATGTAACTCAGAAGAAGAAGATGGTGTAGCGCCCAGTTTATTTTGTCAGCTCCCTATTACAGGGGGCTAGGTCAAGATATTCTGGTGTGCACGAGCTGCTCTTCGGCCTCCTTATGGCCTCGAGGAAGCTGCGCCATTACTTTCAGGCACACGAGATCACCGTCGTCACTCGCTTTCCGTTGCAGCGGATTTGTCGAAATCCATATGCTACCGGCAGGATTGTGGAGTGGGCTTTGGAATTGTCAAGCTTTGGTCTCAAGTTTGAAAGTACTTCGACCATCCAGAGCAGAGCTTTGGTGGAGTTCATTGCTGAATGGACTCCAACGCCAGATGAAGAAGTTACAGAGTCAACTCTCCCCGGCAAGGAAACGAATTAAGAGTGGATTATGTATTTTGATGGGGCTTTCTCGCTGCAAGGCGCTGGTGCTGGCGTGCTGCTTGTCGCACCCACCGGAGAGCACCTCAAATACATGATTCAGATGCATTTTCCATAGGAGAGGTCAACGAACAATACTGCGGAGTATGAAGGGTTGCTTGCCGGTCTCAGGATCGCGGCGGACCTTGGGATCCAGAAGCTTATTCTCAGGGGTGATTCTCAGCTTGTCATCAAACAAGTAAATAAAGATTATCAGAGTCCGTTGATGGAAGCTTACGTAGACGAAGTGAGGAAGTTGGAAGAGCACTTTGACGGTCTGCAGATGGAGCACGTCCCTCGTGCAGAAAACAGCGTTGCTGATAGTCTGTCAAAGTGTGCTGCTCTCAAGTTACCTGTGGAACCAGGAACTTTTGTGCTCAGGCTGACTCAACCATCCATGACACCGTCGATCGGACAAGAGAAAAGAAGAAAGTTGAGTTCCAGCAAGTACTTCCCGGCAGAGCTCCCGGAAGCCGCCGGCAAGGAAGTTGCCGGGAACAATGCCGAGCTTGCCGGTGAGCAACAGGCTCCGGCAGGAGCTCGGGCTCTTGTCGTCGAGACGAACGCTCCTGCCAAGCTTGCCGGGGAGCAACAGGCTCCGGCAGGGCCTCGAGCCTTTGCTGTCGAGACGACTGTTCCCACAGCAGAAGACATGCCTTTAGTCCTTGTTGTCGAGCCCCAGGCTCCAGCATGGGCACAGCACATCGTCCTTTTCCTTCAGATAGGAGAACTCCCCGAAGAGCAGGAAGAAGCGAAAAAAGTAGCCCGTCAGTCTAGTATGTACCAGTTCGTGGACAACGTTCTGTACAGAAAGAGACCGAACGGTGTGAAATTGAAGTGCATTCCTCGGGAGGATGGACTGGGGCTGTTGGCAGAGATACATGGAGGCATATGTGGTTCCCACATAGGATCAAGAGCTCTTGCCGGTAAGGCATTCCGGCAAGGTTTCTTTTGGCCCACTGCCCTCCAGGATGCAACTGCACTAGTAACCAAGTGTGAAGCGTGCCAGTTTCATTCGAAGAAATTGCATCAACCAGCTCAGGCTCTTCAGACAATCCCTCTCTCCTGGCCATTTTCGGTCTGGGGGCTCGACATCTTGGGCCCTTTTCCCCGTGCTACCGGGGGCTTTGAGTACTTGTACGTCGCAATCGACAAGTTCACAAAGTGGCCGGAAGTGGAAGCAGTGAGGAAGGTGACAGCACAGTCAGCCGTCAAGTTCTTCAAAGGAATAGTTTGCCGCTTCGGTGTACCGAACAGGATCATCACCGACAACGGTACACAGTTCACGAGCCGCACCTTCATGCAGTATGTCCAAGACCTTGGCGGCAAGATCTGTTTTGCTTCTGTTGCTCATCCAAGGAGAAACGGCCAGGCGGAAAGGGCAAATGCTGAAGTGCTGCGAGGTCTCAGGACAAGAACTTTCGACAGGCTGCGCAAGTGTGGAAGACGCTGGATTGATGAGTTGCCGGTGGTTCTTTGGTCAATTAGGACGACTCCAAATCGAGCTACCGGCCAGACACCCTTCTCCCTAGTATATGGGGCAGAAGCAGTTCTCCCCACGGAACTCACGTACGGGTCACCTCGAGTGCTCGCTTATGATGAGCTTGAGCAAGAGCAGCTGCGGCAAGATGACGGGTTGCTCCTTGAGGAAGATCGTCTTCAGGCTGCTGTGCGAGCTGCACGCTACCAGCATGCCTTGCGCCGTTATCATAGCCGCAAGGTTCATGCCCGAAGTCTTGAGGAAGGTGACCTTGTTCTTCGGCACATTTAGTCCGCCAAGAATTCCAACAAGTTGACGCCTAAGTGGGAAGGCCCTTATCGGGTAGTACGAGTCACCAGGCCTGGCGCAGTCCGCCTGCAGACCGAGGATGGCATCCCAGTGACCAACTCCTGGAATATCGAACATCTTCGTAAGTTCTATCCATAAGGTGCGGTTGCCGGGTCTCCCGGCAACCATCTTTTGTACAAGTCTTGCCGCTGAAGCATGTAATCCTTTGTACAAAGCCAGGCGCAGAACCTGTGCATAAATAAATAAAGCTAAGTGTTTTGCAAATCTTGTTGATGTTCATGTTTTCCTTATATACATGCTCATCTGAGATATTGTATTACACTTGCTCCTGGTAAGCGTTAACGAACCGCCAAGGTTCCATATCTTTATTTTCTCTTCTTTCTTTTTCTCAAAAGACAGAAGGTTCCCTCGCGCACAAGTTTGCCGGGGGGGAAAGGATGGTATGGATACCCGCAGGCGACGTTCAAGGTTGACATCTTGTAGGAAGGAGCACAACAACCAAAAGCTAAGTTACAGAAACTTTAAACAAATTTTTGTTTGGAAGGTTATTCTCCTTGAATGATTTCGACTTTTTTATGGAAAACATGCACGTGAAGGAACCTTGTTGTGATCGGTTGCGCCCTTACTCTGTTTCGTGTCCGCTCAATAGTTTAAGTGGCTGCACTGAAAACGTCAAGGTCTCTTGCCGGTAGCGGCACTGCCAGCAGGCTGCTAAAGTCCCGCACCTAGCGCTCACGGCAAGGGTGTGCGCGCCGGCAAGTTTCCAATCAAGCGTAGGGCGAATACATACAGAAAGAAATTAAGCAAGGAGAATAGCATAGCATTTGTTCAGAACATCGCAAGTTATATTACAATAATAGCTGCCACTGTTCTAACATAAGATTAAATTGTCTTTGACACGTAACGATGGCGGCAAGAAGGGGAGAAGCAGCTAATCCCGACGATCGCCTTCAACTCTCTTGACTTGGCTTACCCTGTCAGCGATGGGCGCGACAAGCTCTTCGGCCGCTTTTAGGTCCGCGTCCTTCGGCAGGCGGTCGAGGACGTTGGTGAGGTTGATGCCGGGGTTCCTGTACACCACCTTGGTGAGCATCTTGAGGAGGACGGCCCGGCAGAGCTTGCGGGACTTGTTGGCCAGATGGGTTGTTCGGTCAGACTGGTGCTGCTTCAGGGCGTAAATCATTCCATCGAAGAACATGGTCTGCTTGGCGCTCGGGGACACTCTGTCGTCAGAAGAATACCTGAAGCCTTGCAGGCCCATGGTGGACAGTTGTGTGGCAAGCTTCTCCACGACGTCGACAAGCTTTTCAGTCCAGATTTGCACCCCTTGCACATAGTCGTTGTGAGCGGCGGCAGTGCTCTTGAGCAGCTCCTGCTCATTTTGGAGATCTTTGACCAAGGCCTTCTCTCGAGCCCTGCTGCCCTCAAGAGTCTCCTCCAGCGTGGCCAGTTTCATTTTCAGATCGTATATGGAGTCAGTGGCTAAGGAGGGCTGCTTGCTCTTGTCGGATATGGCAACCTGCATCTCCATCAAGCTGTGGAGAGCTTTGTCTCTCTCGGCTTCGAGCGTTGAGATATTCTTGCCGTGGTCCTCAAGATCCACGTCCAGGTTCTTCACCCTCCCCTCCAGCAAGTTCTTGGCGGCCTCTGCAGCTCCTGCAGCATCGACGGCCTCCTTTAGCTTGTCGGCATGGTCCGTAGTCAGGGCCTCAAGTGTCTCCCTGTGCTTCAGCTCCAGATCCTGGGTCCGCTGCGCGACAAGCCTTTCAATCTCCTCGTCCTTGGCGCGGAGCTTGTCGGCAAGTGCCTTCTCGCGGGCGGTCAGGTCATCATCATGAGCCTCAAGCCCGACACGGAGTTCTCTTAGGCGTGCTTCCTCTGTGGCGGCCTGTTGTTTGGCGTCTTCCTGTGGCTTCTCAACGTCGGACTGTTTCATGAGGAGCTCATCCCACCTTTAGCTCAGTTGCTCTTGACCCGCCCTCAACTCCTGAAAAGCTTCGGCAAACCAGGCCTTCGTTTCCTCATTGTGTTTCTGGAGATCTTCTTCCACCTTGTCGACAACCGCGGCCCTAGAGTCTAGTTTCTCTTTCCGGGCGCAGTGGAGTGCTTGGAGCTTCTGGTAGTTGTCGCCCATGGCCTTGAGGAGTTTCTCTTCTTCAGATTTTCTACTACAGGCGCTTGGTTCATCAACGACCTCGAGCCCAGCAGCGGCGATGGCGTCTTCATCAAAGACTTCCCCTTCAGTTGGCGCCCTGGTGCTTGCCGTACCTGGGATGCTGACGAACAAGCTGTCGCCAATCTTGAGGTACTTGTTCGACGAGGGAGCTTCGGATGTTGGTGGCTGTTCCTCAACAGCCGCCTCCCCGGCAGCTGGGGGCTCTATGACTGGCGTAGCGCCTGGCGCTCCTGCGGCAGGGATGCCGTCAGTACGGTCACTAGCCTCCTCGTTGGCCCTCTCGGCAGATTCCTTGGCGGCCTCTTCCTGTGCAGCCCTGGCAGCTTCGGCGCTGGCTCCCTTGGCGGCCTCGGCGGCAGCGTTCTTGGCGGCTTCGGCGGCAGCATTCTTGGCGGCCTCGTCAGCGGAAATCCTGTCATCCTCGGCGGCAGCATCCCTGGCGGTCTCCTCGATGACAGTATCGACATCCATATGCTCCACCAAGGGAATGTCTGGGGGCCAAGAAAACAAATCAAGATGAGATTGAGATGGAAGTTCAAGAAGACAAAAAAAGAAGCCAGAATAATGAGTACATGCACCAGCATTGGTTGCTGGCGTAGAGCTGCCGGTGCCCGTGCTTGCCGGCTCTTCCTCGTCGCGGTAGAGCACACTAGAGGAAGTCCTTGCCGGAGACCCATTCCTGGGCGGTGTGGTTGATGGAGGCGGCATATCAGGGGTAGCCTCTGACGGTTCTCCTTGTCGTTGCTCTCCTCCTGAACATCTGGTGATGTCAGCAGTAAAGATGCACACCCCGGCACTTGCCAGCGGAAAGTGAGTAATGGACTCACACTGGGGCCTGCGCCGGGGGCTGAGTCCAGGACTGCGTCGTGGGCTAGGATCCAGGCTGATGGTGACTGTCTCTGGCGCACCTGAGGTGCTTGCCGGCGGCTCCCCGCCCGTCGAAGTCTTCGCCCCCTTCGCTATCCTCTGAGCCAATGTTTCCGTATGCCTGTGGAGACAGCCCAAAGCAAAATAAATGAGTCAAGAAAAACCAAAAGCTCAGAAAGTGAAGGACACGGCAAGATCCTTACTCTTCTTCTTCTTCTCCCGAGCTAAAGGCAGAGAGGTCGAAGTCGACTTCCGCCACGGTAGGAGGTGGAGGGGTGCTCCTAGGCCGCTTGGCTGCGGCGGGCGCGGGTTGCTGATGAGCCCCTTGCCGCTGCGTGGCCTTGCCGGCTGCCCCCTTGCCGGGGGCTCCACATCTCAAGGAAGGCTGGTGGGCTGCGGCGCCAGAGGCGGCTCTCCGAAGAACGCGCCTCTTCCTCACTTCGAGAGCTGGGGCCTCCTCGTGCAGCTCTTCCTCGGCTGTGTCTTCGGCAGACGGGCTCCCGGTAGATGTGCCACCCTGCTCTTCGGCAGTCTCGCCCTGCCCGGCAAGATTCTCGTCTAGCAGCGTTTCCCCTCCACTGGTTTCCTCTTCCACAAAGCCGGCGCTGCCGGCCTCGACGGCAAGATTTGCCTCCTCCGCCCTGGTGACGATGTACGCCAGCTCTTCATCAGTGGTGGTGCGGACGAGGTTTTCTTCTGCGCGGATGGCCTTCTCTGACAAATTATCAAAGAATTGCTGTGCCTGCTCCTCAAACGGCTCGATCCAAGTCCCGTCAAGGCTGTGGGTGTCAAACGCCTGCATCATGGCAATGATTGAAGTCAACGCGGAGTTGTTGCACAAAGGAACTATGCCTGCCGGCAGTTTGCTCACCACATCACCCCTGAACAGTTTCTGGCAGAGAGCTGCGTGCTGCATAAGCGTCAAGTTATAGTTCAGCCCAGGGCGCAGCCTCATGATGTCTGCCGCGTTCCAGAATTCCCAAGCTGGCCTCCCCTTGTTCTGTAGAGGGGCGATGCGCCGGCGAAGGAAATCGGCGCCTATCATCTCTATTGTGAGCCCGGCAGCTCTGAGACAGTGAATCCTGGTAGTAGCGACTGTGAGCTTCTTATCGTAAGGGTCGAGGGCACTCCAGTCGTTGTTGCGCACTATCTTCGTCTGCCACGGCGAGCAGAAGGAAGGGACCTTTGCCTCTGGGACCCAGCACCACTTGGCCCGCTATTCCTCCCATTTCTCGCGGTAAGCCCCATCTGGGTAAACCTCCTTAGTTCCTGGCCGTGGAATCCAGGCGATGGATCCAGAAAGGGCCTCACCTTTTTGGATGCGAGGAATGAAATAATGGCGGAAAAGGGCCGTGCTGGGGACTACTCCGGCGAAGTTTTCGTAGAGGTGGGCAAAGACAGACATACATGTCACCGCATTCGGCGTGAAATCCAACAGTTGGAAGCCGTATGTGAGCATAACGTCATTGAAGAAATCGGAGAACGGGGGGCAGAGTCTGCAGTAAAAGTAATCGGTAAAAAAAGTGATATTTGCCTGGGCCACCCCTGGAAGAACCTGGGCTCACGAGAGTTGCAGGATGCGCCATTGTCTCCTTCACCCACATGAACTGGTACGGCTCCCTCAGTGCGGCCGCGTCGAGCGCCGGGGGGAAGACGGCATGCTCCTTCTGCATCTTCGCCAGCTTGTTCTCCGGGACGACGGTTTCCACCTCTTTGCCCTTGCTGGCCTTGGGCGGCATGGTTGCTATGGAGGCGGAAGCGGAAAGCGGAGAAGGCGTGGAGGCATAGAAGATGGGAGGAACTCTGTTTCGGGCTCAAGGAAGAAGATGGCGGTGGTTCCCAGATTGGAAAAGACAAGAGGTAAATGAGCCGCGTCTCTGTGGATCCCTTTTTATGGTGAAGGCCCGGAGTCACCTCTTTACTAGTCAACATGGAAGCACTTTTGCGAGCATGCGGCAGTTTCGGCCGCTCCGCGCACGTCTCCCACGTCCCGTATTCGATGCGCATCGTGGGGGGGCGCAGTAAAACAGAATGATTACAGCAGTTAATCCCTGCCACGCGTGCCCGTGCACTGTTTGGGCCTAGCCCAACAACGCCTCGCACCCGTGTATGGCCTAGGCCTGGGGGCTCCTGTCGGTGTACTAAAGATTGGGTCCTTTAGTACCCCATACTTGTGCACGGGCAGTTGTAGCCATACCAGCGGCAAGGCTTGCCAGGGAACAACTAGACACGAATTCAGCAACATCAAGAAGGCATCCAAGTCACTCATCAAAAGATGGGAGACCGAAGGCTAGGCGCCCAGCATGATCTTGCCGGGCTGACCGCATAGCCCCGGCAAGGCTCGCACCCGGCAAGCCTTCGCTGCCCTGTCATCGCTCCAGTGCGGTCATCAGCTTGTCTTTTAGCTGTTGTCCTCCTGGTAATGTGTTAGACGCTAGCGGTGGATGGGCTTGAGCGGTGCTGATGCACCGGCCCCTTTTTCCGTCCCCAAGACGCTAAGGGACACCTCAATGGAGCATTTAATGTTCTTGTCCTAAATCGTCAGTGTTAGGTATGATAACACTGTAGACACTTTACACCTCATGTATGCACTGTGCGCCACTGTTGGTGACCCCTTCGAACGTATAAAACGAGGCCCAAGGCGTAGCTATAGGGGGATCTTCTCTTGCTCATTCTGCATGGTAGCAGCTGTGTACTGTAGCGCTCCCAGAACTTGAGCTAGAACACATCTAATATACCCAAGTAGGAGTAGGGTTTTACGCATCTTTGCGGCCCGAACCTGGATAAAAACCCCGCGTGTTGATTGCTAGATCTGCTCTTTGTGCAAACCTTCTTCCCTGCCAAATCGTAAAGGGGTCCTCTCGATCCCATAGGTGTCATTTCTCCAACAATTTTCATAACTCTCCACATAAGCAAATTCCTTTTCATCCATGGTAATAGGAGCAAACTCAACAAAATAAGTATCATGAGACACTTGATTGACATAACCACAATCAATATTAAAATCATGATGACAAGTTTCATGGTTACTATCACTCTTTATAGCATACATGTCATCATCATAATAATCATATATAGAAGGCATGCCATCATCATAATAAATTTTCTCAACAAAACTTGGGGGACTAGAAATATCATCTTCATCAAACATAGCATCCCCAAGCTTATGGCTTTGGATATCATTAGCATCATGGATATTCAGAGAATTCATACTAACAACATTGCAATCATGCTCATCATTCAAGGAATTCTCATTAATTATTTTCATAATTTCTTCCTCTATCAATTGAGCACAATTTTTTGACTCCTTATTTTCACGAAAGACATTATAAAGACGACACAAATGATGCAACCTAAGCTCCATTTTTTTGTAGTTTTCTTTTATAAAACCAAACTGGAGATAAAACAAGAAACTAAAAGATTCAATTGCAAGATCTAAAGATATACCTTCAAGCACTCACCTCCCCGGCAACGGCGCCAGAAAAGAGCTTGATGTCTACTACGCAACTTATTTCTTGTAGACTTTGTTGGGCCTCCAAGCGCACAGTTTTGTAGGACAGTAGCAATTTTCCCTCAAGTGGATGACCTAAGGTTTATCAATCCGTGGGAGGTGTAGGATGAATATGGTCTCTCTCAAACAACCCTGCAATCAAATACAAGAAATCTCTTGTATACCCAACACACCCAATACAATGGCAAATTGTATAGGTGCACTAGTTCGGCGAAGAGATGGTGAGACAAGTGCAATATGGATGGTAGATATAGGTTTTTGTAATCTGAAAATATAAAAACCGCAAGGTAGTAAGTAACAAAAGTGAGCACAAACGGTATTGAAATTCTTGAAAACAAGGCCTAGGGTCCATACTTTCGCTAGTGCAATCTCTCAACAATGCTAATATAATTGGATCACATAACCATCCCTCAACGTGCAACGATGAATCACTCCAAAGTTCTTATCTAGTGGAGAACATAAGAAGAAATTGTTTGTATGGTACGGAACCACCATAAAGTTATCCTTTTCGATCGATCTATCCAAGAGTTCGTACTAAAATAACACCAAGTTATCCTTTCCGATCAATCTATCTAGAGATCGTACTAAAATAACACCATATGATACGCATCAACCAACTCTAATGTCACCTAGATACTCCAATGTCACCACAAGTATCCATGAGTTAATTATACGATACGCATCAAACAATTTTAGATTCATAGTACTCAATCAAACACAAATAACCTCAAAGAGTGCCCTAGGATTTCTATCGGAGAACGTAGGACAAGAACGTGCATCAACCCCTATGCATAGATTACCTCAATGTCACCTCGGAAATCCGCAAGTTGAGTACCAAAATATAAATCAAGTGAATCAATAGAACACCCCATTGTCACCATGGGTATCCATATGCAAGTCATATATCAAGGGTTCTCAAATCCAATATTCAATCCAACATAACGATATTTCAAGGGGAAAGATTCAATTCATCACAACATGATAGCAAGGGAATACCATCATATGATCTGACTATATTAACAAAGCCCATGATACATCAAGATCATGACATCTCAAGAACACGACAGAGAGAGAGAGAGAGAGAGAGAGAGAGAGATTGAACACATAGCTACTGGTACATACCCTCCGCCCCGAGGGTGGACTACTCCCTCCTCGTCATGGCCTCCACCGGGATGATGAAGATGGCCACCGAAGATGATCTACCCCCTCCGGCAGGGTTCTGGAATGCCTCCAGATTAGTTTTTCGTTGATACAGAGAGTTGCAGCGGCGGAGCGGAGAGTCTAGGGTTATTTCTAATGGTTTCTATATTGATAGGATTTTTTGGCGTTAGTTTCATGCGAAGGTGGGCCACGAGGTGAGCATGATACACCAGGGCGCGCCGGGGGGGTGCCTGGTGGGTTGTGCCCACCTCGCGGCTCATCTGGCCCTCTCACGAAATGTCTAGTGCCTCTTTTGTTCCAAAAAAATCGTCAAAAAGTTTTGGGCGATTCCGAGAACTTTCATTTTTTGCAAAAAAACAACACCACGGTAGTTCTGCTGAAAATAGCGTCACTCCGGGTTAGTTCTAAATAAATCATATAAAGTGCATCAAAACCATATAAAAGTATTGTAAACATAGGTGAATATGGCATGCATACTTCATAAATTATCGATACGTTAGAGACGTATAAAGGGACGTGCCATGCAGTCCCTTCACAGGAATGACTCGTGCCCCTCTCGATGGATGGCCTAGGGATGCGATTTGGTCCTGTTTACACACAACCTATGTGAAGGCTTATGCGTGCCGCTCTCGATGTTTGAGCACACCTTCCATGGTGCATGTGGTAACACCGCGAAAGGTCCCGTGAGTTTAGCATTGGGTGGTATGGTACCACATGGCCCATATATAGACCAAAGAGCTTAGCATGGGATTGTCACCCCATTCCCTGCTATGATTTCATGTGGCCTCGGTCTAGATCCTAAATTTCCGAGGATACTACCCTAGAAAAGTCGCAAATGTCCCGAATATGGAACGCGGGCACCAAGAAAGGTTGGGGTCTGTCATGCGCCTTTGGATTGTTCTCCGTTGACCCAGAGAAAGCACCGACGAAAACGGACGAACAACCCCCGCACTTACTGCGCATACCGGACGCGTTCCCTCATGATAGCTAGATCCAAAGCATGCATCGAGGCCGTCTAGACCCATGTTTGCACCACTCAGGCACTGGACCCACACCACTTACGCCAGCCCCGAAGCCAAGCACCCCCATATAGATTCATATGTTGCACCCCGCAAAATAGCTTAGCACAAGATTTTCACACTGATTCCCAACTATGATTTCATGTGACTGCGGTCTAGACCTTGTATTTCCGAGGTTACTACCATGTGCACCCCTAGCCAGCATGACACACTACATGCACCTAGAGCTACCTCGGCCCACAACATGCACCACTGCATGTAAGTGTCCACAAAATGGACTATCCCATTGTCAACATTTTTTTTGCCAGAACAAGTAAGTTGTATAAGGTGCATGTTATAAGGTGCATGTTTTGTCCCTCAAAAAGGGGTGCATTTTTTGTAAATCGACAAAATTCCTTCCTTCCATAAAAAAAAGAATCCTTCTTGACTCTCTCACCATCACGTTCGATAGCCTCTCCGTATAATCTAGGAGATGTCGATCCAATCTGCCCACGGGGGCCAACTTCCACGCAGTAGCTATTTTTGGTTGGTTGTAAATTTCTCTCCAAAACGGTTTATTGATAGGAAAATCACTTTCCTTTTTTTCCTTCAAAAGATATGTGACGAAAAAACATGGAACAAAATCATAGGAGGCACGGTGGGATACGTGCACATGCTGTCTTTTTGTACTACAAATGCACTTGTTGGAAAATTACATAGACGATTAAATTATTGTTTTCATATGTTAATAAATTCCTATTTCATCCGGCCCCGCCTCAAAAAAAGACTATTGCATCCGGACATCTCATATTTCATTTCTCAAGTCCATACAAAAGCACGCAACTAATAAAACCTACGTACTACGTGAGAGCTCTCTACTCTTCGTTGGAGATATAGACGATCTTTGTGCCCTCCCGTGGATAGATGTGCGGCAAATGCAGCTCCGTCCCCTCCGACACCGGCTCTTCTGCCCCCTCCGCCCCCTCCGACGCTGCTGCCCCCTCCGCTGCGGCTTCCTCGGCCTCGACCTTAGACTCCAACTCGTCGAATGGCCTCCACCTCGGCCTCATCCCGTCTGGAATCTAGGATGGCCTGCTTCTCTGCCATCTCGTCCGATTGGGCGACGACAAACTCCACCTCTGCCTGCGCCATGGTCAAGCCGAGAGCCTCCTGCTCCGGCTCATCCTCTTCCATGGCCTCTGGCTTCTAGCTCCTGCTCCTCCTCCTCCGTCTCCGGCGAGTCCGGAGGGAGACCTGCGGTGATGCTGGTGGCGCGGTGAGCCTGGTACTCTGCCTTGATTTGCAGGCGCCGCTCCGGCGCCAACTTCGCGTAGGTGGTGATGAGCAGGCGGACAATCCGGACGGAGAGGGAAGTGCGAGAGGAGGCGGAAGGGCTCGAGTGGAGGTGGAGAGAGGGAGGAAGCGGATGTGCTAGGGCTAGGGAGCGCCGGGCGGCTTAAATAGCTGACCCCGACTTTGGGCAGGGAGCCGGAGCGGCGCCACGCGGCGTTCACACTGCGGCGACGGTCGAGGCACCCTTCGGACCGTCGGGTTTCCCGGCGAGTCCGCAAGGGGCCACGCCGTCGGTATGGTTAGTTGAGTTTTTCCCTGATTTTTTGAGCGTTTTCCTTTGTTTTTTTGAAACAAGAGTGTTTATCTTGGTTTTTTTAGTAACAACGGGTTTTCCTTTGTGAACTGGTTTGCGGCCTGTGGGCTCTGTGTCATCCCCAACCCCATCCCAACCCCTCCCCCCCAGCAACCCCACCCACCAACACACCACCCCACCACGACGCCACCGCCTACTCGCCTTGTCACTGTCGACGGTTGGAGCAGACAAACGCGGAGTGAGATTGGGAGGCCGCCAGGAAGCACCAAGTGACTACCGGCGGCTAGGCGAGGTGAGAAACCCTAACTTGTAATCTTTGACTCCTTTGTTCCTTCTTGTGTTTCCGTTTAGGGAGTTGGATCTGGTTTTAAAGTCAGGGATAAGATTGTTAGGACTTTTAATTCTGAGGTTAAATAGAAGGCAATGCAGAGATTGAAGGAAGTTTTCAACATCGGTGGCTTGGTCGTTGTTTCTTTTGTAGGGTTTAGTAAGGCAGCCATTAACTTCTAGTCCTAGATTGCAAGTCAACTAAACATTTCTCAGATTAATATTTACTGTACTTTCTGGATTTCTTACATAATATGAAATTTTGAACCAAATATTTGTATCTTTCTAGGAAAATAATAATAACCTCTTAATTCTGTTGCCCAAATTAAGGTCGTATTTTAAAGATTATAATTGTGGGGGCGTTCAAGGTGTGTGTGTGTACATTGGGTGGGCCGAATAACAACACTAGTAGGATTTATGTTTTGATAGGACTTTTCTTAGAGATTACTGCCCAGTCTCAGACAGTACCTCAGTCGTACCGCGGAGGACGAGGAGCCAATCCCGTGCGTGGAAACTCGGGATGAGCCCATGCTGCCGGTTGACGATCAGGAGAAGGACATGTCTGAAGAAGCTGTGGTGCGGCGGGCAAGCACTGCGTTGCGGCGTTATGAGGAGTGGAGGGCGAGCCACCCGCTCAGTTCAAGTGTATGATTGTTGATTACTGATGCAGTACCTTTATTAATTACATTGTATGGATGTTGAATACTTTTTTTACATGCTCTATAAGCCATTTCCTTCAATTCTCATCCTTAGTTGTTCTTCATTTTATTTTCTTTACACAGGTGGTGTGCATAACCTGTCGACATGACTGTAATAGGCCAGATGCCACTGGTTTAACATTTACAATCAGGCTAGATGAGGACACTTCAACTGGGGTACAAATAAGCATGTCAATTTTTACTTGTATTTTGTTTGTTCCCCTCTACTTTGAAGATCAATAAAATGTAGGAATTAAATAGCAATTAAATTTTACATGTACAGATCGTGCCATGCTACGCATGGCACCACTTCAGCACCATCCAAGGAAGGTCATTGCTTTTTTAAGCGAGAGGAAGCCGCACGTATGTTTTTGACATGCACAAATGGAATTCAAGGGCGATGATCATTGGTGACAACTGGCGCAGGTTTGTCTAAGACTTCGACCAGTGAGAAGGTGACCTAGTTTCCTTTGATTTGACTGAATACATTCCTATGGTGTACTTCTGCAACCTGCCAAGGACATGCGATTAAAACAAACAGTATAAGGACCCTCTCGAATCATCTGGCATAACGAAGGGAATTAATCTCACGAAGCAAGAGGAGCTGAACCAACATGAACTTTTGCAGATGAAGAAAGGTTATATAGGTGCAATTTTTGTCCACCACTTCACCAAGTCGAACATAGCAGGAAAGACAATGGTATGTTTTTGTTATATTAGTATTTTATATTTTGTATGCAATTTTCTCTGTTTTTTTTAATGGAGAGAAAGATTTATGCTATGCTATTCTACCTGATGTGTCTTTTGCACATTCTTTTGTTTCCCATAAATGTATATGTAGCCTTATGTAATATATGTAGATGTAGATGAAGATCCTTTTGTTTACTGTTGCTTCACATATTTTAACCTTTTCTTCCTATGATGGTGCATATAGAGATTACCGGCGAAAGTTGTCGACACCCTGAAGACCCTAGGCGGTGGGGGAAATACCGGGAGATGGGCTTGCTGGCGTTCGTTTGTGCAAGGACAATTTCATGCCGGTCAAGTACCACAAGAGTGATGATGGCTGCATCACCTTCGGCAACGGATGGAGTGATTTTGTCCATAGTGAAGGGCTCAAGATTCATAAAGCCGTTCTTTTCGGTTTCAAGACCACCACCCGTGAAGATCTTCAGAACAAGGTGGTTATGAACATCCTAACCGAGGGGCCACAAATGTAGCACGACCACGCAAGAGTGTCCTTTACACTAGGTATAGTGTGAAAACTATGTTGATAGCAGTTACGCATCTATAGGGTTACGTAACATACTTCATTCTGTCTTGGGTGACAATGACTATGAGAGGAGGACATGTTGCATTTAGAGTGAATGCTAGGATCGGTCCCTATTCAAGACTGAAAATAGGGCTTACAGAGATGGTTGCTTTATCCCCTCTTGTATTTTATTTGGCTGTTGTTTCCATGCCTATAATCATGAATGATTGTAATGCAAATGGCATTGTTAAGGGGGTTTCATTAAAAATTTAAATCATGGAGTTAAGATGGGAGAGCTGTGAGTGTTTGCGTAGAAGATGCGGGAAGGGCAGTGAACTCTGTTTTCTTTTTCTGGCAAGCATGAAACAATTGATCCTCTTCTTTTTTACATGTTGTTCCATGTCTTGTTGATGACTGCTTTGGAAGTTGGATTAAAAGTTTCTCAAAGAATGACAAGAAATTAGATATAGATGGTGTGTCATATGTGTTCTTGACTCTTTGTTAATGCGGGAATAATTTGGTATTACAAAATAAATGCTATATTGATCTTATGATTCTTGTTTAGCTAATTTTCTTCTGGATCATGGGATTACATTGCAGATGAAGGTGGAAAACAAGGAGGTGCTGATGTTCGGAGCAAAGCTGCTAGAGCGAGTAGCAGGTGAATTGTACATATCATTGCATGGGTGGAGGCACACCATACCGCGGTGTCACCTGGGTATTTCTCAGCTATATTTTCAGTCCTCTACCGTAGTTCTATCTTTTGGACCTTGATGGTAAGTCTGGTTGGTCTTGCTACCATGTATGATTTGTGCTGCTAGTTGATGACTTTAGTTTCTAGCTGCAGTTTTTATCAGGGGCTTGAAAGACCATATGGTTTCTGTTAATGGAAAATCTAAGGGCGCGATCCATGTTTTGATTAGAAAAAAAACTTTCTCTATGCAACCCCATTTGTGAACAGTATTTATGAAAAATCTGATGGTAAAAATGGCTATTCCCGATGACTGACGCTACATTGACAATAGTATTCATTCATGGTCGTTTTCATGAACCCTAACCGAAAAGCACGTTGTTTATTTACTATGTATACATTCTGAATCATAGCTAGAGAAACAGAAACAAAATAAACGTCCTAAGTATACCCTGCTTCATGTTTATCATGTATAAAATTAGGGAAGATAAAAAATAAAACGATGATTCAGAGGCACTTAACCAGACAACTAGAAGAAAAGGATGATTCAAATTGCACTAAATTTGAATTTACAACTTAGTAGAAGTATACAACAATATTTAAAAACTATCAGCTAGATAAATAGAAACATTATACGTTGACTAATTCTTCCTTCCGGTCCTCTTGGACCGCCTAGATGGTTGCATGGGCTGCTTGCACTGGATCTCAAACCCCTTCTGGAAGTTCACAAAGCGCATGTATACATAATAGGTGGCATACGCATCCATGGAAGCATAATATATATTCTTCAAGGGCAGCGGCGCTTCCCTCCATATACGGTGGTCATCTTTTGTGATACCATCCTCCATCTTGTTGTAGCTTTGGTGGATGATCGAACCAGCAAAGTCAGTCGAGCCATACTTTGTCTTAATATCCACTGGATTGGGCACTCTCCACATACTCTTGATATCCACAAATTTCCTACCACCAGACCAACACGTTTAAGCATTCTCCGGTCATTGTGTTTACTCCTCGTCAAGCAGGAAGGCGGCCAGCAGACCGCAGTGCTCATCAGCAACACTTATGTGGTATAGGAGGACGTGGACGTCAAAACATAACTGGACCACGGCAGCCATCTGCGTCGGACCCATAGGCCAGGTGAACTCCACATCCAGTCCAACTATCTTCTGGTCATCGTTCTGTAGCCAGTGCTTGAATCTGCGAATGCAGTACTCAACACACCTAGCCTTGTTCTTGTACTTCACAACAAGTTCGGTATTGCCATCTGCCCTGACAACGTAATCTTTCATGAACGCGATGCCGAAGTACTGTGATTGATGAAATCAGTATAAGACATGAAGCATGACAAGAACATTGATAACAGAAAGCTAAGATGAGGATAACGGTAGATAGTATACTAATTCTGGCTCTATTGAAAATTTATCTAAACAAGTGCATCAACAATTTAAACTAAAAACATGTACTCCCTCTGTATAAAATGTAAGATCTTTTAGATCACTAAAGTAGTGAACCAAAAGATGTTATATTTTCTTACATAGGTTAGTATCTGTGAATTAACAACCAAAAAGTAAGTTGTTGAAATATTTATCTAAACAACTGCATCAGCAATCAAGAATGAACATGTATCTATGAATTCAGAATAAAAAATCCAGGAGTTGTTGGAAACTAATGTAAACAGGTGTATCAAAAATCAACAACATGTAGTAGGAGAACAAGAAATTCACAAGGCAACAGACTGGATGTTGCATGCATACGAATCTGTGTGCAAAATTCTCATAAGGCGATGGACTAAATGTTGCATGCAGATGAATCTGTGTGCACAAAATAGAGAAGCAGGACAACAATAAATTGACAAGAAGAAGAAGGCCAACATATGTGCTGCTACTCGGGAACTACAAACGAAATTTACAGGAAGGAAAACTCAAGGATCCAGGGAGAGGGGGCGACGCAGAGGAAGAGGAACCGTTATTTGAGAGTCGTGGCAGTAAGGACGAAGCGCCATCGGGCATGCCCGTCTGAAATACTCATTGGGACGAGACTCCTCGCTTTCCTTTTCTTTTTGAGATCTCTTTTTTATTTTTGATAAGGGGGACTCCTTGACGTGGCTTGAGACTGCGTCAGTATTTCCCCAAAGAGGAAGAGATGATGCATCACAGCGATGGTAAGTATTTCCCTCAGTTATGAAACCAAGGTATCGAACCAGTAGGAGGATCACCAACACCTAGTAAACATCACCTGCACACAAAGAACAAATACTTGCAACCTGACGCGAAAGAGAGGTTGTCAATCTCTCTACGGTAAAAAGATAGATTAGGATATGATAGATTGGATAGATAGATCTCTCAAGAACACAAAATAAAAGAGGCAAATAAAAAGTGCAACAAGGTATTTTTGGGTTTTTTAATAATAGAGCGCCAGCAAACACGGAGTTCACTCGTTGAGTTTTGGTGCGTTGGAACGCACCAGCGAACACGGAGTTCACTCGGTCAGTTTTCGCACATCGGAACGCACCCGCGAACACGGAGTTCACTCTTTGAGTTTTGGCGCGTCGGAAGGCGCCAGCGAACATGCAGTTCACTCGGGCCGTGACATCGTGAAATCCCCGGAGATTTCGAAATCGTGGGGAAGCGGGCGCACGCAATCGTGACGGTTGTGTGAGGAAAGTGGGGGAAGTGGCCGCGGTGCCTCGATTTTCTCGCCGTGAATTTTGCCACGCGTCCCCGCAATACTGCCCTGGAGATATCACGGATCTTCATGCACCCGTTAATTGCGCGGTTGCCACAGATCCGACGGCCGGGATTTCGCCGAGTTGGAGTATTAAAGAAGGCCCGGAGGGAGATAGGAAAAACGTCCTCATTCTCTGCCTCTCCGATTTCCTCCTCTGCTCCGTCGAGAGCTTTGCCTATGCCACCGATTCCCCGATTCGCTGTTGCCCCTCGCCGGAGATGACGAAGAGCGCCACCGCGAGAGCCGAGAGGGCGAAGAAGTCCTCACGCGAGTCCTCCTCGAGAGAGAGCACCTCGGCTGGCCTCGTCCAGGGAGACTGGTTGGCCTCTCGGGCCACGGCTAGCCGGTTGCAGGACCTGGAGTGCCAGGGTCTCCTGGCCACCGGAAGCTGGAGGCTGCCGGAGAAGTGGGAACTTGAGCCAGCACCGCGCGGGAACGAGAGGGTCCTCCTCATGACTCACCTCGACCGAGGTTTCTCTTTTCCCCCACATCCTTTCTTCCGTGCGTTCTTGGATTTTTTCGGGGCCCAACTTCACCATCTTCCCCCAATTCCATCACCTATCTGGCTGCTTTTGTTTCTCTCTATGAGAACTTTCTTGGTAGCAACCCACACTGTGGTTTATTCAAACACTTCTTCACATGTCGAGTGATGAGTGTGAAGAAAACCACTTTGACTGAGGAGAAGACGAACGTAGTTCAGCTGTGTGGGGGCCTGGGCATTCAATTGAGGGGTAAAGGTAGTTTCCCTTCGATGACTTTCCCGGAGACTGTTAAGGGTTGGCAGTCGACTTGGTTTTACTATGAGGACATCCCAGTCGGAGAGGGTCAGTCGGGCCTCCCACCATGTTCGGCCGAATGCATTTGGCGACTCCCTAAGTTGACCATGTCCAAGGAGGAGAGAGTAGAGGTAGACATCCTAGTGATTGCTCTGGTATCCCTCGTGAACCAGGGTATCAACAGTCTGGACCTGCTGGAGGTCTTCTTCCAGAGAAGGATTCAGCCCTTGCAGGCCAGAGCCCACCCTACGTGGCTATAATCAGGTCCGAGTGACCCAACACGTATGCACCCGGAGGAGCTCAGCGAAGAGGCCGTGGCGAACAAACTCAAGGCCATCACCCCAGCTCGAGATAAACCCAGAGGCACGAGGCGTGTGCCTCCATACTCGATTGAGAATCCGACAAATTAGGTAAATCCCGAGTGCCTTTATTGTTTCTGAGTGATGCAACTTTCATTTATCAAATCTTTGATTGATGTAACTTTTATTCTAACAGGGTTCACGGGCATGGTGAGCTTGATCCCCGCTGGTAACCACGCTCCTGCTAATGTGGCAAGCGACAACAAGCGCCATGATGACTCGGACAGAGAGGGGGGTTATGTGGAAGACATCGAAGGAGGAGGAGATGAGAAGGAGTCGGAACCAGGAGACGAGGAGGAATCTTCCCCTTCAGAGGAGGTCCTTCCCGAGCCCCGTACGAGGGCGCGCCAGGACCCTGGGTCCGTGGAAGCAACACAGGAGGGCCGGGTACCGCCATGTCTTCTGCGGTTATTCCTCCCACTCGGACTTCAAAGCATGGGCGATCTAAGCCCACTCTATGTCCAGAGAAAGGCACCAAGCAGCCGAACATCCAACAAACCTCGGAAGGCTGTTCTGGCCAAGACCAAAATGAACATGTCGGTCGATTCTATGTAAGTATCTTCATACCGACTGTTACCTTAAATGATTGACCGAATGATGTAACATTTCGAGTGGTACTTCTGCAGGGCTGACACTTCGACTGCTTCGCTAGAGAAGGACAAGGGCGAGGTCGACGCTGCGACTTCAAAAGGTAACACTTGATTTTGATCATGTATGGTCTTTGAACTCTTCATTTCCTCTTTGGACTTATTTATGAATGATCTTGAAATATTTGCAGAGCCACGTGAAGTGATTGAGATCGATGTGGACGACCTGGTCGACCCACCGAATCTTACCACCAACATGGATGTCGTAATGCGGGACGTCTCGCCTGTTCAAGCGCCAGCACCAGCTCGGGGAACCTCTTCGGGAACCGGATCAGCACTCTGAATGCCTTTGACAATTCCACTTGCGACTAGTGCCATCGAGTTGCAGCGCGTCCCGGAGGACCAGGTGGGGGCAAGTAAGGAGGCTTTGATCCAACTGAGGCTGATGAACGAAAAGCTGAAGGAGGCACACGACGCCGGCGAGGCTTTGGAGAAGAATGTCCGAGTAAGTACTCTTGTAAGTACCTTCTCTAGACAAAAAAAATGTGTTGCCGATGTTTTTGGAGTTCCGAGTGGGTTTGCGTCAGGGGCACACCCACTGGGTGTTTGTGGGGGCGCGCTGAGCGCACCCACTGGGTGGAGTCCCCGAGACTGCCGCCGACTGAAGCAGTCGGCGGAAGTCTGAGAATCCGAATGTTGTTCGTAGGAGATCTTGTAGGCATACTTCTGGAAGAGGATGCGGTGATGGTCCATGGACCAGAGCCTCTCGACGTTGACTGTCAGGGTGTAGTACCCGTAGTTTTCCAGTGGGGGCACGCTGAGCGCACCCACTAGGTGTAATCCCCGAGGCTACCGTCGGCTAAAGCAGTCGGCAGTAGTCACAGAATCCGAATGCAGCACGATCGGAATGATGAGATACTTTTCGAAGAGAATGCGGGTATGGTCCATGGACCAGAGCCTCTCGACGTTGACCGTCAGGGTGTAGAACCCGTAGTTCTCCAGTGGGGAAGCGCTGAGGGCACCCACTAGGTTTAGTCCCCGAGGCTGCCGTCGGCTGAAGCAGTCGGAGGTAGTCTGAGAATCCGAATGTAGTACGATCCAAATGATGAGATACTTGTCGAAGAGGATGCGGTGCTGGTCCATGGACCAGAGCCTCTCGACGTTGACCGTCGGGGTGTAGAACCTGTAGTTCTCTAGTGGGGGCGCGCTGAGGGCACCCACTGGGTGTAGTCGCCGAGGCTGTCGACGGGTGAAGCAGTCGGCGGTAGTCTCAAAATCCGAATGATATTTGTCTTTAACCTTATACTTGAGCTTGATTGTTATCACTGATGTTTCCTTGTTTCTTGTTGACAGAGCATGTGCGATCTCGGGACTCGTTACAATGCCCTTGAGAAGGAGGTACAGCACTTGTGTCGCAGTCTCGAAGCTGAGAAGACCAATAGTACTTGTCTGGAGAAAGAAAAGCGATCACTCGGAGGTAATCGAATCTTGACCGAGTACTTTTGGACTTGAACCTTTTTCCCTGTTCTACTGAAAGTGCTTCACCAGATGTACGTAGTGAGAATCTTCAACTTTCTAAGAGACTCCGGGCTTCCATTTCTATAGAGACCATGAAGGAGGACCTGGAGAAGAAAGACTGCCAACTGGCAACTGCCCAGAAGGAGGCCAGTCGTAAAACGAAGGAAGATGAAGACAAGCTGAAGTCCCTCGACAAGTGGGGGGAGGAGAAGAAAGCCCGGGAAGATGTCGCCAGGAGGAGCACTGTGGAGGCGGTCGAGGCCGAGGCGAAACTGAAGCAAGTCGCATCCAAAAAGTAGGAGCTGGAGAAGCTTATTGAGGACCACTTCAGCGAGATGAATGACAGGCTCAAAGGTACGCATTATGCATGACTAAGTTCCAAATCATTTCACTTCAACTCTTCTCCCCCATTAACTCCCTTCTTCTGAATGTTGATCAGATCTCTCCTAGGATGCTGAAGAGGAAACTTCCAAAATCGAGAAGGAGCTAGATCCGAGTGCGGGTCTTCTTCATGACAGCTCGTCTCTTGCACTGCTTCGACTCGACGAGTGCACTGCAGAAGCAGCTATCTTCCTCAACCGTTTACGCAAAGCGGACAAGGAGATTGACAAGGAAATCTCTTGAAGAGGAGTCCCCGAGTGACCTGGATGTCTTCCTCAACCATCTGCGGGACATGCCATGCCGAGTGCAACTATGGAACAAATCTGCAGCCCGCGCTGGCGCAGACATTGCTCTCTCCCTCGTCGGTGTGCATTGCAAGGGCATATACGAGGAGAAGTTGAAGTCGCTGAGGGTCGTCAACTGAAAGAATGCCAACATTGAAGATTTCATGGAGACCTTCCTACCGGCGGCTACTCGAATCGCAAAGGTTATCGACCTCGGCAACTTCACCGACGCGGCATCCCCGACACCAGCCAAGTGAACCTCGGATAAAAATCTTTTAAGTGATATTTGCCTCGGTATGCCAAATGATTTCCGTATCCGTACATTCGCCGTGACTGTGCGTCCACAACTATTTGCACTTTTGCTTCGAACTGCAAGACATTTGAATGCCTTCATTTGACCGTTTTGAGCACTTGGCCCGATTTTCCCGAGTGTGGATGTTGTCCTCACTCGTCATAGTTTTTAACTTAGGCGAAATCAGGTTCGCAGCTAAGTCCCTGAGTATGGATCATGTCCTCACTCGGACTAGGTTTTTAACTTAGGCGAAATCAGGTTCGCAGCTAAGCCCCTGAGTGTGAACGATGTTCTCACTCGGAGTAGATTGTAACTTAGGCGAAATCAGGTTGGCAGCTAAGCCCCCGAGTGTGAACGATGTTCTCACTCGGAGTAGATTGTAACTAAGGCGAAATCAGGTTGGCAGCTAAGCCCCCGAGTGTGAACGATGTTCTCACTCAGAGTAGATTGTAACTTAGGTGAAATCAGGTTCGCAGCTAAGCCCCCGAGTGTGAACGATGTTCTCACCCGGAGTTGATTGTAACTTAGGCAAAATCAGGTTCGCAGCTAAGCCCCTGAGTGTGAACAATTTTCTCACTCGGAGTAGATTGTGACTTAGGCAAAATCAGGTTCGCAGCTAAGTCCCGAGTGTGAACAATGTTCTCACTCGGAGTAGATTGTAACTTAGGCAAAATCAGGTTCGCAGCTAAGCCCCCGAGTGTGAACGATGTTCTCACTCGGAGTAGATTGTGACTTAAGCAAAATCAGGTTCGCAACAAAGCCCCCGAGTGCGAACGATGTTCTCACTCGGAGTAGATTGTGACTTAGGCGAAATCAGGTTCGCAACTAAGCCCCCTAGTGTGGATGATGTCCTCACTCGGAATAGATTTTGACTTAGGCGAAATCGGGTTCGCAGCTAAGCCCCCGAGTGAGAACGATGTTCTCACTCGGAGTAGTTTGTAACTTAGGCGAAATCAGGTTCGCAAGTAAGTTTATCCATGCACCCACAAGGTATGAGGACAACAAACAAAAGAAAAAAATCAACAAAGATTATGGAAAGTAAAGACTTTTATTCATCGAATTCACTCAGAAGTTGATTACAGGAATGACAGAGTGTTTTTATACTAAGAGTAGAACTTGCGAAGCAGGTCCACGTTCCACGCTCGAGGCTCTTCCGCATCGGTTTTGAAGTTATACAACCGGTAGGACCCATTGTTCATGACTTTGGAGATTGCAAAAGGCCCTTTCCACGGAGGCGCTAACTTGTGTGGCTTCTGCTGATCCAATCGGAGAACAAGGTCACCTTCTTGAAAATCGCACTTTCTGACTTGTCTGTCGTAAAGTCGTCTCAAGTCTTGCTGATATAGCGTCAACCTGATCAAGGCTAACTCTCTCTCTCTTCCTCTAAGAGGTCCAGACCATCCTGGTGTGCTACTTCTGCTTTGTGTTCATTGTAGAGTTCCACTCGGGGAGCGTTATGGCGGACATCACTCGGCAGAACCGCTTCGGACCCGTATACCATAAAGAAAGGAGTGCGCTTGGTTGACTGATTCATAGTCGTCTGAATGCCCCAGAGGACAGACGGTAGTTCTTCAACCCAAGCGCCAGCAGCAATTTCTAGATCTCTCATCAATCGGGGTTTAACCCTTGAAGAATCATCCCGTTTGCTCATTCTGCTTGTCCATTCGACTACGTGTGAGCTACGAAAGCGTAATTAACCCGAGTACCCTGATTGTAGCAGAACTCACGAATTCATCTGAATCGAAATTCTTCCCATTATCGGTGATGTTATCATGGGCAACTCCGAATCTGAAGATAATGTGCTGAATGAAACTCACGGTAGTAGTTGCATCCAAGCTTTCAATGGGCTTCGCGTCGACCCACTTAGTGAACTTATCCACTGCAACCAACAGATGGGTAAACCTAGTCGACCCTGTATGCAGGGGGGCCGACCATGTTGAGGCCCCACACGGCAAACGGCCAGGTGAGCGGGATCGTGTTGAGTGCAAATGCAGGCTTGTGTGTCTGATTCTTGAAAAACTGACATCCAACATAGAGATCGACCATGTCTTTTGTCGCTGCGTTGGCTCGGGGCCAGTAATACCCTGCACGAAACGACTTTGACCAACGTCCGAGAGGACGCGTGATGGCCACTGAGGGAGTCCTGGTTTAAGGGGTCCTCGGGAGGCCGACTTATTTCCTATGGGCCGGACTATATGGGCCGCTTACCGAGCATTGGATTGATCAACGACCCTGCCTCTGGGAAGGAAGCTTCTGGAATCTTGGTGTGTCTTCCACGTTTGGAGTAGTGAATAGGCATGTTTATCCCTTCGACGTGTAACCGACCATGTGTGAACCGTAGGTACCCTCGGCGTCTATATAAGCCGGAGGGTTTTAGGTTGTAGGGCAGAGACAACTCATCTAGGGTTTTAGCTATTCGATCTCGAGGTAGAACAACTCTGTAACCCTCATACCATCAATATAATCAAGCAGGACGTAGGGTATTACCTCCATAGGAGGGCCCGAACCTGCGTAAACATCGTCTCCTTCGTCTCCTGTTACCATCGATTCTAGTCTCACAGCGCTGGACCCCCTACCCGAGATCCACCGGTTTTGACACCGACATTGGTACTTTCATTGAGAGTTCCGCTGTGATCGCCAAAGGAATCGATGGCTCGCCTCGTCATCAACGAAGAGGTTCGCAATACGGACACTTTCGTCCCCGGACAGATATTCGCTTTCGGCAGCATTGTGCTGCACGCCGACCCGACCGACGATCTAGGCCGTGTCGGAAGTTTCGCCCCTGATCAAGAGGTCAGATTCGGGAACCTAGAGTTCTCCATAGACTCTCGGGGCGACCTGTCACTAACCGGGCTCGTGGTCTTGCCTGCCATGCCCGAAGACTCTGAGGCCTTAACCTCAGATCCATCTTTCGGTCCCGCCTACGGGATCTGCCCGGGTGAGGACCCGACTTTTAGTCCGGAGCCGGTCATAGTGCCAGATGTCCGGACACCTGTTCTTGCCAAACACTTCCCCCACGCGGACGCATCAGAGGTTAGCTCTGGAAGCTCCGAGCAGGCCGACCCGATCGAGCTCTCGATACTCAACGAGGCCCTAGATCGGATCTCGTCGATGAAGATTACTGACGACCCGACCCCGATCTGTGCTCAGATCGGGCTCAAGGCGGGTCAGGACGAATTTTTCGTCCCACCCACCACCTACTTGGTAGCCACTGTCGAGGATTTAAATGACATGTTGGACTACGCCTCTGAGGAGGCAGAATATATGGATGAGGAGGATCGCGCCCTCACCCGCGTTAACATTGGGCGGTGGACTGCCACCTCCACACACGACGTCTATATGGTGGACACCCCGAAAAACGATGGCGACAAATAGGGTGAAGCGCCGTCAAGGCGCCGGAAGCCGCATAAATGGTCGAAAGGAAAAAAGGGAAGAAAAGCTATCGATGGCACCGGGGACGGAGATACCCCGGAAGACCTCGGCGATCCCGAAATCCCCGAACACCCTTTAGATGGTCAGGAGAGGCCGGAAGACCGGTGCAATCCCGACTATCTAAATGTTTCCGAGGACGACAATTACCTCCACCCTGTCGAGGAGGAGGACATCCCGGAAGCCGATGACTTCGCCATCCCCGATAATCTTGAAGATCAGGAACTGTTCAGGCAACAGCTTATAGCCATGGCCCGCAGCTTGAAAGCAAAAGAACAGCAGCTTAAAGCCGAACAAGACAACCTCAACGATCGATGGACGAGAGTCCTCTCAGCTGAGGAAGGATACGGTACTGGTCTATCGGACCAACCTAAGAGCTATCCACGCAGAAGGCTGCTGCCACAATTCGATGACGAGCTCACTGATACGCCGTCCCCCAAACATACCCCGTACGACAAGCCAGACCGCCCTCCTCGTGGACAAGACAGGACGGCTGACGACACCGGCTATAGGCCGAGGATACCCCGTAGACGGGGAAAAGAACCACTAGAGCCCGATGACAGGCTCGACCTGCGACACGACATGGACTATAGAGCAGGTCGTACGCGATCCATCTACGGATCCAGAGGATACTCACCCGATAGACGGGAAGGGTACCGGCCTTGGTTTGACCGCAACAATAAAGGTCGGGAACTAAACAGGGCTATGACAGACGCCGATCACCGGCGCGACATAGCTCGGGTCAGAGGCGCTGCCCACCCACTGTGCTTCACGGACGAGGTGATGCAGCATCAGTTCCCGGAAGGGTTTAAACATGTAAACATAGAACAATACGATGGGACAACTGACCCAACTGTATGGATCGAGGATTTTCTCCTCCACATCCACATGGCGCGAGGAGATGACCTCCACGCCATCAAGTACCTACCCCTGAAGCATAAGGGGCCAGCTCGGCAATGGTTAAATAGCCTCCCCGAAAACTCCATTGGGTGCTGGGAGGATTTAGAAGATGCATTCCGATCTAACTTCCAGGGCACTTATGTTCGGCCGCCGGACTCCTCCTACCTAAGCAACATCGTCCAGAAGCCAGGAGAATCCGCGTGGCTATTCTGGAATCGGTTCTTAACCAAGAAAAACCAGATCGTTGACTGCCCGGACGCCGAAGCAATAGCCTCTTTCAGGCACAATATTCGGGATGAGTGGCTGGATCGTGAGCTCGGCCAGGATAAACCAAGGACAATGTCCGCCCTTACATCACTAATGACTCGCTTTTGCGTGGGCGAGGATAACTGGCTAGCAAGACGTAGCCACAACCCCGAAGACCCCGGAACCTCCGAAGTTCGGGATGGAAACGGGAAACCAAAGCGCACCAAGAATAAGCGCCGGCACAACAACAGTGATGCTGATGACACGGCCGTTAATGTGGGATTCCACAATTCCCGACCTGGGCAGCGGAAGAAGCCTCCTAAAGGCAATCGCGACGGACCCACCCCGCTGGACAAGATCATGGAGAGGCCTTGCCAGATCCATGGCACTCAAGAGAAGCCCGCCAACCACACCAACCGTAACTGTTGGGTATTCAAATAGGCTGGCAAACTCGCATCCGAGGACCAAGGCAAGAGCCCACGCAGCGAGGAGGAGGATAAGCCCCACGGTCCGATCGGTGGCGGACAAAAGAAATTCCCTCCAGAGGTAAAAATAGTAAATATGATATACGCCACTCATATACCCAAAAAGGAGAGGAAGCGCGCCCTTCGAGAGGTCTACGCCGTAGAGCCTGTAGCCCCGAAGTATAACCCATGGTCGGCATATCTGATCACCTTCGATAGACGTGACCACCCGACCAGTATCCGGCATGGGGGTTCGGCCGCCCTCGTCCTAGACCCCATCATAGACGGGTACCACCTCACTAAAGTCCTAATGGACGGAGGAAGTATCCTCAATCTGATTTACTCCGACACGGTGAAAAAGATGGGCATAGATCCGTCAAGGATCAAACCTGGCAACACTACCTTTAAAGGAGTGATCCGAGGCATCGAAGCCATGTGCACGGGCTCTGTAAGCCTGGAAGTAGTGTTCGGCTCGCCCGATAATTTTCGAAGCAAGGACTTCATCTTCGACGTCGTACCTTTCCTCAGCGGCTCTCACACCCTGCTCGGCCATACAGCGTTCGCTCGCTTTAATGCCGTCCCACACTACGCATACCTCAAGCTCAAAATGCCCGGCCCCAAGGGGGTCATTACTGTGAATGGCAACACAGAGCGCTCCCTCCGAACTGAGGAACATGCATTGGCCCTGGTGGCCGAATTCCATTACACTGATGATCGGCAAACGCCGACATCTGCCGTAAAAGCACGTAAGGGTGGGAAGCGAGCTCGGTCTCAACCTCAAGTACCAGAACCTTCTTCTCCCCATAAATAGGGACTCGCCCCCCATCGCATAGCCCTAGAACCAGCAAAGTACGTGCCAAGGAGGCACAACTTCGCGCTCAAAATTCCATGGGCAGCGATGGGGAAAAACCATCAAAGGGTAAGTGTTCGGCTGGACCGAACTATCACTACATGTACCATAAAGTACCTGCTAAGGCGTAAAGCTCATTCACACCTCGGCGACTTCTCAAGACTTTTCTCCAAAGTCCGCTCGCCGAACAGCAAAACCCATAGCGGTATACAACTCCTTAGGAGACGCAGGAGCGGACAAACGACAGGGCACATCGAGGACGTCAGGTCACCCATCGAAGACCCCTGGTACAACCCCTCCTGTAAGGTTTTATTTCATTTTTAAAATACCTGTAAACAGTTGCATCGGCAATTTGAATAATAAGAGTTGTTGAGTAAAATACAGATATATCATACATGATCGCTTCGCTGTCTTTTTTGGCACACTCTCTATTTTCCTCCTCTTCTTGCGAACCTGTTTGGTATACTTTACGATGCAACCGGCTAATAGACCGGGGGCTCGAACTTAAAAAATCGCCCTAAGCACAACTGATTTTGCGTTCGGCATCTTGGAATTCCGCTTTATATGCATTGGTTCTGAACTATGTATTGGGTCAATAGTTGGGTTGCCCGGCTCCTGTGCTTGCCCCTTTACGTTCCGCTCGTTCGGCTAAAAGGGGAAAGGGAGAACCACTGCGATTGTGCGTCCGGCTAGCCTGGTCAAGCACCTCAGCGGAGAAAGCCGAAAACTGACTGTCATAGTATGCGAGAACCGGTTGGGAATCCGAGCTTAAATAAACCTCGTTAGAGGTTATTCCGTGTCATGCGATGGGTTTGGTATTAGTACAAACCATGTGATATCGGCTTTGTCCGCGGTTCATCCGAACATCACAAACCCCTGGGGCCTAGTCATCAGCCCCCCGCACTCCTTTCTCGCGCCCCTACGGCTAAGTGAAAGCAATAAAGCATTATGGTCCGATTGCCTTGTCCGCCCCACACTACCGCCTTCGGGTACCGATAGCTCGGCTAAGGATCACAGTAAATTGGCAAAGACACCCCGCGTAGTATCTACATGGGGGCTGAAGCCGATGACTCGCAACTTTCAGTTTCATCGGCCACACAGGAGTTATAAAGGATGCAAAACACGAAATACATGATAAACCATGCATCTTAAATATAAACGCGTTAAAAGGTCTTCGGACATATTACAACGCCTTTACTCATAAATGTTTTCTCTCGAACACTGAGCTTCTATTGCCCGAGAACCCTCCATAACTACGGAGAAGTATCGCTCAGGGCACCTATGCTCCTTTCCAGGGGGCGGCGGAGCAGTGGCTATCTTCGTCGGATCAAGACCCGACCAGTGCACCTTGACCCTTGCGAAGGCCATTCGAGCTCCCTCGATACAGGAGGACTGCCTTAGTGCGTCGATCCGAGGCGAGGCATTGCTCAGCTTCTGCACCAGGCCGAAGTAGCTGCTCGGCAATGGCTCGTCGGGCCATAGCCGGATGCAGATATCCTTCATGGCCGACTCCTCCATCTGGTGCAGCTCCATCAGCTGCTTCAGCTGCTCAACGAGGAGAGGAGAGCGCTTGGAGGCTTCAAATTGCGCACAAAAGAGCCGAGCTTTAGCTCCCTCTCCCCGCAAAGCATAGAACTGGTTCACGTCCGCTGTGCTCTTCTGGAGATCCGAGCAGGCACCTGAGGAATGCCACACTTGGGTAAGCAATGCGAACGTGCTATCCTCGAAGACACACTGCAGTAAATACGGCTTACCATCCGTGATAGCCTTGACCTGGCTGACTTGCTCTTCAAAGAACCGCCTATCCAACCGCTCCTTCTTGAGATCGGATTTCAAAGTGGATAGTTCGGCGGCCTCCTCCTTGCCTTTCTGCTCGAGGTCCTAGCACTTTTGACAGGCGTCTTTGAGCTCCTGCTGGATTTCCTCCACCCGAGCCGCATGTTTGGCGCTGGTGGCTTTTAAATCGGAGAGCGCGGCAGCCGCTCATCCGGCCGCCGCCTTCTCGCTCGCGGCCTCCCGTTTCGCCTCCTGAAGCTCAGCCTTGAGCTTCTCAATTTCCTTCGCCGAGGCTGCGTAAGCATCAAACATATAAAAATACTGCTTCGACAGTACGGTGATGAAGAATTCGGATATTATAATCCGGCTTACCTTGCGCCTCGTCGAATCTCTTATTCAGAGCGTCGAGCTCATCTTCGGAGCTCTTGAGCTTCCGACTTAGCTCGTCTAGCTCGACGGCATTAACAGTCGCCGCCGATGACGAAGCCTACACATAACAAACTACTATTAGGTTACATGGATTCAAACCTCCGAACTATCATAAACATGATCACATGTTCGGTCCTCTTAATGGGCTATTCCGAACAAATATTGTCTCATGCATTGTCCGGTTAATGGTCTATGATTGACCCCCAGGTGAGTTTTTCCAAACTCACCTAGGGCTCGGGGGCTGCTATATATATAACGATAGCGCAAAAAATAGTAAATTAAGAAAACATTACGAGGCTTACCTGGAAGCCCGTCAGGAGTCCCTTGAAGGCCTCCTTCAGTCCGCTATCAACGGACTGAATGCTTTGTAAAACCGCACCCATAAGGGTGAGGTGCTCCTCGGAGATGGAGGCACTTGACAGAGCCTCCCCCATAGCCGGCCACCCATTGGTCGGTGACGCCGGTGGAGACCGGTTAACCCGATCTCCAACCGGGGATTGAACCGGTGCCTCCGGCGGCATGGTGCGCTTCGGAGAAGACCTCGGAAGGGACTGGACATCCCCTCGTCCGGTCTCCTCAGTATCCGGGAGGGGCTTTTCCCCCCGGTCTTCGGCGGCCGAGGCGTTAGCCTCGACCATGACGTCGTCGCCCCCACCTCTGGTGTTCGGCTCCAAAGGAGCCTGTTGGGATGACACCTCCGAGGCATCCTTCGCGGAGCCCGAAGGAGAGGGGTGCGATGCGGTCCCGCTCTCCGCTAGCTCGGCGGGCGGGGTCTCCCCGTCCGAGACTTGATCGGTGGGGAGAACGCGTGGTGGGCTGCAAGTCAATAGGCGCTCACATGTTAATAACATTTAAAACTTAGCGCTAATAGCTCAGGAAGTCTTCGGATCTTTACCTTCGAGCTGGGGGCTTGATCCCGAGGTTCCTTCGTGGAACCTTCTCGAAGTCCTCGGACTCGGTATCCGAGTCCGAACTGTTGTCGGACAGAGTTAACTGTGTCCGACGCGCTTTCTTCGGGGCGGGAGGAGGTACATCCTCTGTGGCGTCCGATGACGCCGCCCTCTTTCTTGCGAGGGGGGAATCACCTTCCCCCTCGTCCTCGTCCTCCTCCTCTTGATTCGAGGAGGCATGAGTTTCCTCGGACACAGCCTCCGGCTGGTCCCTCATGCGCAGGCCTTCTCAGCCTGGTTTCTTCTTCTTCTCCTTCTTCTCTGGCGCCTTGTAAGGCGCCACGACAAGCATCTCTGACAGCAGCTGGGACCTAGGGTCTTCGGGCTGTGGAGTCGGGCATTTGATGCCCGTGGCCTTGCTCAACCGTTCCTGTGGAAGTGATTGGAAAGTGCTTAGATTTTCTTCAGGAAAACGAAGCCGATCAAACGAAACTATGTCATACCTGGGAAGGGGGTTTATCGGCGCGCAAGCCCTGGTCCTCCTTCTTGGCTGGCTAGTTCTCCTGCACCTTGAACAGCGCCTTCCACAGCTTCTCCCGAGTGGTGCGGAAGAGCTGACGAATCATAGGCTCATCGTCAAGCCGATAAGTCCACATAGGAGAGTCCCGGCGCTGGCAGGGGAGGATGCGCCGCCGGAGCATAATCTGGACCACGTTGGTCAGCTCAATTTTGTCCTTGATCATGTAGGCGATGCGCCCTGCAGGTCGTCCACCTCTGTATCCGACCCCCAGTCGAGGCCCTTTCGGACCCATGAGGTCAATCTGGTCGGGGGACCGGATCTGAATTCGGTAGGAACAGTTCCGCCCTCCTCCCTTGGCTCGGTGATGTAAAACCACTCTTTTTTCCAAGTCTTGATGGTGTCGATCAAGGTGCCGGACGGCCATCCTACACGGGGAAGCTTGCTTATGATCGCCCCGCCGCAGTCTGCGTGTTCGCCTACGACGCACTTCGGCTTGATATTGAATACCTTGAGCCATAGTCCGAAGTGTGGTTCGACCCGCAAGAAGGCCTCGCAGACGATGATGAAGGCCGATATGTGCATAAAGGAGTTCGGCGAGAGGTCGTGGAAGTCGAGTCCGTAGAAGAACATGAGGCCCCTAACGAAGGGGTGGAGTGGGAAGCTCAGTCCTCGGATGAAGTGAGGAATGAAAACCACCCTCTAGCCTGGTTTGGGGGTAGGGATCACCTGGCCCTCCTCCGGGGCGCGGTGGAAGATGTTGGCGGGGAGGTAGCCGGCATCCTTGAGGTCCCGGATTTCCTGGTCTGTGACTGTGGAAGCCTCCCACTTGCCGTGGGAGCCGGAGCCGGCCATGGCTAAGCTCGGAGGAGGAAGGGTGGAAAACCTAGATCTGAGCTCTAGAGGCTCAATATATTGGGAAAGCAGGGATGCGAATGGGAAGCGCGGTTAAGCCTTGGGGTTTTCTTTCCCTTTTATTGGGCTTGTCGCCGGTTAGCCTCCCTTCACTGCGCCGTGAATCCCTCCGCTTCCCAAGATGTGTGTGCCGTTATACACGCATGATTAAACATATCCCATGTGAAACGGAGCACGATCTGTGCATTGATGGATCGTGCTGGGGAAAACGGCCTCGAACCACGAATCGAGTTTTTGCGACAGGTTCAACGATCGTGGTGGGCCGTGACCTTTCATCTGAAAGGTTGTCAGGGAGCACTATTTACTCCTTGGCGTTTGGCCTTCAGGGCCGAGTTATTCAGGGTGTTCGGACAACCCATGATCGGGAAAACTACACGTCGTCGGACGCCGAACTAAACTCGGCCGATCACTATTTGGAGAAAGGAACTCGCCTCGCAAGTTCGGGGGCTACTGAGGGAGTCCTGGTTTAAGGGGTCCTCGGGAGGCCGACTTATTTCTTATGGGCCGGACTATATGGGCCGCTTACCGAGCATTGGATTGATCAACGACCCTGCCTCTGGGAAGGAAGCTTCTAGAATCTTGGTGTGTCCTCCACGTTTGGAGTAGTGAATAGGCATGTTTATCCCTTCGACGTGTAACCGACCATGTGTGAACCCTAGGTACCCTCGGCGTCTATATAAGCCGGAGGGTTTTAGGTTGTAGGGCAGAGACAACTCATCTAGGGTTTTAGGTATTCGATCTCGAGGTAGATCAACTCTGTAACCCTCATACCATCAATATAATCAAGCAGGACGTAGGGTATTACCTCCATAGGAGGGCCCGAACCTGGGTAAACATCATCTCCTTCGTTTCCTGTTACCATCGATTCTAGTCTCACAGCTCGGGACCCCCTACCCGAGATCCGCCGGTTTTGACACCGACAGCCACAGGTTCCCGAATGAATCTCGTGGAAAATCTGCAGCCCTTCCTCTGGGATTTGCATTTTTGTGCCACACCTATAGTGCATTTCTTGTATAGTTGCTCTCCCATCACTTCAAAGGATTTGGATCATCGGATGATCCGTCGGGCTTCCTCTTCTTCCTGAGGGAGCCCTTGCCAGACCAAGTAAGCTAAGTAAGGTTGGGTCCACTCGCGTGTGATCACCAACATCTCTTGAACGAGATCCACTACAACCGGAATATCATCCTCAGTCGGATTAGAAGGTCCGACTGCCTGTGGGGGCTCTTCAGTGAAAGGGTCTTCTTTGACTGAAGGAGAGCACATGTGCTCAAGAAATATGCCCTTCGGAACGACCCGTCGAGTAGAGCCGATTTTTGCCAGGTCATCGGCGGCCTGGTTCTTCACTCGGGGTATATGGTGCAGCTCCAAGCCTTCAAAGTTCTTTTCCAACTTCCAGACTACATTACAGTATCCAATCATGGCTGGACTCCGGATATCCCATTCCTTCATCACCTGATTGACCACGAGGTGCGAGTCGCCGAATATCATCAAGCGTCGGACACCGAGCGAGATAGCCATTCGGAGCCCATATAGGAGGGCTTCGTACTCGGCCTCATTATTTGACGAGTCGAAGTGGATTTGAAGGACATAGCTCAGTCGGTCTCCTCTGGGGGAAACGAGAACTACTCCAGCTCCGGACCCTTGAAGCATCTTAGATCCATCAAAAAACATGGTCCAATGTTTGAGGATGCTTGGTGCTGGTTGTTCCTGCTCTATCCACTCAGCCAAAAAGTCCACAAGTGCTTGAGATTTGATCGCCTTCTTGGCTTCAAACTTGATCTCCAACGGGAGGAGCTCAATCGCCCGTTTTGCCACTCGGCCCTTGGCGTCTCTATTATGCAAGATTTCCGACAGGGGAGCATCGCTGATAACTGTGACCAAGGGCTCTTGGAAGTAATGAGATACTTTCTTCACAGTGAGGTAAATGTCATAAACCAGCTTCTGATAGTGTGGATACCATTGTTTGGAAGGAGTCAAGACCTCTGAAATATAATAAACGGGCCTCTGCACTTTTAATTCTTTTCCCGATTCCTCGCGCTCCATAGTGAGGACAGTGCAAACCACTTGGCTTGGAGCCGCGATGTACTAGAGCAAAGGCTCTCGGCTGCCCGGAGCAGCTAACACCGGCTGGTTGGAAAGCAAGGCCTTGAGCTGATCGAATGTGGCTTGCGCTTCAGGGGTCCATTCAAAGGTATCAGACTTCTTCATAAATCGGTAAAGAGGCAAGGCCTTCTCACCGAGATGAGATATGAATCTACTCAGGGCTGCAAGGCATCCCGTGAGCTTCTGAATGTCATGCAGACGGACAGGTTTATTCATTCGGACTATGGTACCGATTTTGTCAGGATTAGCATCGATCCCTCGTTCAGAAACGAGAAAACCGAGTAGCTTACCCGAGGGCACTCCGAATGTACATTTAGCAGGATTGAGTTTTATTTGGAAACGGCGAAGGTTGGCGAAGGTTTCGGCGGGGTCAGCCAGGAGCTCGGAACCTTTCCTTGACTTGACCACGATGTCATCCATGTAAGCCTCTACGTTCCGACTGATTTTCTCTTGCATACACTTCTGAATCATGCGCATAAAAGTTGCCCCAGCATTCTTGAGACCGAATGTCATAGTGATGTAGCAGAGACACCCAAATGGGGTGATGAAAGCTGTTTTTATTTCATCTGGTCCGTACATTTGGATCTGATGGTACCCGGAGTACGCATCTAAGAACGACAGGCATTCACATCCTGCGGTGGAATCTACTATTTGATCTATGTGGCGAAGGGGAAAATGATCTTTTGGGTAGCCCGATTAAGATGCTTGATGTCGATACACATCCGGAGGGACTTCTCCTTCTTCGGCACCAACACAGGGTTGACCAGCCACTCGGAATGAAAGACTTCGCGAATGAATTCAGCAGCTAGGAGCCGAGCGATCTCTTCACCAATCACCTTGCGCTTCTCGTTGGAGGATCGGCTCAAGTGCTCCTTGATTGGTTTGACTTTCTGATCCACTCGGAGTCGGTGCTCAGCCAGTCCCCTGGGAACACCCGGCATGTCAGAAGGCTTCCATGCTAAGATATACAAGTTCTCACGGAGGAGCTGGATGAGCTCGACTTCCTATTTCTCACCGAGTGTTGTCAAGATGTTGGTCGGAGCTGCATTCGGATCGGTGGGATGAATGTGAACCTGCTTAGTTTCGTCGGCCTACTGGAAGGCTGATTCCATTGTCGGTCGCTTAGACTTTAGCAAATCTGCAGTGTCCATTGCCTTCTTGTACCCATCGAGTTCGACTACGAGTACTTGTTCATTTGCAATTTTATAGCCCTGCTGGAGGTACTCTTCAGCGACTTTCCGATCGCCAGTCACCGCGATCACATCATTCGGTCCTGGCATCTTAAGTTTAAGATATACGTAACATGGTCGGGCCATGAAACACGCGTAGGAAGGCCTACCCAGGATAGCATGATATGCACTCCGAAAGTCCACCACTTCAAACGTCAGGGGTTCCTTTTGGAAGTTTTTCTCCCCTCCGAACACATCGTCCAGAGCGATTTGGCCGAGTGACTCGGCTTTCTTCCCAGGGATGACCCCGTGGAAATGCATGTTACTCTTACTCAGGCGGGACATCGGAATGCCCATTGCGCTGAGTGTGTCCGCCTAAATTATGTTGAGCCCACTGCCGCCATTCATCCAGACATTGCGCAGTCGAACTCCATTTACAGTCGGATCAACAACCAGCTCCTGCCTCCCGGGGGTGGCTATGTGGGCTGGGTGATCGGACTTATCGAAAGTAACAGGAGTTTTTGTCCAGTTGAGGCATTTGACGGCAGTCGTAGCTACCAAGTTCACATCCCAATTGATGATCTTCAATCGGCTCTTGCTTTCGACATCCGCGAAGATCATGTGTAGGACCTTGTCGACGTGAGGGTACTCGGGATCATGCTCACTTTCTTCGTCATCGTCCTTCTCTGTAGAGTACTCATTACCCATCTCATGTTTGAGCATTCGGCACTCCCGAGTGGTGTGCTTTGGGAAATGAGGTAGCCCTCCTCATCTTTTTTCGTGTGGATAGCACAGGGCTGATCCAACACTTCAGAATTGTACTTGGTATTCTTCTTGTTGGCCCAGTCTTTTTTCTTTTTCTTCTTGGGCTTCGGCTTCCCCTAACTAGGAACTGCAACCACTTCTGCCTTTCCCGAAGGATCAGCTTTCTGCTTCTGCTTTTTGCCTGCGTTCCCTGCCGATTGAGGGGCATCACCAGCTCGCCCTTTGCCGCAGCGGAGGCGGTCTTCCTCTTCGCCATTGGCGTATTTGTTAGCAATTTCCATGGCCCGACTGAGAGACATATCTCCCGATCGGACAAACTTCAGGATGAGTTCACTGTACCGAGTGCCTACCCTGAAAGCGCAGACGGCCTGGTGCTCGGTGACATTCTCAACTGTGTTGTGTAGAGTAGTCCATCGCTGAATGTACTCCCGGAGAGTTTCATTGTTTTTCTGGACACAATGCTGCAACTCTGTCAATCTAGCCGGACGCTTGTATGTGCCGTCAAATGTCTTGATGAACACTTGCGCCAGGTCCTCCCAGCAATATATGCTGCTAGAAGGCAACTGGTTCAGCCAGGCCCGAGCGGATCCTTCTAGCATGAGGGGAAGATGCTTCATCGCCATGAAGTCATCACCACCCCCAATTTGAACAGCCACTCGGTAATCTTCAAGCCACGTTTCCGGCTTGGATTCGCCATTAAACTTTCCGATCCCCGTCGCCAACCTGTAGTTGGGGGGAATCTCAGCCTCTCGGGTATACCTGCAGAAGCACTCAAGACCTGACGTCCCCCATCCTCTCACTTGGTCTCTGACCAATCAATTTTTATCCACCATTCTCTGCGTGATGGTAGATCTGGCATTGAGTAGCGGAGGGCGTCGGCCAACTTCCTCATAACCTCTGGAGCGAGGAGGAGTCCGATTGTGGTCTTCTCAGTGAGGCCGACCGTCATCATAAGGCCGCTTGCCATACGAACCACCCCTCGGAGGGGGCGTCCGACTGACATCACGGTCGTCGCACCAATGCTCTCCATGCTGGCCTCTCGGAGGAGGAGGAGAGTATCGGTGCTTCCCGTAAGCATGCAGACTATGCACGGACAGGAGAGTGTCAGCCCGAAGGGACTTGCTGTATATATGCTGGTTCGACTGAGACACTTCTGAATTATGTCTCATCATCGTTTTGAGCAGAGTCTGAATCTGCCTAATGCCTTCTCCAGCCGCAGAACCGGAGGGCTGAATGGTTCTCTATGGGAGTGCGCATCACTGGGATCTTTGGTGGCTTGTCATTCGGAAAGAACCGCCGCCTGCTATAACTGGAGCTTGGTTGCTCCCTTGATGCGCGTTCATCGGGTGCTCGCTGGAGCCTCTCTAAACGCTCACGCTCGGCCAAGGTGGCCTGGCGCGTGGCCTCCAAGGTTATCTCCTCCGGGGACGTTCCCGTGATGGGGATGAGGAGGACTTCATCGTCCCTCCTTCTCCTCTCTTCCCGCTGCTGCCGAGTGAGAGGCCGGGGAAAATAACTGTCGTAGGGACCGTCGTCGAGGCGGCCTCCATCTCGGCCATGGGAGCCACCCACGGAGTACTCAGGGGGGCCATGATCGGTGGAATGTGCCATTAGTATCTTAGTAGCGTTTCCGCCGCTTTCACACTCAGACTCATCAGACAGCTCGTTGCCCGATGTGGGAGACAAGTTGACGGTGGGCTCACCGGAGTCGAGCAAGGCGACCTGCTCGGAAGTAGGCTGCCGTGCCATAACATGGTTGAGCCACCGCTACCACCGTGAGCATCCAGAATGCTTGCGACGGTTGGACGCCGAACGGGCCGGCACTGAGCCGTATGGCTCCGATGACTTTCGCAGGAGGACCCCGTGCGCCGCCTCGCTGAAATTCACAGTTCTGCAGGCGGGGAACTCATTCGGGTCCAGCGGTGCACCGTGCAGCCAAGCCGAACCGTCGGCGATGAAGCGGAGGCTGCCGAAGAGAATCTCACCGCCGAGTGCCAGCATGATGGCCGGAGAAAAATGAATCTCCACTTGCGCCGGAGTTTGCTAGAACTGCTGCCCCACGGTGGGCGCCAACTATCGTTGGAGTAATACTGATAGTAGTACAGGGGGTATGTACGAGTAAGGGCGAAGCCTAGCTACGGAGCAAGTGTCACACTCGGATTTTACGAGTTCGGACCCCACTCGGAAGTGGTAAAAGCCCTACGTCTCGAGCCCTGGGTCTAAGTGTTGCTTTGTGTATGTTTCTGATTACAGAGAGTTTGTAACCCTTGCTCTGGCATCGGGGGCTGGCTTATATAGACTGCGCCACCGCCAGCCGAGTGGCATTACGAGGGTCATTAATGCTAGTAACTGCCAGAGTTACTGGAAACTGCGAGAGTTACTGGAAACTACCAAAGTTACTGGAAACTGCCATGTTAACTACGAGCGTTACAGGTAACGTAGTATTTACAACATTTAATGCGAGTTAAGTCCCTCTGCTTCTTCTCGTCCGGGTGCCTAAGCCAAGCCGAGTGGCTAGTAACGTCTGAGTGACTTACATTCGTCCGAGTGCATCTTGTACATTCGTCCGAGTGCCACGATAATCAAGGGACTTTCGTGAACTTGTAGGACCCGAGGTGTGTTCTACATGCGAGGTCGATGACCCTACCCAGGGTAGGTGACCTCGTTAGTGGCAAATGCTAACCACAAACAACCAAAAACCTTTAAAGGAAGCATATGCTCACTACAATAGACTTAACAGCAACCAAACACTCATTCATATCAGTATTGTTGAAATTGCATAGAAGATAGAATGCACCATGTGCTTAAACATCAAATTTTATGATTCAACATCACATTGCGAGAAAACTTAAATAAACAGGGGCGTGTTAAATACACCAGCTTTAACGGGAACCAATTGTATGATTGAACAACCAAATCTAGCAATGAAATTAGACATATGTTCACTACAAACAACCACATATCACGGTAAACAAGGTATATGCTCGCTACAGACAACCAAACGTATACACTAAATTGAACTGAACAATTCATACTCCAGCATATAAAATTGCACTTTTGAACATTACAATTCATACCCCTTGGAAGAGCATGGACTGGGGGTGTGCACCGTGCGCTCCCTGTTGTGGTAGCTGACCTCCTTCCTTTTGGAAGAGCACGTCTGCAGGGTGACGTCCCTGATGTCATGGATGGGCTTTTTCCCCTTGGAAGAGACGGATTGGGCACCCTTGTCATTGTTGTCATCGTCAATGAGATCTGACTTGGTAGCTCACAATGCCGAGCCACCGCCACATATATAGAATGTCACCTTATGAAATGACAAAAGCGTCTCGATGAAGATGAAGGCAAAATCCTGACAGTGAAGCAGAGTAGATCAGCGACGGGGGGCATGGAGGAGATCCAAGGAGGTTGAACCCGAACGGGTGAGGGTGTGTCACTTAACCTGTGGCATAGCCTGCGTCAAGCCATCGCTGTCGACGAGCTCAATATCATAGCCGGCTGCCGGGACATACAGACATGCACGAGCCCACTTATTAGATGCCCCGGTCCAGTCATCGTAGTGAGCTTTCTCGGGGGGGGGGGGGGCTCGGCGGCCACCTCGCCGTCGTCCAACGGACAGGCCTCGATATACCTCTGTTTGGCCATTCGCTCCTCCAGCTCCCCGGGAAGCATAGCCGGGCTGAGGCTGTGACACTCTGGAGTGTGGGGGAGGATGGGGATGCGGATCTGCGGGAAAGAGGGTGCTTCGCAGGCCTACACTACGGGGTGGACCAGAGTTGTGCATGCATTCGACATGGAGGAGCACTACCGTCGATTGCACGGACGACTCTAGTCCAACCCCCTTGTAATGGATCTTCATGAGGACTTCGAGATAGTCATGGGAAGGCCTGCAGAGGATGACAGTGGAGTCGGGGGCGGCGGCGGCAGGCTAGCTAGGGATCGAGCGAGGGAGAGGTGTTCTGCGTGTGGGAGCGGAGGTTTTCCTTTTTTACGTAATCTAAGCAGAGGTTTTGTGGTGGGGAGGGGGGTAGGTGGTGTTGAGGAAATGCCACACGGCTACTGAAAATTTTACTAGGCGGGAGTGAAATGCCAGGATGCCAGGGCTACAGAAAATTTAGATTACAGGATTGAAGCGGCGCGGCCAGCGCGAGAGCAACAAACATTGCACACAGGAGAAACATAATAAGTGTGTGCTATCAAATAGGAAAAACCCGCGGAACCACCATTTTTCAAATGGCTCATGGCGGTAGATATTTTTGCGAGGGAAGTCTCGTGGAGCCCAATCGTGTCCGCCGCCAACCAGTGGACCGTGCTGGTGTGCCAACGTAGGAGGGAATGGTGTCTGTTGAGTGTACAATCGCAAACTGTTGGGACATTCGAATCGTTTGCTATTTACTCCTAGAATAATAATATATAGGAGCATTTCGCCAAAAAAATTTGTGGGAAAGGGGTCTGAATAGACACACGCCTGCATGTGGAACAAAAACATGTATCCACAGGGTGGTTTGATCCTTCAAAATACCCAATGCGCAACTTTGGTGTGGCACATGTCTCCTGCGTCGCCACTTCGTGTCGGTGGGAGGGGAATCCTAGCTACGAATACATGCCGTAACACGAAAATGAAACATATACATGAATCCAGCATGGTTAAACCACCCCATCTCTCTTCCGGTTAATTGTGGACTATGCCCATGAGCCACGCAACATGGACATCCCGACCAAATAATCAACATTTTGGTCAAACCTCTCCCGCTGTCGGTCGACAGGATGGACATCCACCGAGGACCATGAATGGGCGTTGATGTCTACTACGCAACTTTATTCTCATAGACTATGTTGGGCCTCCAAGCGCAGAGTTTTGTAGGACAGTAGTAATTTTCCCTCAAATGGATGACCTAAGGTTTATCAATCCGTGGTAGGTGTTGGATGAAGATGGTCTCTCTCAAACAACCCTGCAATCAAATACAAGAAATCTCTAGTGTCCCCAACACACCCAATACAATGTCAAATTGTATAGGTGCACAAGTTCGGCGAAGAGATGGTGATACAAGTGCAATATGGATGGTAGATAAAGGTTTTTGTAATCTGAAAATATAAAAACAGCAAGGTAGCAAGTAACAAAAGTGAGCACAAATGGTATTGTAATGCTTGAAAACAAGGCCTAGGGTCCGTACTTTCGCTAGTGCAATCTCTCAACAATGCTAATATAATTGGATCACATAACCATCCATCAACGTGCAACGAAGAATCACTCCAAAGTTCTTATCTAGCGGAGAACATAAGAAGAAATTGTTTGTAGGGTACGAAACCACCTTAAAGTTATTCTTTCCGATCGATCTATTCAAGAGTTCGTACTAAGATAACATCAAGTTATCCTTTCCGTTCGATCTATCTAAGAGTTCGTACTAGAATAACACCATATGAAATGCATCAACCAACTCTAATGTCACCTAGATACTCAAATGTCACCACAAGTATCCATGAGTTAATTATACAATACGCATCAAACAATTTTGGATTCATAATACTCAATCCACAGAAAGAACCTCAAAGAGTGCCCCAAGATTTCTATCGGAGAAAGTTGGACAAGAACGTGTATCAACCCCTATGCATTGATTACCCTAATGTCACCGTGGGAATCTGCAAGTTGAGTACCAAAACATATATCAAGTGAATCAATAGAACACCCCATTGTCACCACGGGTATCCGCATGCAAGACATATATCAAGTGTTCTCAAACCCATAAAAGTATTCAATCCGGTAACGAAATCTCAAAGGGAACACTCAATTCATCACAACTAGATAGAGAGGGAAACACATCATATGATCCGACTATATTAACAAAGCCCGTGATACATCAAGATCGTGACATCTCAAGAACACGAGAGAGAGAGATTGAACACATAGCTACTGGTACATACCCTCAGCCCCAAGGGTGGACTACTCCCTCCTCGTCATGGCCTCCGTCGGGATGATGAAGATGGCCACCCGAGATGATCTACCCTCTCCGGCAGGGCACTGGAACACCTCCAGATTGGTTTTTCATCGATATAGAGATTTGCGGCGGCGGACCGGAGAGTCTAGGGTTATTTTTGGGGGTTTCCGAATATTTGGGAATTTATAGGCATCGGAGGCGGTGGAGAGGGGCCCCGAGGAGGGCACAACCCATAAGGGCGCGTCGGGCCCCCCCTGGCGTGCCCTGGTGGGTTGTGGTCTCCACGGCCCACCTCTCCGACACTTCTTTGGCCCACTGGGTGTCTTCTGGTCTAGAAAATATCTCCAAAATGTTTCGTCGCGATTGGACTCCGTTTGGTATTGATTTTATGCGAAGTAAAAAACAAGCAAAAACAGCAATTGGCACTTGGGCACTATGTCAATAGGTTAGTCCCAAAAAATGATATAAAGTTGCTATAAAATGGTTATAAAACATGCAAGAATGATAATATAACAGCATGGAACAAGAAAAAATTATAGATACGTTGGAGACGTATCAGCATCCCCAAGCTTAATTCCTACTCGTCCTCGAGTAGGTAAATGGTAAAAACAGAATTTTTAATGTGGAATGCTGCCTAACATGTTCATCTCATTTTATTTTCTTTTGTATAGCATGGACTTGTAATGATTCAAAGCAATAGTCTAGTTTTAACATAATTACTTCAATACTCAAGCATGTCAACGAGCAACCATGTCTTTCAAAATATCAACACTAAAGAAAGTTATCCCTAGAAAATCATGCTCAATCATTGATCCATTCATGAAACACACTCAAATATTAGCTATACCCAATGCTCAAATACGATCATAGTGCCCCGTAGTTGGTGCTTTATAGGAGAAGATGGAGACTCAAAGTAAAAAAAGATGCATAACATGAATAGATAGGCCCATCGCAGAGGGAAGTAGGGATTTGTAGAGGTGCCAGAGCTCAAGGTTTTAAATTGAGAGAGGAAATTTTTTGGGTGGCATGCTTTTCCTGTCAATGAAAATGAAAAAGTAGTTCACAATACTTTCCATGCTAGATATATCATAGGCGGTTCCCAAACAGAAAATAAAGTTTATTCCTTTTTCCACCAAACTTTCACATTCCATGGCGGGCCGTATCCACGGTTGCCTTCCATAACAACACTTTCCAAGGAATTTATTATTTGACAACATAAAATAAATGTTTTTTTCTTTTTCATTTCAGGAATGGGCATCCCTATTACCACCGCACTCTCGTGCAATGACAAGTGAATAAACACTCATCTTGAGAATAACACATCTAGCATGGAAAAATATTGGACACTCCCCATCGTTTCATGAGCAGTACGAGCACACAAAAGAGAAAAATTATTTTGAAAATTTAGAGATGGCACATACAAATTTGCTTGGAACGGCATGGAAATACCGCATATAGGTAGGTATAGTGGACTCATAAGGCAAAACTTGGTTTAAGGATTTTGGATGCACAAGTAGTATTTCTACTTAGTACAAATGGAGGCTAGCAGAAGATTGAGAAGCAACCAAACCAAGAAACGAAAATTCACATAAGCCAGCATTGAGCATAACTAACACCGAATAATGCCCATAAGTAGGATGTAATTTCATTGCATAACTATTGACTTTCGTACTTGCATAGGGAATCACAAACCTTAACACCAATATTCCTACTAAAGCATAATTACTCACTAACATGACTCACATATTACTATCATCATGCTTCAAAACTATTACAAGGGATCAATTTTAATTTGTCCAATGATCTTCATGAAAGTTTTCATTATATCCTCCTTGGATATCTATCACTTTGGGACTAGTTTCCTGTATTGCCATTGCTTTTTGATAGGCTAAACCAAATTTAAGTGAAGCACATGAGCATAAAGATTTCATCTCTCAATAAGTTATAAGTGAAGCATGAGAGGATTTCTTCAACATTTACTAACTCTCAAATTAATCTAAGTGAAGCACTAGAGTAAATGACAAGCTACTCTCAAAAGATATGAGTGAAGATCAATGAGTAGTCAAACAATTAAGTAGCTATGTGAGGACTCTCTCTCTCAATAAATATTTTCAGATCTAAGTATTTTATTGAAACAACAAATTAAACAAAAATAGAACTCCAAGAATAGCACGCATCGTGTGAACGAATAAAAATTTAGGCTCAACATAGGCTAACCGATAGTTGACGAAGAGAGGTGGGATGCGTAGCATCCCCAAGCTTAGATGCTTGAGAATTCTTGAAATATTTACTTGGGGTGCCTTGGGCATCCCCAAGCTTGAGCTTTTGTATCTCGTTCAATCCTCTCATATGATGGTTTCACCTATTCTCAAAAACTTCATTCACACAAAAATTGAAAAGAACTCGTGAGATTGGTTAGTGCACATAATAATAACTCAACTCTTTATGTACTTCCAAGGCAAGTTGCACAATAATTTTCAAACATCATCAACTGTTTACTATTATTTCCACAATTTATATCTACCAATATAGGCTATGGAAACTATAGGATAAGTAGATAACAAAACTATGACAGCTATCTGTCCAAACAGAACAGTCTGTAGCAATCTATTAAACCAGTGTACTTGTGTAACTCAAAAAATTATGAAATTTTAGGACATGCTAAATAATTTATATGAAAACATTTTGTAAAAATTTCAGAAACTTTACGCATTCCAGTAAAATATGAAAATTCAAACACTACAGCAAAAGTTTCAGTTTTTACAAAGCACACATCAGACATGCAATTTAAGCATCCTAAAAGCAATTCTTGGAACTTTTTATTGAAAAAAAAGATTATAAATAACACCTAACATAAAATAACAAAATAAAATGACGCTCCAAGCAAAACTCATATTATGTGACAAATAAAAATATAGCTCTAAGTAAGATATACCGATAGTGTTGAAGACGAAAGAGGGGATGCCTTCCGGGGCATCCCCAAGCTTAGGCGCTTGAGTATTCCTTGGATATTACCTTTGGGGTGCCTTGGGAATCCCCAGGTTTAGTTTCTTGTCACTCCTTATTCTCCTCATATCGGTATCTCACCCAAAACTTGAAAACTTCAATCACACAAAACTTAACGGAACTTCATGAGATGGGTTAGTATAATAAAGATAGATCATTCACTTAGGTTCTGTCAAGAGAAGATTCATAATTGTTCCCACATGATACCTACTGTATTATACCATTCCCATAATTTATATCACTGAATATAAGCTATGGGAACAGTAAAACAAGCAAACTATGCATGCAAAATAGAATCTGTCAAAAACAGAACAGTCTGTGAAGATCTGTAGTATAGCCATACTTCCCTGTCTCTAAAAATTCTGAAAAATTAGGAAAACCTGAAGAATTTGTATATTAAGACCGTTTAAAAATTTCAGATCATTATCACACTCCAGCAAAAAATTAAAATTCCTGTACTGGAGTCAAAAGTTTCTGTTTTGGTTCAGCATCAATTCCACTCATCTTGTGAGTCATCCCAAAGGCTTTACTTGGCACTTTATTGAAATAAAAGACCCAAAACATGATTAATACATTATCTTAATCATATGAACACACAAAAACATAAAGGAAAAGTGTTAGGTTGTCTCCCAACAAGCGCTTTTCTTTAATGCCTTTTAGCTAGGCATGATGATTTCAATGATGCTCACATAGGAATAATAATTGAAACATGCAAAAGAGCATCATGAATATCATGAAAAGCACATTTAAGTCTAACCCACTTCCTATGCATAGGGATTTTGTGAGCAAACAATTTATGGGAGCAAGAATCAACTAGCATAGGAAGGCAAAACAAGCATATCTTCAAAATTTTGAACACATAGAGAGGAAACTTGATATTATTGCAATTCCTTCAAGCATATGTTCCTCCCTCATAATAATTTTCAGTAGCATCATGAATAAATTCCACAATATAACTATCACATAAAGCATTCTTTTCATTATCCACAAGCATAGAAAATTTATCACTCTCCACATAAGCATATTTGTTCTCAATCTTAATAGTGGGGGCATCAAATGAAACTCGAATACTATAAATTGTTTCCACATTAAAAGAGTAATGTTGAGTAAAAGGATATAAAAAATTATGACAATAATTATCACTACTTTTTATAACATAAGTATCATCACAATAATCATCATAAGTAGCAACTTTGTTCTCATCATAGTCAAGTGAAACCCCTTCCGAAATAGTGGAATCATTACTAAATAAAGTCATGACCTCTCCAAATCCACTTTTATCATTATAATAAAGTTCAACACCCTCCAAAATAGTGGGATAATAATTATATAAAGTTGACACTCTTCCAAACCCACTTTCATAAATGTCGCAATCATCATAAATAGGAGTCATGCAATCATCATACCAAATTTGATCATTCAAAGTAAGGGAACTAAAAAGATCATCTTTATTTAGCATAGCATCCCCAAGCTTTGAAAAAACATTAATTGCAGCAAATAAATTCTCAAACATGTCATTGTCATCAAACATAGCATCCCCAAGCTTGTGGCTTGGCATATCATAAGCATAATCACTCTCATCATTAATAGTATGAATAGCACCAATAGCATAAAAAATATTATCATCATAATTTACCAAGTTGGTGCCAAAAATATTTTCAAGATTATAAGAAGTATCATTATCTTCCCAATCATAGTCATCACAACAAGCAATAGCATAACAAAATCATCATCAAGTGTATCATCTTCCACAATTATTTTTGATTCATCCTCGTGAGGCACAACAATAATAGGAGCAACATCATTTGGGAGAGATACCTTTTTACCTCTACTATTTCTTCTTTTCTTCTTCTTCACCACATCATGTGTGGGTTTAATTAATTTCTTCGAGCTTCTTATTGATGAGATTGGTTGAATAGGGAGCTCCTCCTTGTCACCTATTTCATCATGAGAGACAATAGGAGGGAAAGTGGAAATCTTTACCCTTTCATTAGTATTCCTTTTATATTATATTGGTTTTCCCATCTTTCTATAGTTGGAAATATAAGCATTCTCATTGCAATTTACCATGCAAAACATATAGATATTTTTAGATTAGTTTCAATGTCGTCCGTGAGAATGAATACTTCAAACCAACTATTTTATGTGTCAATTCTTCACTCCCCAAAAATAAAGAAAGCTCATCATAAAGTTCAAGGGTGATCAAGTCATTACAATATTTGGCCATGATTTGATCATGAAAAAGTTTGCATTGGAAATTAAGATGACCAACTTTATTGCAAAGTTCACATGTAATAGGACAAAGAGAACATAATTTTGTAGCAAATTCATCTATCACTTTGAGCAACAAATTGGTTCTATCATGTTTATGCTTCTTAGAAAATCTATCATCCCTATAAGGCACGTCTTCACAAACTTTATGCACTCCACAAAAATTGACATGCTTATAAGAAACATTTTTATCATGACTAGTGCAATCATCATTAGTATTTTGGATATTCATAGAATTCATACTAACAACATTGCAATCATGCTCATCATTCAAGGAATTCTTATTGCGTATTTTCATAATTTCTTCCTCTACCAATTGAGCACAATTTTCGGAATCTTTATTTTCATGAAACACATTATAAAGACGAAACAAATGATGCAACCTAAACTCCATTTTTAGTTTTCTTTTATAAACCAAACTAGTGATAAAATAAGAAACTAAAATATTCAATTGCAAGATCTAAAGATATGCCTTCAAGCACTCACCTCCCCGGCAACGGCACTAGAAAAGAGCTTGATGTCTACTACACAACTTTATTCTTGTAGACTTTGTTGGGCCTACAAGCGCAGAGTTTTGTAGGACAGTAGCAATTTTCCCTCAAGTGGATGACCTAAGGTTTATCAATCCGTGGGAGGTGTAGGATGAAGATGGTCTCTCTCAAACAACCCTGCAATCAAATACAAGAAATCTCTTGTGTCCCCAACACACCCAATACAATGGCAAATTGTATAGGTGCACTAGTTCAGCGAAGAGATGGTGATACAAGTGCAATATGGATGGTAGATAAAGGTTTTTGTAATCTGAAAATATAAAAACAGCAAAGTAGCAAGTAACAAAAGTGAGCACAAATGGTATTCTCGTGGTTGAAAACAAGGCCTATGGTCCGTACTTTCGCTAGTGCAATCTCTCAACAATGCTAATATAATTGGATCACATAACCATCCCTCAATGTGCAACGAAGAATCTCTCCAAAGTTCTTATCTAGCGGAGAACATAAGAAGAAATTGTTTGTAGGGTACGAAACCACCTTAATGTTATTCTTTCCGATCGATCTATTCAAGAGTTCGTACTAAGATAACATCAAGTTATCCTTTCCGTTCGATCTATCTAAGAGTTCGTACTAGAATAACAACATATGAAACGCATCAACCAACTCTAATGTCACCTAGATACTCAAATGTCACCACAAGTATCCATGAGTTAATTATACGATACGCATGAAACAATTTCAGATTCATAATACTCAATCCACACAAAGAACCTCAAAGAGTGCCCCAAGATTTCTATCGGAGAAAGTTGGACAAGAACATGTATCAACCCCTATGCATAGATTACCCTAATGTCACCGTGGTAATCCGCAAGTTGAGTACCAAAACATATATCAAGTGAATCAATAGAACACCCCATTGTCACCACGGGTATCCGCATGCAAGACATATATAAAGTGTTCTCAAATCCATAAAAGTATTCAATCCGGTAACGAAATCTCAAAGGGAAAACTCAATTCATCACAACTATATAGAGAGGGAAACACATCATATGATATGACTATATTAACAAAGCTCGTGATACATCAAGATTGTCACATCTCAAGAACACGAGAGAGAGAGATTGAACACATAGCTACTGGTGCATACCCTCGGCCCCAAGGGTGGACTACTCCCTCCTCGTCATGGCCTCCGCCGGGATGATGAAGATGGCCATAGGAGATGATCTACCCTCTCCGGCAGGGTACTGGAACACCTCCAGATTGGTTTTTCATCGATACAGAGAGTTGCGGCGGCAGAGTAGAGAGTCTAGGGTTATTTTGGGGGGTTTCTGAATATTTGGGAATTTATAGGCATCGGAGGCGGTGGAGAGGGGCCCCGAGGAGGGCACAACCCATGAGGGCGCGCCGGGGCCCCCCTGGCGCGCCCTGGTGGGTTGTGGTATCCACGGCCCACCTCTCCGGCACTTCTTTGGCCCACTGGGTGTCTTCTGGTCCAGAAAAAATCTCCAAAAAGTTTTGTCGCGATTGGACTCCGTTTGGTATTGATTTTCTGCGAAGTAAAAAAACAAGCAAAAACAGCAACTGGTACTTAGGCACTATGTCAATAGGTTAGTCCCAAAAAATGATATAAAGTTGCTATAGAATGATTATAAAACATCCAAGAATGATAATATAATAGCATGGAACAAGCAAAAATTATAGATACGTTGGAGACGTATCAGGCGTCACACCGATAACCACACGGTGGAGTGTCGAAGACAGCCGTCACCTGCAGGTGGCGCGAACATATGTATGGAAATTTCGTGTTGCATTTGAATTCATTAATATATATACCTCAGGTGCAACTTTGATGTGGCACATGCTTTGGAATCGGAAAGTCCCCCCCCCCCCCGAGCGAGTGTTCATGACGCGTACAACTAGAATGCCGAGCGTCGATGGGAATGATTCATGCGTACGTACGTGTGCGCTCAGACTTGCGTAAGGAAACTCAAATGACCTATATAATATATACCATAACACAAACCAATTGAAGTATCCACGATGTGAACCTCTCTCTCGTTGTTAGTCAATGTGATGGACATCCACGTGGGCCCATGAATGGACTTTCCAACAACAACCACACGAAGGAGTATCCAAAGACAATCACCATCTAAGCATGGATCAAACATATGTATGGAAGTGTTGTGTGATGTTTACATACCCAGCACACAAACTTTGGCGTGGCACACCTTCCTTGGGAATCTCTAAGTCTGCATGGAAAGGGAGGGTCACGACACATAGTATATATATACCCCCCCATTCGAGCTGATGGGAGAGACATTCATGCGTACACTACAAGCACGCAAATTATACCATGTAATATCACACCCATGGCATACCGCAAACATCGACCAAAAAAGAATCCACAATAATTAACCTCTCTCGTTGCGGTACAAAAGTACGTGAGGCCACACATGGGAGTGACACTGATAATTGTGCGAGTGGGGCGTTGTCCGAGGACAACCACCGCCTCCATGCTTCCCTAACATATGTACGGAGGTGTTGTGTGATGTTTTGAATACCCAATGCACACCTTTGATGTGGCACCTTCGCAAACCAGAAAAAAATACCATGGAGGTTCACAACGTGTACAATGAGCACGTGCGTGCACACATGCGCCCAAACTTTCGTTCGGAATCTCACCATGATCTTCGTCGAAACATGGACTAAGATGAATCCACCTTTGATAAAACCCCTCTCGCCGCGCCATCCAAGGTGATAGACCGCGCGGGAGCAACGAATGGGTGTGTCGGTGGTAACCGCATGAGTGAGTGTAGGAGGACCACCACCGCATGCATGAGACACAAACATATGCATGAAAAAGGTCATGATCGGGATGCTTTAAATATATACCCAATGCACGAGTTTTGACGTGGCACGTGCCTCACCTGAAGCTGGCAATGGTTAAAACCGTTACTCGCATACAGATGGGTAATTACTCTATTAATTAGGGCACGGAAGTGCCAGCTTGAATTCACATGGGGAAGATGGTGGCTAAAATACCTTGCCCAGCGTGCAGGACGGAGATGAGGATGGGATATATATAGCATTACCCGCCTTAACCATGAAGTACTTTCATGTGGTTTTTGAAATTAATAGACCCCACGTAATTTGCGTCCTTGGTCACCCAAATTTCCATAGATCCCACCCCATCTGGCCCAAAAATCCCTAAGAAATCCCAAACTTAGCCACAGCATATTGTTTATTGTGTTGAAATACTGTTTTTTTACTGAAATACTATCGAATATTGTTCTTAAATGCATGTTGGTTTTCCCCATGGGGATAAAGAAATGGCGACGGGTACGGAGACGGGGACGGGAATGGGAGGGCGGTGATGGGGACGGGGATGGGACTCCAATATACCCGCCTAAGTAATCCCCATTGCGAGCTTGATGCCTAACTAATCGGAAAACCCCACGTGGTAGCGCGACGACGCGTATTGTGTACCGGACCCCCAAACCCCAACTCGCCCCACCACACCACCGCCACTTCGAGGCATGCATGTCAAACTTTTTCTGTAGTGCACATGTGACAATAGGAGTGTAGTGTTAAAATTGGATTTTTAAAGAACATTAAGACATTTGTGTACATTAAATTGATTCCTTAGGTATTTAATTTCTAAATTTAAAATTTGAACTATATGCACACGCGGTTGTGCGCCCAAATGGATTAGAATTTTTTTTGTCTTGGGTGCATGTTTAGTCCCCATGGAAGGAAAAACAATAAATTTCGAACATCTCGGGGCCACAAACATTGACTCTTGGCTTTTAAACTCCAGCAAACGCCCAGCTAAGCTAGAATTTATGAAACATTGACATGATTTCATGATAGGGAACTTATAGGTCGTGGTAAATAAATCGTCCAATTTGAGAGAAGTTTCATCTAAGCTTCTTGCAAACGGGGGCTTATTAATAGATGCAATATAGAACTCTCACGTTAACATTGCAAATGGTTTATTAATCCAAACTATTTTTATTTAGTCCGCGTATTAGCGTTGGTTAAAGTCAAGCTTTGTAAACTTTGGCAAAATTTATAGACAACAATATTGACGTTTACAATTCAAAAGTAATACCATTAGATTTTGTATTGAATGTACTTTCACATCATATATATTTGTCATGGTAATTATTTCTATTTCTTTCTGTAAAGTTGGTCAAACTTTATCAAGTTTGACTTCAGTCAACTGTAATATGCAGACTATGTTGGGTTCAACCGTAGGTGTATCGCGTGCAGATTAAAATTTACCTACGCGCAGAACATCCAGGAACATGCTACAGAGATGGATCACAGATTGTTACAACTAGACGCGCAGTGCTGTGCAGCGGAAGTAGAGTTGGGGCAGCGCGTCCACGAGGTCCATCTCCTCGTGTGATCTCTCTCGAACAACCGGTCATCGGATCCCACGTAGAGGTTCTCCGGAGCGGCAAAAGTGCACCGCCTCTAATGTTATCCGCGCATGCAGGAGGATCATCGTGCGGCGGAGTGCTAGGTCTGATCACATAGTCGGCAGCGACTGGAGGTAGCTAGTTGCAACACATGCAAAGCCCTAATGACGGTGTCGAAGCGACCAACCGAATAAGTGTGCCGCACCTCCACTATATATAGGCATACGGCGCGGGCTCAACTCTTGGGCCTCGCACGGATCCTAAAGCCCATGTTTTCCTTCTCTTAAGCGCGCGACCCCTTAGGTTCTCGTTCACCTGGTAGGAAGTCAGATCACATCTGGCTCGACTAGTCGGTAGCGGCCTCTAGAAAAGCGTGCCGACTCCAAGTGTCGGATGAAGCTGGTTAAGGAACATGTACTTCATACTTCTACTCCCTTTGCCACATGATATATGTTGTCCTGCTCAAGGCGACATGGTCATCCTTGTTGCAACACGACCTCTTTCTCATTCTGGTGAATCTGACCAACACTTCGGATTATCTCATAATCCTCATCGCATGGCCATGCTTATCCAGGTCAGATCACCCGAGGGGCCCAGAGTATATCTCTCCTGATCAGAGGGGCAAATCCCATCTTGCTCAACCATGTCTCGCAACATGGGTCCGGACAAGCCGGAAACCTACCTTTATAACTACCGAGTTAAGGAGTGGCGTTTGGTCGGCCCAAAGCAGGTCTATCACCATCCCGAGTACATGCATCACCTCAGGTCTTAGGACATAGACCTATGCTGTAACAGAGACTCACAGATGACCTATCGCTGTGTCTCATAATCGGGTCTGTCCAACTCAGACCTTATCTCGACTCGGATCCAACTACGTCGAATCCAACCAGATCTTTCTGAGTCCATATTATCCGGCTAGCATCCAATGCTACATGGTCAGTGAGACCGGACCATCCACCGTGTCATATGCTAGTCTCACTGGCTTCGTGTCCACACTGCACTTTTGACTAGGGACCATTTAGGACAGTCATCATACAATGCATAGTCTCACAAACAAGTCACGTACTTGTTAATACACATCATTGATAATGTCCAAGGACTATCTTAATTCATAAACATATAGGAAATATCATCATACATGATTGCCTCTAGGGCATATCTGCAACAGTCTCCCACTAGCACTAGTGTCAATCAAATAGACATCGAATGCCCATAGCTCTAACGTGCCCCTCATGCTTGGGTTGTGGAAGTGGCTTAGTCAACGGACCTGCAACATTCTCATCCGTATGAATCTTGCATAAATTAGTGTCACCATTCATTACGAGCTTTCGTAGCAGGTGATATGTTCGGTCTATGTGCCTGGTCTTGTGGTGTTGTCTTGGCTCCTTGTCCTGTGCGATGGCAAGTGAATTATTGCAATACAGGTCTAACGGTCCTGCCCAGCCCGGGAACACACCAAGATCTTCCAGGAATTTCTAAATCCAAACACCTTCCTTTGCGGCTTCACAAGCCGCCATGTATTCGGCCTCTGTTGTCGAGTCAGCCACCGTATCTTTCTTGGAACTCGTCCAGCTCACTGCTCCTCCATTCATGACATACACGAATCAAGTTTGCGATCGACAATCATCCCTGTCGGTTTGGAAACTAGCATCAGTGTAACCCTTTATGTAGAGCTCCTCACCTCCATAAACTAGGAACATCTCTTTAGTCCTTTTCAGGTACTTCAAGATAGTTTTCACCGCTACCCAGTGACTCTAACCTGGGTCAGCCTGGTATCTGCTTGTTAAGCTTGTCGCATAGGCAACATCAGGTCGAGTACATAGCATGGCATACATGATGGATCCTATTGCTGAAGCATACGAAATCCTACTCATCCGGTTTCGCTCATCAAAAGTCGTAGGACTCTGAGTCTTGCTTGGCCTTATACCATGTGAGATGGCAAGAACCCTTTCTTAGCCTCACTCATGTTGAACCTCTTGAACACTTTGTCTATGTACGTGGTCTGACTGAAGCCGAGCAGCCTTCTTGATCTATCTCTATAGATCTTGATGCCTAAAATGTACACTGCTTCTCCAAGGTCTTTCATCGAAAACTTGCCATTCAATGATTCCTTGACTGAGTTCAGCATCGAAACAACATTTCCGGTCAGTAGTATGTCCTCCACATACATGATCAAAAATACTACCGAGCTCCCACTATACTTCTTGTATAAACAATAGTCCTCTTCGTTCTTGATGAATCCAAGTTCAATGATGACTTCATCAAAATGAATATTCCAACTCCGAGCTGCTTGCTTCAATCCATAAATGGGTCTCTTGATCTTGCATATTTTACCAGTGTTATTTGGATCGACAAAACCTTCAGGTTGTATTATGTATACATCCTCTTTTAAATTTCCATGAAGGAAAGCCGTTTTGAAATCCATCTGCCATATCTCATAACCGAAATATACAACTATAGCTAGTATGATCCTCACCGACTTAAACATCGCTACCGGCGAGTAGGTCTCATCGTAGTCAATTCCTTGAACTTGCCCATAACCTTTCGCAACAAGCCGAGCTTTGTGGATCTGAACATTTCCATCCACATCGGTTTTCTTCTTCAAGACCCATTTGCAACCAATGGCAATTACGCCAGGTGGCGGATCAACCAAGTTCCAGACTTGATTATCATCCCTGGACTTTAACTCGGATCTCATGGCCTCCAACCATGCCTCAGAATCTGGACTCACCATCGCTTCCGCATACGTCGCCGGCTCGTCGCTTTCTAGCAACAACACATCACGCACTCTGCGAAATATTTCCGACCTCGGTGGTTCAGGTGCTGACTACACTACGGGTTCCCTGACCGACTCCGGTAGGATCTCATCACCAGCCAAGTCGTCCCCGAATGGCTCTCCAATTTCTTCAAGTCGCACCATTCTCCCACTGGCCTCCCGACTGAAAAACTCTTTCTCTAGGAAAAACCCATTCCGAGCAACAAACTCTTTGTTCTCTTTTCGGTTGTAGAAGTTGTATCCCAAGGTTTCCCTCGGATATCCCAAGAATATGCATTTATCCAACTTGGGTGTAAGCTTGTCCAACATGAGTCGCTTGACAAATGCTTCACAACCCCAAATCTTTAGAAAAGACAAACTAGGACTCTTCCCAGTCCACATCTCATGTGGTGTCTTGTCTACGGATTTGGATGGTACCCTGTTAAGTGTGAAAGCTGCAGTTTCTAGAGCATATCCCCAGAATGACAAGGGTAAATCCGATTTGCTCATCATTGATCAGACCATGTCCAACAAGGTTCGATTTCTCCGTTCTGACACACTGTTTCTCTGTGGCATACCCGAAGGTGTGAGCCGAGGTACTATACCTCGGCTTTTCAGATGAGCATTAAACTCCTGGCTCATGTACTCACCTCCACGACCTGATCGCAAAAGCTTTATTGTCTTGCCGAGCTGATTTTCAACATCATTCTGAAACTCTTTGAACTTTTCAAAAGTTTCTGACTTGTGCCTCATCAAATAGATATATCCATATCTACTCAAGTCGTCGTTAAAAGTCACGAAGTACTGATAGCCACCTCTGGCCGTTGTGCTCATTGGACCACACACATCACTGTGTATAAGCTCCTACATCTCGGACGCCCTTTCACAATTCTTTGCAAAAGGAGACTTAGTCATCTTGCCGAGCAAGCATGATTCGCATGTCTCGAATGACCCGAAGTCGGACGAAGTTAGGAGTCCATCATCATGGAACTTCATGGGTTTTAGACTAATGTTTCCAAGCCGGCAATGCCAGAAGTATGTTGGATTTATATCATTAGGCTTATGCCTCTTGACATTCATGTTATAGACTGGTTTCGTTTCCAGATTCAAAATAAATAGCCCATCTACAATGGGTGCATAGCCGTGGAACATTCCATTCAAATAAAATGAACAACCATTGTCCTTTAAACTAAATTCATAACCCTGACTCATCAAGCATGAGGCAGAAATAATGTTCGGATTAAGTGCGGGAATGTAATAACAATTATTCAATTACAAAATAACCCCAGAAGGAAGCTTGAGCTGCATCGTGCCGACCTCCAACGCAGAAACTCTTGCTTTGTTGCCAACCCTAATGTCAATCTACCCTTGTGCCACATGCCTAGTTCTTATCAGCCCCTGCATCGAGTTGCAAATATGAACAACTGATCCGGTATCAAATACTCAAGAGCTACTAGGTATGTCAGCAAGGTAAATGTCTATAACACATATAACAAGTGTACCTTTGCCTGAAGAAGCATTTTCGGCCTTCTTGTCATGCTCAGCAAGAAACTTGCTACAATTCCTCTTCCAGTGACCAGTTTCCTTGCAATTAAAGCAAATGGTCTTTGAGTCCGGTCTCGGCTTCAGCGTAGTGGTGGAGACAACCTTCTCCGTGCCCTTTGCCTTACCCTTTTTCTTGGACCAACTCTTCTTGAACTTAGCCGATTTCTGCACCATCAACACTTGATGCGTGCCTATATTAATATCTTGCTCTGCCACCTTGAGCAACGCATCCAATTCAGTGAGCTTCTTATCCATGCCGTGCATATGATATTTCAAGATGAGTGTCCCATAGCTAGGTGGAAGAGAATCCAGAATTGCATCCGTGCACAGCTCGTCCCCAAGTGGGAAGCCTAACCGATCCAAAGCTTCCACGTACCCGATCATCTTGATCACATACGGGCTCTATGGATCACCCTCTTTCAGCTTGCAATCCGTCAAGGATAGCCAGACGTTGAACCTTTCGGTCCTAGCCTGCACCTGAAACATGCTCTTGAGATTCTCGAAAGACTCAACATTTTCGAAATGCTGTTGCAAATTGGGCTCCATACAAGCCAGCATGAGGCAACTGATCTCGTTTGATTCGTCAACGAGTTTCTGGTAGGCATTTTTGGTTGTGGCATTAGCAGTATCGGCAGGTACATCTAGAAGTGGATCCTCTAGAACATGTTCCTTTTTATCGTGCTTGAGAACAATTCTCAAATTTCTATACCAGGTGGTAAAGTTTGTTCCATTCAGTGTATGCTTTTCCAGAATTGATTTCAAAGCAAAGTTGGGTTGAGGAGGTGGTGCCATTGATCTACAACAGAAAATATGCAAGCACTAAGCAATGTGTTTATGCAGAGTAATTCAAGCCTTAAACAGAACTACTACCACTGAAGTCAGCATCCCTCCGCAAACTCTCAGTGATTCAGGACCCATCTAGCGCGAGCGACTAGTGAGCTTTAGCATCACTGCTAGCCAACTTGCCTCTTTGGTAAGCAACTCCTTGCTAATCATATCTCTATACGACTCCTGTTGGTCGGGTAGGTATCTCATACCCCGGCCCCCGTCCTTCTTTGCCACAAGGCCCAAAACCGTGTTAATAGCCTTGTCAAGTTAACTTGACGCAGTGCATGTCCGTGTCCGACACGAACCCTCCAGTTCAAGGACACCTAGTAGCACCTCAATTTTATGAGCCCACTACTAGATGTACTTGATGTGCGTAGGTGCAACATCGGGAATGGCAACGTTCTTGATATTAACGAGGGATCTTTCTACAATTTTAACATGCATAGAAACAAGAAGCAATATTAATCACATATAAACATAAATATGTGAAATAGTATGGCTCCTTCATGGTTGTCCTTCCAGGCCGGCTCCAACTCCAATGACCAGGATGGACATCCATCTTGATCGTCACACCAGGACGCCAAAGCATCGAACATGATCTCTGTCCTCCAAGTACTACAACTAGTAATGAATTTTACAGAGAATCACAAGTCGACATGTAGGTCGTTATAGAATATAATGACAACACTTTGGCTCCTGCCGGCTGACAAATCATGACACGCAGGTCATGTTAAATTACACACATGCATCACATACATATGAGCCATACTATTCACATGAAACCTGCAAAACAAAGTTATGCATAGAATCGCATTCTACCGGTTTGAGTGATTGTTTTTGGAAATCACAAATCGAATCTGTACTCCGATCACGCCGAATTTTCTGATATAAATGATCTTATCGATCATCGAGAATCCGATTCGGATTTAAGTTTCACTGTTAACCCCGATGGCGGAAACCGACCGGTAGGGGTAGGTTGTGTCATGACCTCATCGATTCCGATAGACAGAAAACATAGCCATATCGATCCCCATGTGTAGTTGATCTCATCAACCGTGCACCTAGCCGATCTCATAAACGACGACATATCTCATCTGCCGCCTCCACATATCATATATGCATCAATCTGAATCCAAATCCTATAACAGTGGCTCTGATACCACTGTAGAGATCTACCGTAGGTGCATCGCATGCAGATTAAAATTTTCCTACGCGCATAACATCCAAGAAAATGCTACCGAGATGGATCACAGATCGTTACCACTAGACACACAGTGTAGTGCAGCGGAAGTAGAATTAGGGCAGCGCGTCCGCGAGGTTCGTTTCCTAGTGTGATCTCCCTTGAACATCCGGTCGTCTGATCCCACGTACAGGTTCGCCGGAGCGGCGCAAGTGCACCGTCTCTAATGGTATCTGCACGTGTAGGAGGAACACCGTGTAGCGGATTGCTAGGTCCGATCACACAGTCGGCGGCGAGTGGAGGTGGCTAGTTGCGACACATGCAAAGCCGTAATGACGGCGCCAAAGCGATCAACCGAATAAGTGTGCCGCACCTCCACTATATATAGGTATCCATCGCGGCTCAACTCTTGGGCCTCGCACGGATCCTAAAGCTCCCGTGTTCCTTCCCTTGAGTGCGTGACCCCTTAGGTTCTCGTTCACTTGGTCGCGAGTCAGATCACATCTGGCTTGACTAGTCGGTAGCGGCCTCTAGCAAAGCATGCCGACTCCAAGTGTCTGATGAAGCTGGTTAAGCGAACCTGTACTTCATACTTCTGTTCACTTTGCCACACGATATATGTTGTCGTGCTCAAGGCGACATGGTCATCCTTGTTGCAGCACGACATCTTTCTCGTTCTGGTGAATCCGACCAACATTTCGGATTATCGAGATAATCCTCATCGCATGGCCATACTTATCCAGGTATGATCACCCGAGGGGCCCAGAGTATATCTCTCCTGATCGGAGGGGCAAATCCCATCTTGCTCAACCATGTCTCGCAGCATGGGTACGGAGAAGCCCGAAATCTACCTTTATAACTACCCAGTTACGGAGTAGCGTTTGGTCAGCCCAAAGCAGGTCTATCACCATCCCGAGAACATGCGTCAGCTCAGGTCTTAGGACATAGAATGTAAGTTGTACTAGAGACTCACAAATGACCTATCGTCGCGTCTCATAGTCGGGTCAGTCCTACTCAGACCTTATCTCGACTCGGATCCAACTACATCGAATCCGACCAGATCTTTCTGAGTCCATATTATCCGGCTAGCACCCAATGCTACATGGTCAGGAAGACCGGACCATCCACCGTGTCATATGCTAGTCTAACTGGCTGCGTGTCCACACTGCCCTTTCAACTAGGGACCATTTAGGACAGTCATCACACAATGCATAGTCTCACAAACAAGTCACATATTTGTTAATACACATCATTGATAATGTCCACGGAGTATCTTTATTCATAAACACATAGGAAATATCATCATACATGATTGCGTCTAGGGCATATCTCCAACAGACAAAATAAAAACGGACGGAGTAAGTGTCGTAGCTTCGTAGAAAAACAATACACGCCCTGCGATCCGTGCAAGCAGATATGATTTCACGGGATGCATGCTAGAAGGTCACCGCGCGGGGCTGACCGAGATGCATGCGAGTAGGTGTGTGAATTGATGGGAGGCGTGTTCGCTGCGCATTTTCGCAGGGAGACGTGCCATCAGGCGTGTGAATTGACGGTGCGCATTCCAGCAGTCCGGCGCGCAGGCCGCTCACTGGGAGGCGAACCGTCCCTTCAAACCGCCGCCCAGCTCCCTCTCATGTCCCAACTGCCCTTTATTAAGGCCCCCGAGGCGCTGGCTTTAACATTCTCGCTACACACAATCCTCTCTCCCCCTGCATCCTCGCCGCCGTTCTCAATCGTCATCAGCGGCCTCACTGCACAATGGGAGAGAGTAACCGTGTTGGGGCTGACGAAGCACCCGAGCTTAGCATATCGCGCGGACAACAGTGCGGCCTTGACTTTGTCGCCGCCATCGTTCTTCCCCAGCTGGAGCCGGTGGTCCACGGCGGCTCCGACGACGACTCCAGCGATGACAACGAGTCGGGCGGAGAACCGGTTGGTTATCTATACCCATTTTTGGTAAATATATATAATAGGCTGATTGGTTTGCTACCAACATTTGGCATTGCTGCCAATATTTGGCAAAATCAATAGTTGTCAACATTTGGCAACCTTTTGTGAGATTGATAACGAGAATTGGTATGCAACTAATCTCTAGCCAACCTTTGACAGTTGCTAAAATATGGCATGTCAACTTTTGGCATCAAACCAATTACCTTCGATTTAGGGTTCACGTTGTCGCATGATATATTATGTTTCATAAACTCTGCCATGCGAATTCGCATTATAAAATATATGGACGTCACATTTTTTACTATGTATAGGTGCTATCTGACGATGTGGACAGCGAGGATGAAGACGTCCAGGAGAGGTTCAAGAGGCAAACGCTCAGAGAGCTTATGGTTGGAAAGCATAACAGGCATGTCAGTAAGAATGGGGGCTACGAATGCCCGTGCTACAACCATAAGATTAACAACATGTATTCTAGTGTTCTGGCGCATGCAAGAGGACGAGCCGTTGGCTCCTTCAAGCAGAAGTATTCTCGCAGGATAGCGCACGCCGCGTACGCCCAGTTCCTGGAGAATCTTAACGATCAAGCATGAAGATGAGATGTTGGATTGAATCAATCTAGTTTGTGTGTACTATATCTATGCTTGTGTATTATATTTTTTCCGAGATTGAAACTGTGCGACGACTTCCATTGTGCCGTGCCATTTGTGTTCTGATTGGCCAGAACGCATCCCCACGGATCGCATATCTGAACTGCAGGATGTACACCGATCGAACGGATGTCCGTATCTCATCACACCAGAGTGCTAATTTACTTGAGAGTAATATTTATATAGGATTTATCACACACGGTTGGATCTAATAAACCGTTTCCTCCGAAGCACATTATTCTAGGACAGAAAACCCTCAACACCACTTCAAATAAAAAGAAAACCCTCAGCACCCACACTTCACAAAACCCTCGGCCGCACCCCTCCCCCCTCCCCCTCACCCTCCCCCTCCCTAGTAGCACCTACACTAAAACTACTTCGAGACTCTCCATGCATGTCACTGCCTATCCCCGTGGCAACCACTTAGCTCGATGCTTGTCGTCGACGCTGGTAACCGCCAAACGCCACCACATTTCGCCACTGCCGCTTGCCGCGGCCTACCAGCACTGACTTTCTCGACGTTGCTCGTTGTCGACCCAGCTCGCCCGATTGGGGAATCTTTGGTGCTGGTTTTTTCCCCATGAAAAACTAGGTAACTAATCTACTGAAATATTTCCACTCATCTCTTATCCCAGTACATCGGCCCCTTTTTATCACCCGTCCGAAATCGCCGTGGATTCATGTTTCATCTTGCTGATTCGAGAGTTTTCATTTATAGAATGTACAGTGCAAGGACACATCAGGGCTATGCAGCCTCGGCCAAAAAACCAAGGACTTCCATCTCACCGTACCAGATGACTTCACGAAGCGCACGGTATGTTCAATATCACACTACCTGGGTTGACATGCATGGCCTATACTTTTTCTGAACCTATACTATATATTGCTACATTTGGATAAAAGGTGCGAAATGCAGCATTTACGTCAAATGTGATTTCTTCTTCTTCTTATTCTTCTCCTTCTATATTAGGCAAATTAATGTTGTATTGTTCATTCGTTTACTCTCATATATATTTGCACGACATCATGGTTACATTATCTGTTTACATGTAATTTTTTTCCTTTCATATCAACTGATGTGCTGTTCTTTTAACTACTACTCCCATACTATCATATTACCCTGTTCTTTAACAATCTTCTCAATTCCTGCAGTATATCCCTTGCTTGGCAACAACAACTGTAGCGGTAAATCTTGGCCTTTAAAAACTGAAGACTCCAGGGATGTCATATTCAGCACAAACCATGGATTTACAATCTATGTTTCTGTAAAACTAGATGAAGATTGTCACTCCTATTTTGAAGAAGGTCTTTGGGTAGAAATTTCTAAGTTTTATGTACTGAAAGCTGGCACTAAAATTATGGTGCACCTAAAAGAGCCTAACCATACGATAAATGCTAACTTGCCTGATGACATCCTCCGTCCACACTTTGTTGGAAGTAAGTGTTCTTTCTAGTATCTGCATGCTAACCAATTGGGATTTCATTTTCTTAATCTATTAAAACTGTTCCTACCTAGTAACTTGTAATTACCAACGCACTATTCTTCTGCCCTGATCTAGCTACATAATCACTATCCTCCCACTGCTCTAATCTTGACAGAAAGAGCCGCCGGCGGCCATTCTCCGAATGTTGACAGAAAGAGCAAGCGGAGGTGGGCAGAGCCAGACACACAAGCGCCTCCGACAGGCCTAGACTTCATCTGCATCCTCCCTGACGATATGTTGAGAGTCATCATCTTCCTCCTTCCTATCGAGGATGGCGTGCGGACAACCATCCTCTCCTGACGGTGGTGCCCCTATAGCGCTGTGCCCCTCTCGGACTCATCACCGATCACATGCTCTGCACTGGCTATCGCCAATTCTTGGATTCATTGTCATAGATCCTCGGCACACACTGTCGCCCAATAAAAGGCCTTACTATGGGCAAGTTCCGTTCCAATGGCAAGGACCGAGCCAAGCTTGATGATTGGTTTTTATCGACCTCCCTAGATCATCTCGAGGAGCTCACTTTTAATGATGGACATATGCGCCCGCTGCCACCCTCCGTGCTGCGCCTCACGCCAACGCTACGCATCGCCAGGTTCATGAACTACCATTTCCCCCAGATTAACGCCAATCCCGCTCTTTTTGCTACCTCGACTGAAGCACCTTGAGCTCGTCGCCGTCTGCATCCCCAATGACGATATGGAGCGCCTGCTCCGCGGTTGTACTACGCTCGAGTACCTTCATCTTCAGGCGATCAATGGGTTGAGTAGCCTCCACATCACCTCCATGAGTCTTCGGACAATTTGTGCGTATTGGTGGTGCTGCAACAGGAGATCGCACAAGGTGAATCACCAAATGGTCATTGAGGACGTCCCTTTACTTGAGAGATTACTTGTTGTTGATCAACAAGGTCCAACAAGAATCAGGGTCATTCATGCGCCGAAATTGACAGTGTTTGGCTACTCGCCCGTCAACTTATCTGAACTTGTTTTTGGATCCATAATCGTCCAGGTACAACAGTCGCCCTCTTCTCATTCTTGAATTAACATTTTTTTCTCTATTCAAGATGTATGTTCGTCTGTCCTCCAGAAAATTATATCGACAAGCTCAACCCCGTATCTGCGCATAGTGAAGGTCTTTGCAGTAGAATCTATCGGCCCCGACCTGGACCAAGTTGTCAGATTGCTGAGATGCTATCCGTGCCTGGAGAAGCTACATGTTGAGGTGATGCTCTTTCATGTTATATTTTAACCACAAGGGATTTCAATTTTTGAAACCCTGCAAATCATAAGAATTCCCTTGTGTGTCCAAGCAGTAATACATTCTCTTCTTTTGCAGATACGGTTAGGCCCGGTAGTGGATAATGTGATGCAATATAACAATCCCATCGAATGCCTTGATCTCCATCTCTTAGAAATTTCTTTGAACTCCACCAAGGCACCTTACCGGAGATTATATTCGCTAGGTTCTTTGTTGTGAGAGCAAGTGTGCTAAAGATAATGAGATTTTCCCTACATTTATTGCACAAAAAAGAATGGTTTGCTGATCAGCTCTGATAACTAGGACAGAAAGTAAAAGGCTCTGCAGAAGCTCAATTTCGTTTTGTAACTTCAGTTGACAGACTATTCCGAAGTCCTTATGTGAAGCCCATAAACGACATGTCAGTGGTGGATCCCTTTGCAGAAATATTGAAGTTGCCAAACTAGTAGTAATATCAGTATGAACCTATCATATATGTTCATGTTCAGCTGATCAGCGCGGGCGTCTAGAGCTACATGACAAAGTTTCTGCATAAGCTAAATTTCATTTCTATTATCGGTTTGAACCTTGTAATCTTTGAATTTGAGCCTCGTAATGCTGGAAATTGAACCTTTGTACTATTTCTGTCATTTGTGATACAACCATGCAAATGACATCTTATGAGGGAGACTCGTATTTTGGTAGTACCATCTTTTCCTTAGTATGCAATGGACGATTAATATCTGGACATTAGTATGCAATTGACGATTAATATCCGGACCTTAAGAAGCAGAACCACGACCGAGGGTATCCTGCGCGGCTCCAATGGCGCTCCCAGCGGCTGCCGACGACGAGCGCCAGTTCACCATGCATGCCGTAGTCGACACGCACAGAAGGTTCGCGGCGCTCTCGGTGGTGTACACCAAACATCCAATCTGGGTGGAGAACTCCAACGTTATGGACCTGTAACTTGACGAGGACAAGTACAAAGTGGTCTGGTTCGATCTCGTGTCCCACCGCGTGCTCTGCTCTCGCGTCCCTCCTCATGCTCTGCTCTCGTGCCCCTCCGCGCATGCTCTACCAACGGTTGGGGATCGCCCACGAACATGTTCGGGGCTCCATATGCATGCGATTGCACCACGCGCGTCGCCCCATGGAGTTACGTGCTCCACGACTGAATCACGCGCTGCCAAAACTGCCATTCGGACGTGCCAGTTTTCCAGGACGTTCGGCCCCCATTTATACCCATGGCCATTAACCATAGTCTCTTCACGCTTTCGATCGCGCCCCACAACATAATAAGCACACCCTCGACGACGCATACAGACAGGATGTCCAACGGCGCTCCAATGGAGTTCGGCATGCATCATGTGGAGACCCACATGAGGAAGACGGACCTCACGATGGTGTACACCAATGACCCGGGCATGGTGGAGGACTCCATCAACACTATGGAGCAGTTGCTTGATGCAGATGACAAGTACAAAGTGGTCGGCTTCAACCTCGCTTACAACGGCGGTCGTGCCGGGCATGATCATAAGGTTGTCGTCGCCCTGTTGTGCGTGGGCCATTACGTCCTCCTCTACCACTACTACCTGGTCACAGTGCCTTGTGAGCGTTTCACCAGGTTTGTCAACAGTCCCAACTACAGGTTCGCTATGGTGGACACCACTAACGATCCAAAGGTGCTCAAGACTTCTGACTTGGCCTGCCAGAAGCTTATCAACATCCGCGACCACTACAAGGTCTGGGGTAGCAAGAAGAACACGGACTCCGATGTTGGCCTGGCGGAGGCCATCATCAACCCCTACTACATAGACATGAAGGCTGAGTGCGACAAGAACAAGCCTGTCTGGCACAGGACCTGGGTGAAGAAACTGGATGAATATCACCTCCAGACCACGGCCAAGGAAGCGTACACATGCTATGAGATGTTCAGGCGGATCGTTAAAATGAGGAAGTGCCTCCTACCTGAAGACGACGAGGAATCGAGCCACAAGCAGAGCGGTGACGACAAGGGTCACAGAAAGTTGATAATTTGATGATCGTTTCTCATACTCCCTCCATGCCGAAATATTTGTAGTTTTAGAAGGATAAGTTTATTATGCATGTAATAGTTTATTGAGGTGTGCGCCAATGTTATGTTTGTAGTCACTTATGTATTTGGATGCTTAACTACGTTATGCAATCATGTTGTTATGTGTGTAATTGCTTATTGAGGTGTGCCAATGTTATGTGTGTAGTCACTTATGTATTTGGATGTTTAATTTGGTTACGCAATCATGTTCTTCTAAACAGAAGCATACATCTTTGTGGGGCAGATTGAAGAAATCACATCGCATGCGGAATAAACAACCAAATCCGTCGGTGATGATTTCATCAGTCCCTGACAGTTCTTTATTGGGAACCGTTTGCCCACAACACATCTGAATGACCTGTGTATGTTGTACATCACACACATCTTGATCTGAGCAACCGTTTGTGTTATTTTTGCTTATCACACATAGTTCATCCCACTGGCCTGTATGCTAACTATCACACACATCTTGATCTATGCAACCGTTTATGTTATTTTATATTATCACAAACAGTTCATCCGAGTGACCTGTATGCCATCTATCGCACACGTAATCATCTGGACAATCGTTTGTGTTCTGCTGGATCAGCGCAAACAGTATATCAGGGTGAACTGTATGCCGTACATCGCACGCACTTGTATTTTTCTAACCGTTTAGCGTTATATTGTCCAATCGCAAACAGTTTATCTGGGCCAACTGTTTGCCACAGATCGCACATGCAATTTTTTTGGGATTGTATTTGATGGATCCGCAATCGCACACAGTTCGCGTCATTAGCGACGGAGCTATAACTATTCCATTTGCGATTTGGTCATCGCACACAGTTTCGTCGAAGGGTCTCTGATTGCTGTGTCGTCTTTGGACCTTCCTGCAATAGTGGTTTGTAGGTGTTGTCGAAGGAAGTCACTTGGTTCTCCTATTGTTTCAATAACCATTGTTCTCACCGAGGGAAATATTTATCTCTACTATGTTGCATCTCCTCTCTTCTTCGGGGAAAATCCCAATGCAGCTCACAAGTAGTAGCTATTCGTACCGTGAACATGGTACCCACTGCGTTGCCATTAGCTTTCTTTTTGCATTATTTGTGTGAACCAATCAGGTGAAAAAATAAAAGAATGGCAGAATTTATAGTGTATTTAATCTCTCGAGTCGCATTGAGTCCTCGTGTAATCTTTTCCGGCATGTAGTTTTTTTCTCTTATAGCCTTTTGCCATTTCATCAATACATGTTTTGCCATGTCCCAAATACAAATTTCGCCATGGCGATAGTGCTGAAGTTTCTCGTCATCACAAAGAAACTTCAACCTGTTTGCCATGTCACTGTTTTTTTTGGCATTGTTGCTTTGTTTCCAAAATGAGGATAATTCATAACTTTTTCCATCACACCAGTACATTTTCCCATACATTTGCCATTACTCATATACCAAAACATTAAGAAATGGCGTTTCTCGATTATATTTTTTTGTCTTACATTTGCCATGCCCCATAGACAATATTTTATAACAAATTGCCATGTGTAATGTACATGTTTCTTAAATTTCCCATGGCAAACATGTTGTACTTGTTTCGATACATTTTTGGGGAATAGTCACACAATAGATGTATGAAAATTTGAGAATCATAAATTTTTGCCTTTTAAGAACATGACTAATTTTACTTTCTAGCATGACAATTTTTAAATTGATTGGCATGGAAAATTTGAGTATTTTATTTTGCCATGGAAAATTTACCTTTTTCACATGGCAAATTAACCTATATCACCATGGCAAAAAGAGCTTTTATTGACATGCCATTTTCACTTTTTATTTTTGCCATGGCAAATTTTACTTGTATCGCCATGACTAATTTTATCTTTGCCATGGAAAATTTGGAATTCTATTCACCCTCCAATTAACACTTGCCATGGCAACTTTAACATGTGTTACCATGGCAATTTTAGATGTTTTCCCACACGTCGACCAATAATATCTTTTTTGCAACGACATTTTAGAAGTTATAATTTTTGGCAAACTGAAATTATGTTCTTTCCATTAGAAACTCAAAATTATATTTCCATGGCAACTCAAACTATGTTTTTCCCTTTGGAAACGCAATGTATGTTGCCATGCAGATTTAATGCCATGCCAAATTTAACTATCTAATTTTCCATTTCAACTTAAAACAAATCCATGGCAAAATCTTACTGTCATTGCCATGGCAATTTTACATTTAAATACTTGGCAAATTTTTCTTTATTTTTCCATGGAAAAACTTTACCTTCATTGCCATGGGAACTTTACTTCAAATACATGGCAAATTTACTAGAACATACATGTCATTTTTTTACTCTACTTTGCCAAGTTAAAATTTTACTTTTGTTTTTGCCATGGCAAATTTTTATCTTTCATTGCCATGGCAAATTTTAAAATATTATTTGCCGTGTCAAATTTCACTTTCTTTTTGGCATGGCAAAATTTTACTGTCATTGCCATGGCAACTTTTATTTTAAATATATGGCAAATTTACCTAATCATACACGGCAAGGTATACTCTACTTTCCAATGTCAATTTTTTCCTTTATTTTGTGCCATGGCAAAATTTTACCTTTCATTACCATGGCAAATTTACTTTCAAATACAAGGAAATTTTACTTTAACATACATGGAATTTTGTTCTTTAATCTCTCATGGCAACTTATAATTTTGTTGGCCATGGCAAATTTACTTTATAGACCATGGCAAGTTTGTGTTTATACATGGTCCATTTACTTTAACGAAGATGGCAAATTACTTTACATTCATGGCAATTTTCATTTTTCATTGTTTATGGGATTTTTTTCTTTTCATTGGACATTGGTAAAATTTTCTTTATGAAACATGTCAATTCAGTAAACAATTAATGGTACACTTTTTTGGTGTGTTTCTACATGTTGATAATCCACATGTTTTGCCACCATGCGCACAATTCAAATTTTCCATGATTTTTTCTTTTCGTACTTTTGCAAAAAAACAACAAAAAAATGACCATGGAAAATTTTGCTTTTTGTTCTTTTCGATTAAGTTTTCTGCCATCTTCTTTTTTACATGAAACAATGGTACTTTTAGGATGAAACTTGATTTCTTATATTTTTTTCTCCTCTGTGTTTTTTAGTTCTGGGGTTTTTCTTAGTTTCATAATTGTTATGGTCTACTCGTATCGACATGGCTAAAAGCACAATTTGTTAAGTTTTAAGTTTTGCATCCCATTTTTTGAACATGAATGCAGTTTAGGACACACATTATGGCATTTTTCCTTTTTTGCCATTCAAAATCATGTTCAAAGTTTAGTTTTTCGATTCTTGATACAGTCGTAGGAAACTTTTTTTTGGTTTCTGCCATAACAATGGTGTTGGTGAGATAAGAGGCCCTTTTTGTTACTGGACTTCCTTTCGTTTTTACAGGAGGCCTATAGAGGCGTTGTGGGGGGTGGGGGTGTGTTCGGGCTGTGTGTTCTCTATTGAATGAAATCATTTGTCATGAGAGAGCGCTCGTACCAAACCTTCCGTTCTGTCTGGGATAGGCGTCCTAAAATAAAGAGAATAGTTTTGAAGGCCTAATTAGTGCAAGTTTTAAAACAAGCACCACAAATAATTTAAATTGAGATACCCCTGCCAGATCAAATATCGCTTATGAGTATCCTTAAGCACGTACCAGGAAAATTGACTAGTCCAATAAGAGATTTAAAGATAACTGAATAGAAGTACAATATGTAGAACATTTTAATTAGTGGGTATTGATCAAAACCACGAAGCCTTATGAAGTACGATAATATTCACATCTTTTTTATCTGAAAAATCTGGATTTTATTATGTAAGCTTTAGTTCGACATAATAACCCTTGAATCATTATCTCTCGATTTTGCTTCCAACACAAAGAATTATTTTGCTGCATGTGAACATAGCATTGCACTAGTTCTAAGAGATGCACCTCTATCTATGTGCTATCCAATTAATGGCAGTTCTCCAAAACCATTGTGAACATGGGCTGTAAGCCTGTAGTCCACAATGAATCAAAACACTTGCTTTTTCAAACTTTTTGCGGTTGAACATTTATTTTTTCATAATCTTGAAATCTACACTTTTTTTCGAAAAGGAGAAAATCTACTTTCTTGCTTTGCGTTTGACAGGCTGACTAACAACCCTTAGAAAATCAAGGTAGACTGTGATGGGAATCGCACAAGTAACACACTTACTTTTATCTTAAAATATTGAATTAGAAAAAAAAGTCTTGCATAAATAGTGCAGCAACTATCCAACCATGGACGAGTTCGTCAGCTTAATTGCATGCAACAACTTATTTCACCATATTCAGGAGGGGGCATGGAAAGCGGAAGAATATCCCATTTAATTAGCACTAGTAAGACGCCCGTGCGTTGCCACGGGCTTTGAAAAATTAAGATACTACTCACGGAGCTAAAATAACTGAGAACAATGCATGTCTCGGCTAACACACATCTTACATCCTCGATTCTCAGCTAAGAGGCTTCTTCAACCAAACATGGAAGCCAAATACTCTCTAGATGAAAAAGAAACAACACTCGATTAATATGATCATCATATAGGCACATGACCATATGTGACAAAGGCACATTGCTACATGCTTTAAAAAATTAAGATGTTACTCACGGAGCTAAACTAACCAAGAACACTGCACGTCTCAACTAACATACATCTTTCATCATCGGTTCTTAACTAACACATTTCTTCAACCAAACCTGGAATCCAAGCATTTTCTGAATGAAAAAGAAACAACACTCCATGGTATGATCATCATATAGGCACATGTCTGTATGTGAAAAGTATAGAGAGTCACAAATCTGAAAGTACTACTTTCGTCATCCAAACTTCATAAAAGAGTTGCTAACCTTCAGATTCTTTACTAGTGTTGCCAACACATCAAGAAGCTTCTCGGTCTCTCTAGCATGAATTTCGTGAGAGTTCAACTCATAGGAAGAAAATCATGTCGCATGACATGTTCAAAGAAGCCATTGAAGCAAGGTTGTGCAGAGCTCGCTACATGCTTTGCAAACCTAGCTTAGTACCAACATTTGGAGTCAGCCCTCTTTGATGAGCTTAAATCAATCCTGTTAAAATTCACAAATAAATGTCCTTGCACTATCCACAATTTCAAATCCTTTGAGGATTCTCGCCAGGAAGATGTAATTAAATTGTGTATTGAATCCGAGTGTCATAAGTAACACACTTTGTCTTCCATTTATTGTATTGTTGCACAAGAGTACTACAAAATTAAATAATAGAGCTTAAAACACATAGACTTTTTTCTTGAGAACCTTGGGTGTCAATCAGCTTCTGCAGAAACAATTTTGTTCTATGTATTTTGGAATTTTGCAATATTTTATTCATGGTGCTCCCTTTACGTTCCATTTCTGCACTTTTATGTGAGCATCATCAAAACTAACAATGCCTAGCTAAAAGGCTTTAAAGTAAAGTTCTTGTTGGGAGACAGCCCAACTTATCATTTCTGTTTTTGTGTGTTAACATGATTAAGCTACTGTAGTAATCAGGTTTATGCCTTTTATTTCAATAATGTGCCATGTAAAGCCTTTGGGATAGTGTGGATACTTGTTGATTTGATACTGTGCAAAACATAAACTTTTGCATCCAGTATATGAATTTTTTGATTTTACTGGAACGTAAAAATATTCTGATTTTTTTACACATTATTTCTCTGCAAATTCTCTTCCTTTTCTTATTTTCTCAAAAAAATTAGAGATAGGGAGATATGGTTTTAGTTCAGATATTTACAGACTGATCTGCTTTCGACAGATTTTGTTTTGCATGCATTGTTTCCTTGTGTTAGTGTTCCCTTAGATTATATTTAGTGATATAAATTATGGGAATGATAGAAAACAGTAGGACTTATGTGATAACATTTATGAATCTTGTCTTGACAGTACCTAAGTGAATGATCTATTTTTGTTACACTAACCCATCTCATGAGTTCTCTTAAGTTTTGTGTAATTGAAGTTTTCAAGTTTTGGGTGAGATACCTATATAAGGATAATAAGGAGTGTAAATACCCTAATCTTGGGGATTCCCAAGGCACCCCAAGGTAATATTTAAGGAAGACTCAAGTGTCTAAGCTTGGGGATGGAACGAAAGGCATCCCCTCTTTCGTCTTTAACACTATCGGTATATCTTACTTGGAGCTATATTATTATTGATGAAATAATAGGTATTTTGCTTGGAGGGTCATCTGATTTTTTCAGGATTTTCTTCTTGTTATTTATAATCATGTTTTTCAATAAAAACTTCCAAGATTTGCCTTTAGGATGCTTGAATTGCATGTTTAATGTGTGTTCTGCAAAAAACAGAAACTTTTGCTGTAGTGTTTGAATTTTGATATTTTTTTGGAACATGGAAAGTTTCTGAAATTTTTACACATTGCTTTCATGAAATTTCTTTATTTTGTCCTAAATTTTTAGAATTTTGTGAGTTACAGAAGTGGACTTTTGTAATTAGTTACTATGGACTGTCATGTTTAAACAGATTGCTGCCATAGTTTTTTATGTGCTTATCCTATAGTTTTCGTGGCTTATATTTGTAGATATAAATTGTGGTACTGATAGTATACAGTAGATAATGTTTCAAAATTATTATGCAACTTGTCTTGGCAGTACATTAAGTGTTGATTTATTCTTATGTGCACTAACCTATCTCACGAGTTCTTGCCAAGTTTTATGTGGATAAAGCTTTTAAGATTTTGGGAAACCGTGATATGAGAAGAATTACGAGACACAAGAGATCAATCTTGGGGATTCCCAAGGCTCCCCAAATAAATATTAAAAGAAGTCTTAAGAATCTAAGATTGGGGTAAGATTGGGGATGCCACGTTAGGCATCCCATCTCTCTTCATCAACAAATATCGGTTAGCCTATATTGAGCCTAAGTTTTTATGTGTTCACATGATATGTGCTATTCCTATAGTGTAATTTTTTGTTGTTTGAATAAAATAATTAGTTCTAAATCTTTATATGGAGAGAATCTTCACATATATAGTTAATTGTTTAACTACTCTTTGATCTTCACTTATATCTTTAGGAGTAGTTTGGTTTTCACTGTTGTGCTTCACTTATATCGTAAGAGTAAATTGTGAATGAACTGAATATCATAAATCTGAAATTATATGTGTTGCAAAATGTTTAGTAGTAGTTTCACATTGGATTTATAAAGTAAAATCTACTGAAATTATACAATCACTATATTGGTCATACAAGCAATTCATGAATGATCAGTATAAGGAAGAGAACTTCACATACAAATATATTATCTTGGACATTTTTTATGATTGTGAATACCCGTTAATTATTTTCAAACTGGATCAATTAGTTGAAGTTGGACAAGGAAGACAACGTAATGAGTTATGTTTGGGTATATTTGCATAGAAGTGATATTGTTTTGGATCCTCCAACATGTGGTGCTTGTTTATAAACTTTTGCTAGACAAAACTTCGTACTAAATAGAGATACTAATTGTGCATAAAAATCCTTGAGCCAAGTTCCTTCCATGAGTGTCCCCCATACCTACCTATATATGGCATTTCACTACCATTCCAAGTAAATTTGCACGTGCCACCTCTAAAATCTTCAAATGAACATCTGTTTTGTGTGCCTGTACCGCTCATGGAGTGATTGGGCGGTCAGTATATTCCATGCTAAGAGGGTTATTCTCATGACAGGAGTTTATTCACTTGCCGTTGCACGAGATGGGCTGGTAAAAAGGATGCCCGGTCCTCCATGATACAAAAAAATAAAAAATAAAATAAACAAGAAGTCCCCCTAGAAAGTTGATTGTTTGGAGGAACCCGTGGATGTGGCTAGCCATGGAAAGTGTTTGAATGTTGGAGGGGGAGTACAAATTTCATTCCACTTGGGAACCACCAATAATGTATTTACCATGAAAGATATTGAAACCCTTTGTCATGACGTTGACAGGAAAGGCATACCACCAAACATATATTAATCTATGCTTTAAACTTTGAGCTCTAGCACCTGTGTAAATCCCTGCTTCCCTCAGTGAAGGGACATTCTATTTACTATTATACTATTTACTTTCATGTTATTTACTTTTCATGTCAAGTTAACTTGTTATTCCAACCTCAATATCTACTTGGCAAGAATCATGTGGTGGGGAAAGATCCAGGCATATATATCCAGTCTAATATATTTGATCATGAATTATTATTGTTGAGAATTATATCTATGATAAGTAAGTTGGGAGGCGAAACTTTAAGCTCCTATGTTCCTCCGTGTTTGATGAATGCTATTTTTTCTAAAAATATGCTTTGAGTATTAGCAATCATAGAAGACTATATGATAATTTAGTTTGTGAAGTTGTTACTTAGACTTTGTCCAGCGGACTTGCCTTGATATACCTCTTTTGGACCATTCGCTCCTCGAGCTCCCTAGGAAGCGTAGCCAGGCTTAGGATGCGACGCTCTGAAGTGGGGGGTGGGGATGGGGATCTATGGGAAAGGGGGTGTTTCATAGGCATCATCTAAGAAAATCAGAGCGACGAGGGTATGGAGATCGGTGGGTAACAAGCACGGGCGGACCAGCAGAGGTTGACGATGGCGGAGGTGGCGGCGAGCTAGCTAGGGTTCAAGCAGGGGAGGAGTGGTGTGTGTGAGCGGAAGTTTTCCTTTTTTACGTAATGTGAGAAGAGTTTTTGTGGTGGGTATGTGTGGAAGGGGGGCAAGGTGTGTTTGAGGAAATGTCGCTGCTACTGAAAAATTTACTATGCGGGAGTGAAATGTCGGAGCAACTAAAAAATTAGATGAAGGGATTGAAGCGGCGTGGGAGCAAAAAACATCGCACACAGGCCAAACACAATAATTGTACGCTATCAAATAGGAAACCCGCGGAGCCGCCATTTTTCAAATCGCTCAAGGCGGGTAGATATTTTGGAGATTTCTAGCGAAGCCTTGGGGATCCCAATCGCGGCCAGCGACCACTAGTGGACTTTGCTGATGTGACAGGGCACGAGCGAGGGGCACGGGTAGTCTAAAGGAACCGTATCTGGAGTATACAATCGTAGAGGATTGGTTCATTTGAGTCGTCTGCTATTTACTCTTATAATAATAATATAAAGGAGCATTTTGCAAAAGAACACATGAAAGGGTCAGAACACAAACACACCGGCATGTGGAAAAAATACATGTATGCAAAGGGCGGTTTAATGTTCAAATACCCAATGCACAACTTTGATGTGTCACCTGTCTCGTCCGCCCTCACTTCGTGTCGGTGGGAGGGAATCCTAGCTACGAATGGATGCCCCCAAATAGGTCTGGCATCTCACCCTGTCGTAACACAAAAATTAAACCTTTAGGAATCCATCATTGTAAAACCACCCGTCTCACTTTCGGTGAAAGGTGGACTCCGTGGGCCCATAGATGTGTGTGTGTGGCGCGAGATGGGTGAGACCACGACCACATGCGGGTTGCCCAACTATATCTATGAAAGGTGGTGTGATATTTAAATATGCCCAATTCACAACTTTGATGTGGCACATGCGCCTCACAATCCGGACATCCCCGACCCCACGGAGGTTCAGAACATACGCAGTATAGTGCCTCACCTTCTGTAACGCGGACCAAGAAGAATCGAACTTGGTGAAACCTATCTCGTTGTCGATCGAAGTGATGAACGTCCACCCGGGCCCACGGATGGGTGTGCCGCCGGTAACCACAACCGGTGTAATTTGGACAGGCGAAGCACCCCAATCAATTTTGATGCGGTGAGCTGGACAGGGAGGCCTACATCTGCATGGCGATCCGAGTGAGGGGAAATGATCAGAATGAAGGTATGGGGCAGGGAGGGAAAGGAGAAACATGATGGTTTTTCTGCTTGCTCGATAGTGGTGATTAAGGAGACATGACGACCATTGTTGATTCAAAAACCTTGAGAGACGTAGATTTAACAGTTCTCACTCATTTAAATCTGAATGAACTGATACAAATTTCCATTTGGAACTGAGATAACTAGGAATCATTTTCTTCTTGATACTTGGTTGTATGATCTTTTTAATTTCTTCGTATGCCTTGATACAAATTCTCATTGAGTTCGAAGGAGAATTCAAAAGGTCTAGTTAAGTTCAAAATCAACAACATCTTGTTAACAGTTCAAAATCCCTAGCAAAAGCAACAAAACAATTTAGTTCAAAATTGTCGAAACCAATAAGCTCTACAACACGAACTACAAAGTTCAGTTTGGCAAAAAAAATCCTGTTTTAGCAAGCATCATCTTGCTAAGTTCAGTTTCATCATAACAAAGTTGAGTCTGTTTATTCAGTTTAGTTTTGACCATCTTGCTAAGTTTAGTTTCGGCTAAGTAATGGTCTAGCATGCAAATAATGTCAGTACTTTGTATACAAGAAGAAGTACGTAAACCAAAGAGTGCACAGAAACTGTAATAAGATGAACAACACTATGCATCAGAATTCAATGTAAGTGAATGAGCGCACTACATACCTCTAATTTGATCTCAGGAATATGGACAATCTTGTTCCATTCAGCACCTTCCTTCATGTGAAGCTGGCTATGTTGCTCTAGATGGCACCTTGATAAGAACATAGCCTGCACAAGAACTGAAAATTCTCGTGAGCTTCTCTGAACTCCTCCATATACGTACTAGCATTAGGTGCTCCGCCCAGTTGTTCATGGCCAAACAATAGTTCGCCTTCCTCCCCCTGTTCGCCACTCGCCTCACGCTGGTCGTCCCAAATCCTAAGTCGCACGCGGACCCTGCAAACGGATGGATCATTTTTTCTCATATATATAGAGATAGAGATGGCCTTAGAATGTTGTTTTGGACAAGGGAGTTAGAACAAGGAGGGCAAGCAGTGTCATGGATCAGTGAGGTGGCTTGTCATGACATGGATCAGTGAGGTGGCACAAGCCATGGAGCGGTGAGATGGCAGGTCATGCCGCACATCAGTGAGGTGGCACAAGCTAGACTGCATGATACATCCTTGCCATTTCCAGTAAAGGAATTACGTCAAGCTATTCTATCATGCTTTCTTTGAGGATGTCGAAAAGCAATTGTTCTATAGTATTTAATTCATATTTCCGATGTTCATTCATTGATGTTCATTGGCATGGGCAGTGTCTTTTATGTTATTTCACAAGAATATATAAGAAGTGTGTGCTATCTAGCGTTTACAAGCAAAGCAAACGGCATGATCCATAGGCAAACAAGGAAATTTATTATGTGTGTGGTCAACAAGTCCCCCTCCCTCCTTTCTTAGATACTCAATGATGTAGACAAATACATTTTTTTGGTTGCATCTTTCAGCCACATGGCAGCCAACTATAATTCCCATCAACTGGCACATACATGCGATGCATTGGCTGATGATTACATCTATCGGTGGTACTTGTGAGCTGCGTTGGGTTTTTTGCCGAAGATGAGGAGAGCTGCAGGACAATAGAGATAAGTATTTCCCTCATTGAAAACCAAGGTTATCGAACCAATAGGAGAACCACACAAACCCCTTTTAATAGCACCTACACACACAAAACCAAACACTTGCACCCAACGCGTGCAAGAGGGTTGTCAAGCCCCTTGAACTCGTTACTTGCAAGGATTAAATCTTGATAGAGATAGATCATATAAATAATAAAGGTAAAATAATAAGTAAAATGCAGCAAGGTAATTTTAGGGTTTTAGTATTTATGATTAAGTAGACCCGGGGGCCATAGTTTTCGCTAGAGGCTTCTCTCTTGAACATAGCATACGGTGGGTAAACAAATTACTGTTGGGCAATTGACAAAATAGCGCATAGTTAGGACATGTTATTCACGACAATGATCATGTATATAGGCATCATGTCAATAAAAAAGTAGACCGAAATGATCCTGCATCTACTACTATTACACCACTTCAAGAGCGCTTCTATGCTTGTCTCTCTAGGTATTAAGTTCATGACAAACAGAGTAATGCTTGAAGCAAGGTGACATGTGATACGTCCATGTTGCATCATGATTTCCTATTCATATTTACATTATTCTTGTCCATTAATTATTCCCTATTATCATACAATTCTTATGCCCTTTCTGTCTGAATATGCAAGGTACATCACAAAGAGGGAATTATCTGGAAACTAGAATTCTGGACCGGAAAACCGAGAAAAGGCAGAAAAATCACCAGACTCCAATTGACCTGAAACTTCACGAGGATTTTTTATTGAATATATGTGAATTTATGGGCCAAAATTATACCAGAGGGGGGCCACCAGCCAGGCACAATCCAACAGGGCGCCCCCCCATGCCGTGCCCTGATGGCTTGTGGGGCCCTGGCTGGCCTCCCGAGGCCCCTCTTCACCCATATCACTACTGGAATCAGGGACTTTGCCATCTGCCAGCTCTTTGCCGTCTGCTGGCAGACGGCAAAGAGGTTGTTTGCCGTCTGCTTTGGGAAAGCAGACGGCAAAGATCTGGCTGATGGCAAAGACACTGTTTGCCATCAGCCAGCTCTTTGCTGTCTGCTAGCGGACGGCAAAGTTTCTTTGCCGTCCGCTAGCAGACGGCAAAGAGGTGGGGTGCGGCCCAGTGGAGGCCAGTTAACTGCAACGGCCCACCCCACCTCTTTGCCGTCTGCTAGCGGACAGCAAAGAATCTTTGCTGTCTGCTAGCAGACGGCAAAGAAAATACCTACTAACGGCCCTAACGGCCCACCCCCCCTCCACTCTCTCCACTCTCTCTGCCTCTCCCCTCCCGACCCCGACCCCACGCCGCCGCCGCACCCGCCGCCGCCCCCGACACGCCCCGGCCCGCCTCCCGCCGCACCCGCGACCGCCGACGCCGCCCACTGCCCCGCCCCACTGCCCCGCCCCGTGCCCGCGCGGCCGCGCCCAGGCCTGCCCCTCGCCGCCCCGTCGCGGCCCGGCCGCCCCCTCGCCGCCCCGTCGCGGCCCGGACGCCGGCCAGCCCCGTCGCCGCCCCCTCGCCGGCCAACCCCTCTGTCCCCCTCTGGTGAGCTCCCCCTCCTGCCCCTTTTTTCTATTTTTTTTATTATTTTTTCTGTTTAGGTTTTAGATATTTAGACATTTAGGAGTTTAGATACTTAGATGTTTAGGTTTTTAGATATTTAGACATTTAGGTAGAAAGAAACCTAGAAGGAAGAAAAAGAAGAAAAGAAAAAGGAAAAAAAGGAAAAAGAAAAAGGAAAAGAAGAAAAAATAAGAAGAAGAATAAGAAGAAGAAGAAGAAGAAGAAGAAGAAGAAGAAGAAGAAGAAGAAGAAGAAGAAGAAGAAAAAGAAAAAGAAGAAGAGGAGGAGGAGAAGAAAAAATAAGAAGAAGAAGAAGAAGAAGAGGAGGAGAGGAGGAGAAGAAGAAGAGGAAAAAGGAAAGGAAGAAGAAAAGAAGAGGAGGATGAGAAGAAAAAAAAAGAAGAAGAAGAAGAAGAAGAAGAAGAAGAAAGAGGAGAGGAGGAGAAGAAGAAGAGGAAAAAGGAAAAAGGAAGAAGAAGAAGAAGAAGAAGAAGAAGAAGGAAAAAAGGAAGAAAAGGAAGAAAAGGAAGAAGAGGAAGAAGAAGAAAAGGAAAAAGAGGAAAAAAAGACCCCGACACCCGGACCCCGACCCCGACACGACACCCCGACCCCGACACAACACCCCGACACCCCGACCCTGACATGACACCCCGACCCCGACATGACACCCCGACACGACATCCGACACACCCTGACACCCCGACACCACGACACCCCGACACCCCGACCCGACACCCCGACACCACGACACCACGACAATTAGTTCATGTTAGGTATTCAATTTTTTATTATGTTCATGATGATGATACACTTAAATTATATACATATTATTCATGTCAGGTATTCATTATTTTTATGTTGTACTAATTTCATTTACTCTTTGTCATTGCAGGTGTTGACAGATGGTGGGCGCAGGTCGAGAGCGCTCCGAGGCTCCTACCTCGGCGCGTGGTGGGAGGGGTAGTTCCATTCCACCCCAGAGCCTCCGGAGAGCGCTGGGTCTCAGTATGCAGACACCACCGGCGGTCGCTTCTTCTTCGGCCGGGAGAGGTCGGGGGGGAAGAAGGCTGGTAGAGGTGGACGTGGCGGCGGGAGAGGTAGGAAGGCTGCTACTACGCCTTCCTCGCCGCCACCCCCAGCTGATTCACCCGACCACAGGAGTGCTCCATCTGAGATGGAGCCGCCTGAGGTGGACCCGTCTCAGACTCCGGTCCACGAGCCTACGGCAGACGCGCCTATGGCCGACGAGCATGGGGCCGACGAGCGTCGGGCCGCCGAGCCTTCGTCCCATGAGACTCCGTCCCACGAGACTTCGGAGCTCAGCAGGGATCACGCTGAGTCGCAGCCGAACCCATGTGCGGACTCGTCGAGTGGCCGTGCTGAGGGTGGCTATAGTTCTAATAGCTATAGCGAGGGTGAGTGGGTTGAGGGGCGCAAAGTCTACCAGCGTGGTGGTACAAAGCTCCCGCCCACCCCGGCGACCCCCGACCAGAGGTGGTTGATTGCGCCGGAGGGGGAGAAGTAAGTGCATTTACTCTTTTTTAACCTTTTGCCTTCACGTTTCTTCGAATATCTAATGCGTTGGCCTTGTCATACTGCAGGTCTTGGACACACGAGCCTCGTGTCCACAGGCCCAACACTGTCCTTGGTGTGATTTGTCGCCAGAGCTTCCCGGGGTGGGTCACGTTGCCCGGTGAGGGCCGGGTTCCAGAGCTAGGAATGACCTGGGAGCACTACTAGGCTGCCCTGGCCCCGGCGGGGCATAGGATCGGCGATGCCGAGTGCCACACGGTGGCCGACATTGTGATCCAGATGTTTTGGGTAATTTCTCCTTTGTCGTCTACGTTGTGTTTTCTACTTTGATTGGCAACCCTAGTGATTGTACTAATCCGTGTTTTCTTGTTTGATTGCAGACCTTCTACAGGTGTGCTGAGGGACAGGAGGAGGCCGCGGCTCGGGTTATCGACAATGAGTGCAGGCGCCTACTTAAAAACTTTCGGCACGAGGCTCGGACGCAGGCTGTTCGAGACTACTTCGCCTCGGTTGGTATTAGGAGGGAAAAAGAGAAGTGCCGCGACAAGTATCTGAGTAAGGAGAAGTACATGAAGGTAATTACCTATTCTTAAGGCCTTGTACTTAGTTTCCTTGATTTGAATCGTAGGCGTAGCGCTCAAATTTCTCTTGCTTAACTTAGGTGCCTCCGAGATGGTGTGCGGATAGGATGGACTGTTGGGAGGCATTGGTGGATGAGTGGTGCTCTCCCCAATGGCGCTCCACCCACGACACTGCAAAGGACAAGCGTGGCAAAATGAAAGGTGTCCCACACCATCTAGGCAGCGTCAACCTACATCAGTACGGGGAAAAGTGGGTATGTGGTTTGCTTCATGATTCATGCAAATTCATTCTTCATGCTAGCTTGAGCCCTTAACTAATACTCTGTTGCTCTCTTTTAGGCGCGACACAACAAGGCTCCAGTGCCAGAGCTGTTCGACCTCTATGCCATGTCCAATACTGCCTCGTACAAGAAGGCCAAGGCATTCTCTGAGTCTGACCTCGATGATCCAGAGAAATTCAGCAACCGCGCCTCCCACCACAAGCTTGTGAGGTACAGAGACGAGGGGAAGGCGAGGAAAGGGCCGGACTTTAACCCAAGCCAGCAACCTCCTGATCCAGAGCTGGTGATGATATCTGGTGGCGGGAGGCACCATGGCTCGTTAGCCATTGGGGATGAACTAATACGTTGTACTAGCACTCTCCCGCAGATCAAGAAGCGCCAGACCAGCTCCGATCCTGAGATAAGGCCTCGTGCACGGCCAATGGAGCTCGAATTCAAGGTTAGTTATACGGACTCAGATACCTTTCCTCCATTACATTACGTGTGCGGCCGTCGATGATTACAATGCTAACGAGTGGTGTTGCAGGCTGCTATTGAGGCAGAGAGAGCGAAGACCCAGGCTTATATTGAGGAAGAGAGAGCGAAGACCCAGGCGCTTCTAGAGGAGAGGGACCGGCAGGCGGAGGAGAGGACGGCTAGGCTAATGGAGGAGGAGAGGAACCGGAACGAGTTGGGTCAACGGGCCCTATACGAGCTCATCGTGGTAAGTTTCTTCTGGATATTAGCCAAATCATGCACGTAATGTTCCTTTCATTACTAATTAATATGACTGACTCGAGAAAACCAAATGTGCAGACCATGTGCCAGAACAATGGCACGACCCCTCCCCCGATGCCAGTCATTGCTCCAGCGGGCACGGTGAGTTTCATTTGAATGGTCATTAGTTACTAGTCTTCACATTTGAGTTGCATCATGCTAACGATACATTGGAAATGATCTTTGGTGCAGCATAACTCCCGACAAGCATCGACTGATGCTTCTCCGTCTGCCACTGGCGCGACCGGTCCTAGAGCTACACCTACACCTCCGTGATGACGGTAAGTTTTCCCAAGTGTTTAGCTTAACAAATGCATACTTAGCTTAAGAAATAACCTATTTATCTCCAAAATGGCGTATACTTAGCTTAGTTTCCTCGAAAATGACATTATAACCTTACTTAGCTCCAAAATGACCAATTTTACCATGGATAGCTCTCAAATGACCTATACTTAGCTTAGCTTAAGAAATGACGTATTTAACCTACGAAAGCTCTAAAATGACCTATACTTAGCATTTGTTCCTCCAAAAATGAATTTATATGCTTAGCTAGCTCAAAAATGACATAACATCCTTAATTAGCTCAAAAATTACCTATTTAACCTAGGATAGCTCTAAAATGACATATACTTAGCAGTTATTACTCCAAAAATGATTTTATATGCTTAGCTAGCTCAAAAAAGACATAACAACATTAATTAGCTCCAAAATGACCTATTTAACCTAGGATAGCACCAAAATGACCTATACTTAGCATTTATTCCTTCAAAAATGAATTTATATGCTTAGCTAGCTCAAAAATAACATAACAACCTTAACTAGCTCAAAAATGACCTGTTTAACCTAGGATAGCTAAAAAATGACCTATAATTAGCTTTTTTCTTGCAAAAATGATTTATATGCTTAGCTAGCTCAAAAAAGACATAACAAACTTAATTAGCTCCAAAATGACCTATTTAACCTAAGATAGCACCAAAATGACCTATAGTTAGCATTTATTCCTCCAAAAATGAATTTATATGCTTAGCTAGCTCAAAAATGACATAACAACCTTAATTAGCTCAAAAATGACCTATTTAACCTACGATAGCTCTAAAATGACCTATACTTAGCATTTATTCCTCCAAAATGACTTAATATGCTTAGCTAGCTCAAAAATGACATAATATGCTTAAGAAATGACCTATTTAGCTCCAAAATGACTTAATATGCTTAATTAGCTCAGAAATGGCATAATTACCTAGGTTAGCTCTAAAATGACTTATACTTAGCTTTTTTTAGTTCATTTATGACATACTTAGCATATTTAGGTCTAAAATGGCCTATTTACCTAGGTTAGCTCTAAAATGACACTAGTAAGCAATAAGAAGAAAAAAAGAAGAGGAGAAAAAGAAAGAGAAGAAAAAATCTTCTTCTTCTTCTTCTTCTTCTTCTTTTTCTTCTTCTAGTCTTCTTCCTCTTCTTCTTCTTCTAGTCTTCTTCTTCTTCTTCTTCTTCTTCTTCAAGTCTTCTTCTTCTAACTTTCTTCTTTCTCATTTTGCAGATTTGCTTCAGATCACCCGACCCTTGCGTTGATGGAGTGCTTGTCTTTATTTTTTGTTTTGACTTTGTGAAACTTGATACCTATGGATGCAACTTTGTAATATTGATGAAACTATGTATATGTATGGATGAAACTTAGTAATATGTTGAAATTTGGACATATGTGATGATTTGGTATACATTTGTTGGATGATCATATCCATATGGCAGGGATGTGCATGTTGGATGAAAGTATTCTGAAATATATATATATATATCATATATATTGCTGTGAAATTGCTTGAATTTAAGAAAAAGCAAGAAAAACAAGGGCTATATGGCCACTTTGCCGTCTGCTAGCAGACGGCAAAGAGGCCACGTGGCAGCAGCCTGTGCAACCTGGGCTAGCCTATTTGGCCTCTTTGCCGTCTGCCAGCAGACGACAAAGACCTTTGCTTCTTTGCCGTCTGCCAGCAGACGACAAAGACCTTTGCTTCTTTGTCGTCTGCCAGTAGACGGCAAAGAGCGCCGTTAGCCCCCTAACGAGGCTGACACCTTTTGTCTGCGGGCCAGTTGCTTTGCCGTCTGCCAGCAGACGGCAAAGACCTTTGCTTCTTTGCCGTCTGCCAGCAGACGGCAAAGTGGCCTTTGCCGGCAGCTGTTCGGCCGGACTGTTGGCCGTCTGCTGGCAGACGGCAAAGGCTTTGCTGTCCGACATTCATGCCTTTGCCGTCCGCTATGGCAGACGGCAAAGCAGCTGATTCCTCTAGTGTATGGTGTCATTTACCCTAGAAAAAATCATAAGAAACCTTTCGGGATGAAGCACTGCCATCTCTAGGCGGAAACCTAGGCAGAGGCCCTTTTGCACTCCGGCAGTCAGATTCTGCGGGGGAAATCCTTCTCCGGGAGGGGGAGATTGAAGCCATCGTCATCACCAACGCTTCCTCCTTCATGGGAGGACCAATCTTCATCAACATCTTCACCAGCACCATCTCATCTCCAACCGTAGTTCATCTCTTGTATTCAATCTTTGTCCCAAAACCTCAGATTGGTACCTGTGTGTTACTGGTTGTGTTGATTACATCCTGTAGTTGATGCTTGTTGGATTGTTTCGTGGAAGATATTATGTTCAGATCCTTAATTATTATTATTGCACCTCTGATCTTGAACATGTTGATGAGGTGTGAGTATTTACTATTGTTCCTGAGTACATGGGAGAAGTCTGGTTATAAATTATCATGTGAAGTTGGTATTCGTTCGATATTTTGATGATATGTATGTTGTTACTTCTCTTAGTGGTGTCATGTGAACGTCGACTACATGACACTTCACCATGCTATGGGCCTAAGGGAACTCATTGTGGAGTAACAAGTAGATGATGGGTTGCTAGAGTGACAGAAGCTTAAACCCCAGTTTATGCGTTGCTTAATAAGGGGCTGATTTGGATCCACATGTTTCATGCTATGGTTAGATTTATCTTAATCTTCTTTCGTAGTTGCGGATGCTTGCGAGAGGGGGTAATCATAAGTAGGTTGTTAGTTCAAGTAAGAACAACACCTTAGCACCGGTCCACCCACATATCAAATTATCAAAGTAACGAACGCGAATCAACCCAACATGATGAACATGACAAGACATAATTCCCATGTGTCCTCGGGAGCGCTTGCTTAATATAAGAGTAACTTCAGGCTTGTCCTTTGCTACAAAAAGGATTGGGCTACCTTGCTGCACCTTTGCTATTATTGTTACTTGTCACTTGTTACGATTTATCTTGCTAAAAAACTATCTATTATCGTTACTTACAGCACTTGCAGAGAATACCTTGCTGAAAACTGCTTATGATTTCCTTCTGCTCCTCGTTGGGTTCAACACTCTTACTTATTGAAGGACTACGATTGATCCCCTATACTTGTGGGTCATCAAGACTCTTTTCTGGCACCGTTGCCGGGGAGTGAAGCGCCTTTGGTAAGTGGAAATTGGTAAGGTAACATTTTGTATACGTGCTGAATTTTACTGTTGCTTGTCACTATGAACGGTCACCCTTTGAGTGGCTTGTTCGGAGCATCTTTGACCTGAACTGAAGATGAGGAAATTGCTCCTCAACCTACTGAACCTACTGAAAATGTTTATTGTGAGATTCCTTCTGGTATGCTTGAAAAACTCTTATCACACCCATATGATGGAACGAGTCATCTTGATTATCATTTGATATTTGTTGATGAAGTTTGTGGATTATTTCAGCTTGCAGGGTTGTCTAGAGACAAAGTTAGAAGAAAGTTTTCCCTTTATCTTTGGAGGGAAAGGCATTAATGTGGTACAGGTTATTGGGCAATATTAGATCATGGGACTGGAATCGTTTGAAGTTGGAATTTCATCATAAGTTTTGTCCTATGCATGTAGTTCATCGTGATCAGAACTTTATTTATAATTGCTGGCCTCGTGAAGGAGAAAGTATCGCTCAAGGTTAGGGGAGGCTTAAATCTATGATGCACACTTGTCCCAACCATGATATCTCAAGAGATACTATTATGCAAAAAAAAATGCTCGGCTTTCTCATGATGATCAAAACCTACTCGATTCTTCCTCTACTGGTTCCTTCATGAATAGAACTAATGAATTCAAATGGGATCTCCTAGAAATAATTAAGCACAACTCTGAAGACTGGGAACTCGACAAAGGTAAAGAGTTAGGTACAAAACTCAAGTTTGATTGTGCAATATCTTTTATAGAAACTGATGCCTGCTATAAGTTGAGTAATAAATATGGCTTTGACTCTGAGATAGTAGCTTCTTTCTATGAATCATTTGCTACTCATGTTGATCTCCCTGAGGAAAAGTGGTTTAAATACCATCCACCCATTGAAGAACAATTAGAGAAACCTATTAAACTTGAGAAGGAAGAAATAATTGTTAGCCATGTTAATCCAATTGTTCCTACTGCTTATATTGAGAAACCACTCTTCCCTGTTAGAATTAAGGAACACACTGAAGCTACGACTGTAGTTAATAAGATTTATGTTTGGATACCTATACCTTCTGAACAAATAAACATTGAGCCTAAAATAGATATGGTAAAAGATCTTCTAGTTGATAACATTGGTGGGTAGTTTATTTACTTCTGTGATGAAACTACTAGAATTGTAAACCCTGTAAGAAATGAGCGGGATGAGTTAGGCAAAAATAAAACATTTATTGGCATGCCCGTTGTTTTTGTTAAAATTGGAGACCATTGTTAGTGCCATACCTTTTACCTTATATCAAGAAATGATGAATGACATAGCACCATCTGAGCTTGATGACATTGATGTCACTATTAAACTTGCAATAATAGACACTATTATACCACTTGGGATTGTTAGAGATGTTGAAGTCTTGTGTGGAAAAATTAAGCACCCCACTGATTTTCTAGTACTTCGTTCAAAACAAGATAAATTTTATCCCATTATATTTGGTAGACCTTTCTTGAATACTGTTAATGCTCAAATTAATTGTGTTACTGAGAAGGTCAAGATAGGCTTTGGTGACGTGTCTCATGAATTTAATTTCTCCAAGTTTGGTAAACACCCGCATGAGAAAGAATTACCAAGCAAAGATGAAATCATTGGTCTTGCTTCTATTGTCGTACCTCCTATCCGTTAGAGCAATATTTACTAGACCATGAAAATGATATGCATATGAATGAGAGAAATGAGATAGATGACATATTTTTGAAACAAACACCTGTTCTTAAACACAACTTACCGGTTGATATTTGAGGGGATCCCCCTCCACCCAAGGGAGATCCCGAGTTTGAGATAAAGGCTTTACCCGATACTTCGAAATATGCTTATCTTGATGAAAAGAAGATATATCCTGTTATTATCAGTGCTAACCTTTCAGAGCATGAATAAAAGAGATTACTTAAAACTCAGAAGAAGCACCGGGCTACTATTGGATATACTCTCGATGATCTTAAGGGCATTAGTCCCACTCTATGTCAGCACAAGATTAATATGGAACCGGATGCTAAACCTGTCGTTGATCATCAACACCGCTTAAACCCTAAGATGAAGGAAGTGATAAGAACTGAAATATTAAAGCTTCCGGAGGTAGGTATAATTTATCCTATTGCGGATAGTAGATGGGTAAGTCATATTCATTGTGTTCCTAAGCAAGGAGGTATAACTGTTGTTCCTAATGATAAAAATGAACTTATCCCACAAAGAATAGTAGCTGGTTATAGGATGGTGATTGTTTTCAGGAAATTTAACAAAGCTACTAGGAAAGATCATTATCCTTTACCTTTTATTGATCAAATGCTAGAAAGATTATCTAAGGACACACACTTTTGCTTTCTTGATGGATATTCTGGTTTTTCTCAAATACCTGTGTATAAGAGGATCAATGAAAAACTACTTTTACTTGCCGTTTTGGAACGTATTCTTATAGACGTATGCCTTTTGGTTTCTGCAATGCATCTGCTACCTTTCTAAGATGTATGATGGCTATATTCTCTGAATTTCGTGAAAAGATTGTTGAGGTTTTCATGGATGATTGTTTCTTTTATGAAACTTCTTTTGATGATTGCTTGAGCAACCTTGATCGAGTTTTAAAGAGATGTGAAGAAACTAGTCTTGTTTTGAATTGGGAGAAGTGCCATTTTATGGTGAATGAAGGCATAGTACTTGGGCACAAAATTTCTGAACGGGGTATTGAAGTGGATAAAGCTAAAGTTGACGCCATTGAGAAGATGCCATGCCCCAAAGATATCAAACGTATAAGCAGCTTCCTTGGTCATGCTGGTTTCTATAGGCGTTTCATTAAAGATTTCTCAAAGATTTCTAGGAAACTAACTAATGTTCTTCAAAAAGATATTCCTTTTGTTTTTGATGACGATTGTGTAGAAGCTTTTGAAATACTTAAGAAAACTTTGATTTCTGCACCTATTGTTCAACCACCTGACTGGAACTTACCATTCGAGATTATGTGTGATGCTAGTGATCATGCTGTTGGTGCTGTTCCAGGGCAAAGAGTAGACAAGAAATTGAATGTTATCCATTATGCTAGTAAAACTCTAGATGCTGCTCAAAGAAATTATCACTACTAGAATAAAGCTTCTAGATAGGATTTTAGAAGTAGCGCATGATAAATGGACAATGCTACTCCTAAATAGTAGTAGCAAGGGCACCAACAGGCGCTACAGGTAGCCACGTAGCAGTAGCGCGGTCTGCTCACCCAGCGCTACTGCTAAGTGGTCCCTTCGCGACCGACAGGGGCTACCTGTAGTAGTAGCGGTTGTCAAAAACCGACGCTAGTGCTAAATCTGTAGCAGTAGCGCCCTTTCCTTCCCCGCGCTACTGCTAAGTAGCGCCTTGAAACTTTACCTTCTTCCCCGCACGCCCGTCTCACCCTCTCCCTCCTCACTCCCTCCCTCTCCACTCTCTCCCTTGCGCCGGCGCTCCTCCCGGCCGTCCTGTGATACGTCTCCAACGTATCTATAATTTTTGCTTGTTCCATGCTGTTATATTATCATTCTTGGATGTGTTACAATCATTTTATAACAACTTTATATCATTTTTGGGACTAACCTATTGAAATAGTGTCAAAGTGCCAGTTGTTGTTTTTGCTTATTTTTTACTTCACAGAAAATCAATACCAAACGGAGTCCAATCACGACAAAACTTTTTGGAGATTTTTTCTGGACCAGAAGACACCCAGTGGGCCAAACAACTGCCGGAGAGGTGGGATGTGGAGAGCACAACCCACCAAGGCGTGCCAGGGGGGCCCGGCGCGCCCTGATGGGTTGTGCCCTCCTCGGCCCCCTTCCGCACCGCCTCTGATGCCTATAAATTCTCAAATATTCAGAAAACCCTAGGGGAGTCGAAGAAACACAATTATTTACGTTGTCTTAATATTTCAGAATTTTTATAGTTACAGAAGTATGGGTAGAGTACAGATTACTACAGACTGTTCTGTTTAAGTCAGATTCTGTTTTCGTTGCATTGTGTGCTTGTTTTGATGAATCTATTGTTTCTATTGGGGGGTATAAGCCATGGTAAAGTTAAAATATAGTAGGTATAATGCAATAACAAAATATGAAGGGGTTTGCAGTAGTACCTAAAGTAGTGATTTGCTTTCTTATACTAACGGATCTCACGAAGATTTCGTTGAGTTTTGTGTGATTGAAGTTTTCAAGTTTTGGGTGAGATCACGATGGATGAAGGAATAAGGAGTAGCAAAAGCCTAAGCTTGGGGATGCTACCGCACCCCCAAGATATATCCAAAGAGAAACAAGCAACTAAGCTTGGGGATGCCCCCGAGTGGCATCCCCTCTTTCTTCTGACGACCATCGGTATTTTACTTGGAGCTATATTTTTATTCGTCACATATCATGTGTTTTGCTTCGAGCGTCTTGTATCTTTGCTTGCTTTGTTTGTTAGTTTTTCCTTTGTATCCTTGCTGGACACACCTATTTGATAAAGCCAAAACCATTCTATGATTTGTTAGAATTGCTCTATGTGCTTCACTTAAACTTTTTGAGCTATAGAAATTGCTCTAGTGCTTCACTTATATCTTTTTGAGCATGGTGTGCTTGGAAACTTTTGTAGAAATACTCTCATGCTTCACTTAGATTAATTTGAGAGTTAGAAATTTTTGAAGAAATCCTCTCATGCTTCACTTATACCTTTTTGAGAGATGAAATCTTTATGCTCATGCGTTTCACTTAAATTTGTTTGAGCTTGCCAAAAAGCAATGGCAATATATGAAACTAGTCCCAAAATGATAGATATCCAGGGAGGATATAATAAAAACATTCATGAAGATCATTGGACAAATTAAACTTGATTCCTTGTAATAGTTTTGAAACATGATGATAGTAATATGTGAGTCATGTTGATGAGTAATTATGCTTAGTAGGAATATTGTTGTTAAGGTTTGTGATTCCCTATGCATGCACAAAAGTCAATAGTCATGCAATGAAGTTACATCCTACTTGTTGTGCATTATTCGGTGTTAGTTATGTTCAATGCTCACTTATGTGATTTTTCATTTCTTGGTTTGGTTGCTTCCCAATCTATTTGCTAGCCTTCATTTGTACTAAGTAGAAATACTACTTGTGCATCCAAAATCCTTAAAGCAAGTTTTGCCTTATGAGTCCACCATACCTACCTATATGCGGTATTTCCATGCCGTTTCAAGAAAATTTGTATGTGCCATCTCTAAATTTTCAAAATAAATTTTCTCTTTTGTGTGCCCGTACCGCTCATGAAAAGGTGGGGAGTGTCCAATATTTTTCCATGCTAGATGTGTTATTCTCAAGATGAGTGTTTATTCACTTGTCATTGGACGAGAGTGCGGTGGTAATAGGGATGCCCATTCCCGAAATGAAAATATAAAAAATAATTTACTTTATGTTGTCAAATAATAAATTCCTTGGTAAGTGTTGGTATGGAAGGCAACCGTGGATACGACCCGCCATGGAAAGTGAAAGTTTGGTGGAAAAAGGAATAAATTTTATTTTCTGTTTGGGAACCGCGTATGACATATCTAGCATGGAAAGTATTGTGAGCTACTTTGTCGTTTTCGTTGACAGGAAAAACATGCCACCCAAAATATTTTTCTCTCTCAATTTTAAACCTTGAGCTCTGGCACCTCTACAAATCCCTACTTCCCTCTGCGAAGGGCCTATCTATTTACTTTATGCATTTTTTATTTTTGCTTTGAGTCTCCATCTTCTCTTATAAGCACCAACTAGGCGGCACTATGATCGTACTTGAGCATTGGGCATAGCTAATATTTGAGTGTGTCTCACGAATGGATCAATGATTGAGCATGATGGACTAGGGATAACTTTCTTTAGTGTTGATATTTTGAAAGACATGGTTGTTTGTTGACATCCTTGAGTATTGAAGTCATTATGTTAAAACTAGACTATTGCTTTGAATCATTATAAGTCCAAATGTCCATGCTATACAAAAGAAAATAATGTGATGAACATGTTATGCAGCATTCCACATCAAAAATTACGTTTTTATCATTTACCTACTCGAGGACGAGTAGGAATTAAGCTTGGGGATGCTGATACGTCTCCAACATATCTATAATTTTTGCTTGCTCCCTGCTGTTATATTATCATTCTTGGATGTTTTACAATCATTTTATAACAACTTTATATCATTTTTTGGGACTAACCTATTGACATAGTGCCAAAGTGCCAGTTGCTGTTTTTGCTTGTTTTTTTACTTCGCAAAAAATTAATACCAACCGAGTCCAATAGCGACGAAACTATTTGGAGATTTTTTCTGGACCAGAAGACACCAAGTTGGCCAAACAACTGCCGGAGAGGTGGGCTGTGGAGAGCACAACCCACCAGGGCGCGCCAGGGGGGCCCCGGCGCGCCCTGATGGGTTGTGCCCTCCTCGGCCTCCTTCCAGACCGCCTCTGATACCTATAAATTCTCAAATATTATGAAAAACCCTAGGGGAGTCGACGAAACACAATTCCAGCCGCCGCAAGTTCCAGAACCGTGAGATCCAATCTAAACACCATCACGGAGGGGTTCATCTTCCTCATAGGTGCCTCTCCGATGATGCCTGAGTAGTCCACCATAGACCTACGGGTCCGTAGGCAGTAGCTAGATGGCTTCTTTTCTCTCTCTTATGATTCTCAGTACAATGGTATCTTGGAGATCTATTTGATGTAAACTTTTGCGGTGTGTTTGTTGGGATCCGATGAATTTTGAGTTCATGATCAGTTTCTATCCATGAATATTATTTGAGTTTTCTTTGATCTCTTATATGCATGATTGCTTATAGCATCGTATTTCTTCTTCGAATCTTTGGTTTAGTTAGGCCGACTAGATCGATTTTTCTTGCCATGGGAAGAGGTGCTTTGTGATGGGTTCGATCTTGCGGTGTTGTTTCCCAGTGACAGAAGGGGAAGCAAGACACGCATGTATCGTTGCTATTAAGGATAACAAGATGGGGTCTATTCCTACATGAATAGATCTTGTCTACATCATGTCATCATTCTTATTGCATTACTCCGTTTTTCCATGAACTTAATACACTAGATGCATGCTGGATAGTGGTCGATATGTGGAGTAATAGAGGTAGATGCAGGCAGGAGCCGGTCTATCTATCTTGGAAGTGATGCCTATATAATGATCATCGCCTTGGATATCGTCATGACTATTCGATTTTCTATCAATTGCTCAACAGTAATTTGATCACCCACCGTGCGCTATACTCATGAGAGAAGCCACTAGTGAACCCTATCGCCCCCGGGTCTACTTTTCCATCATATTGCTTTCCGATCTACGTTTTTGCACTCTTTTGTTTTCAGATCTACAAAACTAAAAACCCAAAAATATATTGCTGCATATCTTCTCTTTTTATTTGTGTTCTTGAGAGATCTATCTCTCCTATCTACCACTACCTAATCTATCTTATTACCGTAGAGAGATTGACAACCTCTCTTTCGCGTCGGGTTGCAAGTATTTGTTGTTTGTCTGCACGTGCTACTTCTTGGGTGTTGGTGATCCTCCTACTGGTTCGATAACCTTGGTTTCATAACTGAGGGAAATACTTACCGTCGCTGTGCTGCATCATCCCTTCCTCTTTGGGGAAATATCGACGCAGTCTCAAGCCATGTCATCTTCCCAACGCGGCGGCCCTCCCCGTCCCAACACTCCCTTGTATCATCCCGGCCCTCTCCCCGTCTCCCTCGTCCCGTCCCGTCCCTCCCTCGATCCGTCCCTCCCTCACCCGTCCCTCCCTCCTCCTTCCCTCCCCGGCCCATCCCCCCCTCCTCCGTCCCTCCCCATCATGTCCCTCCCCGGCCCGTCGTCGACGCCCTCCGCCGCAGGTAGCCTCCATCCTCTACATCTCTTCTTCTTTGTTTTTAGTTTTAGGGTTCATATGGTACATAGTTTATAGGTATGATTTAGTTTTTGTAGGGATTTAGTTTATAGGTAGATAGTTCATTATAAATTGATTAGCAATTGCATAAAAATTATATGAACATTTTATTATAGGCTTCATATGGTAGATAGTTTATAGGTAGGATTTTACTTTTGTAGGGATTTAGTTTATAGGTAGATAGTTCATTATAAATTGAGTAGCAATTTCAGAAGTTTCATTATAAATACCTCATGCATTATAATTTTTTAGTAAAAAATAGGTCTAGAATTTTTTAGTAAAAAAAATCAAGTACTTTCGGTCTGTCGTTGCTCCTTGAGTGACTTTCATGTGTGTTATTGATGGAGGAATCCCAACTGTTGTCGTGGGGGTCGCTTCCTCTTCTTCTCTTCTTGCGATATATACCTCGGTATAATGCGCAAGGAGAGAAGAAGAGGTGCGCCCATCACCGACGGTCGTACTATTAGTGTGAGAGAGTGTGCACCAACATACACGACCATATCAGTGTGAGAGAGTGCGCACCAAAACACCATGAGATATTGAGAGCTTTTTTAGGAAAGCCTCAACAGACTGAAAGCCAACCGATATTGAATTAGGTATATTTGGACATGTGTGTATGTTATTGCAGGGAACACCTCCTAGTGCCCATGTTTTGCCGGAATGTTGATTCATTTCCATTCCGCAAATTTCAGGCACACAATATGTCTTATTTTAATAATGGTCATGCCGAATTTTTGAATCATGAACACAGGAGATGTATGACGACGATAGGATCCCTGAGTGTGAGCTCTGCGGCGGAGATTACGGTCTATGCGACAGGCCTCACCTGCGAGATGGCAGGTTCTTCACCATAAAGCTTGACAAGACCTTCGATGTTTCTACGGTACGCAATGATGACAAGTGTTTTTTCGTAATTTAGCATAACTTCTCTTTCTTTGCTTCAACATGTAATTTCTGTTTTATACAATTCGACTAGTTCATCCCCTGCTATGCAAGAAGGTATGTCTTGCAGAGGCTCGGTTTCGAAGACCACGAGAGTATGGAGACGAGGAGATCTAACCTGATGACTAAACATGGTCACACATTTATGGTCAAAGTAATGAATGCAGTTAATAACACAGAATTAGGGCAGTAAAATTCACAAGCTCTAGCCAAGACATATGGATTTCAGGAGGATATGGAAATAATCTTCGTCCTGAAGATCATATTGAAGGTAATATCGACATTTGGCTGGATGTCGATATGCTTCCAGTTTTACCTCCATCTGATTTTTTCAACCATATTTGTCAAGCAATTTGCATTGTATATTTTAAAATAGTTGGTGTTCATCCATACTAAATTTGTTAATTTATAATTTACAGCTTATTTCCTTTCTTCGAGTGAAACACGGAAAATAGTTGACATGGCACACTACACTTATGGATCACATCTAACTTGGGAGGAGAAGGATGTTCTTGTCACCTTTGTTAGTGGTGTCTTGTCTGGTAGGGACAACTACCCGTTTAATATGGGACCTGGCCCAAATTATACATTATACATGCCACTAGTGCATAGGTTGAGGGCAGATGACATTCGCGGAAATATCTTGGTAAGAGTTGCTAATTAAGTACACTACTATTGCGTAAATGGTGTTGATTACATTGCTAACTAGGCTACTATTATGTTCTTCAACAGAAACTGCCAAATGGTGTTGTGCCTCCGTTGATGCATGGCAAAGGTTATATGACAATTAAAAGCCCTACGAGGGTCCAGTTCGCTTTTGCATACTCGACTGAGCGCAAACCACATGGACGGCTCCAAATTGAAGCATGGGGAGAAATAAAGAAGGATTGCAAGCCACAAGTTGGAGACCATTGGATCTCTTTGCTTCATCATGGAGACATAGGTGTTACTCTGTTTTATGACATTTTACCTAGGAGGGAGGACTAGGTCCTATGAGAGAGAAGTTTTTTTGGTTTATATTTGTTGGGTTCTACCGTAGGTGCATCGCATGCCAATTAAAATTTACTACGCACAGAACATCCAAGAACATGCTATGGAGATGGATCACAGATCATTACAACTAGACGCGCAGTGCCGTGCAGCGGAAGTAGAGTTGGGGCAGCGCGTCCGCGTGGTCCGTCTCCTCCTCGTTCGATCTCCCTCGAACACCCGGTCGCCGGATCCTTTCCCTCGCGCAGCCAGTCGCCGGATCCCACGTGCAGGTTCGCCGGAGCGGCTCAAGTGCACCGCCTCTAATGGTATCCGCACGTGGAGGAGGAACACCGTGCGGCAGACTGCTAGGTCCGATCACACAATTCGACGGCGAGTGAAGGTGGCTACATGCAAGACATGCAAAACCTAATGACGGCGCTGAAGCGATCAACATATGGGTGTGCCGCACCTCCACTATATATAGGCATCCTGCTCGGGCTCAACTCTTGGGCCTCTCACGGATCCTAAAGCCCACGTGTTCCTTCCCTTAAGTGCACGACCCCTTAGGTTCTCGTTCACTTGGTCTTGAGTCAGATCATATCCGGCTCGACTAGTCGGTAGCGGCCTCTAGCAAAGCATGCCGACTCCAAGTGTCCGATGAAGCTAGTTAGGCGAACCTGTCCTTCACACTTCTGTTCCCTTTGCCACACGATATATGTTGTCGTGCTCAAGGCGACATGGTCATCCTTGTTGCCGCATGACCTCTTTCTCGTTCCGGTGAATCCGACCAACACTTCGGATTATCTCATAATCCTCATCGCATGGCCATGCTAATCTAGGTCTGATCACCCGAGGGGCCCAGAGTATATCTCTCCGGATCGGAGAGGAAAATCCCATCTTGCTCAACCATGTCTCGCAGAATGGGTTAGGACAAGCCTGAAACCCACCTTTATAACTACCCAGTTACGGAGTAGCATTTGGTCGGCCCAAAATAGGTCTATCACCATCCCGAGTACATGCGTCGGCTCAGGTCTTAGGATATAGAACGTATGTTGTACTAGAGACTCACAGATGACATATCGCTGCGTCTCATAGTCGGGTCTGTCCAACTAAGACCTTATCTCGACTCGGATCCGACTACGTCGAATCTGACCAGATCTTTCTGAGTCCATATTATCCTGCTAGCATCCACTGCTACATGGTCAGTGAGACCGGACCATTGATAAACCACAAGTATAGGGGATCGCAACAGTTTTCGAGGGTAGAGTATTCAACCCAAATTTATAGATTCGACACAAGGGGAGCCAAAGAATACTTGAGAGAATTAGCAGTTGAGTTGTCAATTCAACCACACCTGGAGATTAAATATCTATAGCAGCATGATTAGTAGCATAGTAATATGATAGTTTGGTAGCAATAGTGGTAGTAATAGCAGCGGTAACAGTAGTAGCAATAGTTTTGTAGCAGTTGGAACAACAGCAACAACAGTAGTAACTTAGCAAGAACAATAAGTGGAAAGCTCATAGGCACTGGATCGGTAACTCGTTGGATGATATTCATCATGTAACAGTCATAACCTAGGGAGATACAGAACTAGCTCAGTTCGTCAACGTAATGTAGGCATGTATTCCGTACATAGTCATACGTGCTTATGGAAAAGAACTTGCATGGCATCTGTTGTCCTACCCTCCCGTGGCAGCGGGGTCCATAAGGAAACTAAGGGATATTAAGGCCTCCTTTTAATAGAGAACCGGAACAAAGCATTAACACATGGTGAATACATGAACTCCTCAAACTACGGTCATCACCGCGAAGTATCCCAAATATTGTCACTATGGGGTTGACGGATCATAACACGTAATAGGTGCATATGACTAGGCAAGATCGGATCAAGAACATGGATATAGAGATGATAACATAAACGGTTAAGATCTGAAATCATGGCACTCAGGCCCTAGTGTCAAGCATTAGGCATAGCAAAGTCATAGCAACATCAATCTCTGAACATAATGGATACTAGAGATCAAGCCCTAACAAAACTAACTCGATTACATGATGAATCTCATCCAACTCCTCACCGACCAGCAAGCTTACAAAGGAATTACTCACTTCTGGTGGGCAGCATCATGGAATTGGCGATGGAGAAAGGTTGGTGATGACGAAGACCGAAGATTCCCCTCTCCGGAGCCCCAAACGGGCTCCAGATCTGGCCTCCCGATGAAGAACAGGTGGTGTCGGCGGTGGCTCCGTATCGTAAAATGCGATGAGACTTTCCCTCTAATTTTTTTCTCCGAAAATAGGAATTTATAGTGGCGGAATTAGGGTCAGTGGGGCCACGAGGTGGGCACAACCCACCAGGGCGCGCCCAGGGGGCCTGGCGCGCCCTGTTGGGTGCTGCTCACCCTGGCCCCCCTCTTCGGTGGATTTTGGCTCCAATAATTCTTATCTATTCTGAAATAATTCTCCAAAAAGTTTCGTTCCACTCCGAGAACTTTTATTTTTGCACAAAAACAACACCATGGTAGTTCTACTGAAAACAGCGTTAGTCCGGGTTAGTTTCTTTCAAATCATGCAAATTAGAGTCCAAAACAAGGGCAAAAGAGTGAGGAAAAGTAGATACGTTGGAGACGTATCAACTCCCCCAAGCTTAAACCTTTGCTTGTCCTCAAGCAATTCTGTTGACAAACTGAAACTGATAAAGAAAAACTTTTATGAACTCTTTTGTTCTTGTTTACATATATATGGTTAAGTAGCACCCAGGTTTTCAACAAAGATTATGACTAACCATACCAGCAATAACTCTTAGAAATTATATTAACTCATAACAATAACATAAGCAACTAGCGAGCAATAATAAGATATCTCAAACGCCAACACTTTGTCAAAGCAATCATGATACGATATGACAATAGTGGTATCTCGATAGCCCTTTCTTAGACCGCAAAACATAAATGCAGAGCACCTCCAAAGTTCAAGCAGTGACTAAACATTGTAATTCATGGTAGAAAAGATCCAGTCATGCTGCTCCCAACATCAACTATACACAATGCATGAGGATGACAATAGTGCTCTCAGGTCTGGCGCTTATTTGAGAAGGTGATGACTCAGCATAAAAGTAAATAGATAGTCCCTTCGCAGAGGAAAGCATGGATTTGCAGCGGTTGCAGAGCTCAAAGTTTAAAATAGAGATAGATATAATTATGGGAGGTAAACCCTTCCTGTCAACGTCACGACTAAGAGTTATCAATATCTTCCATGCTAAACATATTAGCGGCGGTTCCCAAGCAGTAAAAGTAAAGGTTTACTCCCCCTCCACCAACAATCACACTCCACGGAGAGCCGCATCCACGGGTACCGTCCAAACCAACAACATTCCTGGGGGAGTTTTGTTTAATTATTTTTGATTTTTGATTGCGAGACTGGGAATCCCTATTACCGCCCCTCTCGTGTATGGACAAGTGAATAAACACTCATCATGAGAATAACCTGCTTAGCATGGAAGATACCGACCACCCCCTATCTCTCCATGAGCGGTCCAGGCACACAAAACAGATGTTCATTTGAATTTTTAGAGGTGGCACATGCAAATTTACTTGGAACGGCAGGGTAATACCGCATATAGGTAGATATAGTGGACTCATCTGGCATAACTTGGTTTAAGGGTTTTGATGCACAAGCAGTATTCTCGCTTAGTACCGGCGAAGGCTAGCAAATAGATTGAGAAGCGGCCAGCTAGAGAGCGAAAACGGTCATGAACGTGCATTACGTATAATCAACATTGAATACTAGCATGAGTAGGATATGGACACCATGAACATAAATATCATGAAGGCTATGTTGGTTTTGATTCAACTGCATGCATGAACATGTGCCAAGTCAAGCCACTTGAAACATTCAGCGGAGGATACCATATCATCATACCGCATCACAACAATTTTAATGCATGTTGACACCCAAGAAAAAATCATTATCCACTCCTAGCTACTTAAGCATGGCATGAAAAACTATAATCTCTAATGGTCATTTTAAACATGTTTGATTATATTGAGCTGAATCAAGGATACTAGGTTAAACATATTTACAAAAACAAAAACAAGTTGAGTTCATACCCGCTTTTCTCTGCCACAGTCAATTCCTCAGATGTCGTCATTATTGCCTTTCACTTGCATGACCGAATGATAAGAAAATAATAATAGTGCAAGAGTGTCGTGGAATAAGCTGGAATCTGCAAAAAAAATATTCAAGAGGAGAAGACAAAGTAATATGGGCTCTTTGTTAGATAAACAATAATGCAGATGAGAGCCACTCAACAATTTCATTGTGGTCTTCTCCTAGGAACGACTCATGTAAAAAGAAAAGAATTTCAGAGAAACGCACTGAAATATTCTTGGAGTTTTTGGTTTTTCTTGAAGAAAGCAAATTAAAGAGGAAAAACAAAAACGAGAAAAACTATTTACACGGGAAAGCTCCCAACAAGTAAAAGATGAGGCGAGAAATCTTTTTGGGCTTTCTTTTAATGCTACAATTAAACTAAGCTAGAAAGAAAAACTAAAAAGAAGTAGGAAATATTTTTGGATTTTCTCAAAGTTTTTCAAACACACAAGAAGAAAGCAAGAAAACAAATCTAGCATGGATATTACAATGAAAAAGTGTGAACACCGACAACTAGACTGAAATGTGTGAACATGAATGTAATGTCGGTGGGAATACGTACTCCCCCAAGCTTACGCTTTTGGCCTAGCTTGGTAATCACCATCCATATGAATAATAATCTAGGCGATGGCTCACTGAGGCCCTCGGAGCAGACTCCGTGGCTCTCCTGGCAGCTTCAACCTCCGCGTTGTACGCATGGGCTTCGCTCTCAAGGACATAATATCTTCCCCTAGTGTGAAAATCAAAGAGAGCAGGAGCAGGCAAAGCAACAGGCACAACGTTTTTTATTAAATCTCAAGTTATAGGTGTAGTTGGTGGTCGTACCCGTAAGGAACTTATGACGCTTCATGGCATCAAAGTCTAAATACTGAGTAGGTAGGATGGGGTCATTAGGCCATGGTGAAACATTTAATTTCTCAGCTACACGGGAGGTATAGATTCCTCCATAAGAATTACCACAAGCAGCATTAAGCTGCAACCTCCGTGCAACAATTGCACCAAGATTATAATCCTTATTCCCAGTTATGACAGTGTGTAAGAGACTCAAATCATGATCACATAGTGTGCTACAATCTTGTTTGCCTACGATACATTTACCGTTAAAGAGCGCAAAATATTGTAATGATGGCAAATGGATACTGTTAATTCTCCCTTGTGTTACCCCCCTATCTTCACCAAAACAAAGATTAACTAAAAATGATTCGTACTCAGCTTTTGTTGGTTCATCGAGGGAACCCCAATATGGAAGTTTACATGCTTCGCTAAATATCTCTAACGTCATGGTGAAGGAACGGTCATACAGGTTGAATGAAACTCTAGACTCACAAGAAAAATATTTAAATTTCTTTGTGAAGGATTTCATGAGTTAGAGGTGTTGGGGGCACTTATCCGTGACGAAGGGAGCAAGCTCTGTATTGTGGATAAATTGGTCAAATTTCTCCTTAATACCTGCACCTTCCATGAACTCGTTGCACGGCCACAAGCATGATTTGGTGGCGGCATCTCACATCAATCTTTGGTTTGGTTCAACATAAGACTGTCGAACTAAGCTTTCACTTGATGAGGCTTTCGAGGATCTCCTCCTCGAGGAACTCCTAAAGAATTGCATTTTTATTCCTTTAGAAATTCTGAAAAAATTTAGTCCACAAAATTTTTTGTCAACAAAACTTTGTAAGATTGTTAGCAACTAGTCCCGAGCATGCATAGAGGCTATATTGAGCATTCAAACTACTTAGAACTCTAAGAATTCAACATGCAAGCTCATCTACAGCAGCACCAAGAGTAGCTAATTACTCTAAAAATAACCCACTAAAACAAAAACTAATTGGAGCCATGGAGGAGTCACATACCAAGTAGCAATCCCTCCAAACAGTTTCAGAAACGGAGCTTCGAGCAAAGAGATCGATATCCGTGGGTTTGACAGCAAGAACACGAGAATGGTGGTTGTGGTGATTTTTTCTGGAGGTAGGGGATGATGTGGGCTAAAGATATAAGTGAGGGGGCCCACGTGGGGGCCACAACCCACCAGGGCGCGCCTGGGGGTGCTGGCGCGCCCTGGTGTCTTGTGGGCACCAGGTACACCCCCCTCTGGTATTATTTGCACCAGAAATTCAGAAATATCTAGAAAAAAAATCGTGTTAAATTTTCAGGGCATTCTGAGAATTTTATTTTTGGGCCATTTTTTATTGCACAGAGAAAACAAAAAACAGGATAATGATGGCATTTTATTTTATTTGACTAGCTAAAACAGAAAATAAAAGGTGGGAGCACAGAGTTGTGCTTACTAGATTCATCGACGTCATACCTCTCAAAAGTGATTCATTAATAAGGTTGATCAACTCTTATTAACAACCACTTCCGATTAGCATGAAACCGAAGAACTTTCGTAAAAAACTAAGTTACCTCAATGGGGATGTGCATATCCCCGACAATAAGTATATCATATTTCTTTTTGGCAGAAGGAAGAGGTAATTGAAAACTTCCAATAGTGATAGTCGGAGATTCTTCAATAATATTTATACCATTCACATGGCATTGTTTCTTCGGAAAGTGCACCGTATGCTCGTTACCATTGATATGAAAAGTGACTTTGCCTTTATTGCAATCAATAACAGCCCTTGCAGTATTCAGAAAGGGTCTACCAAGGATAATTGACATGTTGTCGTCCTCGGGCATCTCAAGAATAACAAAGTCCGTTAAGATAGTAACATTTGCAACAACAACGGGCACATCTTCACAAATACCGATAGGTATGGCTGTTGATTTGTCAGCCATTTGCAATGATATCTCAGTAGGTGTGAGTTTATTCAAATCAAGTGTTTTGTATAAGGAGAAAGGCATAACACTAACACCGGCTCCCAAATCACACAAAGCATTTTTGACATAGTTTCTTTTAATGGAGCAAGGTATAGTTGGTATTCCAGGATCTCCGATTTTTTTAGGTACTCCATCCTTAAAAGAATAATTAGCAAGCATGGTGGAGATTTCAGCTTCCGGTATCTTTCTTTTATTTGTGATGATGTCTTTCATATGCTTTGCATAAGGGGCCATCTTTAAGATATCGGTTAAGCGGGTACGCAAAAAGACTGGCCTAATCATTTCAGCAAAGCGCTCAAATTCTTCATCATCCTTTTTCTTAGATGGCTTAGGTGGAAATGGCATGGGTTTCTAAACCCATGGCTCTCTTTCTTTACCATGTTTCCTAGCCAGAAAGTCTCTTTTATCATACCGTTTATTTTTAGTTTGTGGGTTATCAAGATCAGCAGCAGGCTCTATTTCAACATCATTATCTGATTCTATATCATTGCTAGTTTGAGCATCATCATGAACATCATCATTATCACTAGGTGAATGTTCACTAAAAGATTGAGTTTCAGCATCGGAAATTGAGACAGTATTATTATCAGGATGTTTTTGTGTCTCAGGTTCCCTAGAGGTATGCAAAGTCTTATCATTTTTATTTTTATTTTTCTTCTTAGAAGGACTGGGTGCATCAGGATTAATTCTCTTAGAATCTTGTTCAATTCTTTTAGGATGACCCTCAGGATAAAGTGGTTCTTGGGTCATTCTACCTCCTCTGGTTACTACTCTAGCAGCAAAATCATTCATATTATTATTCATTTCATCACGCAATTCTTTTTGAGACTTAGCGACTTGTTCTAACTGAGTTTGAACCATAGAGGCATGCTTTCCTACACCTCTATCATCATTACTAATTCTAAATAGCAAGTCAATCAAGCGAGCAATCATATCGGAATTGTATTTCAATTGTTTCAGAACATGGGCATTGAAATGATCTTGCTTCATAATATAGTTGTCAAACTCATATAAGCATTGACTAGGATGTTTATTGTGAGGGATGTCACTTTCATTAAACTTTAGTAAAGAATTTACCTCAACCACCTGTGGAGGTGGTGGTGTGTCAAGGCCATGTATTTCTTCAATAGGTGGCAAATTCTTAACATCCTCAGCTTTAATACATTTTTCCTTCATAGATTTCTTTGCCTCTTGCATATCTTCAGGACTGAGAAATAAGATACCCCTCTTCTTCGGAGTGGGTTTAGGCGGTGGTTCAGGAAGAGTCCAATCATCATATTTCTTCAATATGTTATTCAATAATTCCTCAGCTTGTTCAACAGTTCGCTCCCTGAAAACACAACTAGCACAACTATCTAGGATGTCCTTAGAAGCATCAATTAGTCCATTATAAAAGATATCGAGTATTTCATTTTTCTTGAGAGGATGATTAGGCAAAGCATTAAGCAATTGGAGAAGCCTCCCCCAAGCTTGTGGGGGACTCTCTTCTTCAATTTGCACAAAGTTAAATATTTCCTGTAAGGCAGCTTTTTCTTATGAGCAGGAAAATATTTTTCAGAGAAGTAGTAAATCATATCCTGGGGACTACGCACACAACCAGGAGTAAGAGTATTGTACCAGCATCTCCCTTTAATGAGAACGGAAATAACTTAAGGATATAATAGTAGCGAATCTTCTCATCATGAGCAAAGAGGGTGGCTATATCATTCAGCTTAGTAAGGTGTTCCACTACAGTTTCAGTTTCATAGCCATGGAAAGGATCAGATTCAACCAAAGTGATTAACTCTGGATCGGCAGAGAACTCATAATCCTTATCAGTAAAAAAGATAGGTGAAGTACCAAACTTAGGATCACATTTCATTCTAGCATTCAAAGTCTTTTCCTTTTACTTCCGTAGCAATTTCTTAAGATCGTTTCTATCCTTGCAAGAAAGAATTTCTCTAGTTACCTCTTCGTCCATAACATAACCTTCAGGTATCTTAGACATTTCAAACTTAGGAGAGCTAGGACTAGTTGGTGTTTCATAGTCATCATCGGTTTCACATGCTTCATCAGTTTCAGCAATGTCATCGGTTTCAGTAGTTTCATTCTCTTTAGCTCTAGTAATTTGTTCATCAACAAAATCTCCTAGTGGCACATTATCGTCAAGAATGGTACTAGCATCATCAATAGCATAATTCATAGCATTGGTACCATCATCGATAACTTGCGACATATCAGGATTACTAGCATGTGGTGGTGTTGCAAGCTTACTCAAAATAGAAGGTGAATCAAGTGCAGAGTGTGATGGCAATTCCTTACCTCCCCTCGTCCTAGAGGGAACGATCTTGGTATTTGGATCCTTCAGATTCTTCATAGTGATAAATTGATATAAATCCCAAGTGACTCAACAAATATTGCTATGCTCCCCGGCAACGGCGCCAGAAAAAGGTATTGACAACCCACAAGTATAGTGCATCGCAACAATTTTCGAGGGTAGAGTATTCAACCCAAATTTATAGATTCGACACAAGGGGAGCCAAAGAATACTTGAGAGTATTAGCAGTTGAGTTCTCAATTCAACCACACCTAGAGATTAAATATCTGCAGCAGAGTGATCAGTAGCACAATAATATGATTAGTAACAGCAGCGGTAACAGTAGTAGCAATAGTTTTGTAGCAGTTGGAACAGCTGTAGTAACTTAGCAAGAACAATAAGTGGAAAGCTTGTAGGCACTGGATCGGTAACTCGTTGGATGATATTCATCATGTAACAATCTTAACCTAGGGCGATACAGAACTAGCTCAGTTCGTCAATGTAATGTAGGCATGTATTCCGTAAATAGTCAGACGTGCTTATGGAAAAGAACTTGCATGACATCTTTTGTCCAACCCTCCCGTGGCAGCGGGGTCCATAAGAAAACTAAGGGATATTAGGGCATCCTTTTAATAGAGAACCGTAACAAAGCATTAACACATGGTGAATACATGAACTCCTCAAACTACGGTAATCACCAAGAAGTATCCCAAATATTGTCACTATGGGGTTGACACATCGGAACACGTAATAAGTGTGTATGACTAGGCAAGATCGGATCAAGAACATGGATATAGAGATGATAACATAAATGGTTCAGATCTGAAATCATGGCACTCGGGCCCTAGTGTCAAGCATTAGGCATAGCAAAGTCATAGCAACATCAATCTTAGAACATAATGGATACTAGGGATCAAGCCCTAACAAAACTAACTCGATTACATGATGAATGTCATCCAACTCCTCACCGACCAGCAAGCCTATGAAGGAATTACTCACTCCCGGTGCGGAGCATCATGGAATTGGCGATGAAGAAAGGTTGGTGATGACGAAGACCGAAGATTCCCCTCTCCGGAGCCCCAAACGGGCTCCAGATCTGGCCTCCCGATGAAGAACAGGAGGTGGCGACGGTCCGTATCGTAAAACGCGATGAAACTTTCTCTCTGATTTCTTTCTCCGAAAATCGGAATTTATAGTGGCGGAATTAGTGCCAGTGGGGCCACAAGGTGGGAACAACCCACTAGGGCGTGCCTAGGGGGCCTGGCATGCCCTGGTGGGTGCTGCTCACCCTGGCCCCCCTCTTCGGTGGATTTTGGCTCCAATAATTATTATATATTCTGAAATAATTCTCCAAAAAGTTTCGTTCCATTCCGAGAACTTTTATTTCTACACAAAATGAACACCATAGTAGTTCTGCTGAAAACAACGTTAGTCCGGGTTAGTTCCATTCAAATCATGCAAATTAGAGTTCAAAACAAGGGCAAAAGAGTGAGGAAAAGTAGATACGTTGGAGACATATCGACCATCCACCGTGTCATATGCTAGTCTAATTGGCTGCGCGTCCACACAGCCCTTTCGACTAGGGACCATTTTGGATAGTCATCATACAATGCATAGTCTCACAAACAAGTCACGCACTTGTTAATACTCATCATTCATAATGTCCAAGGTATATCTTTATTCATAAACACATAGGAACTATCATCATACATGATTGCCTCTAGGGCATATCTCCAACAGTCTCCCACTTGCACTAGAGTCAATCAAATAGACATCAAATGCCCATAGCTCTAACGTGCCCCTCGTGCTTGGGTTGTGGAAGCGGCTTAGTTAACGGATCTGCAACATTTTCATCCGTATGAATCTTGCATAAATTAGTATCACTATTCTTTACGAGCTTTCGTATCAGGTGATACTTTCGGTCTATGTGCCTGGTCTTGTGGTGTTGTCTCAGCTCCTTGGCCTGTGCGATGGCACCTCAATTGTCGCAATACAGGTCCAACGGTTCTGCCCAGCCTGGGAACACACCAAGATCCTCCAGGAATTTACGAATCCGAACACCTTCCTTTGCTGCTTCACAAGCCGCAATGTATTCGGCCTCTGTTGTGGAGTCGGCGACCGTATCTTGCTTGGAACTCATCCGTCTCGCTGCTCCTCCATTCATGACATACACGAATCCAGTTTGCGATCGACAATCATGCCTGTCGGTTTGGAAACTAGCATCAGCGTAACCTTTTACGTAGAGCTCCTCCTCACCTCCATAAACTAGGAACATCTCTTTAGTCCTTTTCAGGTACTTCAGGATAGTTTTCACCGCTGCCCAGTGACTCTGACCTGGGTCGTCCTGGTATCTGCTTGTTAAGCTTATTGCATAGGCAATATCAGGTCGAGTATATAGCATGGCATACATGATGGATCCTATTGCCGAAGCATATGGAATCCTACTCATCCGGTTTCGCTCATCAGAAGTCGCAGGACTCTGAGTCTTGCTTAGCCTTATACCATTTGAGATGGGCAAGAACCCTTTCTCACCCTCACTCATGCTGAACCGCTTCAACACTTCATCTATGTACGTGCTCTTGCTTAAGCCGAGCAGCCTCCTCGATCTATCTCTATAGATCTTGATGCCTAAAAAGTACACTGCGTCTCCAACGTCTTTCACCGAAAACTTGCCATTCAATGATTCCTTGATTGAGTTCAGCATCGAAACATCATTTTCAATGTGTAGTATGTCATCCACATACAGGATCATAAATACTACCGAGCTCCCACTAGACTTCTTGTATAAACAATAGTCCGCTTCGTTCTTGATGAAACCAAGGTCAACGGTGACTTCATCAAAACGAATGTTCCAACTCCGAGTTTCTTGCTTTAATCCATAAATGGATCTCTTGAGCTTGCATATTTTACTAGCATTATTTGGATCGACAAAACCTTCAGGCTGTATCATGTATACATCTTCCTTTAAATTTCCATGAAGGAAAGCTGTTTTGACATCCATCTGCAATATCTCATATTCGAAATATGCAGTTATAGCTAGTATGATCCTCACCGACTTTAGCATCGCTACCGGCGAGTAAGTGTCATCGTAGTCAATTCCTTGAACTTGTCCATAACCTTTAGCGACAAGCCAAGCTTCGTGGATCTGAACATTTCCATCCACATCGGTTTTCTTCTTAAAGACCCATTTGCAACCAATGGCAATTACGCCAGGTGGCGGATCAACCAAGTCCCAGACTTGCTTGTCATCCATGGACTTTAACTCGGATCTCATGGCGTCCAGCCATGCCTCGGAATCTAGGCTCACCATCGCTTCTCCAGATGTGGCCGGCTCGTCGCTTTCTAGAAACAACACATCGTGCACTCTACGCAATCTTTCCGACCTTCCTAACTCCAGTGCCGATTCCACTACGGGTTCCCTGACCAACTCTGGTACGATCTCATCACCAGCCGAGTTGTCCCCAAGTGGGTCTCGAATTTCTTTGAGTCGCACCTTTCTCGCACTGGCTTCCCAACTGAGAAACTCTTTCTCTAGGAAAACCCCGTTCCGAGCAACAAACACTTTTTTCTCTTCCCGGTTGTAGAAGCTGTATCCCAAGGTTTCCCTCAGATATCCCACGAATATGCATTTATCCGACTTGGGTGTAAGCTTGTCCGACATGAGTCGTTTGACAAATGCTTCACAACTCCAAATCTTTAGAAAAGACAAAGTAGGACTCTTCCCAGTCCACATCTCATCTGGTGTCTTGTCTACATATTTTGATGGTACCCTGTTAAGTGTGAAACCTGCAGTTTCTAGAAAGTATCCCCAGAATGACAAGGGTAAATCCAATTTGCTCATCATTGATCGGTCCATGTCCAACAAGGTTCGATTTCTCTGTTCTGACACGCCGTTTCTCTGCGGCGTTCCTGGAGGTGTGAGCTGAGGTACTATACCTCAACTTTTCAGATGATCATCAAACTTCTGGCTCATGTATTCACCTCCAAGATATGATCGTAGAAGCTTTATCGTCTTGCCGAGTTGATTTTCAACCTTGTTTTGAAAATCTTTGAACTTTTCAAAAGATTCTGACTGGTGCCTCTTCAAATAGATATATCCATATCTACTAAAGTCATAGGTAAAAGTCATGAAGTATTAATAGCCAGCTCTGGCTGTTGTGCTCATTGGACACACACATCACTATGTATACGGTCCAACAGCTCGGACGCCCTTTCGCAACTCTTTGCAGAAGGAGACTTAGTCATCTTGCCTAGCACGCATGATTCACATGTCTCGAACGACCCAAAGTCGGATGAAGTTATGGGTCCATCATCATGGAGCTTCTTCATGCGTTTGAGACTAATGTGTCCAAGCTGACAAATCTAGAAGTATGTCGGATTTTTCTCATTAGGCTTATGCCTCTTGACATTCATGTTATAGACTAGTTCCGTTTCAAGATTCAGAATAAATAGCCCATCTACAATGGGTGCATAGCCGTGGAATATTCCATTCAAATAAAATGAACAACCATTGTCCTTTAAACTGAATTCATAACCCTGACTCATCAAGCATGAGGAAGAAATAATGTTTTGACTAAGTGCGGGAATGTAATAACAATTATTCAACTCCAAAATAAATCCAGAAGGAAGCATGAGCTGCATCGCGCCGACCTCCAACACAGCAAGTCTTGCTTTGTTGCCGACCCTGATGTCAATCTCCCCTTGTGCCACACGCCTAGTTCTTATCATCCCCTGCATCGAGTTGCAAATATGAACAACTGATCCGGTATCAAATACCCAAGAGCTACTAGGTATGTCAGCATTTCCGGCCTTCTTGCCATGCTCAACAAGCCACTTGCTACAGTTCCTCTTCCAGTGACCAGTTTCCTTGTAATGAAAGCAAACGGTCTTTGAGTCTGGTCCCAGCTTCGGCACAGCGGCGGAGACAACCTTCTCCGTGCCCTTTGCCTTGCCCTTTTTCTTGGACCAACTTTTCTTGAACTTAGCCGATTTCTGCACCATCAACACTTGATGCGTGCCTTTCTTAATATCTTGCTCTGCCACCTTAAACATCCCATGCAATTCAGTGAGATTCTTATCCATGGCGTGCATATGATAGTTCGAGATGAACGTCCCATAGATAGGTGGAAGAGAACCCAGAATTGCATCCGTGGATAGTTCGTCCCCAAGTGGGAAGCATAACCGATCCAAAGCTTGCACATACCCGATCATCTTGATCACATGCGGGCTCAGTGGATCACCCTCTTTCAGCTTACAATCCTTCAAGGATTGCCAGACGTTGAACCTTTTTGTCCTAGCGTGCACCTGAAACATGCTCTTGAGACTCTCGATCATATCGAAAGCCTCAACGTTTTCGAAATGCTGTTGCAAATAGGGCTCCATGTAAGCCAGCATGAGGCAGCTGATCTCGTTTGATTCATCAATGAGTTTCTGGTGGGCATTCTTGGTTGTGGCATTAGCATTATCGACAGGTTCCTATGGAAGTGGATCCTCTAGCACATGTTCCTTTTTATCATGCTTGAGAACAATTCTCAGATTTCTATGCCAGGTGGTAAAGTTTGTTCCATTCATTATATCCTTTTCTAGAATTGATTTCAATGCAAAGTTGGGTTGAGCAGGTGGTGCCATTGATCTACAACAGAAAATATGCAATCACTAAGCAATGTGTTTATGTAGAGTAATTCAAGCCTTAAACAGAACTACTCCCACTGAAGTCGGCATCCCTCCGCAAACTCTCAGTGATTCAGGATCCGTCTAGCGCAAGCGACTAGTGAGATTTAGCATCACTGCTAGCCAACTTGCCTATTCGGTAAGCAACTCCTTGCTAATCGTATCTCTATACGACTCTTGTTGGTCGGGTAAGTATCTTATACCCCGGCTCCCAACCTTCTTTGCCACAAAGCCCAAAACTGTTTTGATAGCCTTGTCAAGTTAACCTGATGCAGTGCATGTCCGTGTCTGACACGAACCCTCCAGTTCAAGGACACCTAGTATCACCTCAATTTTATGAGCCCACTGCCAGAAGTATTTGACGTGTGAAGGTGCAACATCCGGAATGACAATGTGCTTGATATTAATGAGGGATCTTTCTACCATTTTAACATGCATAGAAACAAGAAGCAATATCATCACATATAAACATAATGTGTGAAATAGTATGGCTCCTTCATGGACATCCTTCCAGGCCGGCTCCAACTCTGATGACCAAGGCGGAACTCTATCTTGTTTGTCACACCGGGACGCCAAAGCCTCGAGCTTGATCTCTGTTCTCCAACTACTACAACTAGAAATGAATTTACAGAGAATCACAAGTCGACACGCAGGTCGTTATACAATATAATGACAACACTTTGGCTCCTGCCAGCTGACAATCATGACACGCGGGTCATGTTAAATTACACACATGCATCACATACATATGAGCCATACTATTCACATCAAACGTGAAAAACAAAGTTATGCCCAGAATCGCATTCTACCAGTTTGTGTGATCATGTACGAAATACAAGGGGCTACGCACACGGCAGTCCCAATTCGGATTTATGTTTCACTATTAACCCCGATGGTGGATACCGACCGGTAGGGGTAGGTTGTGTCACGACCTCATCGATACCGATTGATAGAAAACATAGCCATATCGATCCCCATGTGCAGTCGATCTCATCAACTGTGCACGTAGCCTATCTCATAAACGACGACGGATCTCATCTGCCGCCTCCACATATCATATATGCATCCAATCTGAAACTAAAACCTATAGCAGAGGCTCTGATATCGCCATTGGGTTCTACCGGAGGTGCATCGCATGCCAATTAAAATTTCCTATGCTCAGAACATCCAAGAACCCACTATGAAGATGGATCATAGATCATTACCACTAGACGTGCAGTGCCGTGCAACGGAAGTAGAGTTGGGGCAGCGCGTCCGCGTGGTCCGTCTCCTCCTCGTTCGATCTCCCTCGAACAGCCGGTCGCCGGATCCTTTCCCTCACGCAGTCGGTCGCCGGATCCAACGTACAGGTTCGCCGGAGCGGCGCAAGTGCATCGCCTCTAATGGTATCCGCACGTGCAGGAGGAACACCGTGCGGCGGACTACTAGGTCCGATCACACAGTTCGACGGCGAGTGAAGGTGGCTACTTGCAACACATGCAAAACCTAATGACGGCGCCGAAGCGATCAACAGATGGGTGTGCCGCACCTCCACTATATATATGCATCCGGCTCGGGTTCAACTCTTGGGGCTCGCACAGATCCTAAAGCCCACGTGTTCCTTCCCTTAAGCGTGCGGCACCTTAGGTTCTCATTCAGTTGGTCACAAGTCAGATCATATCAGGCTCGACTAGTCAGTAGCGGCCTCTAGCAAAGCGTGCCGACTCCAAGTGTCCGATGAAGCTGGTTAGGTGAACCTGTACTTCACACTTCTATTCCCTTTGCCACACGATATATGTTGTCGTGCTCAAGGCGACATGTTCATCCTTGTTGCCGCATGGCCTCTTTCTCGTTCCGGTGAATCCGACCAACGCTTCGGATTATCTCATAATCCTCATCGCATGGCCATGCTTATCTGGTTCGGATCACCCGAGGGGCCTAGAGTATATCTCTCCAGATCAGAGGGGCAAATCCCATCTTGCTCAACCATGTCTCGCAGCATGGGTCAGGACAAGCCCGAAACCCACCTTTATAACTACCCAGTTACGGAGTAGCGTTTGGTCGGCCCAAAGCAGGTGTATCACCATCCCGAGTACATGCGTCGGCTCAGGTCTTAGGACATAGAACGTATGTTGTACTACAGACTCACAGATGACCTATCACTGCGTCTCATAGTCGGGTCTGTCCAACTCAGACCTTATCTCGACTCGGATCCGACTACGTCGAATTTGACCAGATCTTTCTGAGTCCATATTATCTGGCAAGCATCCACTGCAATATGGTCAGTGAGACCAGACCATCCACCGTGTCATATGCTAGCCTAATTGGCTGCGCGTGCACACAGCACTTTCAACTAGGGACCATTTAGGAAAGTCATCATACAATGCATAGTCTCACAAACAAGTCACGTACTTGTTAATACACATCATTGATAATGTCCAAGGACTATCTTTATTCATAAACACATAGGAAATATGATCATACATGATTGCCTCTAGGGCATATCTCCAACAATATTAACTTGCCACGATCGATTAGGATGAGTTGTTAGATGATTAAGATGATGATGGGTCGTTAGATGATTAAGAGGATGATGAGTTGTTAGATGATTAAGAGGATGATGAATTGTTAGATGATTAAGAGGATGATAAGTTATATGACATATATTTGATTAAAGTGGATGGATGCAAGTGACCAAGTTGAAATAGAGGAAAATATGATGTTGCGAATCACAACATCATATTTTCCTGTAATTCAACTTGGTCACTTGCATCCATCCACTTTAATCTAAATGTTGTTGCTTGCACAATTATTATTGATGTTCTATATCAATATGTATAACCGTGTGTAAATACAACATAAATATAAAAAAAGAAATATGTGCGATTAATAGTGGCGCGGGTTAGAAAAGCACGCTACTGCTAACTTAGTTGCCAGTAGCGCTGGGCAACAGGCGCTATTGCCAAAATTTATCTGTAGGGCTGGGCAACTGGCGCTACTGCTAAAAGTTAGCTGTAGTGCAGTAGCAGTAGTGCGGGTACCCGCGCTACTACTAGTCCAAAAACCAGCGCTACTGCAAGGGTTTTCCCAAGTAGTGTATGCCACCACTGAAAATGAATTTTTAGCAGTTGTCTTTGCATGCGATAAGTTTAGACCTTATATAGTTGATTCCAAAGTAACTATTCACACAGATCATGCTACTATTAAGAATTTGATTTGCATATTGTTGATAGAAAGGGAGCTGAAAACCCTATAGTAGATGACCAGTCTAGAATGGAAAATGTTCTTGATGACCCACTGCCTATGATGATAATTTTCCTGATGAACAACTTGCTGCTATAAATACTTCACGTAGCACTCCTTGGTATGCTGATTATGCTAATTACATTGTTGCTAAATATATCCCACCTAGTTTCACATATCAACAAAAGAAAAAAATCTTTTATGATTTGCGACATTACTTCTGGGATGACCCACATCTTTATAAAGAGGGAGTAGATGGTATTATTAGATGTTGTACACCTAAGCATGAACAGGAAAAAATGTTAAGGAAGTATCATTCTAAACCTTATGGAGGACATCATGCTGGGGACATAACTGCACACAAGGTATTACACTCTGGTTTTTATTTGCCTACTCTTTTCAAATATGCTCGTAAGTATGTCCTTTCATGTAATGAATGTCAAAGAGTTGGTAACATTGGTAAACGTCAGGAAATGCCTATGAATTGTTCACTTGCCATTGAACCTTTCGATGTTTGGGTTTTTGACTTTATGGGGCCTTTTCCTATGTCAAATGGGTATACTCATATTTTAGTTGCTGTTGATTACGTTACTAAGTGGGTAGAGGCTATTCCAACTAGTAGCGCTGATCATAACACCTCTATTAAAATGCTTAAGGAAATTATTTTTCTGATATTTGGAGTCCCTAGATACTTAATGACTGGTTAACATTTTATTCATGGTGCATTCCGTAAAATTTTAGCTAAATATGATGTTAATCATGGAATTGCATCGCCATATCATCCTCAGTCTAGTGGCCAAGTTGAATTGAATAATCGAGAACTAAAGTTAATCTTGCAAAAGACTCTCAATAGATCTAGGAAAATCTCGTCTAAGAAACTAGATGATGCTTTATGGGCTTACAGAACTGCTTATAAGAATCCCATGGGATGTCCACATATAAAATGGTGTATGGAAAAGCTTGTCATTTACCTCTTGAATTAGAACATAAGGCTTATTGGGCAATTAAGGAAATTAATTATGATTTTAAGCTTGCCGGTGAAAAGAGGTTATTTGATATTAACTCACTAGATGAATGGAGGACACAAGCTTATGAGAATGCTAAGTTGTTTAAAGAAAAGGTTAAAAGATGGCATGACAAAAGGATACAAAAATGGGAATTCAATGTAGGAGATCTTGTGCTTTTGTACAATTCTCATTTCAGATTTTTTTGCAGGAAAACTCTTATCCAAATGGGAAGGTACATACATTGTCGAAGAGGTTTACCGCTCCGGTGCTATAAAAGTTAACAAGTTCGAAGGCAAAAACCTGAGGGTGGTGAATGGGCAAAGAATCAAGCATTACATTTCAGGTACACCCATTAATGAAGAAACTAATGTCATTCAAGTGATAACACCGGAAGAACACATACGGGAGACCATCCGGAACACTCCAGAAACCTGAAAAAGAGGTAGGTATGTGATATGGTAAGTAAACCGACTCCAAAAATTCGAAAAACATAATTTCTGTTGGTTTTAGTATTTTAGAAAAATTCCAAAAATAAAACGGAGTCAGGGGGACCCACGAGGGAGGCACGAGCCCACAGGGCGCGGCACCCCCTGGGGCGCGCCCTGACGGCTTGTGCGGCCCTCGTGTTCCTTCCTGACTCCGATTTCTTCCCAAACACGTATTCTGACCTAGAAAAAAATCATTATATATACTCCCGGATGTTTTGACCACCGCATCACGAGTTTCTCCTTTGTTCTTGTTTCGGACTGTTTTCTGACAGATCTAGATCGCCATGACTTCCCCAAGTTCATCTAAAGACAATTTCTTTGAGAGGGTCAGCAATCCCTACTTGCCGGAGGTGATGAAGCACCCTCAAGCTATTGAGATGCGTGAGGGGGTGCTCCATTTCCGGCATTTTCGAGGACACAAGAAGGAGGGAAGCGACAAGGCCAGGCTTGCAGGAGGGGAGCAGGAGATCTTCAAGTGCCAAGGGATGGTTGAACGTGGTCTGAATGCTAATCACTATATGATCACAGACTTCATCCGCGAGAACAAGCTGGACACAAGGAGCGTAGGAGAAGCTCTCTTCAAACTTCAAGACTGGATCGAGCACCTTCAATATCAAATCTATGAACTTCAAACCCAGAACTATGAGTATGAATCTAGGTTTAAAAGGATGAGCCTCGCTGCTGATTTCAGGATTCCGGAAATAAGAGTCTCTTTCCATGATGGGGAGCCTATGCCTTCGAAGATGGAGGATTTCCGCACACCTCCACCATCACCGAAGAACACTTGAGTACATGGGTATGGGCACAACCCCTAGCTTGTTCCAAGCTTGGGGGAGGTGCCCCGGTATCGTATCACCATCACTTTTTCACCGCCATCTTTCATTTTAGCTTTTTCTTTAGCTATTCAGTGGTTTAGAGAAATGAAGTTTCAGATTTGCTTTGCTTAGAATTTTGCTTTGAGTTCTACCTATCCTTGTAATCGAGTGTGAGAGTTATATAATAAAGATTAGTTTAGTTCGTGTGCTTTACTCTCTTGCACCAATGATCATAACAAGACAATAAAAAGAATAGTAAAGATCATATGCTTATCCCCTGGAAAGTAATGACTTAACATAAAAAGAAAGTATGAACTATGAAAATTGTTGGGGATAGAACAAGCATAGCCTTAGTCATTGTTACAATCTATGCAAGATCATGATACTGAGGAGAAGATTCACATAGAAATATATTATCTTGGACATCATCTATGATTACAAACCCTCACCAAATATTAAATAATGATCAAGTGTTGAAGTTGGACATGGAAGGGAGCCTAATGGTTGATGACCCACAAGTATAGGGGGTCAATCATAGTCCTTTCGATAAGTAAGAGTGTCGAACCCAACAAGGACCAGAAGGAAATGACAAGCGGTTTTCAGCAAGGTAATTTCTACAAGCACTGAAATTGTAGGTAACACATAGTTTGATAGCAAGATAATTGGTAACGAGCAAGTAACGGTAATGGTAAATAAAGTGTGGCAAGATAGCCCAATCCTTTTGCGTCAAAGGACAGGCCAAAACAGTCTCTTATAATAAGCAAGCGTTCTTGAGGGTACACGGGAATTTCAGCTAGTCACTTTCATCATGTTGGTTTGATTTGCGTTCGCTACTTTGATAATTTGATATGTGCCTGGACCGATGCTTGGGTGTTGTTCTTACTTGAACAAACCTCCCACTTATGCTTACCCCCCCTCGCAAGCATTCGCAACTATGAGAAAAGTATTAAGATAAAATCTAACCATAGCATTAAACATTTGGATCCAAATCAGCTCCTTCTGAAATAGTGCATAAACTAGGGTTTAAGCTTCTCTCACTCTAGCAGCCCATCATCTAATAACTACTCCACAATGCATTCCCTTAGGCCCAAAGATGGTGAAGTGTCATGTAGTCAACATTCACATGACACCACTAAGGCAATCACATCATTCATATCATCAAAATAGCGAACACATATCAACTTCACATGATTACTTGCTACATGACTTCTCCCGTGACCTCAAGAACAAAGGTAACTACTCACAAATGATATTCATGCTCAAGATCAGAGGGGTATTAAATAGCATCATGGATCTGAACATATGATCTTCCACCAGATAAACCATCTAGTAATCAACTACAAGATGTAATCAACACTACTAGTCACCGACAGGTATCAATCTGAGGTTTCGGTACAAAGATTGAACACAAGAGATGAACTAGGGTTTGAGAGGATATGGTGCTGTTGAAGATGTTGACGAAGATTGGCCTCCCAAAGATGAGAGGGTTGTTGGTGATGATGATGGTTTCAATTTCCCCCTCAGGAAGGGAAGTTCCTCCGGCGGAATCACTCCGTCGGAGGGCAAAAGTGCTCCTTCCCAAGTTCCGCCTCGAGACGACGGCGTTCCATCCCAAAAGTTCTCTGCTTATTTTTGGTAGGTCAAAAGACCTTAAGTACCAGAAGGTGGGCACCAAAGGTGGACCGGGGTGACCACAACCCACTAGGGCGTCCCTGGGGGGCCTGGCGCGCCCTGGTGTCTTGTGGTCACCAGGTGGCCCCCTCCAGTAGTTATTTGCTCCTTTATTTTTATATATTTTACGTGGCTTGAAACTACGTCGGTATTTCCCCTGTAACACCCCAAAAATCGGGTTATCAATTTTTGTGCTGTTATTCCTTCCTAGCTTTTCTCTCCCGAATTTTTCCTCTGGAATTTGGCAAGTGACCAGGTGAATCTAGTCATTCCCCAATCTCTCAGTGCCTTTCCCATGCTCTTGTGCCAGTCAACCTCCCGTCAGTAAACCCCGAATCTTATTCAAACCCTAGTTCCGAAATATTGGAACTGGAAATCCTGCCTTTGTGATTACAAAGGAGCTATCATTTCCCTTGCTCTGTTAATCCTCCCAAAATTTCCAGTGATCCTTATTCTCTCATAAACTCTAGATGTGCAAAAATATTGCTAAGTCATATGCAATATTTCTCATCTAGAATTAATTCCTTTTTCTGCTTTTCTGAGGAATTAAATCCAGGAAAATATCTATCCATCTCCAAAGCTCATGAAAACTTGTAGAGATATTCTTTGTGATCATATTGAGCTCTCATAAAAATATTGGCCATAATTAAATAGGGTAAATTGCATTTTCCTATTTAAAGCCAATATTCCAATTTGGGGCCTTTCCAAAGGAACTACCATTTTGGTAGCTGGGAAAAATCCCAAATAATTTGTGGATCTTCTCATATCCATATATACTCCATTTCCATCAAAATATCAAGTTCCCCAATTCAAATTTTGAGCACCACTTCCATTCGCAAATTCTGTCCAGATTTCCCATTTGCAAAGGAAGTGCTTGATTTCTTGATTCAATTGAGCTGAAATTTGGCAGGGTAGTGCATATTGATATATTACCTCTGTAAACCAAAAATCAGCTCAATTCTCCAAACCAATCTTTTTCTATAATTTTCTCAAGCTTCTGACCAGATTGCATCTCTGTGAAGGAAGTACCATCATAGATGATCAATTTGATCTGAAACTTGCTCAGCTGTCTCTCATGACCAAATAATCTCTCTACACTAAAAATCATCCATATCCATCTAGCCATTTGACCCCAACTTCATCATTTCCAAATCTGGTCAGAATGCCAAGTTACAAAGGAAGCATCCTGTAGACTTGTCCAGGGGAGCTGAAACTTTGCCAAGTAGATGACCTTAGTAGATGATTGACCCCTGCCCAAGACCAGGCCAAGAGGTGCACTGTGGTGGCCACACCACAGCACAAACAGGTTGCTGTTGGCAACTATTGGATCATGGTTTGGTCACCTCAGACCTCTCTAGAGCTCCTCAGCCTCATAGGTCAACTCAGGGAAGTGTGGAGAACACCCTGGACACCTTTTGGCATCGAGCGCAGCATGGCGTCGCCGTGGCCACGTGGTGACCACGGGCAGAGCGTGCCAAAAATGTGCCCTGTGCTCCGTACGCCCCGGGAGCTCGTTCCAGCGAGCTCTGGCTTGTCTTGGAGCACCGGTAAGTTCTCTATCGCGCGCGTGATCCCTCCAGAGCCCTTTCCCCCTCGTCCCAAAGCTCCTAGCCGCCTCTGTCGACCACCAGAGCGTCGCCTCTTCGCCGAATCTCTGGAAGCTCTAGCTGCAGTCGGGAGAGCCCTTCCCCGTAGCTATTTAAGCGTGCCCCGAGCCCCGAGCGGCAGCAAGCCCCAGCCGCTCCTCCATCGAGCCCCGGAGCTTTCCCCTCTCTCCATTGGCCGAGGCCCTGCCGCCGGCGTCCGCGAGGAATCCGAGCGCCCGGACCCTCCCTCTCCTCTCCATCCTCGCCCCCAGCGTCTTCTGGAAGCAGCGCCGCCGCCACCGTCTTCAGTTTCGCCGGAGAGGTGTTGCCGGAGCTGCTCCGCTGGTGCTCGACGGCCCCTGCACCCCGGCCAGTGGCCACGGCCCTACAGCTCGCTCCACGGCGCCCCGCGAACACCGCCGGATGCGGCGCACGGTGGCGAAGCTTCTGAGCCCGCCGGCTGGCCCTCCCGCGCTCCTCTGCCATAGCTACGCCAGTGACCGGCCGCCCCTGCTCTGTTCTATCGGGGGGGAGGTGACCAGAGGAGGAGAAGAGGGAGGAGAGAGAGAAGGATAAGGCGGGCCCCGCTCGTCAGCCTGAGAGAGAGAAAGTCAACCGGCCCCCAGTCAGATTTAAGTGGAAACGTATTCCCGAAAATACGCTTTCCAAGTTAGGAAGCGAACTCTGTTTTTCTTCGGCCAAAAATACGTTTTCCTGTTCAGGAGGCGTATTGTAGCAAAAGGCGCTTACTGTTTTTGCCCCAGGCGCCTGTTTGTAGCAATTTCTTAACAGCTTGGTCCCTGGTGCTCAAACGCTTATATCTTCGGGACCGTAGCTCCGATCGAGGTAAAAACAGCGCCCACGCTTTCGTCTCGTCAAGACCGTTCCGATGGTACCATTTTCACTATGTGTTCACACTGTGAAAATAACCATTTTGCCCTCGCCCTATATCTGGCCCCTTTGTGAGGGAACCCTTTCCGGCAATTTATTCCGCGAGGTGATCGCACTTCTTCCCGGCGTATCCGTCGACCCTCAGGCAAGCCAACCTCTTACCATGAGCTCCGGACTTGCGTGATGACTTTGCTTGCACTTTGTGCGTGTATCGTATTACCTCCATACCACCTGTCCTTCTGCATTTGCATACACCGGTGGTGACATCGGTATTAGACACTAGTATTTCTATTCATCTAGTGCCATGTCTTATTTCCATATGGTCATGCTAATAATAATAATAATGTTGACATGTTAGTACTATGGTTGATCCCATGCCGTGACTCTCAGTACTATGATCTTGCTATGTTAACACTTATTATTATCAGTGGAATAGTACGATGGTGGATATGTTGAGTGGGACGAATAAAGGATATTTAGCTGGTTGAGCTTGAGTCACCTGTCCGGGCTTATCCGTGCAACCACATTTGCCAGTATGGGACGGCCTTGACTTGGTCTGATCGCGTGCTCTTTCACCGGTACCTCCAAAGAGGGAGGGTTATGCACGCGTGCTACCCAGATCAGGTAGGCGGTGATAACCCTGTGAGCCCAGTTGATTGTTTGTTTGGGCCCGTCCCCGTTTGGGACAGTAATCCCCGTTTGGGATTACCTAGTTTGGCCACGACGGTGGCAGGTGTCATGAGACACAGGGGTCACCCAAGGCTGACCTCATGGGGAGGAAGAGTGTCGGTGGTACGATGAAAGAGTCACGCGTCAGGCAGGTTTCGTTGAAGCAACGCTGGTCCACCCGAGTGGGATCGCGAGGCCAGGTGCTTCATGGTGTGGGTAAAGTGCGCAACCTCTGCAGAGTGTAAAATCTATTTGAATGCCGAGTCCACGGTAATGGACAGCCCGTCTAGACCCCAATAGGTGGTCAACCGTAGCAGTGTTAGTATTGATGGAAGAATTCATCTTGGGTAGACATCAGTTGATGTCAGGAATAAGATATGTTAGCCAAGGGATGGCTATATGATGAGTGGTCGGATGACCACATGATTTGGATTGGATTTGGATCAGTTCAGGTTGGATCATGAGTATGTCGAGGGTTGTGGAACAACCCAGAAGAGAGTAAGTTGGTATCCGGTACAGTAAGTATTCTAAGCATTTAGTGTGATCTTGCCATAGATTACATGCCTGATCCATGATATGCCATGCTTGCCTTGTTAGTATTCATGCCATGCTTAGGATTAATTCATGCATAGCATAGGGCTTGCTTTGTCACCTGCTTGTTTGGATGCTATGTATTTGGTTGTCTTGCGAGTACATTCAAAGTACTCACCTGGCCTTGCACGTGGTCAGTTGCAGGAGAAGATCCGTCGTGCTAGTACGTAACCAAGCCAGTCCTGTGCATATGGAGCCAGCCAGTGATGTCATTGCCGCTGAACCAAGACCTCTGCTGCCCTTTAGTTATCCCTGGAGTTATGTAATATTGTTGTAAGCAACAGTATTGTAATACTCCATTATAATTAATAAAGCCATTTTGTGCCTGGAATTGCTGTATCATGTCTTTGACGTGCGCCAGGTCTTATCCTGGGGCTGGCGTGCGTCGGCCCTCTATCATGGTGCCACAAGACTTGGTATCAGAGCCAGACTGTCTATAGGTTACCCTAGCCCAAACCCGACCCCTAGTTTCAACCAGTAGCGAGCCCAATAGATTTGACCCGTCTCTGGCATCCGACATGGCCACTATGGATCAACAGGCGGCGTAGTCAGAATGGACGTGACCCTACCCAGCTGTCCGCCCACCCAACCACTCTAGATTGGACCGCGACCCTACTTAGTTGTTGGCCGTACCGGTGTATCTTCTACCCGGCACGAGAAGGATCCACACCATGCTGGTGTGTTCCAGCCGACTGCCTATTTAAGCCCCTCCCACCTGCGAGTCGTATCCCTCTCCAATCAGTAAGCCAGAACACTGCAAGAGAACCCAGGCTAGTATTCCCAAACGAGCAGCCATGGCCAGTTCTTCCAAGACCCCCAAAACCCCCACTTTCCATAGCCAAACCTTGGCTGGTGGTATTCCCGGCTTTCCGCCCATCCTTTCGAGGATGCTCACCCAAGCCCTTGGTTGTAGTACCCCTCCGGTGTATCTGGTGTTCCAGTCGGATCACGTCCCCCACCTTTGCCACTTTTATGCAAAGGTGTATATCGACCCAGGTCCACCAGCGGATGGGAAGCCCATGAGTTTTCAGGGCAAACCCATGCCCACCCCCGCGTTGGCTGTCTAGATGGCTGCCGCAGGAGCCATCACCCGTCTCCGTATCCAGTTTCCGCAAGTAGCGGAGATGCAAGAGTTTCGCTATTTTTCCCTCTCCGTCCGACATAGCTGGCAAGTTCTCCAGCATTGTTGGAGATGCTGACCCAGCAATAGCTTGCCTAGTCCAGTATATTGATGCCCAGAGATTTCTGCTCTCCGGCATTATTAGAGAGTTCCAAGCGATTGACCAAGACACCACACGGGTTGTTACGGAAGCATACCATGCGGACCGTCAAATTGCATCCCAGACCACCCGTTCCCTGTTGCCAAACCCAGTGCCACCTTCGCAGCTAGTACAACCCTCACAATCTATAGACCTATTTCGCCCAGTCAACATCCACCCAAATTCCATTCAAGGAGCTATTCGGCGACTCCGTCGACGGGATGTGTTCCGTCAAGATCCCGTTGCAGCTCCAGCAGTTGAGCCCCAACCCATAGAGGTGTCCGACGATGAAGACAAGGGTTGGCTCAGTCTTCGTCCCCCAGGAGAGCCCCAGCAGAAGTAGGCCCATTTGTGGCTCCGGTAGTGATCGAAGCCAGAAGATGCCGCGAGTATGTGGGTGGCGAAGACTGTTTCTTCGTCTGCAGCTAGTATTATGACTCTGTAGTTCGGAGTGAGTTGTTGCTGTTAGTTGTCTAGTAAGGCTGCGTGTTGTTGTATGCTTGTATTGCCTGTGCTGTTCGTGCTTGTGTGCTGTTGTAATGCTATGCATGCCTGTTTGCTCTGTGTGCTTGGTGCATCTGTCACTTTGTTAAGCAGAAATGTTTAACAGAGCTGGCAGTTGACTCTTAGCAAGATTTTAGTCAGTAGAGCACTTACACCTAATAACAACAGACTCGTCCGGAGTCCCTAATTAAAATGCGAGCTGGTGTAGGTGTATGTATACCAGGAGTACCAATAGCATTAAATCACCTTAGTGTAACATGCTTGATATGTTTCTTTCTTCTGCTTGCATTTTGCTACCAGGTGCATTCTGCATTTGCTTGCATGTTAGTTTGAATAGATTGCATGTGTATCGTGTAAGCAAGGTCTGCACGATGGGTGCGATCTCGGAGAAATTCTAGGAATTTTATTGACGCATAGACCGGTACAACCCTTTTAGCCCAAGACCAAAACCCCGATTTGACCCCAGCCCCACTCATTGTGGATGTCGTTCAGCAAAGAGCAACTAGCAGCGTGGCCTCCACACTGGTAGAGCTCCGCTGACCGCACCGCACTAACCATGGACCTAGCGGCGCCTTTGTCACCGTCTTGTGTGACGTTGACAAGCCGCCTCTCGCCGCCGCAGCCGCGCTCCTTCTGCCGGCCTGAGACGGCGTAGTTGACCTCCAGCCGCCCCTCTGGCAGCAGCATCCTGGCGATCATCAAGGATCATCGCGCACAGCAGTAGCTAGCCTCCAACCAATGCCGCCAGCATGCCAGCCAGGAGGATCGTGAGTAGCTCCGAGCCCACGCCCGTCATTGACGCCTTGCCCCTCGCTCCTGCAATCAGAAGGAGAAGATGATAGGAAGAGAGAAGAGAAAACCGCGGTCGTTTTATAGCCCCAGTCCGGTGTACGGTGAGCGAGGTCCAGGAGACCAAGCGCCGCTCGATAAACGGCGTCCAGGAGGCGAATCTGCGAGCAGTGCCGACCGGCGTTGGCCCGCGATGGGAGTGCTCTCTGCACCGCTCTCATGCGCGCAGCGCACTATCGTCGTAGGGTGCTTTATGCCCCGGGAGCTAGGCATGCGCAGTGCCTAGCCGCACTCGGGACAGCGCGAGAGCAAAGAGAGTCGTTGGCCGGAAATAGAAGAAGGCTGCCAGTGGGCCCTGGTCCCACCTGTCAGCGAGAGAGGCCACTGTTCATTGCGGTACCCCGAGCATTTTTGGAAAAAGGAAATTTTGCTTTTTCTAAAAATGATAGGGCTATCCAGCGGCCCCTGCTTGTGGAGTTGATCCTGCGATATCCGTATCTCGATCTGGGTGTACCAGTTTTTGGTACTCTAACCCGGTTGCTTCCAACCACAGGGTTAAGACAAAGCCCAGAGGTTTTTCTAGGAGGCGTAGTAATTGCTCTAGGCTAACCCTAGGAATCTCGAGGACGAGATTCTTTTAAGGGGGGAAGGTTTGTAACACCCCAAAATTCGGGTTATCGATTTTTGTGCTGTTATTCCTTCCTAGCTTTTCTCTCCCGAATTTTTCCTCTGGAATTTGGCAAGTGACCAGGTGAATCCAGTCATTCCCCAATCTCTCAGTGTCTTTCCCATGCTCTTGTGCCAGTCAACCTCCCGTCAGTAAACCCCGAATCTTATTCAAACCCTAGTTTCGAAATATTGGAACTGGAAATCTTGCCTTTGTGATTCCAAAGGAGCTATCATTTCCCTTGCTCTGTTAATCCTCCCAAAATTTCCAGAGATCCTTATTCTCTCATAAACCCTAGATATGCAAAAATATTGCTAAGTCATTTGCAATATTTCTCATCTAGAATTAATTCCTTTTTCTGCTTTTCTGAGGAATTAAATCCAGGAAAATATCTATCCATCTCCAAAGCTCATGAAAACTTGTAGAGATATTCTTTGTGATCATATTGAGCTCTCATAAAAATATTGGCCATAATTAAATAGGGTAAATTGCATTTTTCTATTTAAAGCCAATATTCCAATTTGGGGCCTTTCCAAAGGAACTACCATTTTGGTAGCTAGGAAAAATCCCAAATAATTTGTGGAGCTTCTCATATCCATATATTCTCCATTTCCATCAAAATATCAAGTTCCCCAATTCAAATTTTGAGCACCACTTCCATTCGCAAATTCTGTCCAGATTTCCCATTTGCAAAGGAAGTGCTTGATTTCTTGATTCAATTGAGCTGAAATTTGGCAGGGTAGTGCATATTGATCTATTACCTCTGTAAACCAAAAATTAGCTCAATTCTCCAAACCAATCTTTTTCTATAATTTTCTGAAGCTTCTGACCAGATTGCATCTCTGTGAAGGAAGTACCATCATAGATGATCAATTTGATCTGAAACTTGCTCCGCTGTCTCTCATGACCAAATCATCTCTCTACACCAAAAATCATCCATATCCATCTAGCCATTTGACCCCAGCTTCATCATTTCCAAATCTGGTCAGAATGCCAAGTTACAAAAGAAGTATCCTATAGACTTGTCCAGGGGAGCTGAAACTTTGCCAAGTAGATGACCTTAGTAGATGATTGACCACTGCCCAAGACCAGGCCAAGAGGTGCACTGTGGTGGCCACACCACAGCACAAACAGGTTGCTGTTGGCAACTATTGGATCATGGTTTGGTCACCTCAGACCTCTCCAGAGCTCCTCAGCCTCATAGGTCAACTCAGGGAAGTGTGGAGAACACCCTGGACACCTTTTGGCATCGAGCGCAGCGTGGCGTCGCCATGGCCACGCGGTGACCACGGGCAGAGCGTGCCAAAACTATGCCCTGTGCTCCGTACGCCCCGGGAGCTCGTTCCAGCGAGCTCTGGCTTGTCTCGGAGCGCTGGTAAGTTCTCTATCGCGCGCGTGATCCCTCCAGAACCCTTTCCCCATCGTCCCGAAGCTCCTAGCCGACTCTGTCACCCACCAGAGCGTCGCCTCTTCGCCAAATCTCTGGAAGCTCCAGCAGCAGTCGGGAGAGCCCTTCCCCATAGCTATTTAAGCGTGCCCCGAGCCCCGAGCGGTAGCAAGCCCCAGCCCCCTCCTCCATCGAGCCCCGGAGCTTTCCCCTCTCTCCAATGGCCAAGTCCCTGCCGCCGGCGTCCGCGAGGAATCCGAGCGCCCGAACCCTCCCTCTCCTCTCCATCCTCGCCCCCAGCCTCTTCTGGAAGCTGTGCCGCTGCCACCGTCTTCAGTTTCTCCGGAGAGGTGTTGCCGAAGCTGCTCCGCTGGTGCTCGACGGCCGCTGCGCCCCGGCCAGTGGCCACGGCCCTGCAGCTCGCTCCACGGCGCCCCGCGACCACCGCCGGATGCGGCGCACGGTGGCGAAACTTCTGAGCCCGCCGGCTGGCCCTCCCGCGCTCCTCTGCCGTAGCTACGCCGGCGACCGGCCGCCCCTGCTCTGTTCTATCGGGGGGGAGATGACCAGAGGAGGAGAAGAGGCAGGAGAGAGAGAAGGATAAGGCAGGCCCCACTCGTCAGCCTAAGAGAGAGAAAGTCAACCGGGCCCCCAGTCAGATTTAAGTGGAAACGTATTCCCGAAAATACGCTTTCCAAGTTAGGAAGCGAACTCTGTTTTTCTTCGGCCAAAAATACGTTTTCCTGTTCAGGAGGCGTATTGTAGCGAAAGGCGCTTACTGTTTTAGCCCCAGGGCCTGTTTGTAGCAATTTCTTTACAGATTGGTCCCTGGTGCTCAAACGCTTATATCTTGGCGACCGTAGCTCCGATCGACGTAAAACCAGCGCCCACGCTTTCGTCTCGTCGAGACCGTTCCGATGGTACCATTTTCACTATGTGTTCACACTGTGAAAATAACCATTTTGCCATCGCCCTATATCTGGCCCCTCTGTGAGGGAACCCTTTCCGGCAATCTCTTCCGCGAGGTGATCGCACTTCTTCCCGGCGTATCCGTCGACCCTCAGGCAAGCCAACCTCTTACCATGAGCTCCGGACTTGCGTGATGACTTTGCTTTCACTTTGTGTGTCTATCGTATTACCTCCATACCACCTGTTAGTCTGCATTTGCATACACCGGTGGTGACATCGGTATTAGACACTAGTATTTCTATTCATCTAGTGCCATGTCTTATTTCCATATGGTCATGCTAATAATAATAATAATGTTGACATGTTAGTACTATGGTTTTGACATAATAATAATGTTGCACTTTGTGTGTCTATCGTTTCCCATGCCGTGACTCTCAGTACTATGATCTTGCTATGTTAGCACTTATTATTGTCAGTGGAATAGTACGATGGTGGATATGTTGAGTGGGACGAATAAAGGATATTTAGCCGGTTGAGCTTGAGTCACCTGTCTGGGCTTATCCGTGCAACACCATTTGCCAGTATGGGACGGCCTTGACTTGGTTTGATCGCGTGCTCTTTCACCGGTACCTCCAAAGTGGGAGGGTTATGCACGCATGCTACCCTGATCAGGTAGGCGGTGATAACCCTGTGAGCCCAGTTGATTGTTTGTTTGGGCCCTTCCCCGTTTGGGATAGTAATCCCCGTTTGGGATTACCTAGTTTGGCCACGACGGTGGCAGGTGTCATGAGGACACAAGGGCCACCCAAGGCTGACCTCCGGGGGAGGAAGAGTGCCGGTGGTACGATGAAAGAGTCACGGGTCAGGCAGGTTTCGTTGAAGCAACGCTGGTCCACCCGAGTGGGATCGCGAGGCCAGGTGCTTCATGGTGTGGGTAAAGTGCGCAACCTCTGCAGAGTGTAAAATCTATTCGAATAGCCGAGTCCACGGTAATGGATAGCCCGTCCAGACCTCACTAGGTGGTCAACCATAGCAGTGTTAGTATTGATGGAATAATTCATCTTGGGTAGACATCAGTTGATGTCAGGAATAAGATATGTTAGCCAAGGGATGGCTATATGATGAGTGGTCAGATGACCACATGATTTGGATTGGATTTGGATCAGTTCAGGTTGGATCATGAGTATGTCGAGGGTTGTGGAACAACCCAGAAGAGAGTAAGTTGGTATCCGGTACAGTAAGTATTCTAAGCATTTAGTGTGATCTTGCCATAGATTACATGCCTGATCCATCATATGCCATGCTTGATCCATGCTTGCCTTGTTAGTATTCATGCCATGCTTAGGATTAATTCATGCATAGCATAGGGCTTGCTTTGTCACCTGCTTGTTTGGATGCTGTGTATTTGGTTGTCTTGCGAGTACATTCAAAGTACTCACCTGGCCTTGCACGTGGCCAGTTGCAGGAGAAGATCCATCGTGCTAGATCGTAACCAAGCCAGTCCTGTGCGTCTGGAGCCAGCCAGAGATGTCATTGCCGCTGAACCAAGACCTCTGCTGCCCTTTAGTTAGCCCTGGAGTTATTTAATATTGTTGTAAGAAATAGTATTGTAATACTCCATTATAATTAATAAAGCCATTTTGTGCCTAGAATTGTTGTATCATGTCTTTGACGTGCGCCAGGTCTTATCCTGGGGCTGGCGTGCGTCGGCCCTCTATCGGGGTGCCACATCCCCAAAGAGGAAGGGATGATGCAGCACATCTACGGTAAGTATTTCCGTCACTTATGAAACCAAGGTTATCGAACCAGTTGGAGAACCACAGAACACTGTGTAAACAGTACCCGCAGACAAAGAACAAATACTTGCAACCCAACGCGTAACAGAGGTTGTAAATCTCTCCACGGTAAAAAGATAGATTAGATTGTAGTAGATTGGATAAATAGATCGCACAAGAATACAAAATAAAAGAGGCAAATAAAAATTGCAGCAAGGTATTTTGGGTTTTTGGAATAATAGATCCGAAAACAAAACCAGCAAAAGATAGATCGGAAAGCAATATGTTGAAAGAGTAGACCAGGGGGGCGTAGGTTTCACTAGTGGCTTCTCTCATGAGTATAGCACACGGTTGGTAAACAAATTACTGTTGGGAAATTGATAGAAGATCAAATAATCATGACGATATCCAGGGCAATGATCATTATATAGGCCTCACGTCCAAGATTAGTAGACCGAAACGATTCTGCATCTACTACTATTACTCCACACATCGACCGCTATCCAGCATGCATCTAGTGTATTAAGTTCATGGACAAACGGAGTAATGCAATAAGAACGATGAAATGATGTAGACAAGATCTATTGATGTAGGAATAGACCCCATCTTGTTATCGTTAATAGCAACGATACATGCCTGCCTCGCTGCCCCTTCTGTCACTGGGAAGGACACCGCAAGATCGAACCCATCACAAAGCACCTCTTCCCATGGCAAGAAAAATCGATCTAGTTGGCCTAACTAAACCAAAGATTCGAAGAAGAAATACGAGGCTATAAGTAATCATGCATATAAGAGATCAAACGAAGACTCAAATAATATTCATGGATAGAAACTGATCATGAACTCAAAATTCATCGGATCCCAACAAACACACCGCAAAAAGTCATTACATCAAATAGATCTCCAAGAGGCCATTGTGTTGAGAATCAAAAGATAGAGAGAAAGCCATCTAGCTACTGCCTACGGACTTCTAGGTCTATGGTGGACTACTCACGCATCATCAGAGAGGCACCAATAAGGATGATGAACCCCTCCATGATGGTGTTTGATTGGATCTCGCGGTTCTGAGGCTTGCGGCAGTTGGATGTATTTTTCATCGAGTCCTCTAGGGTTTCTGGAATATTTTGGTATTTATAGAGCTCAGAGGCGGTGGAGGGGACTCCCGAGGCCACCACAATCCACCAGGGCGCTTCTGGGCCCCATGGTCCTCCTCCCGGGTGCTTCTTTGGCTCACTGGTTGTCTTCTGGTGCAAAACAAATCTCCAAAAAGTTTCATCGCGATTGGACTCCGTTTGGTACTGATATTCTGCGATGTAAAAAAACAAGAGAAAACAACAACTGGCACTTTCCACTATGTCAATAGGTTAGTCCCAAAAAATGATATAAAGTTGCTATAAAATGATTATAAAACATCCAAGAATGATAACATAACAGCATGGAACAATCAAAAATTATAGATACGTTGGAGAAGTATCAGCATCCCCAAGCTTAATTCCTAGTCCTCCTCGAGTAGGTAAATGATAAAAACAGAATTTTTTATGTGGAATGCTGCGTAACAGGTTCATCACATATTCTTTTCTTTTGTAGCATGGACATATGGACTTTTAGATGGTTCAAAGCATGCCAAAAAGCAACCATGTCTTTCAAAATATCGACACTAAAGAAAGTTATCCCTAGCCCATCATGCTCAATCATTGATCCTTTCATGAAACACACTCAAATATTAGCTACACCCAATGCACAAGTATGATCATAGTGCCGCGTAGTTGGTTCTTTATAAGAGAAGATGGAGACTCAAATTGAAAATAAATTTTTTATAAAGTAAATAGATAGGCCCTTCGCACAGGGAAGTAGGGATTTGTAGAGTTGACACAGCTCAAAGCTTAAATTGTGAGAGAAAAATATTTTGGGTGGCATGCCTTTCCTGTCAACGAAAACGACCGAGTAGTTCTCAATACTTTCCATGCTAGATACATCATAGGCGGTTCCCAAAAAGAAAATAAAGTTTATTCCTTTTTCCACCATTCTTTCACAATCCATGGCTAGCCGTATCCACGGTTGCCTTCCATACCAACACATTCCAAGGAATTTATTATTTGACAACATAAAGTAAATTTCTTTTTCATTTCGGGACTGGGCATCCCTATTACCGCCGTACTCTCGTGCAATTACAAATGAGTAAACACTCATCTTGAGAATAACACATCTAGCATGGAAAAATATTGGACACTCCCTACCGTTTCATGAGCGGTACGAGCCCACAAAAAGGAAATTCATTTTGAAAATTAGAGATGGCACATACAAATTTTCTTAGAACGACACGAAAATACCGCATATAGGTAGGTATGGTGGACTCATATGGCAAAACTGGGTTTAAGGATTTGGGATGCACAAGTAGTATTTCTACTTAGTACAAGTGGAGGCTAGCAAATAGATTGAGAAGCAACCAACCAAGAAACGAAAATTCACATAAACGGGCATTAAGCATAACTAACACCGAATAATACAGCATAAGTAGGATGTAATTTCATTGCACAACTATAAACTTTCGTGCTTGCATAGGGAATTGCAAACCTTAACACCAATATTCTTACTAAAGCATAATTACTCACCAACATGACTCACATATTACTATCATCATGTCTCAAAACTATTACAAGGAATCAAGTTTAATTTTTCCAATGATCTTCATGAAAGTTTTTATTATATCCCTCTTGAATATCTATCACTTTGGGACTAGTTTCATATATTGCCATTGCTTTTGACAAGCTCAAATAAATTTAAGTGAAGAACACGAGCATAAAAATTTCATCTCTCAAAATAATATAAGTGAAGCATGAGAGGATTTCTTCAAAATTTACTAACTCTCGAATTAATCTAAGTGAAGCATGAGAGTATTTCTTCAAAATTTACTAACTCTCAAATTAATCTAAGTGAAGCATGAGAGTGTTTCTTCAAAAATCTAAAGCACACCGTGCTCAAAAAGATATAAGTGAATCACTAGAGCAATTCCAAAGCTCAAAAAAAAATTAAGTGAAGCATATAGAGCAATTCCAACAAATCATAGTAAATTTTGGCTCTCTCAAATAGGTGTGTCCAGCAAGGATACTTGTGACAAACTCAAAAGCAAATCAAGCAAAGACTCAAATAATACAAGACGCTCCAAGCAAAATACCGATGGTGTTAGAAGAAAGAGGGGATGCCACTCGGGGCATCCCCAAGCTTAGTTGCTTGTTTCTCCTTGTATATTATCCTGGGGGTGCCATAGCATCCCCAAGCTTAGGCTCTTTTCACTCCTTATTCCTTCATCCATCGTGATCTCACCCAAAACTTGAAAACTTCAATCACACAAAACTCAACGAAACCTTCGTGAGATCCGTTAGTATAATAAAGAAAAGCACCACTCTAAGTGCTGTTGAAAACCCATTCATATTTTATTATTTCATTATATATACTGTATTCTAACTTTACCATGACTTATACCCTTCAATACGAACCATAGATTTATCAAAACAAGCACACAATGCAACGAAAACAGAATCGGCCAAAACAGAACAGTCTGTAGCAATCTGTACTCTAACCATATTTCTGTAACTCTAAAAATTCTGAAACATTAGGACAGCGCAAAGAATCTTTATAGCAATACGGTGTTAAAATTTATTCTCATTATCACGCTCTAGTAAAAAATGAAAATTCCTGCACTGGAGTCAAAATTTCTGTTCTAGATTCAGCATTGTTTCTACTCATCTTGTGAGTCATCCTAAAGGCTTTACTTGGCACAAACACTAATTAAAACATAAAAAATACAATAATATCAGAGGAAAATAAAGTGTAAAAAAAAGAACATAAGCAAAAAGAAAAAAAAGAAAAAATATTTTATTCATTGGGTTGCCTCCCAACAAGCTCTTTCTTTATAGCCATTAAGATAGGCTTGAGATTTCAATGATGCCCTCATGAAAGATAATAATGGCAACACAAAGAGAGCATCATGAAGCATATGGAAAACACACTTAAGTCTAACATACCTCCTATGCATAGGTATTTTATAAGCAAACGAATTATCAAGGCAAGCAAAAACTAGCAAATGGAAGGAAGAAGAAAGAGACAATAGCAATCTCAACATGAAGAGTGGTAATTTAGTATCATGAAAATTTCTACAACCATAATTTCCTCTCTCATAATAATTACATGTAGGATCATAATCAAATTCAACAATATAGCTATCATTAACAATACTCTCTTTATGATCAACATGCATAAAGTTTTTATCATCTTCCAAAATAGTGGGATTATCATCAACTAAAGTTATGACCTCTCCAAACCCACTTTGATTAAAAATTTCATAAGATTGAACACTCTCCAAATATGTGGGATTATTTTTACCTAAAGTTGACGCTCTCCCAAACCCACTTTCGATACTATTGCAAACCTTATTATCAATAACATATTCAACATGAGGCTTAAATAAATTTTCAAGATCATAAGAAGCATTATCACCCCAATCATGATCATTGCAACAAGAAGTGGACATGAAAAAATTATCATCCCCAAGCTTGTAGTTTTGCATATCATTAACATAATTGACATTAATAAAAATTTATAGAAACATCATTGCAATCATGCTTTTCAATCAAGGAGCTATCATGAATCACCTTATAAATTTCTTCTTTCAACACTTCACCAAAATTTTCATATTCATGATTTTCAAACAAAACTTCATATAGATAATCAAGTGCACTCAACTCACTAGCAATTGGTTCATCATAATTCGGTATTTTGATAAGATTAGTAAGTGGGTGAGGATCCATATCAATAGATTTTTAGCAAGCGAAGATGCAAGCAAATAGAAGGCACATGCCAACCCAAGTAAAGATAGCAAACAACCAAAAAGGCAAACAGAAAAGAGGACGAATAAAACGGCAAATTTTTGTGAAGTGGGGGAGAGGAAAACGAGAGGCAAATGGCAAATAATGTAAATTGCAAGGAGATGAGATTTGTGATTAGGAACCTGATAGATGTTGATGATGTCTCCCCGGCAACGACGCCAGATATTCCTTTGACGTGGCTTGAGACAACGTCGGTATTTCCCCAAAGAGGAAGGGATGATGCAGCACAGCTACAGTAACTATTTCCCTCAGTTATGAAACCAAGGTTATTGAACCCGTAGGAGAGCCATGCAACACAATGTAAATGGTACCTGCACTCAAAGAACAAATACTTGCAACCCGACACGTAAGAGAGGTTGTCAATCGCTTCAAGGTAAAAAGATAGATTAGATTGTAGTAGATTGGATAAATAGATCACACAAGAACACAAAATAAAAGAGGCAAATGCAAAGTGCAGCAAGGTATTTTTGGATTTTTGGAATAATAGATCTGAAAACAAAAGTGGTAAAAGATAGATCGAATAGCAATATGTTGAAAGAGTAGATGCGGGGGCCGTAGGTGTGACTAGTGGCTTCTCTCATGAGTATAGCACACGGTGGGTAAACAAATTATTGTTGGGAAATTGATAGAAGATCAAATAATCAAGACGATATCCAAGGCGATGATCATTATATAGGCATCACGTCCAAGATTAGTAGACCGAAAAGATTCTGCATCTAGTACTATTACACCACACATCGACCGCTATCCAGCATGCATCTAGTGTATTATTTGTTCATGTAGAAATGGAGTAATGCAATAAGAAGAATGACATGATGTAGACAAGATATATTCATGTAGGAATATACCCCATCTTGTTATCCTTAATAGCAACGATACATACGTGCCTCGCTATCGGTGCACGGATGCTCACGATCACCTATGGGTCCAGAGGCCACTTTGTGGTTCGGCAGGGGGGTCACGTTGCACAAAGAGCAGAGAGCGTGAGACGGCATGACGAGGACACAAGCATTTTACCCAGGTTCGGGCCGTTGCTAAGCGTAAAACCCTACTCCTGCTTTTCGTGGATTTGATTGAATGAACACAAGTGGTGCTTCCCGCTCTAACCCGGCAAGGGTTGCCTTCCGGGAAAGAGCTGCTAGGTGAGTACAAATGTTCGGGGGTGCGAATCCTGAGCTAGGTTGCCTCGGGCCTTCTTTTATAGTGCAAGGGCTTATCACAATGGCAAAACAGTCATTATCTATCAATTAGATACCTTAGCAAAGCTATCATACCTAACTCTGGCGTTTAGGACAAAATACCATGATTACCAGCCTAGGTGGCGCTTGGGGGTGCATCCCCGGCAAGCTCTTGCCACCGCTTGGCCGGTCGTTGCTTATGGTCTTGACACGCTGCAGGGAGGGTGTCAACTGAGCGTAACTTGTCTTCTAGTGCGCCGCCACGTGCTTAGCGAGAGCTGATTAGCCAGTAGATGCTGAAACCCAGTCTTGGTAGTCGTCTACACGCCAACAGGGAGTCGACGGCCCCCGTGCCTTCCCGAGGCTCTTCGAAGGTGAAGAAAACGACTACCAAGGGCGGCGGGCGCGAAGTAGCACGTCGTCATTCTTCTAGCATTTCCTGGGCCAAGGCCTCCCCCGCCAAGCGACGGAAGGTTCAAGGGGTGGACCCCAGCCCCCGTCAAGCCCAACTCCTCTGCCAGGCTCGCCCTTGCCGGCAGTACTGGCCTCTCCGTCAAGCCCCGTCCCTCCTACTCTGAAGAGGATCCGGGCAACTCCACCGCATGCGTCGTATGAGCTGGGATCAATGCTCCTTGCCTCGGAGTGAGTCTTGTTGATCTCAGCTTTCGTCAGAAAGCCTTTAATTTTCAATCTTCCTGACTGATCTTGTGAGGTTGATCTTGACAGGGACGAAGATGATGAGACACTTGCGCATAGGGTCAAGAGGGCCAAATCCGCAGTGGGGGCGGACTTCACGGCAGGTGGAGGCTCTACAGGAGACCCAGGAGAGAATCCCGTGTCTAGCCCCCAGACCAGTCCTCCCCGTGACACCCAAGTGAAGGCCTCGTCAACCGGCGGAGATGAGGAAGGACGCCTCCCTTCACCCGTTAGGGAAACAGGGGCGGAAGATCAGAGGGAAGTTCGCCAAGAGGAACCTCTCCTTCAAGATTCTCCGTCAACCATTGCTCGTGGGGAGGATTTACCGACAAGGGCCTCTACCGAGGAGTCTTCCCGTGTGGAGGTCATTGCCAAGGATATGGCGATAGACCCACGTCGGCAACTGATGTTGCCGGGTAAGGAGAGGCCCTCCCGCAGCAATCTCCATCGGGTATCCCTCTTGCCAGTGTTCTTGTTTCCCCAATATCTTTTCTTCTCATGCTTTATTGATTCTTGACTTCTGTTTTGTTGCTCTGCTTCACAGCTTCGCTTTTTGAAGACCCTGAACTGCTGGATGAGGTTGCTGTTATTGGGAAGAACGCTACCGCGGAAGCGATGAAGATTGCTGCCGCGGAAGAACATGGCTCGGCTGCCGGGGATATTCAAGGGTCTTCCGGGGGAACGAAACAAAATCCCGGCAACGTGCCCAACATAGGCTTAGTGGTTGAGGAGAAGACTCCCCTTCAAACCATGAAGCCCTCCTAGCGAGCTATCCTCTGGCGTCGGCCTTGCAGTCCCCGCAGAGTCACCTGGCGTTGGTCACTGGTCCGTTAAGCCACACAGCTCCCAGCTCGCCCTTCCTCGCGGGCGTGGACCTTGATGAAGAGATTAACAAGATCCTAGCGTCGCTATCTCAGAAGATCGAAAGCTCTCACAACACTCCTGACACTGCCAAAGATTTAGCTTTCCTGGAGTCTATACCAGCAGGGCTTAAGGATGTGCAGAGCTGGTACAGTCTCCAGTGGCAGACGGTCAAGGAGCAGCGAGACTCGGCTGAGCTTGTGGATTAGCAGTTGAGGAACAAAGGGAGCGAGTTGCGGGACTGGTACAACCGGCAGGTCCATTCCCTCAAGAGACATCATGAGACACTGTCCATGGCCACCGAAGATGCTACTGCCTGGAAGGCCCGACTGACGGAGCGCGAGGCGCTTCTGGACGCCAGAGAAGAGGTCATTTCCTTCCGGGAAGGGAACCTCGAAGCTACCCTCTGTGCCAAGGATGAGGACCTGGAGTACCTTGTCCGTCAGCGTACTAAGGAGCTGGAAGATGGCCATAAAACCGCTCTCGACGCACTTTCCTCGGAGTCTGTTGCGCGGATGAAAGAGGTGACTGATGAGCTGGCTACTGCATCTGCTGCCAAGGCTGAATCTGAAGCCCAACTGACCAAACTGACAGAGGATCTTGCCGGGAGCACCAAGGAGATCGAAGCCTTCAAGGAGGAAGCATTAAAGGCAGCGACAACTCTGGAAGAGGTGCAATAGCTGCTTTCCTCCAAGGGCCAGGACCTCGATGTTGCTAACGGTATCATTTCCAAAATGAAATCCAGGCTTGCTTCCCTGGAGAGCAATATTGAGTCTGTCGAGGCCCGCGAGAAGCTGCTGCTGACGGACGTGACCCGCGCGAAGATCCTTCAGAAGGACGCGGAAGAAAACCTGGATAACTTGGTTGAGCAGCGTGACCTCTGGATCAAGAGGATGCTTGATATCGCCGAGGGCCTCACTGTCTAGATTGCCAAGATGGACATGAAGAGCTGGGCCTATTCCGCCGGAAAGCATGAAGCTCCAAGCCTCAAGCTGACAATCTTCTTCGACGGTCTGATTGAGGGGTTGAAGACGTATGAGGAGGACAGGGCTGCCTCCTTCGCCAACGAATCCCGGAAGCTAGTCCGCGATGCCCTCTTCCTGGTCTTGAGCAACCTCGCCTTCTTCCATCCGGAGCTCGATCTTTCCGACGGTTTCAAGAAGCCGCCGTAGGGCGCAGACACCTCGGCTGCCACGGAGAAGGCCGGTCCTCTTGCCGACACGATCCTCAAAGTTCCAAGGACCCAGGGGAGCCACCGGAGTTAGCTTTATATCTTCCTTGTCGCCATGTCACCCTGTACTTAAGACACAGTAGGTATCTCGTATCAGGGGGGAAGTTGCTTTATTTCTTCGTTTGCTGAATTGATGCTTTTGTGTAATCGCGCATTATGCCCTTCATTTCCCTTCCGGTGTTCGTATGATAGTCACCTTTACATGTTTCTAGTTACCTACTAACGACGTGTTGCCGCGAATTGCTTTGAGGAACAGGTCCTTAGCTTTCAGCGGGCAAGGGCACGCTGCTGGCGAGGTTACCTTTGGCAGTGTTGACGCTGCCGCGTGTTTTGTTGAGCAGGCTCGAAACAAAAACACGGGCGCGAATGAACACAGTAAGGTTCTATCACACGCAGGGTTCATCAAACGAAACTTTAGGTTTGGCGAAGGGACATACAAATGTATATCTTGATGGAAATTGATTATTTGCGTCAAGTTAGCTTTTGTCATGGCTTTTCATTCCGCCTTGGCTTCTTCCCTCTCCCATGCTTCTCATGGTGCGCTTGCGAGTATGTGCTCATCACAACCCTGAAAGAGAATGAACGTAGAGAAGGGCACAACGGGGGTACTCGAGGACCCGTTAGCTATGAAAAAGGTTCGCGGCAGGAGTCTGTCGGGTTAACGCAATATTCATGATTAGTTCAGGAATGGAAAAAGAAGTAGGTATGGATAATTCTTCCCCCCTTTTTCTTCGCACCCAACGGTCCCGTGGCGTCCCATGATAGGCGTACGGGACCTTGCCGTGGTTCACCTGCCGGGGAAGTCGATCAGCGGATGCACTCTAGCATTCGGTTCGGGATTCGTCCCCTGGCGGGACAAATGCAAGGCCGAACCTCATGCGAGCTTATCAACACTAACGACGTCGTCGCCGCACAGAGCTAACCACAGGCGGGGAAGGAGGAGGAAGAAAGGTACAGCCAGATACCTCTTTCTCTCCTTGGCCTGCAAGGTTGCGCCACACCTCCCTAAGGTCGAGTGGGCTCATTTTTTTCGGTTGTTCTCCGCCCCGGCCTCGGCTGCGGGCGACACGATGATGGCGCCGCCCACGCCGGCTGCGTTGCCCATGGCGCCTTCTCCACTTGCGGCCGTCGCGACGCCCTCTGCGTTCGCGGTTGCGCGTGGGGAAGCCCTTGAAGTGGAGGGATGCGCGGCTATGCTGGACTTCTTCTCGGGAGCCATTGTTGAAGAAGATGACGATGAAGATCGATTCTCCGTTCACAAACTTGGGTTTGCGCAAATGATGCACGCCCCCTACCTGGCGCGCCAAAGATGTCGGTGCACGGATGCTCATGATCACCTATGGGGCCAGAGGCCCCTTTGTGGTTCGGCAGGGGTCACGTTGCACGAAGAGCGAAGACCGTGAGACAGCTTGACGATCAGGACACAAGCATTTTACCCAGGTTCGGGACGCTGCTAAGCGTAAAACCCTACTCCTACTTTTGGTGGATTTGATTGGATGAACACAAGTGGTGCCTTGCGGTCTATCCCACCAAGGGTTGCCTTCGCGGAAAGAGCTGCTAGGTGAGTACAAATGTTCGGGGGGTGCGAATCCTGAGCTAGGTTGCCTCGGGCCTCCTTTTATAGTGCAAGAGGTTACCACAATGGCAAAACAGTCATTATCTATTGATTAGATAGCTTAGCAGAGCTATCTTACCTAACTCTAGCGTTTAGGACAAAATACCATGATTACTAGCCTAGGTGGCGCTCGGGGGTGCATCCCCGGCAAGCTCTTGCCACTGCTTGGTCGGTCTTTGCTTATGGTCTTGACACGCTGTAGGGCGGGTGTCAACTGAGCGTAACTTGTCTTTTGGTGTGCCGCCACGTGCTTAGCGAGAGCTGACTAGCCACTTGAGGGCTCGACACCGCATCGACAAGTGACTGATGTAGCGATGCAGTGGAGCGGTGACTGGTTAGCTCGTGCCTACCGGGGGAATGGCTTGCCGGGCCTTTGGAAAGGCGCGCATGTCTTGGTCCCCGGCAGGCACCGGGGGCGTTCTTGGCACATCGCAGTCCAGGCCTGGGCTGCCATGTCGAGCTTATTGGGGTCTGGTTCTTGAGTGCTTGCTTGGAAATGTGGTAGCCTTCCCAACGAGTCCTGCTTGCGGGGGTCGGAGGTTGCCTGTCCGTGCACAAGTAAGGGGGAATTAACACCCCTGTTTGTATACCCCGACACTCGCTGCCCCTTCTGTCACTGGGAGATGACACCGCAAAATCGAACCCATCACAAAGCACCTCTTCCCAAGGCAAGAAAAATCAATCTAGTTGGCTAAACTAAACCAAAGATTCAAAGAAGAAATACGAGGCTATAAGTAATCATGCATATAAGAGATCAAAAGAAGACCTAAATAATATTCATGGATAGAAACTGATCATTAACTCAAAATTCACCAGATCCCAACAAACACACCGCAAATAGTCATTACATCAAATAGATCTCCAAGAGACCATTGTATTAAGAATCAAAAGAGAGAGAGAAAGCCATCTAGCTACTGCCTACGGACCTGTAGGTTTATGGTGGACTACTCACGCATCATCGGAGAGGCACCAATCAGGATGATGAACCCCTCCGTGATGGTGTTAGATTGGATCTCGCGGTTCTGGAACTTGTGGTGGCTGGAAGTATTTTTCGTCGACTCCTCTTTTGTTTCTGGAATATTTGGGTATTTATAGAGCTCAGAGGCGGTGGAGCGGTCTCTAGAGGCCACCACAACCCACCAGGTCGCGCCGGGGGCCTCTGGCGCGCCCTGGTGTCTTTTGGGCCCCATGGGCCTCCTCTCGGGTGCTTCTTTGGCTCACTAGTTGTCTTCTATTCCAAAAATATCTCCAAAAAGTTTCATCACTATTGGACTCAATTTGGTACTGATATTCTGCGAAGTAAAAAAACAAGCAAAAACAGCAACTAGCACTTGGCACTATGTCAATAGATTAGTCCCAAAAAATGATATAAATTTGCTATAAAATGATTGTAAAACATCTAGGAATGATAACATAACAGCATGGAATAATCAAAAATTATAGATACACTAGAGACGTATCAATATTCCAAAATAATTCTCCGTGAAGTTTGAGCTTATTTGGAGATGTGCAGAATAGGTGTCTCTGATATGCTTTTTCAGGTCCAGAATTCCAACTGCCGGCATTCTACCTCTTTGTGTAAACCTCGCATATTATGAGAGAAAAGGCATTAGAATTACACCACAAAGTATTATTATGCATAAAAACATTATAAATAACAGTAGGAAATCATGATGGAAAATGGACGTATGAACTCCACCAAGCTTAGACCTCGCTGGTCCTCAAGCGAAAGCCGATATCGAGAAACATGTCCACATGGTTTATAGCAGCATCATGCTTATTATCATAGCAGCAATAAACTTTATCATAGAACTTATTCATATAACTTTTATTATAAAACTTCATCATATAACTTCTCATGAACAAGTAACAATTCATCACAACACAGAAGTATAAAGCATAAACCTTATTGAAAACAAACAAACTATGTTCTTAGTCAACTTTGCAACTATAATTCATCAAATTTTCAGGAAGGGTCTCGTGTCGGAGCCTTTTGGCAAGTCCACATACTAAACAATTATTTAATCTTCTATGATTGCTAACACTCACAGCATACCCATGAGCAAAAAGTTTCAACCGGACACATAGAAAGATAAGGGCTTATAGTTTCGCCTCCTAATGTATTCACCTCAAGGGTGATGTCAACAATAATAAATCATAATCACTCATATCCAAATGGATATATTTGCCTAGATCTTTCCTCACCACATGATGCTTGCAAAAATAAAAAGTAAAAAGGAATAGGGAAGAATACTTTGACTCTTGCATAAAAGTAAATACATAAAAGTAAAAGATAAGCCCTTCGCAGAGGGAAGCATAAGTTGTCATGCGCTTTTTGGTTTCTATGCCAAATCCATTAATGCAAAAGAACGTCACGTTATATTGCCCCTTATGATAGCAACCTTTATTATGCAGTCCATCGCTTTTATTACTTTGCCATCACAAGTTCGTAAAATGCTCAATTTTCTCTTACACTAATTGATCAAACACATTTAGAAGAAATTTTTATTGCCTTAGTTCACCGATGACAACTTACTTGAAGGATCTTAGTCAATCCATAGGTACGTATGGTGGACTCTCAAAACATGAGTTTGGGTTTAGGGTTTCTGGATGCACAAGTAGTATCTCTACTTAGTGCGGAATTTTTGGCTAGCAAAGATATTGAGCAAGCACCACATGTTGAAGGATCTATGACAACATAACTTCTATGTGAATATGAACTAACATAAATCATTACGTTGTCTTCCTTGTCCAACGACAACAATTTTGGCATATAATATTTAATGAGGGCTCACAATCATAAAAGATGTCCAAGATAGTGTATTTACATGTGAATCTTGTCTTCCCTTATTAATTCTTTCATGAATTGCATCATTGACCAATCCTATGTTTGTCTTCCCTTATAGTTTTCCTTATGTGATGTCATTACTTACCATAAGATTAACATATGATTCTTTTCATTTATTTCCTTTTTATTTTGATTGCAACAAGAAAGTAAATAAGCAAAAGCTCAAACTAAGCTTTATTATATAACTCTCACTCGATTACATAGATAGATAGATCACGAAACTAGCACTCGAAAATAGATTATACTAAACTTTTATTCAACTAGATCATGAAAGAGCTAAGGATCAAACTAAAATAGGTAAAGATAAATAAAAGTGATGGTGATACGATACCGGGGCATCTCCCCCAAGCTTGGCTCAAGCCAAGGGGAGTGCCCATACCCGTGTACTCATGTCCCCATTGGTGGTGAAGATGATGAAGGTGGTGATGAAGTGCAGCTTATAGTTGAGCATAAAGTTTTCCTCCCTTAGGTCCTTGTTCTCTAACTCAAGCTTTAATATCTTCTGGCATAATGCTGCCTTAGTATCCTGTAGAAAACGAGAAGGGATAGATTGGGTCTTAGTTTTGTTGGGGAGGCTTGACTTATTGAACTCTACGTGCATATGCCCAGGTAGGGGTAGTGGAACTTTGTCTTCTTCTGAGGATGGATCCTCCGCTTCCTCTGGACCAGTGTCCTCCTCCTCATCCTTGAACATAAAATATGGGAAGGTCTTCTTAAAGATGTTTGGATCTAGAGGATGGTAAGTAATATAACCCTCTCCATCCGAACCTTGAGAAGACATATTTTCAGACCTGTCAGGAAAACAGCATGAAACAAGAACAGGGGATTTTTCTGCGATGCGGTGGTCAAAACAATCGGGGGTATATATAAAGATTATTTATCTTGGGAAGCAAGAATATGAAAGGAAAACGAAGTCGGGAAGGTTCCCGAGGGGCGCACAACCCACCAGGGCGCGCCAGGCAGGCAGGCGCGCCCTGGTGTATCGTGCTCACACTAGTGCAGCCGCGCGCTATACAAACGGTGTTTAACCCCTTTCCGTGACGTAGTCTTAAACCGTCGCCTTGCATGTGTGGGTGATGGGGGGGCTATCCCACATGACAGGCAAAACCCGTCGGCGATGCCTGCACCCGGCCACACACGATGGGCAAAAATATATCTATTGCGATTCGAAGGGCCATCACAAAAATACATATTGGGGAAGACGTGTGAGATGACCTTATCATCCCACACAGGGAATCCCAAGGTTACGTCTCTGTTCGTATTGAAGATCACACACAATTTTGTGCATAACATCGTTTGTGATAGGGCTGGTCACCACACACGATAGTTATAATTCTGTTGTTTGCGTTATTCAAAACATCACTCACGGTGTCTAGATGAAACTGTTTGGCATTAGGCTGCCCATCACACACACATGCTATAAGAAAACGTTTGTGATTGGATGTCCTAATGCACACAGTTGTTGAGCAGAATTCATGTGTGATTCCTCACCGATCCAACACGCCAACTTTGTAGAAACCGTGTTGGTTGGTTGAGTTCATTGCCCACGGTGTAGTCCTAGAAAACATCTGGAATGGGAACCCCCATAATAAGCCTGATTGCTATATTATTTATAATCCATTTAGTAATCAAATTAACATTTCATATCAAGCACATAATATATTTCTTATTCGTAGTACGGCAACCAGGATTTCATAATTGAATTACATTAGGGTACAACATCATATAGGCATATACTGCCTAGCTACCCAATTGCACAACAGGACAAAGTTTCAAATGCAACATCTAAAACCTTTGGAAATTAAGTATCATCATAGACGGTAAATAGAGAGATGAGTCTCATCTAGAAAACTGTTAAAGCGGAAGGCAAACATTGAGCCTTCAGTGATGTTGAAGGTCCTCACAACTTTAGGCCAGTGCCTATGGATGATTGCCCGCCCATCCTTCGTCTTCTTGAGGAAGACTTCAAGATTATACCGTGGGTGCTGTATGAATACCTTCCTCGCCTCTTGATTATACAGGTGGTTGGAGATGTAATCATTGATGAACTGCCTTGAGAAGGACAGAAAACAAACATACACATAAATATTTTATTCTAAAATTTGAAATGGCGCAAAGGGAAAAGGACAAGGTGAAAGAGATGGTACCATCCTTTAGTTGACTGATGTCTTCTTCATTGTGCAGACAAACATATTGTTGTTTTTTGTAGCTAGTTTCTTTATCTTAACAATCTTTCTAAGTTTCTTGATTTGACTGATATTGAAGGACACCTCATTTCCCCACATGCAAAAAGGGTCGAACAATGGGTCTAAACCTCTTACAGCGGGACCTACATGTGCAAGAACAAATTATTAAAAACATTAATATTACAATGGTTTCTGCAAATTGCACAATAATGTGCTATTAGCCAAACGGCCATGGATGTGAAAACCTCGATGGTAAAATTCAGTGTCCCCCATTGTTCCCCCCTGCAACATATTTAAGACAAATATTGATCAGGTTACAAGTGATATTTGGCATACTATCGGTGAAATATGTTAATGGAGAAGCTATAAGATGTTTAGGGTTGGTAGAACTACCACTGAAAGGCAGACAATTTAGTTGGAGTAACATGCAAGAAAGTCTTCTCCTTGAAAACTTAGACTGGTTCTTCACTTTTGCAACTTGGATGACTACATACCCTAATACCACTGCTCTTCCTTTAGCAAAACCAATTTCTGACCACCTTCCCTGTGTGATCAAAGTTAGTACAAACATTCCCAAGTCTAAGGTTTTCAGATTTGAAAATTATTGGTTAAAGCACAGTGAGGGAGTCCTGGTTTAAGGGGTCCTCGGGAGGCCGACTTATTTCTTATGGGCCGGACTATATGGGCCGCTTACCGAGCACTGGATTGATCAACGAACCTGCCTCCAGGAAGGAAGCTTCTGGAATCTTGGTGTGTCCTCCACGTTTGGAGTAGTGAATAGGCATGTTTATCCCTTCGACGTGTAACCGACCATGTGTAAACCCTAGGTACCCTCGGCGTCTATATAAGCCGGAGGGTTTTAGGTTGTAGGGCAGAGACAACTCATCTAGGGTTTTAGCTATTCGATCTCGAGGTAGATCAACTCTGTAATCCTCATACCTTCAATATAATCAAGCAGGACGTAGGGTATTACCTCCATAGGAGGGCCCGAACCTGGGTAAACATCGTCTCCTTCGTCTCTTGTTACCATCGATTCTAGTCTCACAGCTCGGGACCCCCTACCCGAGATCCGCCGGTTTTGACACCGACAATGGTGCTTCAATTGAGAGTTCCGCTATGATCACCAAAGGAATTGATGGCTCACCTCGTCATCAACGAAGAGGTCCGCAATACGGACACTTTCGTCCCCGGACAGATCTTCGCTTTCGGCAGCATTGTGCTGCACGCCGACCCGACTAGCCATCTAGGCCGTGTCGGAAGTTTCGCCCCTGATCAAGAGGTCAGATTCGGGAACCTAGAGTTCTCCATAGACTCTTGGGGCGACCTGTCACTAACCGGGCTCGCGGTCTCGCCTGCCACACAACAAGTCTCTGAGGCCTTAACCTCACATCCATCTTTCGGTCCCGCCTACGGGATTTGCCCGGGCGAGGACCCGACTTTCAGTCCGGACCCGGTCATAGTGCCAGATGTCCGGACACCTGTTCTTGCCGAACACTTCCCCCGCCCGGACGCATCAGTGGTTAGCTCCGGAAGCTCCGAGCAGGCCGACCAGATCGAGCTCTCGATACTCAACGAGGCCCTAGATCGGATCTCGTTGATGAAGATTACCGACGACCCGACCCCGATCTATGCTCACATCGGGCTCAAGGCGGGTCAAGACGAATTTTTCGTCCCACCCACCACCCACTTGGTAGGCACTGTCGAGGATTTAACCGACATGTTGGACTATGCCTCTGAGGAGGTAGAATATATGGATGAGGAGGATCCCGCCCTCACCCCCGTTAACACTGGGCGGTGGACTGCCACCTCCACATACGACGTCTACATGGTGGACACCCCGAAAAACGATGGCGACAAATCGGGTGAAGCGCCGTCAAGGCGCCGGAAGACGCATAAATGGCCAAAAGGAAAAAAGGGAAGAAAAGCTATCGATGGCACCGGGGAGGGAGATACCCCGGAAGACCTCGGCGATCCCGAAATCCCCGAACACCCGTTAGAGGGTCAGGAGAGGCCGGAAGACCGGTGCAACCCCGACGATATAAATGATTCCGAGGAGGACAATTACCTCCCCCCTGTCGAGGAGGAGGACATCCCGGAAGCCGATGACTTCGCAATCCACGATAGTCTTGAAGATCAGGAACTGTTCAGGCAACAGCTTATAGCCACGGCCCGCAGCCTGAAAGCAAAAGAATGGCAGCTTAAAGCCGAACAAGAAAACCTCAACGATCGATGGACGAGAGTCCTCTCAGCTGAAGAAGGATACGGTACCGGTCTATCGGACCAACCTAAGAGCTATCCACGCAGAAGTCTGCTGCCACAATTCGATGACGAGCTCACTGATACGCCGTCCCCCAAACATACCCCATACGACATGCCAGACCGCCCTCCTCGTGGACCGGACAGGACGGCTGACGACACCCAGTAGATGGGGAAAAGAGCCACTAGAGCCCGATCACAGGTTCGATCTGCGACACGACATGGACTATAGAGCAGGTCGTACGCGATCCATCTACGGATCCAGAGGATACTCACCCGATAGACGGGAAGGGTACCGGCCTTGGTTCGACCGCAACAATAATGGTCGGGAACTAAAACGGTCTAGGACAGACGCCGATCACCGGTGCGACATAGCTCGGGTCAGAGGCGCTGCCCACCCACTGTGCTTCACGGACGAGGTGATGCAGCATCAGTTCCCGGAAGGGTTTAAACCCATAAACATAGAACAATACGATGGGACAACTAACCCAACCGTATGGATCGAGGATTTTCTCCTCCACATCCACATGGCGCGAGGAGATGACCTCCACGCCATCAAGTACCTACCCCTGAAGCTTAAGGGGCCAGCTCGGCACTGGTTAAATAGCCTCCCCGAAAACTCCATTGGGTGCTGGGAGGATATAGAAGATTCATTCCGATCTAACTTCCAGGGCACTTATGTTCGGCCGCCGGACTCCTCCGACCTAAGAAACGTCGTCCAGAAGCCAGGAGAATCCGCGCGGCTATTCTGGAATCGGTTCTTGACCAAGAAAAACCAGATCGTTGACTGCCTGGACGCCGAAGCAATAGCCTCTCTCAGGCACAATATTCGGGATGAGTGGCTGGCTCGTCAGCTCGGCCAGGACAAACCAAGGACAATGTCCACCCTTACATCACTCACGACTCGCTTTTGCACGGGCGAGGATAACTGGCTCGCAAGACGTAGCCACAACCACGAAGACCCCGGAACCTCCGAAGTTCGGGATGGAAACGGGAAACCAAAGCGCACCAAGAATAAGTGCTGGCACAACAACAGTGATGCCAATGACACGGCCGTTAATGCCGGATTCCGCAATTCCCGACCTGGGCAGCGGAAGAAGCCTCCTAAAGGCAATCGCGACGGACCCACCCCGCTGGACAAGATCAGGGAGAGGCCTTGCCAGATCCATGGCACTCAAGAGCCCACGCAGCGAGGACGAGGATGAGCCCTGCGGTCCGATCGGTGGCGGACAAAAGAAATTCCTTCCAGAGGTAAAAACAGTAAATATGATATACACCACTCATATACCCAAAAAGGAGAGGAAGCGCGCCCTTCGAGAGGTCTACGCCGTAGAGCCTGTAGCCCCGAAGTATAACCCATGGTCGGCATACCCGATCACCTTCGATCGACATGACCACCCGACCAGTATTCGTCATGGTGGTTCGGCCGCCCTCGTCCTAGACCCCATCATAGACGGGTATCACCTCACTAAAGTCCTAATGGACGGAGGAAGTAGCCTCAATCTGATTTACTCAGACACGGTGAAAAAGATGGGTATAGATCCGTCAAGGATCAAACCCACCAACACTACCTTCAAAGGAGTGATCCCAGGCGTCGAAGCCCGGTGCACGGGCTATGTAAGCCTGGAAGTAGTGTTCGGCTCGCCCGACAACTTTCGAAGCGAGGACTTGATCTTCGACATAGTACCTTTCCGCAGTGGCTATCACGCCCTGCTCGGCCTTACATCGTTCGCTCGCTTTAATGCCGTCCCACACTACGCATACCTCAAGCTCAAAATGCCCGGCCCCAAGGGGGTCATTACTGTCAACGGCAACACAGAGCGCTCCCTCCGAACAGAGGATCATGTGTTGGCCCTGGCGGCCGAATTCCATTACACTGATGATCGGCAAACGCCGACATCTGCCATAAAAGCACGTAAGGCTGGGAAGCGAGCTCGGTCTCAACCTGAAGTACCAGAACCTTCTTCTCCCCATAAATAGGGACTCTCCCCCCATCGCACAGCCCTAGAACCAGCAAAGTACGTGCCAAGGAGGCACAAATTCGCGCTCAAAATTCCATGGGCAGCGGTGGGGAAAAACTATCAAAGGGTAAGTGTTCGGCTGGACCGAATTATCACCATCAAGTTCGGACACACTACAGGTACCATAAAGTACCTGCTAGGGCGTAAAGCTCATTCACACCTCGGCGACTTCTCAAGACTTTTCTCCAAAGTCCGCTCACCGAACAGCAAAACCCATAGTGGTATACAACTCCTTAGGAGACGCAGGAGCGGACAAACGACAGGGCACATCGAGGACGTCAGGTCACCCATCGAAGACCCCTCGTACAACCCCTCCTGTAAGGTTTATATTTCATTTTAAAAAAATACCTGTAAACAGTTGCATCGGCAATTTGAATAATAAGAGTTGTTGAGTAAAATATAGATATATCATACATGATCGCTTCGCTGTCTTTTTTGGCACACTCTCTATTTTCCTCCTCTTCTTGCGAACCTGTTTGGTATACTTTACGATGCAACCGGCTAATAGACCGGGGGCTCCAACTTAAAAAATTGCCCTAAGCACAACTAATTTTGCGTTCGGCGTCTTGGACTTCCGCTTTATATGCATTGGTTCCGAACTACGTCTTGGGTTAATAGTTGGGTTGCCCGTCTCCTGTGCTTGCCCCTTTACGTTCCGCTCGTTCGGCTAAATGGGCAAAGGGAGAACCACTGCGATTGTGCTTCCGGCTAGCCTGGTCAAGCACCTCAGTGGAGAAAGCCAAAAACTGACTGTCATAGTATGCGAGAACCGGTCTGCGAATCCGAGCTTAAATAAACCTCGTTAGTGGTTATACCGTGTCATGCGCTGGGTTTGGTATTAGTACAAACCATGTGATATCGGCTTTGTCCGCGGTTCATCCGAACATCACAAACCCCTGGGGGCTAGTCATCAGCCCCCGCACTCCTTTCTCGCGCCCGTACGGCTAAGTGAAAGCAATAAAGCATTATGGTCCGATTGCCTTGTCCGCCCCACACTAATGCCTTCGTGTACCGATAGCTCGGCTAAGGGTCACAGTGCGTTGGCAGAGACACCCCGCGTAGTATCTACATAGGGGCTGAAGCGGACGACTCGCAACTTTCAGTTTCAACGGCCACACAAGAGTTATAAAGGATGCAAAACACGAAAGACATGATAAGCCATGCATCTTAAATATAAACGTGTTAAAAGGTCTTCGGACATATTACAACGCCTTTACTCATAGATGTTTTCTCTCGAACACTGAGCTTCTATTGACCTAGCACCCTCCATAACTACGGAGAAGTATCGCTCAGGGCACCTATGCTCCTTTCCAGGGGGCGGCGGAGCAGTGGCTATCTTCGTCGGATCAAGACCCGGCCAGTGCACCTTGGCCCTTGAGAAGGCCATCCGAGCTCCCTCGATACAGGAGGACTGCCTTAGTGCGTCGATCCGAGGCGAGGCGTTGCTCAGCTTCTACACCAGGCCGAAGTAGCTGCTCGGCAATGGCTTGTCGGGCCAAAGCCGGATGCAAAGATCCTTCATGGCCGGCTCCGCCATCCGGTGTAGCTCCATCAGCTGCTTCAGCTGCTCAACGAGGAGAGGAGAGCGCTCGGAGGCTTCAAATTGCGCCCAAAACAGCCGAGCTTCATCTCCCTCTCCCCGCAAAGCATAGAACTGGTTCGCGTCCGCTGTGCTCTTCTGGAGGTCCGAGCAGGCGCCTGAGGAACGCCACACTTGGGTAAGCAATGCGAACTTGCTATCCCCAAAGACACACTGCAGTAAATATGGCTTACCATCCGTGATAGCCTTGACCTGGCTGACTTGCTCTTCAAAGAACCGCCTATCCACCCGCTCCTTCTTGAGATCGGATTTCAGAGTGGATAGTTCGGCGGCCTGCTCCTTGCCTTTCTGCTCGAGGTCCTCGCACTTTTGACCGGCGTCTTTGAGCTCCTGCTAGATTTCCTCCACCCGAGCCGCATGTTTGGCACTGGTGGCTTTTAAATCGGAGAGCGCGGCAGCCGCTCGTTCGGCCGCCGCCTTCCCGCTCGCGGCCTCCCGTTTTGCCTCCTGAAGCTCGGCCTTGAGCTTCTCAATTTACTTCGCCGAGGCTGCGTAAGCATCAAACATATAAAAATACTGCTTCGACAGTATGGTGATGAAGAATTCGGATATTATAATCCGGCTTACCTTGCGCCTCGTCGAATCTCTTATTCAGAGCGTCGAGCTCATCTTCGGAGCTCTTGAGCTTCCGACTTAGCTCGTCTAGCTCGACGGCATTAACAGCCGCCGCCGATGACGAAACCTACACATAACAAACCACTATCAGGTTACATGGATTCAAACCTCCGAACTATCATATACATGATCACATGTTCGGTCCTCTTAAGGGCTATTGGAACATTCCGAACAAATATTGTCTGATGCATTGCCCGGTTAATGGTCTATGATTGACCCCCAGGTAAGTTTTTCCAAACTCACCTAGGGCTCGGGGGCTGCTATATATATAATGATAGCACAAAAAATAGTAAATTAACAAAACATTACGCGGCTTACCTGGAAGCCCGTCAGGAGACCCTTGAAGGCCTCCTTCAGTCCGCTATCAATGGACTGAATGCTTTGTAAAACCGCACCCATAAGGGTGCGGTGCTCCTCGGAGATGGAGGTGCTTGACAGAGCCTCCCCCATAGCCGGCCACCCATTGGTCGGTGGCGCCGGTGGAGATCGATTAACCCGATCTCCAACCAGGGATTGAACCGGTGCCTCTGGAGACATGGTGCGCTCCGGAGACAGCCTCGGAAGGGACTGGACATCCCCTCGTCCGGTCTCCTCGGTATCCAGGAGGGGATTTTCCCCCGGTCTTTGGCGGCCGAGGCATTAGCCTCGACCATGACGTCGTCAACCCCACCGCTGGTGTTCCGCTCCAAAGGGACCAGTTGGGATGACACCTCCGCGGCATCCTTCACGGAGCCCGGAGGAGAGGGGTGCGACGCGGTCCCGCTCTCCGCTAGCTCGGCGGGCGGGGTCTCCCCGTCCGAGACTTGATCGGTGGGGAGAACGCATGGTGGGCTGCAAGTCAATAGGCGCTCACAGAACATTTAAAACTTAGCGCTAATAGCTCAGGAAGTCCTCGGATCTTTACCTTCGATCTGGGGTCTTGATCCTGAGGGTCCTTCATGGAACCCTCTCGAAGTCCTCGGACTCGGTATCCGAGTCTGAACTGTCGTCGGACAGAGTTAACTGTGTCCGACGCGCTTTCTTCCGGGCGGGAGGAGGTACATCCTCTGTGGCGTCCGATGACGCCGCCCTCTTTCTTGTGAGGGGGGAATCACCTTCCTCCTCGTCCTCGTGCTCCTCCTCTTGATTCGAGGAGGCATGAGTTTCCTCGGACATAGCCTCCGGCTGGTCCCTGATGCGCAGGCCTTCTCGGCCTGGTTTCTTCTTCTTCAACTTCTTCTCTGGTGCCTTGTAAGGCGCCACGATGAGCATCTCCGATAGCAGTTGGGACCTAGGGTTTTCGGGCTGTGGAGCCGGGCATTTGATGGCCGTGGCCTTGCTCAACCATTCCTGCGGAGGTGATCGGAAAGTGCTTAGCTTTCCTTCAAGAAAACGAAGCCGATCAAGCGAAACTATGTTATAGCTGGGAAGGGGGTTTATCGGCGCGCAGGCCCCGGTCCTCCTTCTTGGTTGGCCAGTTCTCCTGCGCCTTGAATAGCGCCTTCCACAGCTTCTCCCGAGTGGTGCGGAAGAGCTGACGAATCATAGGCTCATCGTCAAGCCGATAAGTCCACATAGGAGAGTCCCGGCGCTGGCAGGGGAGGATGCGCCACCGGAGCATAATCTGGACCACGTTGGTCAGCTCGATTTTGTCCTTGATCATGGAGGTGATGCACCTCTGCAGGTCGTCCACCTCTGTATCCGACCCCCAGTCGAGGCCCTTTCGGACCCATGAGGTCAATCTGCTCGGGGGACCGGATCTGAATTCGGCAGGAACAGTTCCGCCCTCCTCCCTTGGCTCGGTGATGTAAAACCACTCTTTTTGCCAAGTCTTGATGGTGTCGATGATTGTGCCGGATGGCCATCGTACGCGGGGAAGCTTGCTGATAACCGCCCCGCCGCAGTCTGCGTGTTCGCCTGCGACACACTTCGGCTTGATATTGAATATCTTGAACCATAGTACGAACTGTGGTTCGACCCGCAAGAAGGCCTCGCAGACGATGATGAAGGCCGATATGTGCATGAAGGAGTTCGGCGGGAGGTCATGGAAGTCGAGTCCGTAGAAGAACATGAGGCCCCTAACGAAGGGGTGGAGCGGGAAACTCAATCCTCGGATGAAGTGAGGAATGAAAATCACCCTCTCGCCTGGTTTGGGGGTGGGGATCACCTGGCCCTCCTCCGGGGCGCGGTGGAAGATGTTGGTGGGGAGGTAGCCGGCGTCCTTGAGGTCCCGGATGTCCTGGTCTGTGACCGTGGAAGCCTCCCACTTGCCATTAGAGCATGAGCCGGCCATGGCTGAGCTCGGAGGAGGAAGGGTGGAAAACCTAGATCTGAGTTCTGGAGTCTCAGGAGATTGGGGAAGCGGGGATGCGAATGGGAAGTGCGGTTAAGCCTTAGGGTTTTCTTTCCCTTTTATTGGGCTTGTCGCCGGTTAGCCTCCCTCCACTGCGCCATGAATCCCTCCGCTTCCCAAGACGTGCGTGCCATTATACGCGCATGATTAAGCATATCCCGTGTGAAACGAAGCACGATCTGTGCATTGATGGATCGTGCTGGTGAAAACGGCCTCGAACCGCGAATCGAGTCTTTTCGACTGGTTCAGTGGTCGTGGTGGGCCGTGACCTTTCGTCAGAAAGGTTGTCAGGGAACACTATTTACTCCTTGACGCTTGGCCTTCAGGGCCGAATTATTCATGGTGTTCGGACGATCCATTATCGGGAAAACTACACGTCGTCGGAGGACGAACTAAACTCGGCCGATCACTATTTGGAGAAAGGAACTCGCCTCGCAAGCCGAAGACTCTGATCATATGAAGCTGCTGGAGCTAGGACCCTTGGCATTGGAGGCTAGTTCAGGGGCTACTGAGGGAGTCTTGGTTTAAGGGGTCCTCGGGAGGCCGACTTATTTCTTATGGGCCGGACTATATGGGCCGCTTACCGAGCACTAGATTGATCAACGACCCTGCCTCCAGGAAGGAAGCTTCTGGAATCTTGGTGTGTCCTCCACGTTTGGAGTAGTGAATAGGCCTGTTTATCCCTTCGATGTGTAACCGACCATGTGTAAACCCTAGGTACCCTCGGCGTCTATATAAGCCGGAGGATTTTAGGTTGTAGGGTAGAGACAACTCATCTAGGGTTTTAGCTATTCGATCTCGAGGTACATCAACTCTGTAATCCTCATACCTTCAATATAATCAAGCAGGACGTAGGGTATTACCTCCATAGGAGGGCCCGAACCTGGGTAAACATCGTATCCTTCGTCTCCTGTTACCATCGATTCTAGTCTCATAGCTCGGGACCCCGTACCCGAGATCCGCCGGTTTTGACATCGACACACAGCTCTTTCAAAGATGTGGTACAAGCAACTTGGAATATTCCTGTGGGTTTCACTGATCCTGCCAAGAAAGTAAATGCTAAGTTTAAAAATTTGAGTAGAGCTTTGAAACTATGGGCTAAGAGTTTGTCATGCCTTAAAAAGCAGATTTAGGATTTAAATGCATGTATTTTCCTCTGGGATTTGATTGAGGACTACAAAGACCTCTCATTGTTTGAGGGGAATTGCAGATCCATGTCAAAAGAGTTCCTATTGACAATGCTTACTAATCAGAAGATCTACTGGAAACAGAGAGGGAAAATAAAAGGAGTTAAGTTTGGTGATGAGAATACAAAATTCTTTCATACTAAAGCCTCAATTAATCACAAACATAACAAAATTGCCATGCTTCTGAATGAGGACCAAATGGAAATATCTAATCATGATGGCAAAGCAGCTATTCTTTGGATGGCTTTTAGAAAAAGATTAGGCCAATCTAATGGTCACACAATGCACTTTGATTTAAATGATCTATATGAACATAGAGTGGAGCCTGAGGTTTTCCATGATCTTGAGAAGCCTTTTACATAGGAGGAAATTGATACTGTGGTAAAGAACCTCCGTACATACAAATCTCCAGGTCCTGATGGATTTAATAATGAATTCATTAAAGCTTGTTGGGATATCATTAAAGTGGATATCACTAAGCTTATCATGGCTTTTCATACTTGTAATGTAAATCTTGAAAGCATCAATACTTCCTTCATTACCTTGATCCCAAAAAAGGAAGTTCCAGTTTCCCCTAATGACTACAGACCAATTTCACTACTCAATGGAGTTCTTAAAATAATTACTAAGCTCCTGGCCAACAGACTACAAAGAGTTATTCTTAAGATGGTGCATATTAACCAATATGGGTTTCTCAAAGATAGAGTGATCCAGGACTGTCTTGGTTGGGCATATGAATATATCCATCAATGTCACAAATCCAAAGAGGAGATTCTAGTGATTAAATTGGATTTTGAGAAACTTTTGACACTATTGAGCACCAGGCTCTTTTTGATATACTCAGAGCAAAGGGTTTTGGAGAAAAGTGGATTTCCTGGATGCATTTACTTTTCACATCTGCCTCCTCTGCTGTGATGTTGAATGGTGTCCCTGGCAAAAAATTCTACTATAGAAGAGGAGTTAGGTAGGGGGTCCACTGTATCCACTAATTGTTGTCTTGGCTGCTGATCTTTTACAATCAATACTTAGTAAGGCTATGAGACTGAATCTAATTACTCCACCACTTCAAGTCAACTCATGCCCTGACTTCCCAATAGTGCAGTATGCAGATGATACCCTGGTTCTTATACAAGCTAATGCAAGGCAACTGATATGTCTCAAAGCTCTGTTAAACACATTTGCCTCAGCCACTAGACTAAAAGTGAACTATGGAAAATCAATAATGGTGCCAATCAACATTGCAGAAGACAGAATAAATATTTTCACTAACACACTGCAATGTGCTAGAGGACAATTTCCTTCTACTTACCTAGGGTTGCCTTTGGGAATCTATAAACCAACTGTGGAACAATGTTTACCCTTAGTCAACAGAATTGCTAAGAGATTAGTTGGTATTTCCACCTTTATGACTCATGCTGGTAGATTGCTCCTAGTCAAATCAGTGCTTGCATCATTACCAGTTTTCTTCATGTGTTTCATGGACATACCTATCACCATCAAGAAGCAGATCATTAAATACTTGAGACATTGTCTCTGGAGAAGCCCTGATTTGGAAGATCACAGACCAGCATTAGTGGCATGGCACACAGTTTGCAGGCCAAAAAGTCAAGGAGGTTTGGGAGTTATGGATATCTACACACAAAACAAGACTTTGATCATGAAAAATCTCCACAAGTTCTTCAACAGACATGATATACCCTGGGTTAATTTAATTTGGGAAACCTACTATAGTCATTTGAAACTCCTAGGAGATCATAAGGTGGGCTCTTTTTGGTGGAAATCAAACCTACCACTCATAGACCATTTCAAAGCCATTGCCAGATGTAATGTGGGGGATGGTAAAAGTGCCTTGTTCTGGGATGACATGTGGCACAAATTTATTTTGAAACACAAATTCCACCCCCTTCACACTTTTGCGAAGACTACAAACTTAAATGTCCATCAAGTAATCAACACTGAATATCTCCAAGACCTCTTCTATCTACCATTGACTACACAAGCTTATGAGGAATTCTTGGAACTAGAAAATATCTGTTTCACATTAAGACAGTTTGAATATTTCGATTCAGTGGATACATGGAGCTACATATGGGGAAATGAGTTCTACTCATCCATCAAATCTTACAATGTGCTAATTGGGCACAAACAAACACCACCACATTTCAGTTGGATCTGGAAAAGCTCTTGCCAACCAAAGCATAAAGTGTTTTTTTGGATGTTGTTACATGATAGAGTCAACACAAGGAATCTGTTAAGAAGAAAAAGCTTTGAACTTGATGCATACAATTGTGCAGTGAGGGACTGTCAACAGGAAGAAACACTACACCATCTTTTTTGGGATGTCCTTTTGCCATGCAATGCTTGGACTTCATCGGTCCCACAAGAACACATAACTTGTCAGTGTTAGAAGCATATCAAGATCTAAAAGACAAGCTCAATTATCCCTTTTTTATGGAGATCATCATTCTAGGGTCATGGGCTATATGGATATCAAGGAATAATAAGATCTTTGAGAATATAACAACTTCATTTCAGGGCTGGAAATTCATCTTCCTGGAGGAACTCAAACTACTAAGATACAGGTTGAAGAGAAAGCATGCACATCTATTTTCTACTTGGTTGGAGATCTTTTAGTAATTGATAACTTTTGAGTAGATTAGTTTTGGTTAGTTTTTTTAGTTTTCTTTCTATTTTTTGTTTTATTTTCTTTTTGTTTCTGTTTGTAGTTTTTTTAGTTTTTTTAGCTTTTCCTTTTTTATTTTTTGGCTTATCTCAAGCCTTGCAGACATATTGTGGGTTATTGTTTTTTTTTATTTAATAAAAATTGCAGTGGGGTGTTACCCTACTGTTTATAGTCATAAAAAATAAATATGTTCATGGAAAATAAACACATTGCAGATCCAACAGATTAGTTCGAGCCACATGGAAAAGCCAGCTATCTAAACCAAGCGTGCTAAGAACTAGGAAATATAGCAATTCTATATGTTTCACATGTATTTAGTACATCTAAATTCGATTTATTCGTCACATTCATAACAATACAAAATTGTACCAACAACAATCTTACATCACATTTCAGAATTGAATTAAATAGTTAAATGATCACCACAACAAATGAACAAAACAATTAACTAAGCACCACATTGCACAATAGAACATACTAGAAGGTCAGGTTGTCGTAGCATTACATTGGACATTTCACTAGAATTTCTAAATGAAAGGCAGTAGCGGCACACGCAACAGGTAAACGAAACATGCTTAACTGGCGTAGCTAGGTGAACATAGGTACTTAGTGATAAAGATAAGAAAAACAAGCTATTGCTCATCGTCGGAGATATCGATGATGATGGGCTCTTTCAACTTGGAAGAGGACGAGGCCTCCACACCGTAGGTGCACCCCTTATAGTGGTGAGTGGCCTGATCCTTCCCCAGCACCAACATGCCGGCTCTAGAGTTGAGGTAAGCACGGGGAAGCTGAGAAAACACATCGAAGTCTTTGTCGAACGCACCGGCGGTGCCCTCGAGAAAAGACCACGAGCTATCGTTTATAGCAGCCAACCGCGTCGCGGCGTCAGCTAGTGAGGCGTCGACGGCGAGGTGCTCCTCCAAGATCTGGGGGTCGGCACGCATGGAAGCCATATCTGCCTCATCTGCGCATGCAGCTGCGATTTGCTTTTCCGCAGCCAAATGCTCTTTGAGATCCTGGCTATACTGCGTGCACCATGGCTTTCGGTGCCGATTATTTGGAGGATGGGCCGGTGATTTGGGTGGAAGGTGTCGCGTCGGTCGGGCCATGTGGGATGGAGGAGGAGGGGGTGAGGGGGTATTGGGGAGGTGTGGATTACCTGACTAGATGGAGGAGGCCGAGCAGCAGGAAGGAGCGTCGTCGGCGAGGAGGCGGCGTTGCAAGCAAGCAGTGAAGGTTTGAACTAGGAAAGTAGAGGAAAAGGGGGAAATGTGGCTTTTGATTGCTACCGGGGGGCGAGGGAGGTAGATATTACCGCGGCAGCCCAAAATTTTCATTTGGTGCAGAATAGTTCTCGATATCAACACATCACAAACGAAGCCTGTGCTATACCCCGTGTGTGATGAACTTGGGTGTGCAAATGTTTGTCTGCAAGCTTCCGACGTTAGATTGGGTACTACATTGCACACGGTTCGTTCCAAAAAATTGTGTGTGATGAACTTCAATTTCATTTTGAATTGGAAGATGGAATGGGGATATGGCGGCACATTTTTGGTCCGAATTTCCCTCGTTATAGTGGTCATCCACGTCGACGAATAATTTAACATCAATTGCTAATTTGGGTACTCCACAAATGAGCCAATACCGCAGCCTGCACTTACTTAATTGAGCAATTAAACAGAGCTGGTTCACCTAAACATTACTCTAACAAAAGACCAGCTCTCTAAACAAAGACTAATGTTCCACCTGACGCTCGGCGATTTGCGCCGCATCCTCCATGACAAGCTCGTGCTTGACGACCTCCAGGGGTAGGGGCTCCATGGCATCCATCGCCACATACTCTGCAAGCATCTCACAATCCGCGTCTGCCATCTCTTTGGAAAAGGCCGCCACGAGTCTGGTGTGGGCGGCCGCGGTCTGGGCATTGACGGCCTCTATCTCGGCAAGGGAGGCTGCCGACGAATGGACGGCTGCCCGAGCGCTCTCGGCGATTGCCAACTCTTCGGACGTAGGTTGCCGACCATTTTCGGAGAAGGCCGCTGCTATTTGTGCGGTGACCGACACGAGCTGGGCGTCGGAGGCATCGGCATAGGCGTGGGTAGCCGCCATCAGGGCTACGGCGGCCGCCGAGGAACGAACAACTATTGTGTCATTTTTGCCATTTGCTATCCCGGTCGCGGATGTTGCTGCCGCCATCTCAGATGCAGCAGCTGCCCTTTCGGCGGCCGCAGCCGCCCTGTCGGAGAGTGCGGCCGTGCTCAAGGATGTTGTGAGCGCATTCATGCCTGTTGCAGCCGCGCTCGGGACGGAGTGGGTTGCCGAAGTTGCCCTCACGACGCTGATCTACTTCCCCATCTTTCACCGGTGACGCTTGAACAGTACAGTGGTCTTGGGGAACTAGTGTGGCTATGTGATTGATGCATCGGCGGTGGACTGAAGCTATATATGAGGATTGGCCCAAGATATTTTTATACCACATCACACACATTTCATGATCATGAACTCTTTGTGATGTATTTGATTTTCATATTGCTTTGAAATGAAAAATTAAGTTACATTGGCAATTGAAGGTGTTTGGATGGCAATAATATTCATCTGCAGTGAACTTGCAACAATAGGACTGTGTGTTAAATATGGAATTATTCAGATTTGTTTAGGCCCTTTTAAACATTTAAAGAGTTTTTTAGACATTTCATGTGCATAGTTCAAATTTGAACACCAGGTAAGAACATACTAGAGTGCACCTGAATGGGTTGAAAATCATCTATTTGTCACAGGATAAATGTTTTGGTCGCATGCAAGAAATGGAAATTAAACGAAGTCCAAACCTCTCGGTATTTTGGCTTAGCCGTAGACATTGAGAAGCCGTGTTTTCAAATTCTTGTAAAGACAAATATCGTGAGAAATTCATAAAACTTCGCATGGTGTCATGTCATGGCGCATATCTGTTGTGGTATAAACAATGTCTAGTTCGGGACAAGTTTTGGCACAAACCTCTTACAAACCGAAGATTCTCACAAGAAGTCATGTGGTTCCGGAATGGAAAGTTCACATTTATGTGCGAAACAACATTCGATGTCTCTTCTCGCCTTGAATTTATTTCTAGAGTCTCCATAGAGTAACATGAATGTGTCGTGCGAAACAATGGAATCTTACATAGTTCGTTTGGCCTTTTAAGTACATTAATTGAGTTTTCTAGGCATTCAATGTGCATAATTCAAATTTGAACTACAATCACATGGTCCATCTCATGAAAATATGTCGAAAAACCATATACGTTTCCCTGGCTGCATGTTTAGGTCCCACACAAGAAATGGGAATGAATTACAAACATATCATCGTCTTGGCTCGACCTCAAACATCGGGAAACTTAGTTTTTAAATTCATGTAAATGCAAACCTCGACAGAAATTCATGAAATTTGGGCATGGTGCCATCAATTGCCCTATTGTGTGTGTTGTGGTAAAAAAAATTGCCCAATTTTGGAAAAGTTTTGGCACAAAGCCTCTTACAAACCGAAGGTTATCACAAGAAAGTTGTGTGTTCCGATAGGGAAAGTTCACATTTTATGTGTGAAACAACATCCGTTGTCTTTTCTCGCCTTGAATTTATTTCTGGAGTCACCATAGAGCAACACATGATAGTCATGCTAAACTGTGGATTTTTCCCAGGGTTCGTGAGACCTATTTAACACATTAATTGAGTTTTCTAGCCGTTTAATGTGCATATAATTCAAATTTGAACTACAATCACAGGGTCCAACACATGAAAAATACGTTGAAAAAATATATGCCTTTCCCTGGATGCATGTTTAGGTCCCACGCAAGAAATGGGAATGGATTTCTAACATCTCATTGACTGTTGGCTCGGCCGCAAACATTGAGATACTTGGTTTCCAAATTCCCGTAAATACAAAACTAGTCAGAAATTCATGAAACTTGGCATGGTGTAGTGACAAGGGCACACATATGCCGTGGTAAAAAAATTGTCCAAATTGGACATGTTCTTGCACAATCCCCAGACAAATCAGAGCTCCTCACAAGAAGCTTTGTGGTTTCGATAGGGAACATTATATGTGCATGCCACATATGCGGGCAAAAAGACATCTGATGCCTCTTCTCTCCTTGATTTTCATTATAGAAACAACACAGACATGTTTGTGCAAAGTGCCAAAATATGAATAAATTAAGGGATTATCGGGATTTTAAATAGATTAATTAAGTTTTTTGTGCATTATTTAATGTACATACTTCAAATTTGATCTACAATCACAAGGTCCGGGGCGGCAAAATGGGTTGAAAAATCATATATATATATGTGTCCTTGGATGCATGTGTTAGGTCACATGCAAGAAATGAGAATGAATTTCAAACATCTAAGCATGTTGGCTCGACCACAAACATCGAGAAACTTGGTTTCCAAATTCTCGTAAATCCAAAACTCCGTCAGAAATTCATGAAACTTGGAATGGTGTCATGACAAGGCACACATATGCCGTGGTAAAAAAATACCAACTTGGACATGTTTTGTCACAAACCTCTTACAAACCAGAGGTTCTCACACAAAAAGCTATGTCCACTAGTTCCGTAATGTCACATATGCATGCCACATCTGCGGGTGAAACGACATTCAATGCCTCTTCTCTCCTCCATTTTTTTCTAGAAACAACATAAAGCAATAGGTGTGTACTGCAAACATATGAAATTATTAAGGGTTCGTATGGATTTTTTATACATTAATTGAGATTTATGTGCATTTAATGTACATAATTCATATATGAACTACAGTCACAAGGTCTATGTTGGGCAGGGCCTCATCATATAAAGCACAAATATGTTGTGGTATTTTTAGTGTCCACTTTGAGAGAAAGAGCAAGCATTATTAATAGCCAACAAAGACATTTTGGAACAAAAATCTGTCACGTTACCATCGCAAACGGGCGTATTATTTATAATTCATGGACGTTCTACAGACCATTTATGTACGGGCCACATGTCGCTATCTGTATTGGCAAGGAGGTAGCGTGCGGACAGGTGTTTGAGTAGACGGGCGACGTGCGAGCAGTGTCCTGCGCACGCTCATCGGGGTGGCGTGTCCTTTGCCAGTTGTCAAAGACGTTTCAGACTGAATACCCATATGAAAACCAAGGGCAATTGTTCCTTCCCTACCAAATCAATCGAAAATCTGGCGCACAGGAATTTTTTCATTGCGTCATCACAAACGGTTGTGAATGATGACCCGTGTGCCCTTCTCGATGCTACACCTTGTACTGGTGCTAACTACTGAGGTTGCCATGCATGAAAAAAAATCAGATGTGGGAAGGTAATTAATGAGAGATATGAGTTTGGTGACCACATGAAGAAACAATGCCAAGCACGTGAACCTTGGAAAAACACTTAAGTCAAGGAAACTCACCAATGCATGCAAGAGTTTAGTTGCTAAATCATTAAATGAAGGGACCTTAGCAACAATGCATTATGGACTTGAGTTGCTAAGACATTTAATTCACTAAGCACCCCAACTAAGTACCGATCGATACATTGGTACCAGGAGTCAGGCGGACGCTGCTCCTGGCTGCCAAGGGGGACGCTGGTGTGGTGGCGGCCAAGGAGGCAGCTGGTGGGGTGGCTAAAACGGCGGCCGGTGATGGGATGGGGGCCACGGCGATCGCCGGCAGTAGCTGCCTTCGGGAAAATGTGAAGGAGCATGTGGTGGGTGTTGTGCGCACAGCCAACAAGGACGCCACACACACTACACGCTTCCGGGTACTGCGCCGCCGACGTAGTGCAGCCTCCCAACTGGAGCTACCCTCTGGCCGAGTTGCGGAGCGATGACGATGGATAGGTGCCATTGGCGATTGGGGGAGAAGCAAACTTCCGAAGATACGGGCAGGGAGGGGATGAATGCGATGTGGAGGCGCCGGCCATGAGGGTTTATAAAGCAGGCGGCCAAGGCGAGCCGGGCGGGAAGCTTGCGCGTGTTCCTGCGCGGTTGTGCGGGAACGGGAAGCCCAAAAGAAACATTGCATGCTCCCGAAGCATTGGGTGATTGGGGGATTTCAGCGAGCCGGGCGGGAAGCTTGCGCGGGAACCTGCGCGCTATCGAAGCGTGCACTAGAATCCTCGGGCGACAACACGGTGACAAGACGGGACAGAGGTGGGAGAAATGACAAGTACACAAACGGTTAATAATTAAAAAAACGTTTGCGTTTTACTACAAAGCAAACGATCGTTCTATACGCACCGTCGCGAATTAATCTATGCATGAGGCAGTTGATGCAGCCATGGTGTGCTGTGCTAGCATCCATGCGCGCTCGCTCTGTCGGCGTCCACGCACGAACGGTCACCTACGTTTGGGGCGCCATATGCATGTGGACGAGGTTGTGCCGCTCCCGACGCCACCATGTAGTTAAGCGCTGGAAAAACTGCCATGCGGACATGCCGAAATTCCAGGCCGTCCGGCGCAATTTATTCCCACGGCCATTTACCTTCGTCTCTTCCACCTTCCGATCGTGCCACACAACACAAGAAGTACACCCGAGATCTCTTCATCGCTTCAACCTTCCTGTGCAGATCCAATGGCGGCTGCCGGCGCCGAGTGGCAGTTCACCAAAATTGTAAATGTGGACACCCACATCCGGAATACGGACCTCTCAGTGGTGTACACCAATGACCCGGTCGTGGTGGTGAACTCCATCAACACGTTGGTGCAGCTACTTCGTGAGGATGACAAGTACAAAGTATTCGGCTTCGACCTCGAGTACACCGGCAGTCGTGCCAAGCATGATCAGAAGGTTATCATCGCCCAGTTGAGTGTGCGCCATCACGTGCTCGTCTACCACTACTGCCTGGCCACAAGTCCTTGTGAGCGTTTCGCCAGGTTTGTCAACAGCCCCGACTACAGGTTCGCAATGGTGGACACCACGAATGATCTAAAGGTGCTCAATACTTCAGTCTTGTCCTGCCAGAAGCTTGTCAACATCTAAGGTAAGTACAGGGTCTGGGGTGGCGAGAAGAAGAAGCAGAAGGACTCCCTGGTTGACCTTGCCGCGGCCATCATCGAGAACTACTACAAAGACATGAAGGCTGAGTGCCAAAAGGACAAGTCTGCCTATCACAAGGCCTGGGTGAACGAACTGGATGAAGAACACATCAAGTACGCGGCAAAGGACGTGTACAGAAGCTACAAGATGTACAGGAGGATCATTAACATGAGGAAGTGCCTCCTTCTAACAGACGGCGAGGGATAGCCACAAGAAGAGCAGTGCCGGCAACCGTCGTCAGAAGAATAGTTTGATTTGCTGATCGTCTACTTCTTGTAAATTCATATTGAGGAATGTACATGTGTTGTGTAGTCACTTATGTAACTGGATGTTCAAGTTGGTTATGCAACATTAATGTAGGTGTTCTATAGACAGAGCATATAGATGTGCAAACGGAGCAAATCACATCTCATACAATTATTAGCAGCAACCGTCTGCCCACAACACATATAGGTTGTCAGGATGAATCGTTTGGGTTATTTTTGGTCTTCCCACACAATTCTGATGAATGAACTGTTTGCCGGGTACCCACAACACACACGGTTGTCAGGATGAATCATTTGGGTTATTATTGGTCTTCCCAAATGATACATCTCCAACGTATCCATAATTTATGAAGTATTCATGCCATATTCATCTATGTTTACAATACTTTTATATGGTTTTGATGCACTTTATATGATTTATTTAGAACTAACCCGGACTGACGCTGTTTTGAGCAGAATTATCATGGTGTTGTTTTTGTGCAGAAAATGGAAGTTCTCGGAATCGCCCGAAACTTTTTGGTGATTTTTTCTGGACCAAATAAGCAATATTGGAGCGAAGAACCACAGGAGAAGAGCCACAAGGTGGGCACAACCCACCAAGGCACGCTAGAGGGCCCAGACGCGCCCATGTGTATTGTGCCCTCCTCGTGGCCCATCTTGGCGTGAAATCGACGCCCAAAAATCCTATAAATATAGAAACCATCAGAAATAACCCTAGACGCTCCGCACCACTGCCGTAACTCTCTGTATCGACGAAAAACCAATCTGTAGGTATTCCAGTACCCTGCCGGAGAGGGTAGATCATCTCCGGTGGCCATCTTGGAGAGGTCATGACTTTATTTAGTAATGATTCCACTATTTCGGAAGAGGTTTCACTTGACTATGACGAGAACAAAGTTGCTACTTATGATGATTATTGTGATGATACTTATATTATAAAAAGTAGTGATTATTATTGTCATAATTTTGAATAACCTTTTACTGAACATTACTCTTTTAATGTGGAAACAATTTATAGTATTCGAGTTTCATTTGATGCTCCCACTATTATGAATGAGAAGAAATATGCTTATGTGGAGAGTAATAAATTTTCTATGCTTGTAAATCATGAAAAGAATGCTTTATGTGATGGTTATATTGTGAAATTCCTTCATGATGCTACAGAAAATTATTATGAGGGAGGAACATATGCTTGTAGGAATTGCAATAATATCAAGTTTCCTCCCTATGTGTTCAAAGTTTGGAAGTTATGCTTGTTTTGCCTTCCTATGCTAGTTGATTCTTGCTCTGAAAAATTATTTGCTCACAAAATCCCTATGCATAGGAAGTGGGTTAGACTTAAATGTTCTTTTCATGAGATTCATCATGCTCTCTTGCATGTTCCAATTACTACTTTTTACGTGAGCATAATTGGAATCATCATGCCTAGCTAAAAAGCTTTAAAGAAAAGCGCATGTTGGGAGACAACCCAACACTTTTCCTTTCAGTTTTTTTGTGTTCACATGATTAAGATACTGTAGTAATCATGTTTTGTGTCTTTTATTTCAATGAAGTGCCAAGTAAATCCTTTGGGATGACTCACAAGATGAGTAGAATTGATGCTGAACCAAAACAGAAACTTTTGACTCTAGTACAGGAATTTTAATTTTTTACTGGAGCGTGAAAATGATCTGAAATTTTTACATAGTCTTGAAATACAAATTCTTCAGGTTGTCCTAATTTTTCATAATTTTTCGAGACAGGGAAGTATGGCTATACTACAGATCTTCACAGACTGTTCTGTTTTTGACAGATTCTGTTTTGCATGCATAGTTTGCTTGTTTCACTGTTTCCATAAGTTATATTTAGTGGTACAAATTATTGGAATGATATAATACAGCAGGTATCATGTGTGAACAATTATGAATCTTGTCTTGACAGTACCTAAGTGAATGATTTGTCCTTATTATACTAACCCATCTCACGAAGTTCCGTTAAGTTTTGTGTGAATGAAGTTTTCAAGTTTTGGGTGAGACACCGATATGAGGAGAATAAGGAGTGACAAGAACCTATGCTTGGGGATTACCAAGGCACCCCAAGGTAATATCCAAGGAATACTCAAGCGTCTAAACTTGGGGATGCTCCGGAAGGCATCCCCTCTTTCGTCTTCAACACTATCGGTATATCTTACTTGGAGCTATATTTTTATTCATCACATAATATGTGCTTTGCTTGGATCATCATTATATTTTCTTATTTTCTGTTAGGTGTTATTTATAATCTTATTTTTCAATAAAAAGTATTAAGAATTGCCTTTAGGATGCTTGCATTGCATGTTTGATGTGTGCTGTGTAAAAACAAAAACTTTCTCTGTAGTGTTTGAATTTTCATATTTTACTGGAACGTGGAAAGTTTCTGAAATTTTTACACATTATTTTCATATAAATTATTTAGCATGTACTAAATTTTCATAATTTTTTGAGTTCCATAAGTACACTGGTTTAATAGATTGCTACTGACTGTTCTGTTTGGACAGATTGCTGTCATAGTTTTGTTATCTACTTATCCTATAGTTTCCATAGCCTATATTGGTAGATATAAATTGAGGAAATGATAGTAAAAAGTAGATGATGTTTGAAATTATTATGCAACTTGCCTTGGCAGTACATAAAGAGTTGATTTATTATTATGTGTACTAACCTATCGCACGAGTTCTTTTCGAGTTTTGTGTGGATGAAGTTTTTGAGAATAGGTGAAACCCTGATATGAAAGGATTGAAAGAGATACAAAAGCTCAACCTTGGGGATGCCCAGGCACACCAAGTAAATATTTCAAGAAGTGTCAAGCATCTAATCTTGGGGATGCTACGCATCCCACCTCTCTTCATCAAACAAATATCGGTTAGCCTATGTTGAGCCTAAATTTTTATTTGTCCACATGATATGTGCTATTCTTGTAATCAATTTTTACTTAGTTTGCTGTTTGAATAAATTACTCAGATCTGAAAATCTTTATTGAGAGAGAGAGTCCTCACATAGCTACTTAATTGTTTGACTACTCATTGATCTTCACTTATATTTTTCGAGAGTAGCTTGTCATTTACTCTTGCACTTCACATATATCCTAAGAGTAAATTGTGAATGAATGAAATATCATAAATCTGAAATTATCAATGTGCTATATTCTTAGTAAAAGTTCACATTTGGTTTAGAAAGTAAAATCTATTGAAGTTTAACAATCACAATATAGGTTATACAAGCAATTCGTGAATAATTAGTATAAGGAAGAGAACTTTCACATACAAATATATTATCTTGGACATCTTCTATGATTGTGAATACCCATTAATTATTTTCAAACTTGAGCAAATTAGTTGAAGTTGGACAAGGAACACAACGTAATGAGTTATGGTTGTGTATATTTTCATAGAAGTTATATTGTTATGGATCCTCCAACATGTGGTGCTTGTTTAGAACCTTTTGCTAGCCAACACTTCGTACTAAGTAGAGATACTACTTGTGCATCCAAATCCTTGAGCCAAGTTTCTTCCATAAGAGTCAATCATACCTACCTATATATGGTATTTCACTGCCATTCCAAGTAAATTTGCATGTGCCACCTCTAAAATTTCAAATGAACACCTGTTTTGTGTGCCTGGACCGCTGATGGAGCGACAGGGGGCGTTCAGTATCTTCCATGTTAAGCGGGTTATTGTCATGATGAGTGTTTATTCACTTGTCCTTGCACGAGAGGGGCGGTAATAGGGATTCCCGGTCCCGAAATAAAAAATGCAAAGATTAAGCAAAACTCCCCCAGGAATGTTGTTGGTATGGACGGTACCCGTGGATTCGGCTAGCCGTGGAGTGTGTTTGTTGGTGGAGGTGGAGTAAACCTTAACTTTACCGCTTGGGAACCGCCGCTAATGTGTTTAAAATGGAAAATATTGATAACTCTTGGTCGTAACACTGACAGGAAGGGTGCACCTCCCAAAATTATATTTATCTCTGAATTAAGCTTTGAGCTCTGGCACCTTTGCAAATCCCTGCTTCCCTCTGCGAAGGGACAATCTATTTACTTTCATGTTATTTACTATTAATGTTGAGTCAACTTCTTATTCCAACCTCAGTCTATTAGTTGGCAAGCATCATGTGGTGGGGAAAGATCCAAACATATATATCCAGTCAAATATATTTGATCATGATTTATTATTGTTGACAATTATCTCTATCACTACTGGAATCAGGATCTTTGCTGTCAGCCAGCTCTTTGCCGTCAGCTAGCTGACGGCCAAGAAGGTCTTTGCCATCAGCTTACAGAAAACTGACGGCAAACAAAGAGCTGACGGCAAGGATCATGTTTGCCGTCAGCCATCTCTTTGCCGTCTGCTAGCTGACGGCATAGAAGCTTTGCCGTCAGCTAGCAGACGACAAAGAGGAAGGGTGGCCCACTAACGAGAACCACCTAACGGCCACTTTCTTTGCCATCTGCTAGCTGACGGCAAAGCTTCTATGCCGTCAGCTAGCAGACGGCAAAGAAAGTGGCCAACTAACGTCCGTTCCCCCCCCGGCCCCACCCCACTAGCTAGGCTCTTTGCCGTCTGCTAGCAGACGGCAAAGAGATTTGACCTATCTAAAACAGTCAGTGCCCCGTGCCCCACCCCTCTCTCTCTCCCCTCACCTCACCCGTGCCGCCCCCGTGGCCGAGCCGCCGCCGCCCCGCGCCACCCCCCTTAGCCCGAGGCGCCGCCGGCCAGCCCCGCCCCCCGGAGCCCGCCCCGTCGCCGGCTGCCCGGCCGCCCCGCCCAGCGGACGGAGGCCGCGGCGGCCGACCTGCCCCGCCCCATCGCCGGAGCCGCGCCGCGCCGCCCCGCCCCGCCGCCGGAGCCGCACCGTCGCCGGCCGCCCTTTCCCTCGGCCTCCTCAACCCGCACCCCCTCCCCGTGGCCTGCCTCCTCAACCCGCGCCCCCTCCCCGTGGTGAGTTTTTCTGTTTTTTTTCCTGTTTTTTTAGATTTAGTTTAGGTTTGTTTAGTTTAGTTTAGTTTAGGTTAGTTTAGTTTAGTTTAGTTTAGTTTAGTTTAGGTTAGATTTAGTTTAGGTTTTTTTTTCTGTTTTTTAAGAATAAAAAAGAAAGATGAAAAAAAAGAAGTAAAAGAAGAAGAGGAAGAAGAAGAAGAAGAAGAGGAAGAAGAAGAAGATGAAAAAAAAGAACAATAGGTAGAAGAAGAACAAGAAGAAGAAGAAGAAGAAAGAAGAAGATGATGAAAAAAAAAGAAGTAGAAGTAGAAGATGAAAAAAAGAAGTAGGAAAAGTAGAAAAAGAGGGTCGCCGATGGTCGAGGGTCGCCGAGGGAAAAGAGGGTCGCCGAGTGGTCGAGGGGTCGAGGATCGAGGGGAAAAGGAGTCGAGGGTCGACCCCGACACGACACCACCGACACCCCGACCCCCGACACGACACCCCTACACCCCGACACGGCACCCCCGACCCCGACACAGCACCCCTACCCCGACACGACACCCCCGACACCCCGACCCCAACACGACACCCCCGACACCCCGATCCCGAAAAAGGTGCTCTTCGGCCTTCCAGAGGCCGACGGGGTCATATATTTGTGAATTATGAGTTAGGTCATATATTTTTCGATTTTGTTATAAAAAACATCATATTTATGTTGATCAGGTGGATTTAACTGTGCAGTTGTTTCGTCGCTGCGAGGGTCTGGTGTTCGACGACCTCCCCGTGTGTTCGACGAGCTCCGCCCCTGCGTTCGTGGGTGAGCACAAATGACATCTCCTCCTCCCCCCTTCATTTCCTCTATTCCGGTCTTCGTGCCGATGAAACTTGCTAGCTATAGGTGTCTTCAATCATCAGTATGCGTGACCACTATGCGTCTCCCGTTCGAAAGGGTTACATCTATAAATATGCATGCATTAGCATATTTATAACCGTGATTCTTTCGAATTGTCCAATGTTATCAATAGACAGCCCGAGTATGTGTAGATTGGGTTCGTTTTCCCATATGCTCTGCTCCGGATCCGATGCAGAATTTCGTCAGCGCGTCCCTATTGTTCTCCGGGTACACATCCTCTCTGCTTATTTCCGAGACTTGTATCAGGAGAACAGCGGGGAGGTGCTGCCGAAATTTTGCGTCGGATCCGGAGTAGAGCATGGGAAAACGAACCCAATCTACACATACTCGGGTGGGATTAGGACCTATCTTTACCTACTAGCGTCTAGGTTGCATGGACGTAATAAAACTGACAAACTCTATTAACTGATGAATATGGTTTGATGAAGATTAATATTAGTAATGTCAGGTATTCAATTATTATTATGTACATATATATTATTAATTAGTTCATGTTATGAGGTATTCAATTTTTTTATGTTGTACTAATTTCGTTTACTCTTTGTCATTGCAGGTGTTGACAGATGGTGTGCGCGGGTCGAGAGCGCTCCGAGCCTCCTTCCTCGGCGCGTGCTGGGAGGGGTGCTATTATTCCACCCGAGCACCTTCGGAGAGCGCTGGTACACAGTATGCAGACACCGGCGAGCGCTTCTTCTTCGGCCGGGAGAGGTCGGGGGAAGACGAAGAGGGGTGCTAGAGGTGGACGTGGCGGCGGGAGAGGTAGGAAGGCTGCTGCGCCTTCCTCGCCGCCACCCCCAGCTGATTCTCCCGACCATTGGAGTGCTCCGTCTCAAGTGGACCCGTCTGACTTGGACCCATCTCGGACTCGGGTCCACGAGCCTCGGGCCGATGAGCCTCGGGTCAACGAGCCTTCGTCCCAGAAGACTCCGGTCCCAGAGTCTTCGTCCCAGGAGACTCCGGTCCCAGAGTCTTCATCCCACGTGACTCCGGAGGCTAGTGGCCATGCTGATGGTGGCGAGGACAGGTTTTCTGAGGATAGCTATAGCGAGGGTGAGCTGGTTGAGGAGGGCAAGAAGGTCTACCAGCGTGGTGGTACAAAGCTCCCGCCCGTGCCGGCGACCCGCGATCAGAGGTGGTTGATTGTGCCTAATGGGGAGAAGTAAGTGCATTTACTCTTTTTTAACCTTTTGCCTTCATGTTTCTTCAAATTAATATCTAATGTGTTGGCCTTGTCATACTGCAGGGGTTGGAAACACGCCCCTGGTGTCCGCAGGCCCAACCAGGTCCTTGGTGTGCTTTGCCGGCACCATTTCCCGGGGTGGGTCACGTTGCCCGGTGAGGGTGAGGTTCGACAGCTGGCACTGAGCTGGGAGCTGTACGTGGCTGCCCCGGCCCCGCCGGAGGAGAGGGTCGACGGTGTCTTGTGCGAGACGGTGGCCGATATTGTGATCCGGCGGTTTTGGGTAATTTCTCCTTTACAGAATTAAAAATCAACAGCACCTAGTGATTGTACTAATCAGTGTTGTCTTGTTTGATTGCAGACCTTCTACAGGTGTCTTGAGGAACACGAGGCGGACGCGTCTATTGTTCTCGTAGCCGAGTGCAAGCACCTATTTCAGAACTTACGGCACGAGACTCGGGTGCAGGCTGTTCGAGACTACTACGCCTCGACTAGCATTAAGAGGGCCAAGAAGAAGTGCCGCGCCAAGTTTCTGAGTAAGGAGAAGTACATGAAGGTAATTACCTATTCTTAAGACCTTGTACTTAGTTTCCTTGATTTGATTCGTAGGCGTAGCACTGAAATTTCTCTTGTCTAACTTAGGTGCCCCCGAGATGGTGTGCGGATAGGATGGACTGTTGGGAGGCGTTGGTGGATGAGTGGTGCTCTCCCCAATGGCTAGCCGTCCACAACAAGGCCAAGGATAAGCGTGCCCAAATGAAAGGTGTGCCACACCATCAAGGGAGCTCCAACCTGTTTGAGTTCGGGGATCACTGGGTATGTGGTTTGCTTCATGATTCATGCAATTTCATTCTTCATGCTAGCTTGAGCCTTTAACTATTATTTTGTTCCTCTCTTTTAGGCGCGACACAACAAGAAGGAGGTGCCACCGCTGTTCGACCTCTATGCCATGGCCCATACTGCCCCATACAAGAAGGCCAAGGCATTCTCTAAGGATGACCTCGATCATCCAGAGAGCATCAGCAACATCTCCTCCCACAACAACCTCATGAGGTACAGAGATGAGGGGAAGATGAGGAAAGGGGAGGACTTCAACCCGAGCCAGAGTCCTTTTGATCCAGAGCTCGTGAAGATATCTGGTGGCGGGAGGCCCCATGGCTCGATAGCCATTGGGGATGGACTGATACGTTGTCCTAGAACTCTCCCGGAGATCAAGAAGCGCCAGACGAGCTCCGATCCTGAGATAAGGCCTCGTCCACGGCCAATGGAGCTCGCCATCGAGGTTAGGGCCCAGGAGCTTCTGGCGGAGACAAACAGGTAGGCGGTGGAGAGGGAGAGGGACATGGAGGAGAGGACGGCTAGGATGTGGGAGGAGGAGAGGAACCAGAACCACGCGTCTCATCGGGCCCTATACGAGCTCCTGGTGGTAAGTTTCTCCTGCATATTAGCCAAATCATGCACGTAATGTTCGTTTCATCACTAACTAATATGACTGACTCGTGAAAACAAAATGTGCAGACCGTGTGCCAGAACAACGGTCAGACCCCTCCGCCGATGCCCCAGATTGGTATAGCGCCCACGGTGAGTTTCATTTGAATGGTCATCAGTTACTAGTATTCACATTTGAGTTGCATCATGCTAACGAGACATTGCAAATGATCTTTGGTGCAGCATGCCTCCCGACAAGCATCGACCAATCCTTCTGCGTCTGCCGCAACCCCGACCGGTCCTTCTTCGTCTCACACTGGCGCAAACCCGACCGGTCCTTCACCTCCATGATAATGGTAAGTTTTCCCAAGTGTTTTGCTTAACAAATGCATACTTAGCTTAAGAAATGACCTATTTAGCTCCAAAATGACCTATACTTAGCTTATTTTCCTCGAAAATGACATAATAACCTTACTTAGCTCCAAAATGACATATTTTACCTAGGATAGCTATAAAATGACCTATACTTAGCATTTTTTCCTCCAAAATGACTTAATATGCTTAGTTAGCTAAAAAATGGCATAACTACCTAGGACAGCTCAATAATGATCTATACTTAGCTTAGCTAGTTCATTTATGACATAATTAGCTTACTTAGGTAAAAAATGGCATAATAACCTTGGTTTAGCTCCAAACTGTCATATCATTAGTTTATTTTCCTCCAAAATGACAAAATAACCTTACCTAGCTCCAAAATGACTTTTTTTAACTAGGATAGCTCCAAAATGACCTACACTTACCATTTTGTCCTCCAAAATGAATAAATATGCTTAGTTAGCTAAAAAATGGCATAACTACCTAGGTTAGCTCAAAAATGACCTATACTTAGCTTCTTTAGTTCATTTATGACATACTTAGCATACTTAGGTAAAAAATGGCATAATAATCTTGGTTACCTCCAAAATGACATTGACTTAGCTTATTTTCCTCGAAAATGACATAATAACCTTACTAACCTCCAAAATGACATATTTACCTAGCTTAGCTCTATAATGACCTACACTTAGCATTTTTACCTAGCTTAGATAAAAAATGGCATAATTACCTAAGTTACCTTCGTTAGAAGAAGAAGAAGATAAAGAAGAGGAGAAAAAGAAAGAGAAGAAAAATTCTTCTTCTTCTACTTCTACTTCTTCTTCTTCTTCTTCTTCTTCTTCTTCTTCTTCTTCTTCTTGTTCTTCTTCTAACTTTCTTGTTTCCCAATTTGCAGATTTGCTTTAGATCACGGAAGCATGCGTTGATGGAGTCTACTCTTCTCCTTGTCCTTCCTTTTTGTTTTGATTTTGTAGGATGAACAATGTGAAACTTGCTACCTATATATGTATGTATGGATGAAACCATTGTATGCTTGTTGTTGGATATATGTTGGCTATATATATATGTTGGATATGGACTTTTGAGTTGGTATGTATATGTGTTGGATGATCATATCCATATGGCAGGGATATGTATGCTTGTTGAAAGTATTTTAAAATGTATATATATATATATATGTGTGAAATTGATTGAATTTAAGAAAAAACAGAAAAAACAGGGGCAGTCCAGGCACTTTGCCGTCCGCTGGCAGACGACAAAGTTCTTTGCCATCTGTCGGCAGACGGCAAAGCTGCCACATGGCAGCTACCTGTGCAACCTGGGGGGCACTGGGCTAGCCTATGTGGTTGCTTTGCCGTCTGCTAGCAGACGGCAAAGAACTTTGCATCTTTGCCATCTGCCAGCAGATGGCATAGCGAGCCACGTGGCAGCTACCTGGGGGGAACCTGGGCTGGCCTATTTGGCCACTTTGCCGTCTGCTAGCAGACGGCAAAGCACGCCGTTAACCCCTTAACGGACCTAAGCTGCCACGTGTGCCGTCCATGCCCTTTGCCGTCTGCTGGCAGATGGCAAAGACCTTTGCATCTTTGCCGTCTGCCAGCAGACGGCAAAGTGCCCTTTACCGTAGCTTGTTCAGCCGGATGTGGTGCTGTCTACTGGCTGACGGCAAAGACCTTTCCCGTCAGCCATGGCAGACGGCAAAGATCCTGATTCCAGTAGTGTATGATAAATAAGTTGGGAGGTGAAACATTAAGCCCCTATCTTTCTCTGTGTTCGATGGATGCCATTTGTTCTAAAAATATGCTTTGAGTACTAGCAATCATAGAAGACTATATGATGATTGAGTATGTGGAGCTCTTACTTAGACTTTGTTGAGAATAAGTTGAATTGCAATTGTTTGGTGACTAAGAACATAGGTTGTTAAGTTTCAAGAGAATTCATTATTTGAACCATGACATGTGAATTGATTGCTCTATCATGATGATTTTTATGAGAAAAAGTTGCTGGTTATAATGCTAGAAAATTGACTGAAATTATCAATGATCAAACTTATATATTATGCTACATTCACACTTCATAAATTAGTTCTTTTATCATTTACCTACTCGAGGACGAGTAGGAATTAAGCTTGGGAATGCTGATACGTCTGCAACGTATCGATAATTTATGAAGTATTCATGCCATATTCATCTATGTTTACAATACTCATATATGGTTTTGATGCACTTTATATGATTTATTTAGAACTAACCCGGACTGACGATGTTTTCAGCAGAATTACCGTGGTGTTGTTTTTGTGCAGAAAATGAAAGTTCTCGGAATCGCCCGAAACTTTTTGGTGATTTCTTCTGGACCAAATAAGCAATATTGGAGCGAAGAACCACCGCAGAAGAGCCACATGGTGGGCACAACCCACCAGGGCGCTTAGAGGGCCCAGGCGCGCCCTGGTGTATCGTGCCCTCCTCGTGGCCCATCTTGGCGTGAAACCGCCGCCCAAAAATCATATAAATATAGAAACCATCAGAAATAACCCTAGACTCTCCGCTCCGCCGCTGCAACTCTTTGTATCGACGAAAAACCAATCTGGAGGCGTTCCAGTACCGTGTCGGAGAGGGTAGATCATCTCCGGTGGCCATCTTCATCATCCCGGCGGAGGCCATGACGAGGAGGGAGTAGTCCACCCTCGGGGCTGAGGGTACGTACCAGTAGATATGTGTTCAATCTCTCTCTCTCTCTCGTGTTCTTGAGATGTCACGATCTTGATGTATCACGGGCTTTGTTAATATAGTCGGATCATATGATGTGTTTCCCTCTCTATCTAGTTGTGATGAATTGAGTTTTCCCTTTGAGATTTTGTTACCGGATTGAATACTTTTATGGATTTGAGAACACTTGATATATGTCTTGCATGCGGATACTCGTGGTGACAATGGGGTGTTCAATTGATTCACTTGATATATGTTTTGGTACTCAACTTGCGGATTCCCGCGGTGACATTGGGGTAATCTTTGCATAGGGGTTGATACACGTTCTTGTCCTACTTTCTCCGATAGAAATCTTGGGGTACTCCTTGAGGTTCTTTGTGTGGATTGAGTATTATGAATCTGAAATTGTTTGATGCGTATCGTATAATTAACTCATGGATACTTGTGGTGACATTGGAGTATCTAGGTGACATTAGAGTTGGTTGATGCGTATCATATGGTGTTATTCTAGTACGAACTCTTAGATAGATCGAATGGAAAGGATAAATTGATTGTTATCTTATTACAAACTCTTGAATAGATCGACCGGAAAGAATAACTTTAAGGTGGTTTCGTACCCTACGAACAATTTCTTTTGATGTTCTCTGCTAGACAAGAACTTTGGAGTGATTCTTCATTGCACGTTGAGGGATGGTTATGTGATCCAATTATATTAGCATTGTTGAGAGATTGCACTAGCCAAAGTACGAACCCTAGGCCTTGTTTTCAAGCATTGCAATACTGTTTGTGCTCACTTTTGTTACTTCCTACCTTGCTGTTTTTATATTTTCAGATTACAAAAACCTATATCTACCATCCATATTGCACTTGTATCACCATCTCTTCGCCGAACTAGTGCACCTATACAATTTGCCATTGTATTGGGTGTGTTGGGACACAAGAGATTTCTTGTATTTGATTGCAGGGTTGTTTGAGAGAGACCATCTTCATCCTACACCTCCCACGGATTGATAAACCTTAGGTCATCCACTTGAGGGAAAATTGCTACTGTCCTACAAAACTCTGTGCTTGGAGGCCCAACAAAGTCTACAAGAATAAAGTTGCATAGTAGACATCACCAAACAATTCTGATGAATGAACTGTTTGCCGGGTATCACACACGCCTTCTTTGGCTAACTCGATTGTGTTCTGCTGGATCAGCGCAAATAGTTTGCCCAAGTGAACTGGATGCCGCACTACGCACAATTATGTAGTTTGTTAACCGTTTTTGTTATGTTCTGTAATCACAAACAATTCATAAGAACAAACTGTCTGCCGTAGAGCACACACGCAACTATTTTACGAATCGTATTTGATGGATCCTCTATCACGCATGGTTTTCGTCATTGGCGGCGGAGCTTTAACTATACAGTTTGCGATTGATGGATCGCACACAGTTTCGTCGAACGGTCTCACCATCCCGCATTAGTGTCACCTCAGTTGCTTTCCTGTTTATTTCTTATTTTCCAAATTTTTGTAATATTCCAAAACTAACAGAAAATATTTTTGTGGATTTTTCGGAGTCTATTTACTTACCGTATCACATACCTCCTTTTTTTCAGGATTCTGGAGTGTTCTGGAAGGTTTCTTTTATGTCTTCCTTCGGTGTCATGGTTTGGATAATATTGCTTTCAATATTAATAGGTGTACCTGAGATATAGTGTTTAATTCTTTGTCCATTGACCACCTTCGGTTTAGTTCCTTCGGCATTATTAATCTTGATAGCTCTAGAATGAAAAACATCTTCGATAACATATGGTGCTTCCCATTTAGAAAGAAGGTTTCCTGCAAAAAATCTAAAACGAGAGTTGTACAAAAGAACATATTCTCCAACTTTGAATTCCCGCTTTTGGATTCTTTTGTCATGCCATCTTTAAACTTTATCTTTGAATAGTTTGGCATTTTCATAAGCTTGGGTTCTCCATTCATCGTGTGAGCTAATATCAAATAACCACTTTTCACCGGTAGGTTTGAAATCATAATTGAGTTCTTTAATTGCCCAAAATGCTTTATCTTCTAACTCTAGAGGCAAATGAAAAGCTTTTCCATATACCATTTTATTTGGAGACATATCCAGAGGATTTGTATAAGCTGTTAATAGGCCCAAAGTGCATCATCTAGTTTCTTAGACCAATTCTTTCGGGACCTATTGACAGATTTTTGTAATATTAATTTTATTTCTCTATTGCTAAGTTCAACTTGACCACTAGATTGAGGATGATAGGGTGATGCAATTCTATGGTTAACATCATATTTAGCAAGCATTTTACGGAAAGCACCATGAATAAAGTGTGAACCACCATGAGTCATTAAATATCTAGGGACTCCAAACCTCGGGAAAATAACTTCTTTAAGCATTTTAATGGAAGTGTTATGATCAAAACTACTAGTTCTAATAGCTTCTACCCACTTAGTAACATAATCAACAGCAACCAAAATAAGACTATACCCATTAGAGGAAGGAAACGGTCCCATATAGTCAAAACCCCAAATATCAAATGGTTCAACAACAAGTGAATAATTCATAGGCATTTCCTGATGCTTACCGATATTACCAATTCTTTGACATTCATCACAAGATAAGAAAAATTTATGGGCATCCTTGAAGAGAGTAGGCCAATAAAAACCAGATTGCAATACCTTGTGAGTAGTTCTATCTCCCGCATGATGTCCTCCATAGGCTTCGGAATGACATTTCCGTAGGATTTCTTCCTGTTCATGCTCAGGTACACAACCTCTAAAAATATCATCTGCCCCTTCTTTATAAAGATGTGTTCATCCCAAAAGTAATGTCTTAAATCATAGAAGAATTTTTTCTTTTATTGGTATGTGAAACTAGGTGGTATATATTTAGCAACTATGTAGTTAACATAATCAGCATACCAAGGAGTGTTCTGAGAAACATTTATTGCAGCTAACAGTTCATCAGGAAAACTATCATCAATAGGTAGTGGGTCATCTCGAATATTTTCTAACGTAGACAAGTTATCAGCTATGGGGTTCTCAGCTCCTTTCCTTTCAGTGATATGTAAATCAAATTCTTGAAGCAAGAGAACCCACCTAATGAGTCTAGGTTTAGCATCTTTCTTTTCCATAAGATATTTTATAGCAGCATGATCAGTGTGAACAATAACTTTGGAATCAACAATGAAAGATCTAAATTTATCACAAGCAAACACAATTGTTAAAAAATCTTTTTCAGTAGTAGCATAATTTCTTTGGGCACTGTCTAGAGTTTTGCTAGCATAATGGATAACATTTAATTTCTTATCAACTCTTTGTCCTATAACAACACCAACAGCATAATCAGTAGCATCACACATAATTTCAAAAGGCAAGTGGTTGAACAATATGTGCAAAAGTTAAGGCTTTCTTGAGTGTTTCAAAGGCTTCTACACAATCATCATCAAAAACAAATGGAATATCCTTTTGTAAAAGATTAGTAAGAGGCCTAGAAATTTTAGAGAAATCTTTAATAAACCTCCTATAGTAACCAGCATGACGAAGGAAACTCTGAATACCTTTAATATCTTTAGGGCATGGCATTCTCTCAATTGCATTAACTTTAGCCTTATCCACCTCAATACTTCGTTCAGATATTTTATGCCCCGAGACAATACCTTCATTAACCATAAAGTGGCACTTCTCCCAATTCAAGAAGAGATTAGTTTGTTCACATCTCCGCAAAACTCAATCAAGGTTGCTTAAGCAATCATCAAAATAAGTTCCGTAAACGAAAAAATCATCCATGAAAACCTGCACAATCTTTTCACAAAAATAAGAGATTATAACATTCATACATCTTTGAAAGGTAGCAGGTGCATTGCATAAACCAAAAGGCATACGTCTATAAGCATAGGTTCCAAAAGGACAAGTAAAGGTGGTTTTCTTTTGATCAGGTTGTGATACAGGTATTTGAGAGAAACCAGAATATCCATCCAGAAAACAAAAGAGTGTGTGCTTAGATAATCTTTCTAGCATTTGATCAATTAAAAGCAAAGGGTAATGATCTTTTCTAGTAGATTTATTTAATTTTCTAAAATAAATTACAATTCTATAGCCAGTGACAATTCTCTGTGGGATAAGTTCATTTTTATCATTAGGAACAACAGTAATACCTCCTTTCTTAGGGACACAATGAACGGGACTTACCCATCTACTATCAGTTGTGGGATAAATTATACCTGCTTCCAGAAGCTTTAATATTTCAGTTCTTACCACTTCTTTCATCTTAGGATTCAATCATCGTTGGTGATCAACAACGGGTTTAGCATCAGGTTCCATATTGATCTTGTGCTGACATAGAGTGGGACTAATGCCCTTAAGATCATCAAGATTATATCCAATAGCAGCTCGGTGCTTCCTCAAATTTTTTAATAATCTTTCTTCTTCATGTTCTGAAAGGTTTGCACTAATAATAACAGGATATATCTTTTTCTCATCAAGATAAGCATACTTCAAAGTGTCAGGCAATTGTTTTAATGAAAACACAGGATCACCTTTAGGTGGAGGAGGACCACCTAGAGTTTCAATAGGAAAATTGTGTTTTAGGAGAGGTTGTTGTTCAAAGAAAATTTTATCTATTTCATTTCTTTCAGGCAAGTGCATAACATTTTCATGGCCTAGCAAATATTGTTCTAGTGGATCAGTAGGAAGAACGACAATAGAAGCAAGACCAATTATTTCATCCTTACTAGATAATTATTTATTACGGGGTTGTCTAATAAATTTCAAAAAGTTGAACTCATGAGACACATCACCAAAACTTACACCAAAATTTTGTTTTTCACAATCTATCTTAGCATTAACAGTGTTCAAGAAAGGTCTACCAAAGATAATGGGACAAAAGTCATCTTGTGGGGAACCAAGACCTAGAAAATCAGTAGGATATTTTATTTTCCATCACAAGACTTCGATATCTCTAACAATCCCAAGTGGTGTGATGGTGTCTGTCAGTGTACTGAACAGGGGGTGTTCATTACCCTTGGACATGCACCGGCAAGTTACAGCCTCCGGGCGGGAAGGGCATGGCTGGGAAGAAATCCACTTAGGACGCATCTAGGACCCAGGTTTCTGGCAAGGATTATTTGCCGGGAACGGGCCTACGTATCACCGGCAAGCTCAAAGGCCGGCAAGATCAGAATTCCCAGGAAGCAAGCCTTCCTGGGAGAAGACCTCCAGGCAGGTCACCGAGAAGACCCGATGTTGGACTCCCGGCAAGATGGTTGCCGGAGGACAACTGCGAACAAGCACAAGACTATCAAGAAGGCATTCAAGCCGATGATTAGAGCACAGAAGACCGAAGGCTGGGCGCCCGGCAAGATCTTGCCGGGCTGGCCCGTCGGCCCCAGCAAGATTCACACGCGGCAAGACGTAGCCACCCTGCCACCGCTCCAGCGTAGCGACCAGCTTGTCGTTTAGCTGTTGTCCTCCTGGGTACGTGTCAGGCGCTAGCGGTGGATGGGCTTAAGCGGTGCTGATGTGACGGCCCCTTTTTCCGTCCCCAAGAAGCTAAGGGACACCTCAACGGAGCATTAAATGCATTCGTCCTAAACCGTCAGTGTTAGGTATGATAACACTGTAGACACTTTACACCTCATGTATGCACTGTGCGCCACTGCTGGTGACCCCTTCGAACGTATAAAAGGAGGCCCAAGGCGTAGCTACAGGGGGATCTTCTCTGGCTCACTCTGCGTGGTAGCAGCTGTGTACTGTAGCGCTCCCAGAACTTGAACTAGAACACATTTAATACACCCAAGAAGGAGTAGGGTTTTACGCATCTTTGCGGCCCGAACCTGGGTAAAAACCCCGCGTGTTGATTGCTGGATCTGCTCTTTTTGCAAAGCTTCTCCCTGCCGAATCGTAAAGGGGTCCTCTCGATCCCATAGGTGTCGTTTCTCCGACATCTTTGGCGCGCCAGGTAGGGGGAAAGGTTGCGCGAACCTGATCTAGCGGTCAGCGCATCAGCTTCATCGTCCATGGCGACTTCGCTCTACTTATAGAACGCTAAGTCCTAAAACTTTGATTGCTTTTTGTTGTGTAGCCTTATCCTTGATGGTAGTTTTGTATAACCTGTGCGTGAGGGAGCGCTCTAGAAACACTCTGCACTGCTGGTTGTTCTGGGTCCGCCCAACAACACAGATGCAGCTGAGGTTGTCTCTAGAGCGTTAAGCTCCTGAAGAGGCGGTGTTCTCGATAGGATGCTAGACAGGACCCGATCCTAAGCGCCATCGACCAGAACGTGCGCATTCGGGGAGTATTCCAGCAAGCGTAGGGATTCATTGTACAAAAATGCATTTGTTCAAGGAAAAGGTTCGATAAGTTTTTCGGATTTTTGCATCAACCCGTATGCTGAGGAGCCTCCCCGGGGCTAGTTGCGCTCCTAGTCGCCTCGAGTCCGCTCGGCGATGTGAGCAGCTGCACTAAAGCTGGGAAGGTAAACCTTTTCGGGAGGCGGCGTTCATGGCAAGCCGCTAAGGACTCGTTCCTCAAAGCGCTGCTGACTGGATCGTGCGCACCGGAAAGTGTTCCGGCAAGCAAGGGAACATTCGACAGAAGTCGAGATTTCAGCAGATTAACCATAAACCAGGAGCTAATTAACTTGTTGTGCTAAAACACTGTCATGGCATTACATGCCCAATCAGTGTTGCAGGAATACGCATGGAAGGCGGGCTCGGGGAGAGTAACCTTCTAGAGAGTAACCTTCTAGAGAGCCTGCCGGTCATCACCATGAGCACGGCCTCTATATGCGAGATGCACAGCAGGAAAAGCTAAGTTACAAAAACTTGTGACAGCTACATTTCTTTTGCTGTCCTCACTTGCTCCTTACACCTACATGTGAAGGAGCCTTCCCGGGGCCAATAGCGCCCCTAGTTGTCTCGACTCCGCTCGACAACTTAGGCGGCAGCACAGACACCGGGAAGGTAAACCTTTTCGGGAGGCGGCGTTCCCAGCAAGCCGCTAAGGACCCGTTCCTCCAAGCGCTGCCGACTGGAGCGTGCGCACCGGAAAGCTTTCCGGCAAGCATGGGTCGTCTTGATTGATTTTTTGTCCTTGTACATCAATCTGCACGCGAAGGAACCTTGTCGTGGTGAGCTCGTGCTCTAGTTTCGCCTCGAGTCCGCTCGGCAAGCTTTGCAGCCGCGTTCTGACCCGGCAAGTCGCCTTGCCAGCGGCAGCGTTTCCAGCAGGCTGCCAAAGTCCCGCACCTAGCGCTCGCGGCAAACGTGCGCACCGGCAAGGTCTCCAAACAGCGTAGGATATAAGATATATGCAAGGACGGAATTAATCAAGAGGGAAGCAACATTCATTTAGCATAAAGAAACATGTCTTGCATACATAAAGATTGGCATGATTAAGGCTAATTATTCCTTTTCATGCGCCATTGCAGCAACAGGGATGCAAAAAGTACCTTAGTCTCGGCACCTGCGTTATTCTCGGTGGCACGCGGTAGCCAAGAAAGCCAAGGGCGCCGTGCTGGAGGCCAGCAAGACGGCAGTGAGGCATTCGCAGTAGACGGCGGCGACAGCAGGGATGACTGTATGAATCGAGCACCGCACCCACAGTACCCTTTGTGGGGAAGGCTCGGGGGCTGGCTCTTCGTCGCACGGTGTGGTACTCCCTTCCGGGCACACGACTCCTGCTGCCGTCCTGCTCTGTCTACCCACGCCACCGGCAAGCCCAAGGCCCGGGAAACCGCAAGCTCTCTTGCGTCATCATCAGCATGCAATTAAAGTCATGGGTGACGGTTAATTCTCGCCGCGCGTGTACCGGTGCACGTTTTTGGGCCTAGCCCGGACAACACTGTGTGCGCTTGTCCGGCCCAGGCCCGGGGGCTCCTGTCGGTGTACTAAATAGGGGGTGTTCATTACCCTTGGACATGCACCGGCAAGTTGCAGCCTCCAGGCGGGAAGGGCATGGCTGGGAAGAAATCCACTTAGGACGCATCTAGGACCCAGGTTTCCGGCAAGGATTATTTGCCGGGAACGGGCCTACGCATCACCGGCAAGCTCAAAGGCCGGAAAGATCAGAATTCCTGGGAAGCAAGCCTTCCTGGGAGAAGACCTCCAGGCAGGTCACCGAGAAGACCCGATGTTGGACTCCCGACAAGATGCTTGCCGGAGGACAACTGGGAACAAGCACAAGACTATCAAGAAGGCATTCAAGCCAATGATCAGAGCACAGAAGACCGAAGGCTGGGCGCCCAGCAAGATCTTGCCGGGCTGGCCCGTCGGCCCCGGCAAGATTCGCACCTGGCAAGACATCGCCACCCTGCCACCGCTCCAGCGCAGCGAGCAGCTTCTCGTTTAGCTGTTGTCCTCCTGGGTACATGTCAGGCGCTAGCAGTGGATGGGCTTAAGCGGTGCTGATGGGACGGCCCCTTTTTCCGTCCCCAAGAAGCTAAGGGACACCTCAACGGAGCATTAAATGCATTCGTCCTAAACCGTCAGTGTTAGGTATGATAACACTGTAGACACTTTACACCTCATGTATGCACTGTGCGCTACTGTTGGTGACCCCTTCGAACGTATAAAAGGAGGCCCAAGGCGTAGCTATAGGGGGATCTTCTCTGGCTCATTCTGCGCTCCCAGAACTTGAACTAGAACACATCTAATACACCCAAGGAGGAGTAGGGTTTTACACATCTTTGCGGCCCGAGCCTGGGTAAAAACCACGCGTGTTGATTTCTGGATCTGCTCTTTGTGCAAACCTTCTCCCTGCCGAATCGTAAAGGGGTCCTCTCGATCCCATAGGTGTCGTTTCTCCGACAGTGTCTCTATTAGCAAGTTTAATAGTAACATCAATGTCTTCTATTTCGGTGGGTGCTATATCATTCATAATTTCTTGGTATAAGGTAAAAGGAATAACACTCACACTTGCACCCATATCACATAAACCATGGTAGCAATGATCTCCTATTTTAACTGAGACAACAGGCATGCTAACTACGGGTCTATGTTTATCTTTTTCATCGTGTTTGGCTGTTCTAACAGCTTCATCACAGAAGTAAATAACATGACCATCAATATTTTCTACCTAGATATCTTTAACCATAGCAACACTAGGTTCTACTTTAATTTGTTCAGAGGGCTTAGGTGCTTTAATATTACTTTTGCGAACCACAATCGATACCTTAGCATGTTCCTTTACGCTAACAGGGAAAGGTGGTTTTTCAATATAAGTAGTAGGCACAACTAGATCAACATTGTAAATGATGGTTTCATTTTTAGCTTTTACCGGCTCTTTAATTTCTTGAGGGCACTATCTCAGCGTCAAGTCCATATTTAGTGCTAAACTTGTGAAAAGAATCGATACTCATAAAAGATTTAACACAATCAAACTTAAGCTTAATACCTGACTAATTACCTTCGCTGAGTTCCCAATCTTCATAATTGCATTTAATTCCTTCTAACAGATCCCACATGAATTCAATAGTCTTCTTCATAAAAGAATCAGTACAAGAAGTATCGAGCATGGATCGATCATTATGAGAAAGCCGAGCATAAAAATTCTGAATAATAATTTCTCTCGGGAGCTCATGATTGGGGCATGAATATAACATTGACTTAAGCCTCTCCAAGCTAGAGTGATGCTTTCTCCTTCACGAGGCCAAAAATTATATATATAATTACAATCACGATGAACTAGATGCATGTAACATTCCAAAATTCTAAATTTTGGAATGTTATATTAAATAAATAATTAGCATTGTTTGATTTGATGTGGTGTGATTTGCTATCAGAGCACATGTTGACTATAGGACGTGAAAAGTATTTGAATTTGAGCATGGTGTTTATGAACAGAAAGTACATAACACAAGTGTTTAGGTGCAGAAAGAATCAATTGAAAAGGTGCTATGATTTGCAAGATATGATCAAATGAAGGTTTGAAATTCAAATTTGAATCCCTCAAATTTGAAAGGTTCAAAGGTTGAAACTAATGATGTTACTGGATATGGGAGGTCAATATGAACATGTAGGAAAAAGAATCAATAGACTTGGAATAACGGATCAAAAGATACAAGTATTCCAATATGACATTGAATCAGCTTAGAACGGTGTGTGAACACTTTGGGGGACTAATAGAGAAATCTGAGCATGACCAAAATTATATATTGAAATGATAACACTAACGGTACGAATGGAAAGATTACTTCAATATGAATCTGACGCAATTGGATTTATCGGAAACGGAGATACGGATAAAAAGATATGATCAAAAGAAGTTTGAGTATAAATCTGAATAAATTTTGAAAAAGTTGATGTGATAGGTTCACTGGATAGGTGGGATCAAGATGAAATTGTAGGCATTGGTTTCATCTAATTCTGATAAACGAGTACAAAGTTATGGCCATTTGGAAAATCAGGGCCAAACTGTTTTACGGAAGAAGAAAGTGCTATGTCTAAAAGAATTATATGACTAATGTGTAAATACGGAGACTAATTGATAATCTAATTACTCTACCGTATACTAGTCTAGGAATACTTGTCTAGGAATAATAAACTACGTGGTATAAAAGAAAATACGAAGAGAATAATTTTAGAATGCAGAGAAGAGATAATTCCAAAGAGGAGACGACTTCTAGAAATCCCGCCGGAGAGAAGAAAATATTTTTATTTAATAAACCTAGTCAAACCAAAAAGATTGATTTAACCCGAGTTGAATGATTTTTGGGTGCATCTATGGGTCTGTATTTATAGGTGGAAGTGAGGCTAGAAGGTTAAAGGTTAGGCAATGTGGGACTAAACAAATAGACTAGAAGTAGATGAATGAAATATAACAAAGTATTAAAGCTGCTAAGCAAGAGCTATTCCCGTGCATTCTCAGTTCTAGGCAAGGCCTCTTACTAGGACGACACGTGCATGCTTAATTTTTCTTGTTTTTTGATTTTTTTACTGCTAGCAGGGATTTACCGCTGAAGGCCCAAGCACTCAAAATATCTTGACGCGAGGCCCGTATCCACAGCTCAGCCTCCTTCCTGATTCTCAAAAAAAAAAAACCTCAGCCTCCTTCCTGCTTCACGCAGAGAGGGAGAGGAGGCTAACGAGAGAGAGGAGGGAGAGAAAAAGGGGCCGCGCCGCCGATCCCTCGCCACCCCGCCATTTCCACCCGCCGATCCCTCGCCGTCCCGCCACCGTCCGTCGCCGTCATCCTACGCGGGCCGTCATCGACGCACCTCCCATGGCCACGGTTTGATCCGGTCGCTGGTCGCTCCATCCCCAGTTCCCCACCACAGCCTCTCCTCTTCTCTTCATCCCCATCTTGCCCTATTTTCTGTCATCCCTTTCATCATCCTCTTAGACAGGGTAGATCGTCTTGATCTCCTCTACAGTCGCCCGAAACAACTCCCGCACAAACCCTAGCCACCACCGTCTCCAACGTGATGGCGGATGCCGGCGAGCAGCATTTGCATTGCCGTTGGTGCTGGACCGAGGCTGACAACGCGCTACACACGACCGCGGTGCAGGTTGAGCTAACACCCATCTCACAATGTGCCTCTTCTCTTCAATTTTCACTAAATTCGAAAAATGCATGGCTAAATATAGTGTTATTGTGTATTGACAACGTCTAGGATTTTGCAATTGATCATGTTGTAGTTGAATAAAATAGTTTTTTATCAGAACTGACAAAGTTATATGGTCTTGCATCTTCTTAGTCTTTAAGACTAGATCCATTGAGAAGTGAAGAAAGAAAGAAACAAGAGATGTGAAGCCTCTGCATCCCTTATCAGTATGCAAAAAAGGTGACCAATGATTAATTGCTCAGTATTGGAGCTATCATGCTAATTGTTTGAGGTTTGGAAGGAAACACGCTGCAGCTAGAAATATTGGTTCCACATAAAAAAAAAGTCCGGCAGCATTGCAGCTTGCCATTGATTGGTACACATCATCGCCATCTATTTACTGCTCTCAATGACTTTACCCTGAAAAAGCAAAGCCTCATATATAATGTTGATATCGTATTTGTAGTTCATTCCCTGTTTCTATTGTTTGGCAAACATACATGTCAATTGTTAAGGATTACTTGATCATGTTGCTGCAATATAGGTAGAGGAGACATATTCCTGGTGGATATTGCATCTTGGTTCTATTTTGTAGATCTGAATTAAATGTACAGTCATATTGTTTTGACCAAAAAAGGTCATATTTTATTCTCTTCTACTAGTTTACACTTACTTTGTATTATGTATTGCAGTTTACATTGTTTGTCATGATTTACACACAGTCTTTTCATGCATTTTTTTATCTTTTCAACAAGGGGATGTGCGGAGCTTTATGATTAGAAAACACTCATAGAGACCATTGGCACTTATCTGAATTAATTTGATCGAAGCAAAATAACCCACTTGTTCCTTTCATTTTTTATTTTTGATAAATAAATAAATGCAGGCTATTGTTTTCCAAGATGTTAACCGTGAGGACTCTCTACACTCCAGTTAAAATGATGTACATGGTGCTTATGGATCTCTTCCAGTTAGATCTGTTTGGTTGTGTGTTGTTTCTGTCTCTATCACATTCCTTTCCCTGGAGGATCTTTTCTATAATGAATCGTTGCTGGTTACAGTAGCATATATATCATGTCTTTCGTTGTATAGCACTAGAAAACTTGAAAGAAGCAATTGGTTTGGTATGTTTATCCACTAAACACATAAGTATTACATGGGTTGGCCTCTTTCCTTCTATCAGAAAAAGAACTCTGCTTATTTCACCTGTTATGCATCTTATGCTTTTAATTATGTGAGGACTGACACCTTATTCCTTTATGTGTGCTTCGACGACCAGTACTGCAGTGCTCTCCAGTTATTCAACAAAATTTCAAAGGTAAGCTCCTTATCACGCTTCTTGCTTTAATTTCTCCAGTTGTCTGTCAGTTATGTTGATAAGGATTTCTTACTTCGAGTCTGAATCCAATTTTTGCATTGCAAGATTAAGCAACATTTCTTGCTTAATGTTTTCCACTATATATTCATGAAAATAAGGATCTATGTATGTATTACTTGGTAGTGGTTTGCTCTGCTTATCCAGGTTTTCTTGTGCTATCTGCAGTTTTTATTTTGTGTGATGATGGTTGACATTCGGCCCATAACTAAATTCTCTCTATTTAATTATGCTCATAGTTCACAGTTTCATTCCAGTCAACATTCATTCTTTAGCACCTTGAGGCCCCTAGCCTTGCTTGCTAAGGAGAAACATGTCTTTGGAACATTTTTTTTACAATTGTCATGTTCTTTAAGATTAATTTGAAAACATTTTCCATGTCTTTCTCCTTCCAGGGTGTTGCCAGTTTGTCTATTTGAGTTCTGGTTTGTTGCAAGGCAGAGCATATCAAAAGAAGCATCAACTGGGGACTAGCTATTTTGATGCACTGATTACCCTTGGAAGGTAAGCTATTGCACATGCAGTTTAAAGAAAAAAATCAGTCAACTTTTTTAAACTTCTTATGATATGGCGAACCACCTTGTGCTCGACAAGTCAGTCAACACGATCCAGTTTCTGGCTATAGACATAGTCGACAAGGTCAGCTCCGGCCACCCCCATGCCGATGGGCCACATCCTCTGTGACCAGGTCATGACGTACTGCAGGAATTCTTACTGATTCAACTACGACCGCTTTGTCCTTTCGCGGATGAGTACATGTTCCACTTAATATAGGTAATACTTGAGAAGTTAAGTTTTGTAGTTCTTCTGTTTCAACAACGAAAGGTCCAACTCATTCTGTTTTGTGCTTAGTTGAATTAGATTCTACTGTGTTTACGTATGTCGGTGATAGATGTTCCGTTGCCAACCAACAGGATGCTTTTGTTAACTTTGAGCATAATTTTGCTGTCTACTTTTTTGGTCCTGAACTTACAAACAGTTTGTCGCAGATCTTCTTTGCTTCTGCATTTTCTTACATCTTTTCTCATACCCGTTGTTCAACTTTCATGTCTGCAGATAATTAGCTCATACAGACACTGAGTATGCCTTCTTTTTTTCCATACAGTTCTAAAATTGTGAGCAACAATATACAATCTTTGGACCAGATAAGAAAGATTGCACACCTATCTACAAGGCCCTTTCCTTTTCTCTTTCTTTCTTCTTTGTAGCAATATCACCAATGTCATCATTCTGGCTTAATCAAGCTATACTGTACTACTGAATATATAGACCCAAAAATGTTCTTAAAATGCTTTAAAAGACTTTCCCATACACGTTCTCTGCATACTTTTAACACCCTTTCAACATATATATTGTTTCAACATATGTGATACAGTTACGCTTACGCATATACTAGGTGTCTTCTTTTTTTTCTTAGATAATTCAGAAGCTCTCAACAAACATAAAAGCTCTTTGAACTAAAAAACAACAGTGCAAAAGCAATCCATACAATTTATTTTAGACACATGCTGGTCCTTCTCTCCTTTTGTTTGTACAATTTATTTACATTCAAACTTCCTGTTACAGTCTTCCAGGTCTATGATGGAGCTCAATAATCAGTACCACAAGAACGTCTTCCTGGGACAGCAAACAAGACGTTATGCAGTGTGGCAGTACCCATTTATCATAGAGCCACTTTCTCCAGTCTTCAAGCAAGCGCCTGAAGCACTAATCGCTGCCATAAATGAGAGATTTCACACACAGGTGCAACTACTCATACACAGAATGATTGAAGAAAGAGTGGTCCTCTCTTTCCCTGATCATTTGGAAGCTATTCAAACATTCAAACTAGCAAATGAAAGAATCACACTTTATGTCAACGGTATCCCATAATGTTTCAGTATCGATTTTTTGCAGACCTGTCTTATGAGGATTCGAAGTGTTCAGAGAACCATGATACAAATGAAGGGCTTAACATGGACACAATGTAGGACTTGACAACTTTTACTTGCATAGCTCGCACCCAACGCAGCATTCTTCTTCCAGCTGATATAATTCTGAAAGTGTGCAACAAGGCTGCCAATGCCTTCATATATAATGGACAAGAGATAGCCACATTCTTCAATGGGTATACAGTAGAAGTACAGTGCATCTTTATTCTTGGAAGATGGCCAATGCTATTCCATATCAACCATCTGAATCTGAAAAATGTTTACTGCTACATGTTGAGTGTTGGATCTAAATTTGGGCCTTGTTTTAATCTTTTCTGCCTAAACGGGTAAACTAATTTTGTTCAGTTATTACCAAAACAATTGCCTCTTCTACAGTTTAGACCTATTCCATTTGTGTTGAGAAAATAAGAAAGCTTGATTTTTTTAGTCAGGTGCATATTTGTTTCAACAAATATAAGTAGATTTATTTTAGCAGTGCTACTCACTATCACGATTTTATGACATCCAAAACTATACAAGTGTATATAATTTACTTTGCTGCCAAAATTGCAATATTAAACCATTATCACTCTTTGATGATGGCATAGGATAGACAAAAGCACAGGCATACTGTCCAATTTCATGTTCGTCTTTTTAGCGACTGGAAATTGTTCCTTCTTGTTTGGGAGTGATGAAAGTAGAGGTAATCTTTTGTTCCAATTTACTGTTAATCAAAGGTAAAGTGTGTCCCCAGGAAGAACAAGTAGCCATCAAGCTACAATTTTTGAACACAACGAAAAAGTTTGAACTGACATTTGCACCAATTTTGATTGAAGAGTATATATACATTATGAGATTGACGTTTCTCGGCAGTATCTATAGCTTTGTAGTTACTTGACCCATGACAAGGATGTATTCTTAAAGAAGCCACTGGTAGGCAAATTATATGATGAATCAAATCATCTACTGCAGTGCACAGATTTAAATGTGGCCTAAAAAAGCATGGTTTACGAGCGGCAAAGAAGTAAGTTGCAATTTAGCCAACAAACGGGCTTGCTCAGGCTTCCCCTCGGGCGCGGCGTGTCGCCGCGCCTTCTGCCTGCTAGTAATTAAAAGAAGAGAAAGACCAACGCATGGGCCGAAGGAGTTCGGCCGGCCACGCGTGAGCAAGGCGCCAGGCTGCAGTCTTTTTTTCCGCATGAATAGTGTTTCGGCATAAACACTGTTCTCTGTTTTTATAATAAAAAAAGCAGCGAATAAAAACAGATAAAAACATATAGAAAAACATTTTATATAGACATATTATATATCAAAATTTTCAGAATTTTTTTCCTACAATTTGAACATATTTTCAAGACCTAATAAAATATTTTTTTAAGAAAATTATTTTTTTTGCAATAACTCCAAAATGAAAAGGAATTTGAATTTCAAATAAATTGCAAAGAGTTTTTATTTTAAAATTTGAATCAAAACATTGTCTCTGATTTTGGAGTATCATTTTCCTCCTCTCATTTTATTTGTTTATCAAAGGTTTTTTTTTAAATATTCTAACTCAAAATTGGATAGGGATTCAAAATAGAAATTTTTGGGAAAGTCCTTTTATTCCCTCTCATTAAATTTTCAAAAAAAAAATCAAATTCCACTCAAATTCACACAATCAATCACACCACATCAAATCAAACAATGCTAATTATTTATTTAATATAACATTCCAAAATTTAGAATTTTGGAATGTTACAATGCATACGATAAAACTTTTGGTGGAATTCTAAGTTCAGTCGATTCTAGTTCCATGATCCAATATCATCACATAGCCTATACCATGTCAATGCTTTTCCCTTAAAAGATAAAGGGAAAACCATCTTATTAACTTCATCTCCGGGAAAACCTGCAAGCTTAAATAATCCACAAATTTCATCCACATGTATTAGATGCATATCTGGATGTTCAGTTCTGTCTCCTGCATAAGGATTAGCTAGCAGTTGTTCTACCATACCCGAAGGAATTTCATAACCAATATTTTCAGTAGGTGTAGTAGGTTGAGGGGCAACTAATTGTGGTTCCAATTGAGGTGAAGATACACTGAACAAACCCCTCAAAGGATTGTTTCCCATAGTAGCAAGTGACAATAAATTTCAGCACGTAGTATAAATTTTTCCTTACCGATTTCCACTTATCAAGAGCTAGCGCTTCACTCCCCAGCAACGGCGCCAGAAAAGAGCCTTGATGACCCACAAGTATTGGGGGTCAATCGTAGTCCTTTTGATAAGTAAGAGTGTCGAACCCAACGAGGATTAGAAGGAAATGACAAGCGGTTTTCAGCAAGGTAATTTTTGCAAGCACTGAAATTGTAGGTAATAGGTAGTTTGATAGCAAGATAATTGTAACGAGCAAGCAATGGTAATGGTAAATAAAGTGCAGCAAGATAGCCCAATCCTTTTGTGGCAAAGGACAAGTCAAAATAGTCTCTTATAATAAGCAAGCGTTCTTCAGGATACACGGGAATTTCATCTATTCACTTTGATCATGTTGGTTTGATTTGCGTTCGCTACTTTGATAATTTGATATATGGGTGGACCGGTGTTTGGGTGTTGTTCTTACTTGAACAAACCTCCCACTTATGATTACCCCCCTCGCAAGCATCCACAACTACGACAAAAGTATTAAGATAAAAACTAACCATAGCATTAAACATTTGGATCAAAATCAACCCCTTACGAAATAGCGCATAAACTAGGGTTTTAGCTTCTGTCACTCTAACAACCCATCCTCTAATAACTACTCCAGAATGCATGCCCTTAGGCCCAAAGATGGTGAAGTGCCATGTAGTCGATGTTCACATGACACCACTAAGGCAATCACATCATGCATATCATCAAAATATCGAACACATATCAACTTCACATGATTACTTAGAACATGACTTCTCTCGTGACCTCAAGAACAATGGTAACTACTCACAAATGATATGCTCAAGATCAGAGGGGTATTAAATAGCATAATGGATCTGAACATATAATCTTCCACCAAATAAACCATATGTTAATCAACTACAAGATGTAATAAACACTACTAGTCACCCACAGGTACCAATCTGAGATTCCGGTACAAATATTGAACACAAGAGATGAACTATGGTTCAAGAGGAGATGGTGTTGTTGAAGATGTTGATGAAGATTGGCCTCCCAAAGATGAGAGGGTTGTTGGTGATGGCGATGGCTTTGGTTTCCCCTTCCGAAAGGGAAGTTCCCCTGGCGGAATCGCTCCGCCAGAGGGCAAAAGTGCTCCTGCCCAAGTGCCGCCTCCAGACGGCGGCGTTCCGTCCCGAAAGTCCTCTCCTTATTTGTCGGAGAAACGACACCTATGGGACCGCGAGGATCCCTTAACAATTCGGCAAGGGGAAGGGTTTGTACAGAGAGCAGATCTGATGATCAACACGTGGGAATTTTACCCAGGTTCGGGCCGCAAAGATGCGTAAAACCCTACTCCTGCTTGGCTGTATTAGATGTGTTCTAGCTCAAGTTCTGGGAGCGCTACAGTACTCAGCTGCTACTCATGCAGAATGGGCTAGAGAAGATCCGATCCCCCTGTAGCTACGCCTTGGGCCTCCTTTTATTCGTTCGAAGGGGTCACCAATAGTGGCGTACAGTGCATACATGAGGTGTAAAAGTAGCTACATTGTTATCATACCTAACACTGACGGTTTAGGACAAGAACATTAAATGCTCCGTTGAGGATTCCCTTAGCTTCTTGGGGACGGGAAAAGGGGCCGTCCCATCAGCAACGCTTAAGCCAATCCACCGCTAGCGCCTGACACGTTACCAGGAGGACAATAGCTAAAGGACAGCTGATGACCCGCACTGGAGCGATGACAGGGCAGTGAAGGCTTGCCGGTTGCGATCCTTGCCGGGGCTACGAGCCATCCCGGCAAGATCTTGCCGGTGCTCCAGCCTTCGGTCTTCTATCTTCTGATTATTGCCTTGTCTTGGATGCCTCCTTGACTTTATGAACTTCATTCGGTTGTCTCCCAGCAAGCCCTGCCGCAGGTGTGGCTACTACTGTCCGTGCACAAGTACGGGGTACTAAGGGACCCAATCTTAGTACACCGACAGGAGCCCCCGGGCCTGGACCATACACGGGTGCGAGGAGTTGTTGGGCCAGGCCCAAACAGTGCACATGCACGTGTGGCAGGAGTTATCCACCGTAATCATTCCATTTACTGCGTCGCCCACGACGCCCATTGAATGCGGGACGTGGGGGACGTGCGCAGCGCGGCTGTTACAGCAGCGCGCTCGCGAAGCATTTCAATATTATTTTAGTAAAGAGGCGGCCTCGCGTCCTCCCCATAAGAAGGAATCCGCAGAGGCGCCGCTCATTTACCTCTTGTCTTTTCCAATCTGGGAACCGCCGCCGTCTTCTTCCTCGAGTCGAAATAGAGCCCCTCTCATCCATCCGCGCCTCCACTCCCTCCTCGTCTTCAACCTCAACCTCCACATCCGCGATGCCGCCCAAAGCAAGCAAGGGCAAGGAGGTGGACGCCGCTGTCTCGGAGAACATGCTGGCGAAGATGCGGAAGGAGCACGTCGTCTTCCCTCCGGCGCTCGACACGGCCGCCCTAAGGGGGCGGTACCAGATGATGTGGGCGACGGAGACGACAGCGCACTCGGCCACCTCCATGAGTCCCGGCTCTTCTAGGGGCGACCCAAACAAATATCATTTCTTTCCCGATTACTTCTATTGCGGACTCTGCCCCCCGTTTTCCGACTTCTTCAACGACATCATGCTCACCTACGGCTTCCAACTCTTGGATTTCACGCCGAATGCTATGACATACATGTCCGTTTTTGCTCACCTTTGCGAAAACTTCACCGGAGTAGTCCCTAGCACCGCTCTTTTCCGCCATTACTTCATTCCTCGCATCCAAAAGGGCGAGGCCCTTTCCGGTTCCATCGCTTGGATTCCACGGCCAGGAACCAAGGAGGTCTATCCGGACGGGGCCTTCCGCGAGAAATGGGATGAATGGCGGGCCAGATGGTGCTGGATTCGGGAGGCAAAAATTCTGCCCTTTTGCCTACCGCGGCAGACGAGGATAATGCGCAGCAACAACTGGAGCGCCCTCGATCCTTATGATAAGAAGATCACAGTTGCTACTACCAGAATTCACCACCTCAGAGCTGCCGGGCTCACAGTAGAGATGATAGGCGCCGATTTCCTTCGCCGGCGCATCGCCTCTCTGCAGAACAAGGGGAGGCCAGCTTGGGACTTCCGGAACGCGGCAGACATCATGAGGCTGCGCCCTGGACTGAATAACAACCTTACATTTATGGAGCACGCAGCCCTTGGCCAGAAATTGTTCAGGGGCGACGTGGTGTGCAAACTGCCGGCAGGCATAGTCCCTCTGTGCAACAACTCTGCTCTGGGTCCAATCATCGCCATGATGCCGGCGTTTGACACCCATAGCCTTGACGGAACTTGGATTGAGCCACCTGAAGAGCAAGTGCAGCAATTCTTTGATAACCTGACGGAGAAGGCCATCCGCGAAGAAGAGGGCCTCGTCCGCGCCACCACTGAGGAAGAAGTGGCATACATTGCCAGTAGGGCGGAGGAAGCAAATCTTGCCGCGGAGGCCGGCAGGGCTGGCTTCATGGAAGAGGGAACCAGCGGATGGGAAGCGCTGCCGGATGAGAATCTTGCCGGGCAGGACGAGACCGCAGAAGAGCAGGGCGGCACATCAACCGAAGGCCCTTGTGCTGGAGACACCGCCGAGGAGGAGCTGCACGAGGAAGCCCCAACCCTTGAACCAAGGAGTAGGCGTGTCCTTTGGAGCGCCGCTTCTGGGATCCCGGTCCGCCAAGCTTCTTCGAGCAGTGCAGCCCCCGGCAAGGGGGCGGCCGGCAAGGCCATGCAGCGGCAAGGAGCTCCTCAGCAACCTGCGCCTGCCGCAGCCAGGCGACCCAGGAGCACCCCTCCACCTCCTCCCGTGGCGGAAGTCGACTTCGACCTCTCTGCCTTTAGCTCGGGAGAAGAAGAAGAAGCGTAAGGATCTTCCCGTGTCCTTTGCTCTCTGAGTTCTTGGTTTTTCTTATCTCATTTGTTTTGCTTTGATTTGCTCCTGCAGAGATGATACAGAAACATTGGCACAAAGGTTAACGAAGAGGGCAAAGATCTCGACGGGTGACGAACCGCCGGCAAGCACCTCAGGTGCGCCAGAGACGATCAACGTCAGCCCGGAGTCAAGCCCACGACGCAGCCCTCAACACAGCCCCCGGCGCAGCCCCTAGCGTGAGTCCGTTACTCACTTTCTGCTGGCAAGTGCCGGGGTGTGTATCTTCACTGCTGACATCACCAGACGTGCAGGAGGAGAGCTGCGACAAGGAGAACCGTCAAAGGCTACCCTTGATATGCCGCCTCCATCAACTACGCCGCCCAGGAATGGGTCTCCGGCAAGGACTTCCTCTAGCGTGCTCTACCGCGACGAGGAAGAGCCGGCAAGCACGGGCACCGGCAGCTCTACGCCGGCAACCAATGTTGGCACAGGTATTTGCTATTCTGTCATTCTCTTTTTTGTCTTCTTGAACTTCCATCTCAATCTCATCTTGATTTGCTTTCTTGGCCCCCAGACATTCCCTTGGTGGAGCATATGGACATCGATGCTGTCATCAAGGAGACCGCCAGGGATGTTGCCGCCGAGGGCGACAGGATCTCCGCTGACGAGGCCACCAAGAATGCTGCCGCCGAAGCTGCTGAAGCCGCCAAGAACGCTGCCGCTGAGGCCGCCAAGGATGCCAGCGCCGAAGCTGCCAGGGCTGCGCGGGAAGATGCCGCCAAGTAATCCGCCGAGAGGGCCGGCGAGGACGCTAGTGACCGTACTGATGGCATCCCTGCCGCAGGAGCGCCAGGCGCTACGCCGGACACTGAGCCCCCAGCTGCCGGGGAGGTGACTATTGAGGAACAGCCACCAACATCCGAAGTTCCCTCGTCAGGCAAGTACCTCAAGATTGGCGACAACTTGTTCGTCAGCATCCCAGGCATGGCAAGCACTAGGGTGCCAACTGAGGGGGAAGTCTTTGATGAAGATGCCATTGCCGCTGCTGGGCTCGAGGTCGTTGATGAACCAAGCACCAGTAGCAGCAAATCTGAAGAAGAGAAGCTCCTCAAGGCCATGCACGACAGCTACCAGAAACTCCAAGCACTCCACCGCGCCCGGAAGGAGAAACTAGACTCCAGGGCCACGGTTGTCGACAAGGTTGAAGCAGATCTCCAGAAACGCGTTGAGGAAACACAAGCTTGGTTTGCCGAAGCTTTTCAGGAGTTGAGGACTGGCCAAGAGCAGCTGAGTCAAAGATGGAACGATCTTCTCATGAAGCAGTCTGACGTGGAGAAGGCACAAGAGGATGCCAAGCAACAGGCTGCCACAGAGGAAGCATGCTTAAGGGACCTCCGCGTTGGGCTTGAGGCTCATGATGACGACCTGACCGATCGCGAGAAGACACTTGCCGACAAGCTCCGGGCCAAAGACGAGGAGATTGAAAAGCTTGTCGCGCAGCGGACCCAGGATCTGGAGCTGAAGTACAAGGAGGCCCTCGAGGTTCTGACTGTAGATGATGCCGGCAAGCTGAAGGAAGCCGTCGATGCCGCCAACGCTGCAGAGGCCGCCAAGGACAAGCTTACCGACGGGGTGAAGAAGCTGGAAGCAGATGTTGAGGAACACGGCAAGCAGATCTCAACGCTCAAGACCGAGAGAGACAAAGCTCTCCACAGCTTGATGGAGACGCAAGTTGCCGTATCCGACAAGACCAAGGAGCTCTCCACAGCCAACGAATCCATCGCTGATCTGAAGCTGAAGCTATCCACACTGAAGGAGAATCTTGAGGCCGCAGGAGCTCGCGAGAAGACCCTGGTCAAAAGTCTCCGGGATGAGGAGGAGCTGGTCAAGAGTGCCGCCGCCACTCACAACGACTATGTGCACGGAGTGCAAATCTGGACTGAAAAGCTCGTCGACGTCGCGGAAAAGCTTGCCGCACAATTGTCCACCATGGGCCTGCAAAGTTTCAGGTACTCTTCTGATGATAGAGTATCCACCAGCGCCAAGCTGACCATGTTCTTCGACGGAATGATTTACGCCCTGAAGCAGCTGCAGTCTGACCAAACAACCCATCTAGCCAGCGAATCACGCAAGCTCTGCCAGGCTGTCCTCCGCAAGGTGCTTGTCAAGGTGGTGCACAGGAACCCCGGCATCAACCTCGCCAACGTCCTTGACCGCCTGCCGAAGGATGCAGATCTCAAGGCGGCAGAAGAACTTGTCGCGCCCATCGTCGACAAGGTAAGCCAAGTCAAGAGAGTTGAAGGCGATCGCCGGGATTAGCTGCCTTTACTTCACGCCGCCATCCATGCCAAGAACAGTTTATCTTATGTTAGAATTGCGGCAAGATTGATGTAATATAACTTGCTACGTTCTAGATGAATGATATGCTATTCCCCTTGTTTAATTTCTTTCTGTATGTATTCACCCTACGCTTGATTGGAAACTTGCCGGCGCGCGCACCCTTGCCGCGAGCGCTAGGTGCGGGACTTTAGCAGCCTGCTGGCGGTGCCGCTACCGGCAAGAGACCTTGGTGTTTTCAGTGCAGCCACCTACACTGTTGAGCGGACTCGAAACAGAGTAAGGGCGCAACCGATCACAACAAGGTTCCTTCGCGTGCAGGTTTTCCATACAAGAGTTGAAATCGTTCAAGGAGAATAAAAAAACATAAAAATTTGTTTAAAGTTTCTGCAACTTAGCAACTTAGCTTTGCCGCTTGTAATTCTTCCGGCAAGATGTCAACCTTGAACGTCGCTTGTCGGTATCCATACCATCCTCCCCCCCCCCCCGGCAAACTTGCATGCAAGGGAACCTTCTGTCCTTTGAGAAAAAGAAAGAAGAGAAAATAGAGGTATGGAACCTTGGCGGTTCGTTAGTACTTGCTGGAAATAAGTGTAATACAATATCTCAGATAAACATGCACATAAGTAAACATGAACATCAACAAGATTTGCAAAACACTTAGCTTTATTCAACTATGCACAGGGTCTGTGCCTGGCTTTGTACAAAGGATTACATGCTTCAGCGGCAAGACTTGTACAAAAGGGGTTGCCGGGAGACCCGGCAACCGCGCCTCATGGGTAGAACTTACGAAGATGCTCGATATTCCAGGAGTTGCTCACTGGGACGCCATCTTCGGTCTCCAGGCGGACTGCGCCAGGCCTGGTGACTCGCACTACCCGATAAGGGCCTTCCCACTTCGGCGTCAACTTGCTGGAATTCTTGGCGGACTGAACGCGCCGAAGAACAAGGTCGCCTTCCTCAAAACTTCGGGCATGAACCTTGCGGCTATGATAGCGGCGCAAAGCTTGCTGGTACCGTGTAGCTCGCACAGCAGCCTGAAGACGATCTTCCTCAAGGAGCGTAGCGTCATCTTGCCGCAACTGATCTTTCTCAAGCTCATCATAAGCGAGCACTCGAGGTGACCCGTATGTGAGTTCCGTGGGGAGAACTGCTTCCGCCCCATATACTAGGGAGAAGGGTGTCTGGCCGGTGGCTCGATTCGGTGTCGTCCTGATTGACCAAAGAACCACCGGCAGCTCATCAATCCAGCGCCTTCCGCACTTGCGCAGCTTGTCGAAAGTCCTCGTCCTGAGGCCTCGCAGCACTTCAGCATTAGCCCTTTCCGCCTGGCCGTTGCTCCTCGGGTGGGCAACAGAAGCAAAACAAATCTTGCCACCAAGGTCTTGGACATACTGCATGAAGGTGCGGCTCGTGAACTGTGTGCCGTTGTCGGTGATGATCCTGTTTGGTACACCAAAACGGCAAACTATTCCTTTGACGAACTTGACGGCTGACTGTGCTGTCACCTTCCTCACTGCTTCCACTTCCGGCCAATTTGTAAACTTGTCGATTGCCACGTACAAGTACTCAAAGCCCCCGGCAGCACGGGGAAAAGGGCCCAATATGTCGAGCCCCCAGACCGAAAATGGCCAGGAGAGAGGGATTGTCTGAAGAGCCTGAGCTGGTTGATGCAATTTCTTTGAATGAAACTGGCATGCTTCACACTTGGTTACTAGCGTAGTTGCATCCTGGAGAGCAGTGGGCCAAAAGAAACTTTGCCGGAATGCCTTACCGACAAGTGCTCTTGATCCTATGTGGGAGCCACATATGCCTCCATGTATCTCTGCCAACAGCTCCAGTCCATCTTCCCGAGAAATGCACTTTAACTTCACACCGTTCGGCCTCTTTCTGTACAGGACATTGTCCACAAACTGGTACATTTTAGACCGCCGGGCTACTTTTTCTGCTTCTTCCTGCTCTTCGGGAAGTTCTCCTGTCTGAAGGAAATGGACGACGTGCTATGCCCATGCTCGAGCCTGAGGCTCGACGGCAAGGACTAAAGGCATATCTTCTGCCGCGGGAGCAGTCATCTCGACAGCAAGGGCCTGAGACCCTGCCGGAGCTTGCTGTTCCCTGGCAAGCTTGGCGGGAGCATTTGTCTCGACGGCAAGAGCCTGAGGCCCTACCGGAGTCTGTCGCTTACCAGCAAGCTTGGCGTCGTTCCCGGCAACTTCTTTGCCGGCGGCTTCTGGGAGCTCTACCGGGAAGTACTTGTCGGAACTCAACTTTCTTCTCTTCTCTTGTCCCATTGATGGTGTCACGGATGGTTGAGTCAGTCGAAGCACGAAAGTCCCTGGTTCCACAGGTAACTTGAGAGCAGCGCATTTTGACAGGCCATCAGCAATGCCGTTTTCTGCATGAGGAATGTGCTCCATCTGCAGACCGTCAAAATGCTCTTCCAACTTCCTTACTTCATCTACAGAAGCTTCCATCAACGGGCTCTGATAATCTTTATTGACTTGCTTGATGACAAGCTGAGAATCACCCCTGACAATAAGCTTCTGGATTCCAAGGTCTGCCGGGATCTTGAGACCGGCAAGCAAACCTTCATATTCCGCAGTATTATTCGTTGACCTCTCCCGGGGAAAATGCATCTGAATCACGTATTTGAGGTGCTCTCCGGTGGGTGCGACAAGCAGCACGCCAGCACCGGCGCCTTGCAGCGAGAAAGCCCCATCAAAATACATGATCCACTCTTGATTTGTTTCCTTGCCAGGGAGAGTTGACTCTGGAACCTCTTCATCTGGCGCCTTGCCGGGGTCAATTCTGCAATGAACTCCGCCAAGGCTCTGCTCTGGATGGTCGAAGTACTTTCGAACTTGAGACCAAAGCTTGACAGCTCCAAAGCCCACTCCACAATCCTGCCGGTAGCATCTGGGTTCCGCAAAATCCGCTGCAACGGGAAGCGAGTGACAACGGTGATCTCATGTGCTTGGAAGTAATGGCGCAGCTTCCTCGAGGCCATGAGGAGGCCGAAGAGCAACTTCTGCACACCAGAATATCTTGACCTAGCCCCCTGCAAAAGGGAGCTGACAAAATAGACCGGGCGCTGCACCATCTTCTTCTTCTGAATTGCTTGACTTGACTGCGCAGATTCAACCTTGTCGGCACCAGACTCTGCCGGGGAAGATCCCAGCTCATCATTTGGCGGTCCTGCCGCTGGCGCTGCTTCTTCATCAACTTCTCTCTCTGCCACTAGTGCAGCACTTACCACTTGATTCGTTGCCGCTAGATATAGCAGCAATGGCTCTTGTGGTTTTGGCGCGACTAGTACTGGCGGGGAGGAGAGGTACTTCTTCAAATCCTGCAGCGCTGCCTCCGCTTCCGGAGTCCATTTCATTGGACCCGCCTTCTTCAAAATTTTGAAGAAGGGCCGGGCGCGCTCAGCAGATTTTTAGATGAACCTACTTAGAGCAGCAACGCAGCCGGCAAGACGGCGCACATCCTTGACACGTCTTGGCGCTTCAATTTGCTCAATTGCTTTGATCTTGTCGGGATTTACTTCAATTCCACGTTGAGACACAAAGAACCCGAGAAGCTTGCCGGATGGGACACCAAACACACACTTCTCAGGGTTGAGCTTCAAGTTGATCTTGCGCAGATTCGCGAATGTTTCCTCTAAATCTGATATGAGCGTCGCCTTATCTTTGGTTTTGACCACTATATCATCCATGTAAGCTTCCATATTTCTATGTAGCTGGGGCTCAAAATGGATCTGGACTGCTCTTGCAAATGTAGAACCAGCACTTTTCAACCCGAAAGGCATACGCAAGAAGCAGTACGTACCACATGGGGTGATAAATGCGGTCTTCTCTTCGTCTTCCTTGGCCATGAAAATTTGATGATAGCCTGAATAGGCGTCAAGGAATGACAGCAAGTCGCAGCCGGTAGTGGACTCCACAATCTGGTCGATGCGCGGCAAGGGAAAAGGATCTTTTGCACAGGCTTTATTGATATTTGTATAGTCAATACATAGCCTCCATTTTCCATTCGCCTTGCGCACTACAACTGGATTAGCCAACCATTTTGGATGAAGCACTCCTCTAACCAAGCCCGCTGCTTCTAACTTCTTAATTTCTTCGGCAATAAACTGTTGCCGCTCGAAAGCTTGCTTCTTGACCTTTTGCTTGACGGGCCGCGCATGTGGACAGATGGCAAGGTGGTGCTCAATCACCTTCCTTGGAACAGCGGGGATATCAGATGGTTGCCATGCAAACACATCGACTTTCGCCCGGAGGAAGGCAACGAGTGTGCTTTCCTATTTGCTGTCGAGGGTGGAACTTATGGTGAAAGTTCCTCCCGTACCGTCCTCCTTGGCGGGCACCTTCTTGGTCTCTGGCGGAGCAGCCTTGGACTTCTTGCTCTTGCCGGTGGAACTCTCTGGCACATCCTCAACAGGAGCGCAGCACTCCGAGGAGGCGCGCTTGCCGGAGTGTGTGCGGGAGGTCTTACCGGTCTTCTTCCCCCCGGGAGTTTCTGCGGCAGGAGCAAGTGCCTTGGCGGCAGATGCTGCAACTGCCTCCCGGTAGAGTTGATCGGTGCAGATAAGCGCGTCTTTCTTGTCGGAACTGACAGTGATAACGCTCATCGGCCCGGGCATCTTCAGCACATTGTAGGCGTAATGTGATGCCGCCATGAACTTGGCCAGTGCTGGACAGCCAAGGATCCCATTATATGGTAGTGGAATCTTGGCGACATCGAAAACAATCTTCTCCATCCTGAAGTTTAGGTCGCTACCAAATGTCACCGGCAGCATGATCTTTCCCTTGGGCTGGCTCCTTCCCGGATTGACCCCTTGAAACGAGCCCGTTTCCTCGAGATCTCCATCAAGAATTTGCAATCTCTTGATTACCTCGGGTGAGATCAAGTTCAAACCGGCCCCACCGTCAACTAACATCTTCGTCACCTTGAGGTTGCGAATCGTTGGTGAGACCAACAACGGCAAACACCCAACCGCAGTTACACGATCAGGGTGATCCTCAACGTCGAAAATGATAGGCGTGTTGGACCATTTCAAAGGCTTCCGGGCGCCGACAGATGGCTCAGTCGCATTAACCTCACACGCCCACTGTTTAAGTTGGAGGTGGGAAGAATGCAACGAGGCACCTCCGTCAACGCACATGGCGTCTGTAGCTTTCTGGAACTCTTGCTCGCTAGACTCGTCATCCTCCTCAATGTCATCGTCACCCCCCTCCTGCTTGTCGCGGCCTCGAGCGGGCCGGTCCTTCTGTTGCTTGGCCTTGCCGCGGCGACCACCTCGGCCACCACGCTTCTTGCCGGACCCCTCCGCGCCATCCTGGGCCTTCTCCTTGTCTCGCCTCTTGTACTCGGCTCTTTGCTTCTCGACAAGCTGCTCGACTTGACGGCAGTCTTGGAGATCATGGCCCTTGGTGCGATGGATCTTGCAATACTGCTTGCCGGAACTGTCTGGCTTGTCGGCAGCCGCCAAGGCCTGGCACGAGGCACACCCGGCAACATCCTTGCCGGGGTCAACAACCTTGGCCTTTTTGGCGGTACCGGGGTTGCCGGATCCCTCAACGGCAAGCACGACCTTGCCCTTGCGCTTCCTGTTACGCCGCCGGCCCTTCTTTGCCGGGGTGGCGGTGCCCTCATCCTTAGAGTCGACCCCTACGCCAGCATCCTCGCCGGGGAGCCTCCTCCCTTCTTCAGCTCGAGCAAACTTATCTGCCAGAGCATAAAGCTCGGCAACATCCCTGATCTTGTTCATCGCCAGCTCTTCCCGCATCCTGCGATTGCGCACGTTCTGATGGAACGCGCTGATAACAGCGGCAGGGTGAACGTCCGGAATGTTGTGATGTATGCGGCTAAACCTCTGGATGTACTTGCGCAAAGTCTCGCCTTCCTTCTGGGGGATGAGATGCAGATCACTTTCCTGGCCAGGAGCTTGGTGGCCTCCAGTGAAGAAGCCAACAAACTCATGGCACAAATCTGCCAAAGAAGAAATGGAATTCTCCGGCAGGTGCATCAACCACGACCTGACGTTGGGCTTAAGCACCAACGGGAAGTAGTTGGCGAGTATCTTGTCGTCGCGAGCCCCGGCAGCCTGCACCGCAATGGTGCAGATGCTCAGGAACTCCGACGAGTGGGTCTTGCCGCCATATTTCTCCGGGACCTCCGGCTTGAACGTGCGGGAATTGGGCCACTGGACTCGCCGCAGCTCACGGGTAAACGCTGGACAACCGACCTCATAAGGTAGATCGACAGGATACCCCGGTGCAGGCTTATCTACAGTGGGGCCCGCACGCTTATCAGATTGATGGCGCGCTTCCCGACGCCGCTCGATGGTAGTTCGAGCGTCTTCCTTGCCTCGCTCCCGAAGAACTTGACGTTGATCGCGGCGAGTTCGCGGATCGGACGACACCGTGGAATCGTCATCACAGGTGTCGACTCGTCGAGTTAGCGTCCACTGCTGCCGCTATGGGGGAGAGTACACCGTAGTCGCACCGCCCACAGTCTTCTCACCACCGACGCGTGCCGGCTCGATGGACTGCCGTCGTGAGGGCTCCGCCTGCTCCGGCTTATCTTCGTTGGCGAGGCCGACGAGGCTCTGAATGGCAGCTCTCCATTCGTCGAGCTTGTCCGCAGCAGGAGGGAAGTTCAGAAGCAGCTGTGCATGTGCCAGCGCTTCTGCTCGTGTAGGCGGCGGCGACAGGTGCGAGGAACGTGATGTGCTCTGACTCCCAACTATGTTGGAAGGAGCTAGATCATGGTCCCGCGACCGTACATCACTTCCACCAGCATGTGGACATGCATGTTGGTCTCGCACATCCCGAGGTTGATGCTCAGGAGACTTTCCATGGGGACGCCTAGTACCATCAACGTCGCGGCGCTGCTCATCGCGCGCGACCTGAGAAGGCCGCGGCGGATGCGCCGGCGTGGGTGTCTTGGAAGGCGCCCTTCCATCTCCGGAGTTTGCTGCACCGCCTGCTGGCAGCATAGCTCCATCCCTAGATCCAGCGACGCGAACGACGCCACTCGCCTGGCTACGATCACCAGAGCGTCGTGGAAGCTCTGGATCTCTACCTCCTCCACCCATGTCGACACCGTCGCCCGTGCGCGTAAGCACAGGCGCAGCGGACGTGGATGGTCCAACTGCCGTGAAACCCTTCTTCTTGGGGGCCATGGCGACGAAGATGATGAAGAACTGGCGCGCTAGTCACCAGATCAGGTCCGCACAACCTTCTTTCCCCTACCTGGCGCGCCAAAGCACTAGCAAGCAATCAAACAAGCAAGCAAATAGCACACAAGTCAAGCATTCATATGCACTCAAAAAGTTTTAATTGGCCCTACTTTTTGAGTCATGTTAACTTAGTCATGAGGCATATCACAGGGTGTGACAGACCTACCTCCCTTACAAGAATCTCGTCCCCGAGATTCCTAGGCTAGGCGTGGGAAGGATGTAGAAATTCAGAGGTGAGGTAGTCTTCACGTTCCATGTTGCTTCTGCTCTGGCATGGTTGTCCTTCTGGGTCTTGAAGTGCTTGATGATATGTCTTCGAGTGCATCGTTGACTTCGTCTAATGGTGAACGGGGTTCTTGCAATATGCTAGAGGTGCCTAATGGTTAAGGGTTTGGTGGACGAGGTTTTGGCAAGGGCCTGGCTTACGTGTGTATTCCAAAGTAGGAATACGTGGCCAAGTAGTGTGTATGTGCGCTGTTGCTGGGGTTGCTCACGTTGGTTAGTGACATATAGGTGTCTCACGTAAGAATAGAAGGGTCGAGCCTTGGTGTAGCTTCTCGTTGACGGGGAAGTCCTTATCTTCCTCAAAGATGAGATCTTCAGTTGCAGGTGGTCTTTATCCTTGCGAGTGTTGAAGTGCATCATTGTAGGCTTCTCGTCGAGATCCTTTGCTTGAGTAAGTTGCCCAGGTATGTTCTTCATTCTTCTTTGGTCGTTTGACCTCATCGTCATGGACGCATGTTTCTGGAGGGTCTTTGAGTGTTTGGTCTACTCGTCTCTCCGTGGCAAGGTTTGTGCTGAGTCTCGTCCCTAAGACTGAGCTTAGAGACTTGGTGTCAAAACGGGTTCCACCATCTGGAAGGTTTCCGAGGGGTTCTAAATAAGTTGTCTATCCAGAGTATAGAACAACCATCTAATTCCCAAGGTCTGAGGCTTGGCAAGCGGGGTGAACTACCTTTGACAGGTGGTTTATCATGATCGAGTCACGGTTTACGCCCTAGATTGTCTAAAAAGGGCTGATAACGAAGTCGTGACAGTCGTCCACTCCATTCCAGGCATCTGAAGGGAGTAGGGATGCCATGCTCATCGTACACCATCAAAAGTGGTGGAGTGAGGGGTGTTATCACCTCCTCGGTTCCTTCCTAGTCGGGAACTGATGGATGACCAGTCATAACAAGGGGTTCTTTAACTCTCTTGATGTGCAAGGGCTTCATCGTGCTTGGATGTCGGTGCTTCTTGATATAGTCTGGTGGATGTAGCCGTTAGAGGAGCGGTGGTTGACTTCTCTTTCTTCTTCTTCTTCGTCGTGGTCTTTTGACCATAGTGGTTCTTCGTCTTGCTTGGGTGAGAATGTCCTCTGCTGAAGGGAGGGTGCTTCGAGAAGTCCGACTTTTTCAAGGTGAAACCTTATACTTGAGAGGTATGGTAATGGGCATTCCTGGGGCTTGTCCAAACAGGACTAAGGTGTTCCCTCCTCTCATTGGGTAAATAAGTATGTCATTCGTGAGGACAACAACATAATTTCCCCAAGTATCACACAAGCACACTGCTCGTGGGGTATGTGAGAGGAGTGGGCATTTGCTCCGGATGGTCACTTTTCTAGGGGCCTGTGGTCCATTGTAATCTAGTTCTTTGTGTCCACCTTTCTTGTGGAAAGGGTGGGTGGTGGTCAAGGTGGAGTATTGTCCATAGTCTAATGATTGAGAGCCAAGACCTATGGTCATAATCAGACCACATTATGGCTCGGTAAAGCTGCGGGGTTTCAAGGAGCTCGGGATGTGAGTGAACGTCTAACATCTTATCCTCCAGCACAGTTATTAGATGCCAATAGTCCTATTATTTACTCCAAACAAAATCACCCTATACCATCGAAGATATCATCTCTTATAAGTCAACTCCAATATTACACATGCTACTCATATCTCCAAGGTTTTGAGAGAAGGACTATACCGAAAATCTCATATGTATACTATAGCTAACTCACATATATCCCTCTATAAAAATCCTCGGGATAATTTACAAGCCGCTAAGCTTGATCATGACACTACCAATGCAAGTGTCCTACTGACCTATCCAAGGTCTAAGGTACTGCATTACTATGCTAAGGAAACTCGTAATATACCAATCCAAGATCTTGCTTCCTTCCTATGAATCCAACTTAATTGATCCACGGATATCATCCACTATTACATGATCCATTACTGCTACAAATCCAGCATCGATGGTGTCCAACATAATCTCCTCGAGTTCATATAATCCACATATCATTGCAAGGACTATTATTACAGTATATCTACAAACTTCCAATCTCATGACCAACTAAACTCCAAGGTCGAGCATATATAGATACCTAAATTATTCCTAACAACACCCGATTCCTTCTACTTATCGTCCACTGAGAAACATGGTATCATGATCAAGATCATTGGACTAAATCCAAATTAGTCCGAACCATGTGGTTTAATTGATCTCGAGCACCTATTAGAGTCACCTATATAAATCCAAGGCCTACATCTGGTAAGAATTTCCTACTAGTTACTCCAGTTACTATTGTAACATCATCAATCCACTATCAATATTCCTTGCCAAAGTCAAGTCATTAATCCACCAAGAATTTCAGCTTGTGATCATATTTATCCTACTAAATCCAATTTTGCTCAAGGGGAAAGTAAGTTATGCTACTCTATCAATCTTGATCAACCAAGCTCGTCTACCAACATAGAGTCTCGTAATCCACCAAAGGGGGTCTCAACTACTTCCTCAAGATATCTATTACAACCTCGTCAAATCATTAGCTTATTAGTTATGTATCCTCAGAACAATCTTCCCTATGGCATCATCAGTTCAAGCGCTGGCTTAGGGATGTAATGTGTCTGTTCACTATGACATTTAGTCCCGTAATGAACCCAATGGTAAGCAGGGGTTATTGATGCTCATCAGGTGATCTGGCTAATCCGTGTATTAAACATGTGATCAGAGGTTTGAGCTGTGGGAGCTTGTGAGGTCTAGGTTGGGCTGGGGAGGGGTTTCCAATCTTTGAGGGAAAAGCATAACTCTACGGGGTTGCGTCTCGTTGAGTACGTTGCGGTCATAGTCTTCAACGCTAGCTGTCCGTCGAGGTGGATCCTTGGTGCATCTTGTCTTGCCGGTCTTCAGTTGACAAGAGGGGGAAGAGGGAAAGTAGCATAGAGGAGAGTGCCTAAGGGGGTGGTATAGTGCAAGTGCAATCAAACAAGTGCCGGGAGGGTGAAAGCACATTTGCTCCCTTGGTGGTTTTGGTAATTAATAACAACATATAAGTCATTGAACTAATGTTTCCACTAAGTATATTTCAGGAAATGTTCAATGATAGGATTGGCAAAAGGATTGTGGAGATTGTGGAATACCCCTAGATGCAAGGAAATAGGTTGGCAAAGCTTCAAGGAAGAGGACTCTACATTTTACATTTGTGAGAAAATCACTTTGAGTCCATAGGAAAGCCAATACTATTAAAAGGGGGTAAGGTTTTGTTGGTGAACAAAATGCTCATACGTGCACAAGTGATAGTCACCAAAAACACCCACAAGCTCTCCCACCAAAGTCTGTCCAAAGCCAAATACTCAAAATCGGGGCAACCAACATTTCCATCCCGGTGCCACCGATTCTCAACCTCAGACAGACCCAGCCAAACCCTAGCCACTTCGGTGCACCCGATTCAATCCCGGTGCCACCGAGTTTAGGTTGCCAACTCTCTGTTACGCAAATTCACAATATCGGTACCACCGAGATTGATGGATCGGCGTCACCGAGATTGGGAATCTGACCGTTGGTCACCTTATCGGTGCAACCGAGTTTCCTATATCAGTCTCACCGAGATTCAAAAGTTGCCACTTTTGGTCACTTCGGTACCACCGAGATTTACACATCGGTGTCACCGAGTTGGTCATTTTGTGTATAACGATTGGATTTTTCGGGATGCCTATATATACCCCTCCACCACCACCTACTCGAAAGAGAAGCACTCAGAACTATTCCATACTTGCCCCATCTTGTTTTCTGAGAGAGAACCACCTATCCTTGTGTTGAGGTCAAGATCTTCCACTCCAACCATATGGATCTTGATTTCTAGCCTCCCCAAGTTGCTTTCCACCAATCCCATCTCTTCCACCAAGCCAAATCTGTGAGAGAGTGATTGTGTGTTGAGGAGTCTATCATCTTGAAGCACAAGAGCAAGGACTTCATCGACATTACCGAGCCTATTACCTTTTGGAGGGTGGTGCCTCCTAGATTGGTTAGGTGTCGCTTGGGAGCCTCCTACTTCTTGTTGTGGAGTTGAACCAAGAAGTTTGTAAGGGCAAGGAGATCGCCTACTTCGTGAAGATCTACCCATAGTGAGGCTAGTCCTTCATGGACGGAAGCCGTTATTGAAAAGTCAAGGTTGCTACTTCGTGAACCCTTATGGGTGGAGCCCTCCGTGAACTCTCGCGACCGTTACCCTCCGTGGGTTGAAGACTCCATAAACGTGGACGTATGATAGCACCACCTATCGGAACCATGGGAAAAAATCATCGTGTCTACAATTGCGTTTGATCTTCCTACCTATCCTTTTCTACTCATGCTTGTTGTTACTTTTCACTGCTATACTCTTAGACATGCATGTGTAGGGTGTACTTGACTTGCCATGAAATGCTAAAACTGCCAACTCTAAAATTTGGGAAAAGGCAAAACTTTTATTTGGTCAAGTAGTCTAATCACCCCCCTCTAGACATACTTTCGGTCCTACATGTGGTATCAGAGCTTTGGTCTCCATTGCATTGGTCTCACAACCTAGGAGAGTATGGCGTCTAGTGAGGGTAATTATCACCGTAGAGGTCTGTACTTTGATGGCACTAATTTTGCTAGTTGGAAGCACAAAATGAAAATGCATATTCTTGGTCATAACCCCGCCGTTTGGGCTGTTGTTCGTGTTGGCTTGCAAGGTGAATTCTTTGGAGATGGAAAGGAACCGGATCGTGAAACGACCGCGGAAGAATTGAAGATGTCGCAATACAACGCTCAAGCATGCGACATTCTATTCAACTGCCTATGCCCATAAGAATTCAACAAAATCAGCCGTCTTGAGAATGAAAAAGAGATTTGGGATACTTTGGTTGATACAAAATCAACCGAGTCCGTGAGAGAATCTAAGTTGGATGTTCTTCAAGGTCAGCTTGACAAGTTCAAGATGAAGGACGGTGAAGGAGTCGCAGAGATGTACTCTAGGCTAGCTCTCATCACCAATGAGATTACTGGCTTAGGAAATGAAGAAATGACCGACAAATTCATCATCAAGAAGATACTTAGAGCTTTGGATGAGAGATACGACACCGTGTGCACATTGATCCAAATGATGCCCAACTACAAAGATCTCAAGCCTACGGAAGTCATTGGAAGGATTGTTGCTCATGAGATGACACTCAAAGACAAGGAAGAGCTTCATCACAAGTCTAGCGGTGCTTACAAGGCCACAAGTGAAGCTCCCGCAACCTCAAGCAACAATCTTGTCACCAATGAAGAGATAAGCCTCATGGTCAAGAAATTCAACAAGTTCTACAAGAATAGAGGCAAAGAACGAAGCTCCAACTCAAGATATGATGAGAAGCGTTCGTCAAGTCGTGACCGCAATTGCTACAATTGTGGGAAGCTCGGACACTACTCCAATGAGTGCACGGCTCCCTACAAATGAAGAGAAGAATCACCAAGAAAACGAAGCTCAAGGAATGAATCACCTCAAAGAGAGAGAAGGAGTAGAGATGATCGTTATGAACGAAGACACTCAAGGAGAAGTAGGTATTCGGAGAAGAAGGACAAGTACACCAAGAGCTACACAAGAAGGAAACATCAAGCTCATGTTGGTGAATGGGTTTCCGGCTCCGACTCCGACGACAACTCCGAGAGAAGCTATCACTCCGACTCCGACTATAGTCAAGATGATGGTGTTGCCAGACTTGCTCTAGTGACTACCAACTCCCATGATCTATTTGACTCACCAAACGAAGGGAGTGGAAGTTGCTTCATGGCTAAAGGCCCCAAGGTATCACACCCCGAGTATCTTGATTTCAATAGTGATGAAGATGATTTGCTTTGTGATGATGACTTGCTCTTTGATAAAACTAGTGATGTTGGTCAAAATGAACTTGATAATTCTCATGCTAGTCAAGATAAGTCAATTGATGATGATAAGATGAGAATAGAAGAACTAACTAAAGAACTAAACACTCTTAAGTTAGCTCATGAATCAACTCTTGAAGATCATAGAGAGCTTGTAAGAACTCATGAGAAGCTACGCTTCGAGAAGCTCAACTTGGAGCAAGAGCCTGAGTTTCTTAAAGCTATCAATGACGATCTCCGAAAGAAGACTTCATCTTATCTAGCCAAATGACTACTCTTGTCTACTTTCATGCCACAAGTTAAATCTAAACAAACTAGTAACAAAGGCAAGAAAGGTTCTTCATCTAGTAGCAACAATAAAAATGCTAAACCCAATGATGTTGCTTCTAGTAGTTCTATTGATTCCACTAATGATGTTTCTCTTAGCCAAGTTACACTTGAGCAAGAAAATGCTTTATTGAAAGGAATTATAGAAAAAGGTATCTACAAGAGTCTTGCCGGGTGTAAGCAGTTTGAGGAAATTGTACGCAAGCACGGAGGATACCGGAAGAATCGTGGTGTTGGCTACTTCAACGCAAATGGAGTTGAATGGGAAGAAGGTCAATATCCCGAGCCCAAGTTTGTTCCTCAAAAGGAGAAGTATGAAAATACTCTTCCCAAGGGGACAAGCACTCAAGATGACCTTCCACCACAAGACCACAAGCTCAAGGGCAAGAACAAGCTTCAAGAGGACATTGACTCATATGAAGATGGATCCCTAGCTATGGTGGAGTGGGTTCCCAAGGCTACGTCAAGCTCAACTTCTACAAAGGCTACTACAACACCAAGGATCCCCATCAACTTGATGTGGGTCCCCAAGAAGAAGAACTAGAGAGTTCTTGAGGGGTGACTCCGTCAATGAAATTCACTCACATTCATTATTGGCAAGAATTATTTGCAATCAACATCAACTCTATGCAATGGTTCAAGGAGTCACACATTCCCTCAAAGGTAAGCAAGGGACAAGGTAATCAACAAATCAATGGACATCATTACACATGTTTTGCACTCCATGTCCATAGATATCCTTGTATTTGTCTCTTGTGTGTTGGGACTAACCCATGTAGGTGAGAAGAGTAAGGAAACAACAAGGATGCTCCCAACTCTTGGTGATCTTCATCAACCTTGAGCATCCACCACTACCTCACCAACATGAAGTCTTCATCCACAAAACCCAAGGTTAGTCTATCCCTCTTATGGGGGGATGTCACATCAAGGGGGAGCTTTACTCTAAGACTTGAGTCAAAGCATCTCTTAGTATGTGACAACATTAAATGCTTTATGTAAAAGTGGTAACCCCACTTGTGCTTAAACGATGAGTATGACCTGTGATCAAGTATTCTTACTTGGCTCCTAAGTCAATATACTCATATATAGATGACTTCGTCATCGCCCAAGTGCTTGTTAGTTGCTAGTGTGTATGTGCATGTTTGTCATGATTTCATTTGACATCTTATTGTGTGAGCATGTTGGTCTGCATTTATTTTCTCATTCGAGGACATCCAATTGTTGCTATTTGGCTTTTGTTTTATCTTTTGCCAATTGGATGGAATAGAATGCCTAGGACCACTCTTTAGCTATCTATGTTTTCTCACCTCATATTCTATTCATGCTGCATCACAAAATTTGAACAAGTACTTTTCGATCCCTCTGTGTGTGGAGCACACGGAGTTCCGTATGGACAAGGACTGACCATTAAAACCTCCCAAGTGCATCTCGGTGGAACCAACCCCAAAATCTCGGTCTCACCGAATGCCTAGGGTTGATCTGGTTTTCTATCTCGGTACTACCGATTTCATATTCTCGGTTACACCGAGTTTCCCTGTCAGCTGGCAGTTGTGGAACTCGGTGACACCGACAATTTAAAATCGGTATCACCGACAGTGAAGGGTATATAGTCTGTGGTCCCGGCGGTTCGAAATTTCAATCTTCAAATCGTCGCGCCTCAAACCCTAAGCTGCCGCAGAAGGATCCCCTGGTCATCGCCTTGCCTTCCCGAGCCTCTCCGCCGCTGGGAATCCTTGCCGTCGACGGGCATCTTCGCCACCGTCGCCGCCGTAGCGGATCCGTCACCGAACTAGGGTACGGATTCGATGTTTCTTGCGCTCCCGTCTAATTCTTGCGCAATAAAGCTGTTCTTCTCTATAAGCCACAGTTTGCTCACCGTTCTATCCACGAGAAATCTCCGTCGATTAGCGAACCATCGATTTTCTAGGGTTTGCCTTCCGCCCGATGGAACTCGGTAGAACCGAAGTAAACAAATCGGTCTCACCGATTTGTCTGTCTGTGTTGCTGAGAACTGTCTCGGTGAAACCGAGTACATCTTTTCGGTCCCACCGAAAAGAGTGCCAAGTTTCTGTTAATGAGATAGTCAGTCTCGGTGGCACCGACAATTTTACTTCGGCTGTACCGATTTTCATGTTACAGAATGCAAAACTTTGAAAATCTTTTGTTCAATCTTTCAAAAACCAGCCACATTTTGTAATGACTTATCCTTTTCTGCCCCTCTATATTCTATTCACAGGGTCAGTATGTCAAGTGCTAAGGACAGTGAGAACGACTTCAGAGAGAAGAGTGTTGAATTGGATTTTGGCACTAGTCCTGAATCTAGTTCATCTTCAGATCCAGGCACCCCCAGCTCTCATGGGTTGCCCAAGGCTGCTACAAGGGCCAGGAAGAAGCTGAATTCAGATGAGGAGGATTCAGACTTCGTTCCAGAAGAGATTCTTGCTAAGAAGCAAGAAAAGGCTGCCAAGAAAGCTGCAAATGAAGCTACCTCTTCAAGGAGAGCTGTCAGGAAAGTGTATGCTAGCTCTGAGGCTATGAGAGCACCTGAAGGTGCTAGGACAAAGATGGCTCTTCACCTTGAGTCACCCCCTAAGAAGGCAGGGGAGAAGAAGGGTGCTAGGAAGAGGATAATCTATGTCACTGGCAGGCAGACCTCCAAGATTGAGGAACCTGAGGAGGCTGCTGCTGCTGCTGCTGAGGAGGAGGAATAACATGTTGAGAAAGCCCCTCCCAAGAAGAAAAGGAAGCTTATGGCTGATGCTATGCCAAAGACTGGCACATCCAAGAGCACTAAATCTGCACCCAAGAAGCCTGCTGCTGAGAAGCCCAAGAGATTGTCCAGGCAAATTCCAGCATCTGAGAAGAACAAAGGGACTGCCTCCAGAGTTGAGGATGAGGATGCTATGTCTGCCTAATGAAGCTTAGGCCACACCTTCTAGTACATAATGCCAGCTACCCACTTGCTGAGGATATGAAGAAGAGCAAGGACTCTGGCTTGAGGGCATGGAGAGTTGCTGATCCATATGCCCAAAGGAAGAAGACAGCTGTGGACTATAGATTCTTCACCAGAGAGCAACAAGATTTCTATGAAACTGTGCTGTTTGACAAGAGTCCAGCTGTGAGCGATATGCGGTATGTGGGCTGGAAATTCATCAAGGAGAATGAGGACTATTTTCCAAATGTCCAAGATAATTTCCACTGCATTGGTTTCGATGAGTTTATTGGCAAAGAGTTCACTGCTTGGAATGATGAGATGATCATGCAATTCTACTCCACTGCACATTTCTATGGAGATGGTAGTGTTGTATGGATGACTGAAGGTGCAAGGTATGAGTCTACTATTGAGGAGTGGGCTGAAATCTTAGGAGTCCCAGAGGTACAGGATGGTGACCTGGATGTCTACTCAGAATCCAAGGCAAACTGAAATGCAATGGCCAGCATGTACAATGAGATTCCTGCTGCTAATGTGAAGTCTCACAGGCTAGGATCTATCTACTTTCTTTAGGCTGGCCTCCGCACCATGAACACCATTCTGAGCCATACCTTGATGCCCAAGTCAGGAGATGACAAGATGATCCGAGGCTACTCCATTAACATGTTCATCCACCTCGACAGACACACTAGGATCAGAGTCATGGACTTGATTGTTGAGACAATCAAGAGGGTTGCTGCTGATCAGAAGTGCTCTTGCTGTTTTGCACCCTACATCCAGATGCTTATCAACTCAAAGTTGGAGAAGCACATATTTGCTCTAGATCGTCCGCACTTGCCCCTACAGCCAGATCTCGAGGACAACGTTGTGGTGATGAACCCAGATCATCCCACTTCAGCTGCAACTTAGGCAGAGGCAGAGGCAGCTAGAGCCACTAGTGCTCAGGTCCCCAGATCCAGGAACGAGCAAATGGATCTTTTGATCTCATCAGTTCAGGGCATGAAGAAGGACATTAAGGGGATTCTGGATAACCAGAACAGTCTCGTGAGGATCTTCGAGAACAGGATCAAGAACCTTAATGATAAGGTGGATGGGCTGACTAAGACAGTTAATGAGCTCAAGAAGGAAGTTGACTCAGTGCCTCTTCCTCAGACTTCTTCTTCTGATGATGATGATGAGGACGGTTCTCCTCTCAGGCCAGGCACACAGTTTACCACTCAGGCCAGATCAGCCATTGTGCCAGCTCCAGACTTGAGGCCCTCTTCATCAGCTCCTGCTACTGTCACCTCAGCTCCTGCTCCATCAGTTTCAGTTCCTCCAGTTGCCACTCCAACTCCATCCACGACATCTGCAGAGATCTTCGCCGACGCTGTTCTCTCGACTCCTTCATCAACAACTGGAAGAGATCAGCCCAAGAACGCTTAGATATATGCCTTTGAACTTTTTGGTAACTTGTTGCCAAAGGGGGAGAAGTGTATATAGATCTTTAGGCTTCGAGTGAGAGGGCGTTTGGTGTTTATTGCTTTTTCAAAACATTTGATCTTGTGGTTACTTGTGATACATGTTTGTGGTGTTTGATCATACGCGTTATGTGTGATGCTACTATTTCCTATCATCTTAATGCTTATGAGATGATCATACACCTTTGCTTGATTGTGTTGTGCTATGATGTTCATTCTAATTACTCTCGCACACCACCAAGATGTATGTGACATGGAAGAAGTGCCCCATGTACCTAATCGATTGTGCATTTGCATTCAAACGCAAATTCAAAATAATGCACAAATTTAGGGGGAGCTCTTGCTTATCACATACTTCTCAAAGTGACGATTATATTCATTGATTATATCATATGTCGAAGCTTTGATCTATATGTTGTCATCAATTACCAAAAAGGGGGGGATTGAAAGCACATTTTCTCCCTTGGTGGTTTTGGTAATTAATAACAACATATAAGTCATTGAACTAATGTTTCCACTAAGTATATTTCAGGAAATGTTCAATGATAGGATTGGCAAAAGGATTGTGGAGATTGTGGAATACCCCAAGATGCAAGGAAATAGGTTGGCAAAGCTTCAAGGAAGAGGACTCTACATTTTACATTTGTGAGAAATCACTTTGAGTCCATAGGAAAGCCAATACTATTAAAAGGAGGTAAGGTTTTGTTGGTGAACAAAATGCTCATACGTGCACAAGTGATTGTCACCAAAAACACCCACAAGCTCTCCCACCAAAGTCTGTCCAAAGCCAAATACTCAAAATCGGTGCAACCAACATTTCCATCCCGGTGCCACCGATTCTCAACCTCAGACAGACCCAGCCAAACCCTAGCCACTTCGGTGCAACCGATTCAATCCCGGTGCCACCGAGTTTAGGTTGCCAACTCTCTGTTACGCAAATTCACAATATCGGTACCACCGAGATTGGTGGATCGGCGTCACCGAGATTGGGAATCTGAATGTTGGTCACCTTATCGGTGCAACCGAGTTTCCTATATCGGTCTCACCGAGATTCAAAAGTTGCCACTTTTGGTCACTTCGGTACCACCGAGATTTACACATCGGTGTCACCGAGTTGGTCATTTTGTGTGTAACGGTTGGATTTTTGGGGATGCCTATATATACCCGTCCACCACCACCTACTCGAAAGAGAAGCACTCAGAACTATTCCATACTTGCCCCATCCTGTTTTCTGGGAGAGAACCACCTATCCTTGTGTTGAGGTCAAGATCTTCCACTCCAACCATATGGATCTTGATTTCTAGCCTCCCAAAGTTGCTTTCCACCAATCCCATCTCTTCCACCCAGCCAAATCTGTGAGAGAGTGATTGTGTGTTGAGGAGTCTATCATCTTGAAGCACAAGAGCAAGGAGTTCATCGACATTACCGAGCCTATTACCTTTTGGAGGGTGGTGCCTCCTAGATTGGTTAGGTGTCGCTTGGGAGCCTCCTACTTCGTGTTGTGGAGTTGAACCAAGAAGTTTGTAAGGGCAAGGAGATCGCCTACTTCATGAAGATCTACCCATAGTGAGGCTAGTCCTTGGTGGACGGAAGCCGTTATGGAATAGTCAAGGTAGCTACTTCGTGGACCCTTATGGGTGGAGCCCTCCGTGGACTCTCGCGACCGTTACCCTCCGTGGGTTGAAGACTCCATAAACGTGGACATACGATAGCACCACCTATCAGAACCACGGGAAAAAATCATGGTGTCTACAATTGCGTTTGATCTTCCTACCCTATCCTTTTCTACTCATGCTTGTTGTTACTTTCCGCTGCTATACTCATAGACATGCATGTGTAGGGTGTACTTGACTTGCCATGAAATGCTAAAACTGCCAACTCTAAAATTTGGGAAAAGGCAAAACTTTTATTTGGTCAAGTAGTCTAATCACCCCCCCCCTCTAGACATACTTTTGGTCCTACAGAGGGCCAAACACATTCATTAATATAAGATAGGTAGTATAGTCGCGTACACGTTGCCTAGGGCAAAAGTGCGACTTATACCCAAGCACAAACATATAAAAGGAAACAACACACATCATGGTTTCATTTGAACCATCACACGGACTCGACTTCACATAGGGGTTACACGACCCATCCTACCCTAGGGGTTCTCGGACACAGTAGTCATGCTTGCTTCATGGCTTGGAGGGAAAGATGCTCAATCTTCAGCTTCTATGTCTTCTTGTGGTACCAGTGGGTATGCAACAGTCGGCTACTTATTGGGACATCTCCTAACAATATGCCCGTATTCACCACATCTATGGCATGTGACGGGAGAAAAGAGGTCGTTGTTCATCCTTGGGTTATGATGTTGCTGATGTGGAGATGGTCTCCCATGCAGTGGATACGGAAGTTTGTTCTGGTGCCTTCTGTGCGGGGCTCGGTTGCAGGCTTCCTGAAGTTCCTCGATTTGTTGCTTCTGGTTGGTGATGTAGACTTGCAGAGCAGCAACTTGTTGTTCTCGCTAGACCACCTTCTTCTTCTCGAGGTAGTGTAGGTGTAGGACCGAAGGGAAATCCTGGTGGGCCTTGAGGAATTCTTCAGTAAGGTAACGCAGAAGGTGATCTACCGCGTTGGCAAAGCGAATCTGGAGCTTGAGGGTTGGGTCTTCGTCTCTTGTGGAAATCACTGCTTGAGCAGAGGTTCCTAATCCACTCTTGCTGGGCAGGTAGCGGGTAGCTTGTCCTTCCTTCATTTCCGGGAGGAGGTCTCGGAGACGAAGGAGGGCTTCATAGGCCGCCTGCTGTATGGCCATGTCCCTTGTTGGCATATGTGGTCCAACAAAGAACCAACTCTGGGGTGGGGTCTTGGCAGGTACAACCACCTTGGAGTAGAACTCCATTCCAAACTCGCCATTGTCCAATTCATGTAGGGTGTACATTGGCTCCGAAGGATATTGGCATTGTTGGAGGCAGTCTCTTAGGAGAGGTGGGAATCCGGTCATGAGGAGTCTCATAGGAGCAACGGCCATCTACAAATGTTTGAAGGGAAGAGAGTCAGCAAGAGTTTGAAATAGACTAGAGGAGAGGAGAGGTATAGAATTTGTTGCACCTAGCAACTAGGCACAGTTTTGAAAAGGTTTTATCCTAACTAACGTCCATGCGAACTAAGGGCATCCTACAGTCAGGATGGCTCTCATACCAGCTCTGTGGGGACCCCGACTCATGAGTAGTGATCACCGAATGCACGTGCACAGTGATCCCAGAGATCAATGCTCACTGAACACACAAAAACTAGAATACAAGAGTCTTACATCCTTGAATACCGTCTTACACAAATAAAGACCATGGAGGTCAAGTCTTACATAGATAGGGCCGCAAGGGCCAAACACTTAAACATAACAAGCAGCGGAAATCTTGATCGAAAGCGTGAACCCATGCCATCTGCCTTAAACCTACAGGCATTCTGACTGGGAAGCATCCTAGCTCGCATGTTCGTCACCGACGAACTCTTCGCCATAATCCTGCTCTTCCATGCCTGGCCAATTAAATAACCAGTGGCAAGCCAATGAGTACTTTGAATGTACTCGCAAGCAACCCAAGTTGTGGAACAAGGTATAACAATGCATGATATAGCTCTAAGTAGGTAAGTTTTGTAGAAAGCTGATTTTAAGTGCAATGATAAGATCAAGTAACCTTGAGTAAGCATGCCTCAAATGTTGACAGGTATTCATGTGAACAAGTCTCAGTTATCATCATAAGCAGTGGTTGAACATCTCATGTTCATCATCATGCCAAGTCATCGGACTTAGCTGAAGTATCACCTTTGTGTCATTCACTCTTACACACACACACCAAGTTTATGAAAACCTCGGCCGTAGTTTAAGGAGGACCTCCAACTGTCCATGACCGTGGACATGGCTATTCGAATAGTTTGACACTCTGCAGAGGTTGCACGCTTTACCCACAAGACTCGGGGAACTTCCGTGTCATCCACGACTCGCGGTATAATACATACCTGAGGTAAGCACCCGAACAATGCCTTTCCCCTAGCGATACTAAACAAAGAGTCCACTCGTTGGTCCGTGTCTTCATGATGTACAAACACGAGCCTTGCTCTACATAGTACCATCCATGAAGGACCACAACAGTGTGCCCGGTGCCTGTAAAGACAGCGCATGGTCGCCCTTCCAGGCATGACCCCGTATCGAGAGTGACCATGCCACTCCCGCCACTAGTGATGCGGGCTACATGCTAGTACCCACCAAGGTAATCAACAAAGCCCCATCCCATAAGGGGTATCGTGGTCGTACATGTAAGGTTGGGATGGTCAGCAAATCTTAAATCTCTCCGTTTTCGAAAACACACACACACAACCTGCTCCGGTACACCACTTCTTTCTCAAGTGGTTACCTAGCACGACATCATCTCCCTCGGGCATTAGTGGCACCCGACGGGGTTTTCGAAAAGTCTTTGAAATCACTTTGTTTCCATCACCATGCATATTCCCGTCCCACTTGTGTAGCATCTACTAGCAACCTAACAACTCCCACCCGCACAACCCTCATAAGGATGGTAGGGTCATGCACGATGCAAGTATCAACGGTAAAGTATCGGAGGCATCCCACCGAAGGGGGAACACCACATCATGATCAAATCATTGAAACAACAAGTGCTATATGTCATGCATGAAAAAGTTTCTTATCATGGTCAAAGGGCTGCTTGCCTGGCTCAACAAAGTCTTCGGGGTCTTCAAAGTCTTCGTGTACAATCCCTTCGTCAACAACGCAATCTATTGTCGTGGAATAAACAGGCAAATATAAGCATCACACAAAAACAGAGCACAATCTTTACTTCTAAAATGTTACCCTACTCTGATAAATACTACAAGCTATTCTGAAAATGTTTGTCTAAGGTTTTGTTGTGAAAAACATTTTTAAAACTATTTAAACAGAGGCTAAAAATATTAAAAACTAGGTTTTAATAAAAATCATTTCATAAAACATTCACACAAAAATGTACAAGTGGCACTGTTAAATTCTACAGAATATCCTAAGTTTATGGTGGAAAAATATTTGTCATTGGATGTTTATTTAATCCTGTGGGATTTTTGGAAAACCTACTGAAAAAGAAAAAGAGAAAGGCCTCAGTGCCTTGGGCCAAATGCCCAGCCGTACCGGGCCCAGCCGGCCAGGCCGGCCCAGCTGAGCTGCGGGCGCGTGCGCGCGGCCAGGTTTGAACCTGACGCGTGGGCCCCAGCTTCAGCGAGAGTGAGGGAGAGGGAGAGAGGTGTGGGGATGACAGGGGGGTCCCACCTGTCATCTCCCACCTCCGGACAGGGGGGCGGCGATGCTCACCGGCGACGGTGCGGGGCACGGCGACGGCAAGCGAGTGCGGGAATGGGCTCGGGGTTGAGTCACCGATCTCTTGGAGGTGGAGGGAAGCGCCGGAGAGCAAGGGGTCGCCGGCGACGAGGTAGCCACGGTGGAGGGATTCGGGAGGAGGTCGCCGGGGCCGTCTTGTGCGGCAAATCGAGCAGGGGAAAGGGGGAAACGAGGTAGGGGCTCTCTGTGGTCTCAATGGAGGAGGGAAGATGGCCGGAGCTGGCCGGTATCCCGAGATCGACGAAGCCCCGACGCGGCGGCGCCTCGGTCGATCCCGAGCACTGGGGCTCCGGGTAGTTATTCGGGTGGTTTAGGGGGTCGATTGAGAGGGTAAGGGGGTTCCAGAGGGGAGGAGAGAGCTCGGGGGAGGCCTTATATAGGCGGGGGCGAGTCCACCGAACGCGGGTGCGTCGGCGAGCTCGTGGCCGAGGCCAGAGGCCATGGGAGGGGGAGAGGGTGTGTCTGGGGTGTTCGTGGGGTAGGTCTAGGCCAGGGGGAGCGAGATAGAGAGAAGGGGAGGCGCGCGCGTGCGAGGCCAGCGGTTGGCCGAACCGGGCGGCCGCGGTACGTGCGAGCGGAGCCGATGGAGGGAGAGGGAGGAGGGGGCCGATAGGGCGCCGTGCTGCGGACGTCGAGGGGGGCCAAGTGGCGAGAGGGGGAGGCCCGAGGCTGTCGGGGCCATGCAGTGGGCGGCGGCTACAGTGCGGTCGGGCACTGTAGCGCGCTCTGGAGCACCGTTTTGGCATGCCATGGCATGTCCTTGGCAGCTTCTGCGTGGCCTCCCGTGTCTAGGGGATCTAGGGGGAGTAAACAAGCGGGGTTGAAGCATTGGATGCCCTGGAGAGTCAAGGGAGAAGCAGAGAGGAAAAGGGAGAGAGAGAAACGGGCTGTCCAGAGAGTAAATTGAGGGTTTTACCCCATCAACCAGTGTCTTATGGACTTGGGGTTTTTACTGGAGGTGATTGAGCATTGCAAGAAGGTGTGGTAAAAATTTAGACTCAAGGAGAATCGAGGAAGGGGGTCAAACATGGCTTTTCATAGCATAAGCAAAAGTGTTTGATGATGGTTGGGCTAAGCAAATGGGGTTTGCTTGCCATGATATTTAACAGGATGAAAATATAGGTATAAGTAGAGAGTATCACCAAGTTTGAGGAGTTTTGACGAAAGTTCACAATGTAACTTTGTGAAACCCTAGAAATCAACAGAATCAGATTTCTGTAGATCTAGGCATGCATTTCACTTCCCACAAATCCACCACTTGGTGTGGTATCATTATTTGGGGTTTAGCACATGCCCACAAAGTTTGGGGTCAAGGGAAGAAACTTCATAATGTAAAGTTGTTCAAATTTGGCTCTGGACAGGAATGGTTTTGGAATATTTTGATGAAGCAAATCAATTGGGATTGATATGAAACTTTGCAAGATCATCACATATGACAATTGTGACTTGCTGGAATTTTCTTGGAATTTATTGAGAATATTTCTTATAGAAATATTTCAAAAGCTTGATTTAAGCAGAAAGGGTTTTGAGGGGTTTTGGGAAAGTGGATCTGTTCTCCTTGATGCACCACTTGGTGTGGATGCATTGTTGGAGTATTAGAACATGTCCACAAGGTTTGAGATTAATAGGAGATAGTTGGCAATGTAAAGTTGCTCAAGTTTGGATCTGGACAGAGAGGGTTTTGGAATATTTTGGTGAATCAAAACAATTGGGACTGAGATGAAACTTGGCAAGATGATCACATATGTCATATGTGACATGCTAGAATTTTCTTGGATTTATTTGAGAATATTTCTTATAGAAATATTACAAATCCTTGAAATAGGCAGAAATGGTTTTGAAGGGTTTTGTCCATTATTTTGAACATGACCATGTGTTTAAACTCTCATATATGGACAATATATGTCCGCTGAGTTTTCCTAAATTTTCTCAAATATTTTGAAAGCATAAAAATAATTTTTCCCTATAAAAGACCATTTCTGGCCTTAAGAAAAAGCCTTTAAATAAAATAGTAAAATAATCTTTAAAAATAATATTTGGTGGTTTTGGGAAGTCATATATATAGTGGGTTTCAAATAAATCCTTTGGTGTAAAATATTCCACCCAATTTGAGGACTTGTAGTACAAACCTCATTTCAGGGGGTTTTTGAAAACCTAATTTGAATGAATCCTTTTTGGCAAAAATAAATTTTGATAAAAATAGTTTTAGGTACTATACACATGGTATGATCATTGGACAAGAGTTTTAGATCAAGGAAAAGAGTTTTGAGAGTAGGAGGGAGTTTTATGAATATAGAGCACTAGCAAGCAATCAAACAAGCAAGCAAATAGCACACAAGTCAAGCATTCATATGCACTCAAAAAGTTTTAATTGGCCCTAGTTTTTGAGTCATGTTAACTTAGTCATGAGGCAAATCACAGGGTGTGACATTCGCGGTCACCGTGCGGCCTCCGGAGCCTCCTGCTCCTCGTGCTGCTGGCTCCCCGGGGACGTCTCCTGCGATCGCACAGGGGACTCCTCTGGAGGGGGCCTTGATGCCTTCGTCGCGCGGCCTCGACGTCCTCGACGGGGCCTTCGCTGTTCTGGATCAAGTTCGTGGCGCCCTCGGGAGTACCGATGATCGCCTCGCTAGCGGGCACCTTGGGCTCCTCTCCGGGTGGCTCCAGGCCGACGCCTCTGTCGTGGCGGTTTGGGGTCAGGCCGAGGCTGCCGTGGCGAAGAGCGAGGAGGAAGCTGCGTCCGCCAGGGCAGCCCGCGAGGAGGCACTAGCTAAGGCGGCGTCTGCCGCCTGGCGCTGTGAAGAAGTGGAGGCCCGCCTAAAGGCGCTCCATGAGGAAAAGTCTGAGCTTGCGGAGCGGCTGCGTCAGCAGGAGGAAGATCTCAAGGCCCACGAGGCCAAACTTCCCGCTCGGGACTCCGGGCTATCCCAGGTGGCGACCCGTCGGGCCGCGGAGCGGAAGCGCCTGGACGCGCAGGGGAAGGAAGTCGCTTCGGGGAAGGCCCTGCTTGACACCAGGGAGAAAACACTTGTTGCGGCTGAGGAGAAAAAGGCTGCGGAGCTGAGCGTCTTTCCCACCGTCGAGCTCAAGCTTCGCCGAGCACTCCATTCCCTCTACCGGGAAGGGTTCGCAGAGCCCCTAGCGGCTCCAGAGAGCGGCTTCGCGGTGCTCGCTTCGAAGCTCGTCGAGGCGCTGGAGGGCGCCGTTGTCAAGGTGGAGGGGGTCTTGGAGAGCGAGTGCTGTGACCTCTTTTCCGAGGCTGCGACGCGCGTCTTCAGCCATCTTAATCTTCGCGAGCCAGGGTTCGACTTCGACTCCGTGATCCGCCCGGTCGCCCCCGAGGTCCGCGCCAGCGCTGTGGCGGCGGTGAAGGGCGCCGTGGAGACGCTGGTGAAGAGGTTCACCCGTGTCACGGTTTCTCCGCCTCCTGATGCTGCTGGGGTTGGCGGCAAAGAAGACGACGCCAGCAATGTCGATGACGAGTTCCCTGAGGGCGGGACGAGTTGTGGCGGCAGTTCCTCCGGATTCCTCTCCCCTGCTCCTTTCCTGCAATGTCCATCGTGCCTCATGGAGGCGTTAAACTTGTTTGTGTTCGCGAAAACTTTTAATGCTTGTAATAACTGTTAAACTGTGTGATTGCTCTCTTCGCCTTGTTTCCTTCTTGCTTACTGTGATGCTCTGCGTCGGTAGGGCCCGGCCCCACACATACCTCAGCCGCCGTTGGGCCGACCGGATCACCAAGGACGGTCCAAGGGGTGAGGGGCTACGGGGCCAGTGAGGCTCCTGAGTCGCGATGCTCAGGAGTCCCCCTTGACGTACGAGCAGCCCTCATGAAGGGAACATGGTGAAGATTGAGTTGACTTGAAAATTTCGAACACCTTTGGGGCTCTGCGTCGACAGGGCCCGGCCCCGCGCATACCTCAGTCGCCGTTGGGACGACCGGATCACCAAGGACGGTCCAAGGGGTGAGGGGCTACGGGGCCAGTGAGGCTCCTGAGTCGCGATGCTCAGGAGTCCCCCTTGACGTACGAGCTCCAGCGTCCTCCTTAAGGGGTTTTGAGTGGTTTTTTGAGCGCTTCGAGTTCTGCGTCGGCAGGGCCCGGCCCGCGCATACCTCAACCGCCGTTGGGCCGACCGGATCACCAAGGATGGTCCAAGGGGTCAGGGGCTACGAGACCAGTGAGGCTCCTGAGTCGCGATGCTCAGGAGTCCCCCTTGACGTAAGAGCGGCTCCCATACCTTTCCTCGCCAACTTTTCCGGAGATGGGCGCGTGAAGACCAGGTTTGGCAGACCTGGGAAGGTGGCATGTACCAGGCTTGGCCGGGTAGTAGCCCCCATGCAGCCCCCTCACACGTACATCCCTAGGGAACGCAGCGAGAAGGGGGGCACTAGGGACCCTCCTGAGGTTGGATGCAGCCGCTGGGGCGCCCTCAGTTGTTTATCCCCCCGCACCGGGCGTGGGGCTTCCACATTGCGTGGGCACAGTCATTGGTGGACCGTGTTGACCGCCAGCACGGAGCTGTGGCTTCCACATTGCATAGGCATAGTCATTGCTGGACCGTGTTGACTTCTCCGCCAGCACGGAGTTGTGGCTTCCACATTGCGTGGGAAGGAACCCCTTCGCGTCCTCGGGGGGCTTCGGGCATGTACAGCCCATAGAGTTCGTACGCGTGGCTGGCACGGCAGAACTGGGAGGTGTATCTGGGAGCTCGCGAGGGCGCTTTGGCCTCGCGAGGTCCCTACCTCAAAGCCGGTTTGCGCCTGAGTCTTCTCGTAGGTGGGGTCGTCTGAGGCCCAGCAGACTTTTTCTTCTTCATGAGTGAGGCAGGTTGCGAGTCCTTTTGGCACTCTACGTCTGCAGGCTCCGGTGCCGCACATTTCCTGACCACCATAGTGTACGACCGGATCACCAAGGACGCAACTACGGGGTCAGGCCCCGACACCCTTGACGCCGACCGGATCGCCAAGGACGACATCAAGTGGCAATTGGCTTTATGACCGGTAATGCCCCTGAGGCGCATTGCTCAGGAGCCCCCTTTGACGCTCAAGTGGCTCTACGTCGGCAGGTCCCAGTCCCGCACATTTCCCGACCACCATAGTGTACGACCGGATCACCAAGGATGCAACTACGGGGTCACCAAGGACGACATCAAGGGGCGAGTGGCTATATGACCGGTAAGGCTCCTGAGGCGTGATGCTCAGGAGCCCCCCTTGACGCTCGAGCGACCCCCATTCTATCCTGCCGGCTGCTGCCTCTAGAGGCCGTGGGGCCTCCCGAGACTCCATGCTGAGGCGCCGTGCTGCGGCCGGAGCCCCCGAGCGGGGTCGACTGCCCAAAGATGCAAGTCCCTGAGGCGACAGGGCCTTGCATCCCAGTTTCGAGATGCCCCGGGAAGGGCCGTAGCGCATGGCCCCTTGCGAAACACCAACTCAGAAAGGGTGGTGCGGCAGCATTCACGCCGGCAAGGAGCCATGCAGGCAAGGTAAAACGTCAGGAAATAGATCAGATGCGTGAGAAACTATTGAAATATGCATAAATGAGGCGACTGCAGGGGTGTGCCCTGATCGCCTGAGGATAATGCGGCCCGGTGGGCACCCTCAAACGGAGTGAACCAAAAAGTTACCTGGCAGCAGCCAACAAAAAGTCACCTGGCGGCAGCGCCGTTGAAGAGTCAAAGCTGCCGTCATAGCCTGATCTTGCACCTCCACGAGCGCGACCCTCATGCGTCCGTCGTCTCCCGAGGCTCGGGACCTTCGCTTGGTCCGAGCATCTCCTCCAACTCCTCGCCGTGCCTCGCCAGGCAAGATATGAGCATGGCTCGGTAAAGCCGCTGGAACGTGACGCCTGCGTTCGCCAGTCCGAACGGCACACGGACGTAAGCGTTCGGGTAGACCCATCCATGATCGGCACGCGCTGGCTAGAAGGGGCCCTGGGACGCGGCCCTATTGATCGTGAGCGCGTTGACGCAGACACGTGGCTGGTCGACCGTGCCGATGACGGTGGCTGCGATTGGTGGTGCTGGGCAGTCCCCGCCTTGCATGGCCTGCGCTTCTCGAAGCTCCTCGATCGCTCTGATGACGGACTCTTGCGAGCTTGGCGCCATGCGCCGTGCTCCCAGCTCGAGCTGACGTGCGTTAGGACGCGCCTTCAGGTTGTGCTCGAGCGCCTCTCTTGTTTCACTGGCCAAGCCGGAAACTCCCCGGATGGGAGCCCCCGGGCCCGACCCAAGAGGGGCGCCGAGCGTGCTTTCCTATGCGATAGGAGGTGGGGCCCCATCCCTGGGCGCAGAGCTCGAGGTTCCAGGACGCCCTACGGGAAGGAGCTACTTCTTCTTCTTGCGCGGGTCCTCACGAGGCAGGGTGTCCACCTCGTCGTCCGAGCGCTCGGCCGCCGTGGCGCGGTAAGCACACTCGAGGGAGCAGACAACATCCTTCTTATCGCAAGCAACGGTGATGACGCCGCCACTCCCTGGCATCTTGAGGACGTTGTAGCCGTGGTGAGTCACCTCCATGAACTTGGCGAGGGCCGGGTACCCAAGGATCGCGTTGTATGGGAGGTGGATGTGCGCGACGTCGAAAACGATGATCTCGGTGTGGTAGTTCTCGCGTCCGCCGAAGGTGACAGGCAGGCACACTTGACCGATGGGGACGGTGTACCCGTCGGTGACTCCCGAGAAGGGCTTGGTCGGCATGAGCTGTTCGTACGGCACCTGGAGCGTCTCGAAGGTCTCAATGGAGAGGACATTGAACCCCGCTCCACTGTCGATGAGGGTCTAGGTGACAAGGACGTTGCTGATGGTTGGAGTGCACAGCATGGGGAGCTTGCCGGCCACGGCCGAGCACCTGAGCTGATCCCTCGCGTCGAAGGTAATGGCCACCTGGGACCACTTGAGGGGACGCATTGCTCCGGGTTTTGGGAGAGCCGCGTTCACCTCCCGCGTGAATTGCTTGAAGGCACGGTTCGATGCTGGGACCTGGGCGCCGCCCAGGATGCAGGCTACCGCCCTGACCTCCTGGAAGCCCCCAGCCCCATCGTCTTGCCTGTCCTCTTCCTTCCTTCTGGGTGGCGGCGGTAAAGGGTGGCAGGCCCGCCTCACGAGGGCGTGCCTCATGAGGCTGGCCGTGGCGTGACCCCTCCGGAGGGTCGTCGCGCCAGCGATCCTCACGAGCCTGATCGCGCCAGCGGTCGTCCCGAGCCTGATCGCGCCAGCGGTCCTCCTGAGGCTGGTCGCGCCACCCTCCGCCACGCCCGGAGCCACGGTCAGACGCCCGGGGTGCCGGCCGAAGTGTTCGGCGTGGACCATCCTGAGTTCTTGGCAGTCGGCGGTGTCGTGGTTATTGGTGCCATGAAAGATGTTGGTCGGTCTTCCCCCCGCGGGGTGCACCTCACCCCGGTTGCACTTCACCTCAGGCTCGACCGCAAGCACCGCTGGGGCCTTGCGCTTCGCCTCCTTGGCCTTGGTCTTCTTTTCTTCTGGCTCTGCCGCCGGAGGCCCGCGGAGCGACGGGCGGCCCTCCTCAGCCTTGGCGCACCTGTTCGCCAGATTGAACATCTCCAAGGCAGAGCACAGTTCGTCATTCATGGCGAGCTCCTCCTTCATCTTGAGGTCCGTGACGCCGTCGGTGAACGCTGAGATGATAGCCTCGTCTGACGCCTTCGGGATCTTGAGGCGCGTAGTTGTGAAGCGTTGTATGAACTTGTGCGGGGTCACTCCATCCTGCTGCTTGATACGCCGCAGGTCGTTCACGGTGAGCGCGCGGTCGCGGGTACCTTGGAAGTTGGCGATGAAGCGTTTGCGCAGGCCATCCTAGGAGGTGATGGACGCCTCCGGGAGGTTGAGGAGCCAGGAGAGCGCGCCGCCTTTGAGCGCCATGGGGAACCAACACGCCATGACATTGTCGACTCCTCCAGTCGCCCGGATGCTCAGGGAATAGAGCTGTAGGAACTCGGCGGGATCCGAGGTGCCGTCGTAGCGAGGGGGTAGGTCGGGCTTGAACTTGCAAGGCCACGTGGTAGGATGGAGCTCTGGGGCGATGGCGAGGCACCCCGCCGGCTCGACAGGTGCTGTGTGTGCGGGCGGGGCCCGGTCTTGACGTTCCTGAGGGGCCTCCTCGAGCGGTGCCCGGTCGCGACGCTGGTTCGGCAGTGCGGGGAGCGCACGTGCGTCGACGCGCGGCTGGGGCACCACCTCACAGCTCACTTCATCTCTTGCCCTTGCCTGCGGCTCGCGGGGCTGGCCGCGCGGGCGTGCTTCACGCCTGAGCTCGGGGTCGGCGTCGCGTTGCGGAGGAGGTGGTGGCGCATCGTGGGCCACGGCGTCTGCCAGGGAAGGTCGGGGTCGAAATGAGTAGGAGAGCGCTGAAGCGTCGCCAGCAGCACTGACGAGCTCCGCGATGCGCCGAAGCCAGTCGTCGTAGCGGTCGGGGGCGGGGCGGTAGCGGAGCAGCTCGTTCGCCATGGCGAGCACGCCCGAACCACGCGCCGGCCCGGGCCGAACGTGGGAGGACGACCAGGTAGCAGGAACGATCGGCGGAGTTGCGGTTTGGCCGTCGCGTCGCGCGGTAACCAGCTGGGAGGAGTCTTGTTGTTCGTGGGCATCTGGGCCCGTGGCGGCGTTGGCCGCAGGCGAGGGTGACCAGCGTGCTTTTGCGTGGCCCACAGGCGCCGTCTGGGCGACGCGGGTAGCTCGGCGCTCGGCGCGGGCTCGGCGAGCATCAGACATCGAAACGGCGACGTGGGAGAAGATCTTGGCTTGAGGAAGACTCCGACACGCCCCCTACCTGGCACGCCAAATGTCGGATTTCGGGCTCCGCAAAACCCTTAAGATTCGAACACAGGGGCATGTGCGAAGATCCCCTGCAGCCTCGCCCAACCTAGCTCGCTACTCGATGGACCAAACGACGAACTCGCACGATGATGAGGAAGAAGATGAACACGGTAGTTTACCCAGGTTCGGGCTGCTGCGAAGCGTAATACCCTACTCCCGCTTTGGTGGATTGCCTCTCGAGGAGGAGTGGTGGATGAACTAGTACAGTGTTTCGGAGCCTCATGAGGGTGCTCCTGAGGTGTTCTTGGCCCTCCGTCGGCTTGGTGGTGGATGAGTGAATCGACTGGTTTCGGATCCCTCTCTACGGTGCAGCCTAGCCTCTATATATAGCGGTGGCCCGGGTTCTCTTCCCTTATCGCAATGGAGGGAAGGGATCCCACAACGGCCAATTTTGAAGGGGGACAGGAGTACATGGCCGCCCTGCCCAAAGGCGGTCTTCGCCTGCAAAGTGGGCTCGGCCATGACATCCGTCCTGCGGGGCTCGTGGTCATGGTCTTCTTGCACCGGAATGGAAACCTTTGGGGAGTGCTTTGGGAACCCGCGTACGTCCTTGCTCCCTTTGCACCAAAGGGGAAACTGCGCCGCCTGGCGCGCTGGCGTCCGCCTGTCCTTCCTTGCGTCATCTTTGACTCCTGAGGCCAGGATCCCTATAGAGATCTCCGCCGCTCCGGAGGGGGCCTGGGGAGGCCCACCCCCTGCCGGTCTTGGCGCCGTCCCTCCTCGCGAGCCTGGGGGCCTCGCGAGGGTCTTGTCTTGAGTGGAGCCACGCCAGGCCGTGCCTGGCTAACGAGGTGGGCCATGCCCTGGGCCGCAGGCAGGCAAGTCTGGGTACCCCCATTCCCAGAACGCCGACAGTTACCCGCCTTGATCAATTTAAAAATTGATGGTTCCGCGGGTTTATGTCTTTCAATTGCACCCAGGTATTATGTTCGGGCCGTGCGCGATGTTTGTTCCTCCGGCTCCACTTCAAACCCTTCATAAAAAAAATTAGTTTGTCCGCTTTTCATTCCCTCCAAGTAAAATTTAAAGTAGCCACGGCATTTCCTCAAACACCACCTAGGCCCCTCCCACCCCCAACCCCACACAACTCCCTCACTCGAACCCTAGCTACCTCGCCGTCGCCGCTGCCACCCCCGACCCCACTCCGCGTTCCACAGTCAACCTCTCCTGCTCTCCCTGTCCAGGTTACGAACCCATCTCTGTACCCTTGCCGCCCTGAATTTCTTAGATGGCGCCTGCTAAACACCCCCTTCCTCACAGATCCGCACTGATCCCCACCACATACTGTCGTAGCCTTATCCCAGCTACACTTGCAGGGGAGATCGAGGAGCGAATGGCCAAAAGGAGGTATATCACGGCCTTTCCAATGGACGATGCCGAGGTGGCCACCGAGGCTGCCGGGGAAGCTAACTCCCATGACGAGGTGCCCACCGGGATCGCCGGGGAAGCTGACTACGATGACGAGGTAGCCGCCGAGGCCGTAGAGGCCGCCGGGGAAGCTGACTACGATGACGAGGTGGCCGCCGGGGAAGCTATCCACGATGACGAGGTGGCCGCCGAGGCTGCCGGGAAAGCTGACTACAATGACGAGGTGGCCTCCGAGGCCGCCGGGAAATGTAAAGAGTACCAGGCTATGAGACAGCGGATTCCCGTATGGATGCATATCGACGCAGCCAGCTACGACGTCGAGCTCGTCGACAGTGACGGGGTGTCGCGGGCTATCTCACAGGTTAAGTGGCCCTACCAAGACCCCTCGGGTTCGACCCCCGTCGACCTCATGCAAGGCCCAGCTGCTGATCTACTCTGCTTCGCTCTCAAGAATTTGCCTTCCTTCATCTCCATGGAGCCTCTTTTGTTATTTATGAAAGACACGTTCTATGGCGCTGGCTCGGCATCGTCAGCTGCCAAGTCAGACCTCATCGACGACGCCGACGTCGACAACGGCACCCTATCCGTCTCTTCCAAGGGGAAAGAGCCCATCCGTGACATCAGGGAGGGTACCCTGCATCCCTGCTCTTCCAAGGGGAAGGAGCCCATCTGTGACAACAGGGAGCACACCAATAATCCGCGCTCTTCTAATGGGAATGAGCCCATCTGTGACAGCTGACGAAACCAATCTCATGTTAAATTACTTCACTCATGCTAAATGTATGGACTCTGCAGTTGAATTTCATCAATACCTGTCTCAAGAGCCATATATGGTTCATGTTAAACCTGGTGCAGTTAACACGTTCACTTTTTATTTCAGTTCTTTCGCATGTGATGTTCAGTTATACAATTTCATGTTTAAGCACCGGCTACGTTCTATGCAATTTCGACAGTACAGTTCGAATGACTGTTTTTGGTTGCTATCAAGCCTGTTGTAATGAGCATATGCCTTGTTTAACTGTTTATCCTAGATCGGTTGTTTGTACTGGGCATATGTCCTGGTTCAATTGCTATATAGTATGCCTTGTTTATTTCAGTTATTCACGTTGTGAAGTTCTATATCTGCAAGTATGCACTTTCCAGTTCAATTTCATCATACCAGTTTCAACGACCATATGTAGTTCCTGTTAAGCCTGGTGTAGTTACCACGCCCACTGTTTATTTCTGTTTTTTCACAATGTGATGTTCAGTTATACAATTTGATGTGTAAACACGAGCTACATTCTATGCAATTTCAACAGTACCACTATGAATGACTATATTTGGTTGCTGTTAAGCTTGTTGTAGTGAGCACAAGCCTTTCCATTTTTATGTAACTATAACTAGTGTGCTTAAACGTGCACAATACCAGTTAGAATGACTATATTTTGTTGTTGTTAAATGCTAAGCCTATTGCAGTTAACACGCATCTCCACTTATTATTAGCTTAGCTAGCGTGCTTAAACCTGCACACTGAAGCTATCATTTTGTGATCATGTTGTTTACAATACATATATTTGGTTGATGTTTAGCCTGTTAGTACTTAACATGCCTTTCGGTGTACTTACCCAGGACAATATCGGGAACACCTGTTGTTTTTCATCGAGGTTAGTTTCATCACATGGCTTATATATATACTCCATCCGCCCTAAAGTATAAGATGTTAATACATCAAATATGTGAGTATTTTGGATGTAATAAGATCTTATATACTGGGACAGGGAATACTGTACTACGTCATTTTGCAATTTCTGTTTACCTTCTAATACTAACTTGTTGCTTGTAGGTACATAGGTCACTGGTAAAGATCCGTGTGTCGACCCTTTTTGCATATGGGGCAATGAGATATTCATGAACCAGCATCAAGTGAGGAAACTTATAAAGGTTGTTAATAAAATGGGACAAAATATGGCAATTAAACTATTTCTTTACACCTTATCCAAGACAACAGTGAACTCCAGGATGGTAACTACGAACTCTGTACCCTTCTTTTTACTGTCCATAATGAGTTGTTAGCTTACAAATTTACAATGCCTGAATCTATTTTGTTTGTAGTGGTTCTCAAAGCAGTTTACTCAGGATTACCTCTCAAACTACATGATTGGTGGACGTGCAAACGTTAAAGTATATCTACCAGGCCATGATGACTACCTAGATGTCCTCATCAACACAGAGAAGGATGGGCTGTCCGCCATCACAACGGGCTGGCCTAGAGTCGTCCGTGCATTCTGCATGGAGGAGGACACAATATGGGCATTCCGCTTCACCTTGTACAACTGCCAGAGTGTCTTTCGCCTCTTCCTTTACCGTATTTAATACAAGTATGCAATCGTGGTTCATCATTATTTATCTGGTCCTAATGTAATTATTATTTCTTGATGTAATTCTTGAACATATGTACCTATGAATGGAATAATGCATTGGTTGTTGAAGCTATGTCTATATAAGATGGATATGAAAAATGCAATAGCCTACTATCAAATTCAAATCATGTAGAATTTTAAATTGTGGCTGTTAAAATAGCCGAAAAATATGCTATGCAGGTCATTACACCGCATACGGTTTGTAAAGCATAACGTGTGTGATATACCTCATGATTCGACACGTTTCAGAGAGAGAAATCGTGTGCCACAATGCAAACAATTGCCGTCCGTAAACCGTGTGTGATGTTAGACAATATCAGAAACGGTTAAGCAGACCTAAATGTTTTGTGGCAGTCTCCTTATCATACACGATTTATAATGTTTAACTGTTTGTTATGTCGTATGCATCCGACACGAGTATGACAGTTGGAGCGTTTGCGAATCTTCGTATATCGCAAACGACGCTGTAGGACAAAATGTGTGTGATTGTCTCCTTATCATACACACTTTACTATTATGAACTGTTTGTGATTCGGCACACATCGTAAACGCTGTGCTACAGAATTCCGCGTGCGATGTTAGTGTGATCTCACACGAGTTGCAAGGATGGGCCATATGGGAAGGGCGCCATATCTCAAACTGTTGACAGGTGACTCTCGTTTGTGATAGACACGGAAATCCCATACGCTTCGTTTTCCTAAATGTTTGCGTTCGTTGGCCTCCATCGCCGATGATTTTGCCGTGTCGTGTGGGATGGACCCCCCCTATCACCCACACAGGCAAGGCGATGGTTTACAACTACGTCGCGGAAAGGGGTTAAAAACCGTTTGTATAGCACGTCGCTGCACCAGTGTATGTGTCCCTTCTTACGACAAATATAGCAACATGTACTCCCCTTTTTCTTCTTCTTCTTCATTTTCTCAACTTGGGGAGAAATAACATGTTTCATCATGCATAGTGGCCATTCTTCAACATGAGGTTGAGCTTGAGATTGAGCTTGAGGACTCTTCCAATGTAGCTTCTCTTTATAAGCCCTTATCTTCAATGGACAAGATCTCACATGATGCCCAGCCTTTTTGCACTTAAAGCAAGAAATGTTGGACTCGTTCGTGGCTTGTTCTTGTCCCCTTTTCTTGTTCTTGGACTTCTTCTTATTGGAGTGATAAATATGTCCGTCATCACACTTTTCCAAGGCTTTCTTCAAACTAGTGACTTGGGCCTTGAGCTCATTAATTTCTTCTACATGGTTAGTTTCAACACTAGAAACAAGAGGACTAGTGGAAGTAGAAATTTCATGGTTAGAGCAACAAGACAAGGCGAGTAATTCATCATGAGTGGTAATAATATGAGAGGTGGATGAATTGCAAGGATTAGCACATGGTAATAAAGCATTTAGAGTAGATGTGCTAATGTTCACATAAGACTCACAAGATTTTACCTTGGTGACCATAGTCTCATGTGCTAACTTTAGCTCATTATGAGAGATTAGAAGATCCTCATGAGTGCTCGAGAGATTTTCATGACACTTTTCCAATTTCCCATAATTGCTTGTTAGCAAATCAAGTTGAGCATATAGCTCTACATTCTCCTTCAAAGTTGATGTTTCACATGAGGTAGAGTTAGATGCACCAGTATCATTGACAATATGAGAGGAGCAAGTAGCAATTAGAGACTTCTTATGAGTATATTGAAACTCCTCATGAATCTTAGAGAATTTGATGAGCTCTCCCTTGACATTATTGCATTCAAGGATAAGGAGATCAAAATCCTCTTTAAGTTTAGCATGAGCAATTTCAGTCTCTCCTTTTGAAGACCTTAAGTCTCTAAATGTTTGATGAACCTTATCAAGTTCATATTCAAGTTGTTCACTTTTAGCTTGCTCGTTAATAAATAAATCATTACATTTTTCAAAGTAAGCAAGAACATCTTGAAACCTTATATGAGCGTTATTTTTAGCTCTATGAAGAATTTTACCAATCTCATAGAGATTTTCAGCCAAGTCATCATCATCATCCTCATTACAAATATCATCGTTATCACTAAGAAAAGATGATACCTCGTCATTACCTCTTGCCATGAGGCACATGTGAATGATGGGGTTGATGATGATTCTCTTGGACAATAAGGTTCTTCATCAATCAAGAGTGCCTCATTTTTGTTGATTTCCTCTAAATGGTTAGTCATAGAACAACTAGAGGAAACCAAAGCATTTTGATCATGGCAACATGGGAGAGCAAGCATATCATCGCAAACATTTGTCAAGGAATTGTTAGGTGATATGCATGGACTATCAACACAATAATATATACTATTTGTGGTGCTAGATATGCCCAAGTCCATAGAAGATACAACACTAGTATCTACACAAGCAAGATCATTAATAATGAGCTTAACAGCATCATCACAAGTTGTTTCTTCACTCACCATGTCATTACCTTGTGGCACGCCACATGTCGGTGGAGTGGAAGATGTTGAAGTGTGCAAGTAATCGGAGGTGGAAGGAATGCAGAGCTCTTCATGATAATATTGTCTTCATCAAGATTGGACCCACCATATATATCTTTGAGTGTGGTCCAAACCTCATGAGCCGACTTGCAAGTTGAGATTGACTCAAACACTTCAAGGCTTATAGTTTGATGCATGGCAAGAGAGGCATAACAATCAAGATACATCTCATCTATAGATGGAGATGGATCATCCTTTCCAAAAGAAATCCCTACAAGAACAATTCGTAAAGAATTTGGACCCATGGCCCAAAGGTGACAAAGCATACGAATTCTCCACAAGTGATAATTTGTGCCATCAAAATCAAAGGTGTCATTGTGCACTAATCCATTAGTCAACATCGATACTCTCTAGGCGGTGAGGCCTAATAAGGAGAGACATTGCTCTGATACCAATTGAAAGGACCCCGATGTCGCCTAGAGGGGGGGTGAATAGGCGTTTTTTTAAAACTTCTACGGATTTGGCTTTATCCTAATGCGGAAACAAACTAAGAGGATACTTTTCAAGCACAAATCCTAAATATACTAGGCTTAACTAAGTGCACCAACAACTTAATCTAAATGAGGTGAGCACAACAATATTAGTAACAAGCACAAGTAAGTTACACAAACTTACTTGAGCAATATCACAAGATATGTATGACACAAGATAGCAAATCACACTAAACACAAGATATATCAATAGTAGCAAGTATGAATTGCGGGATATAGAGTGTAGGCCTAAATAATTAATCTTTAAAAGGAAATAGCCAACACAATATAATGAGGACAACAATATGTAGTGAATGTACGCTCAAGTAACCAAAGTAAACCACAAGTAAGGAGTTAGGATTAGGGATAACCGAAGTCACGGAGAATAGGATGTATCCCGATGTGCACTTCCTTGGAGGGAAGCTAGTCACCGTTAGAGAGGTGGATGTTACCACGAAGGCACACCAACGCCATGAAGGCTCACCCTATTCTCCTTGAGATATCACCACGAAGGCGATTCCCAACCACTAGTGGTAGTCCTTGAGGCGGCCTCCAAACCTTCACAAACTTTCCGGGGGATAAATCACAAGTTGATTCCTCACCAGAGCACTGCTACCGCCTAGGAGTCTCCAACCTCCAAGAGTAACAAGATCAAGGGGGGAATGCTCAAGACTTGCTCAAATGACGAATTCCTTTGGTCACAAGAGGGAGAGGGAGTGGATCTATCACTTGATTGGAAAATCTCTCAAGAACTCTCACTAATCTCTCCGGGATCTGAGATTTGGTGTAGGAGAAGTGAGAGGGAGCCACTTTGGTGTTCTAGGGTTCTTTTGGATTGAGTGGTCAACCCCTCCACGAAGTGGTGAAGGTGTAGATATAGTGTGGGTGAAAATATGGCCATTGTAGTGTAAGTGGCTGCGTCGGGTCTGACATCCGGGCCAAGGGCCGGACATCCGGCGACTGTGAAGTGTGCACACGAACAGAGAGATATGCTGTCATTGTACAGGGCCCGGACATCTGGCCAAAGTTGGGGCCCCAGACATCCGGCCAAGTACCGGACATCCGGGGGACACCACCAGCATTTCGACATGGTTTCTGGACATCGGCGGCCGGATATCCGGGGCATCCTCCTAGAAATCCGGCCCTCACAAAAACTGCAGGCGCCCCAATAGTAAAACATGCATAACTTTTTCATACGGACGCCGATTTTGATGATCGTGGGCTCGTTTTGAAGCTAGTGAAAAACTCTAGGTCCTCACATAGAGAACCACCCAAGCTAAGACAAAATGGAAGGTGCAAAGTATGCACATGTTAGATCATATACTTTGGGGAACCTAGTTGGCTATGTATTTCTTTGGTGTATAGGATAGGAGTGGAATTGTGTGTAGAAGATGTTAACTTGAGCAAGTCCATCATGAAACCCTTTGATCCCCTCTTAATGGTGCGGGATCCCTATAACTCAAGAATAATAAAATAGCTATACTAGATAGCCTCCGAAAATCCATTCTTGGGCATATATCCTTTTCGATGGTCGTTGATCCATGCAACTACAACCAAAGGAACTAATACCTTTGACATGAGCATTCCACTTAAGTTGATGTTGACATTTATTCTTGGCTCAAGATGGAAGCATAACATTGGTGAAGTCTTCAAGTAGCTCACACATACACAATGTGGGAATCCTTGCTTTGTATTCATCTTCACTTGTCCATCATGTGAACATCCACAAGCTTCAAGCATGTAATCCTTCGGGGTGGTTATCTTGAACTTGCCCTTGTCAACCATGATCATGATCACTTGATGTCACCATATCATGGACACTTGGAATCGCACTCTCTTGACGCGAGCCCATGAGGATAACCTAACCCTCATAAACATAGACAACACATAGTATGGGTTAGTACATAAAGTGTAATTGACAATTACTTACCATACCACAAGATGCCATGTGGTACATCATTTGTGCTTGTGTGATGGCCATCTTGGAGTTAAATCTTTGATCTTCATCTTGGTTAACATTTATCTTTGATCCATGATTAATCTTGATGTCTTGAAAGCTTTGTTAATCTCTTCACTATGCTTTATTGCTTCAAGACATGATCACCAATATCTAAATTCACCTTGGCAATATCAAGTTTCTACATGAATATCATAATGTCCATCACTTGCTCATGTTCATGCTCCAACATAGTATCTTGAGAGGCACTGTGAATTCTTTACTTGAATTACTTGCTTAAAGACATAACCATCCATGAGTCAACATATGAGCTCATCATGATCCTATCTTCAAGCCATATGTAGAATTATTCTCTTTAATCATTCTCTCAAGATCTTGATTCATCATGGTTCAACCCATAAGCTTAAGCATGACAACCTCTAAGATACTCAATGAACTCCATATAGATCACATCTTGTTTTTCACATGGATTTCATCTTGATCATATTGATTCAATCATTGACCTCAATCTTGATGAAACATCTTTACGTAGATGACATTCATTCCGAATTCATTCAATCTTCTTATTGCATTACCCATGGAACAAAATCCTTCAGTTCATCCAATATTCTTCATGCATTGCCAATGGGAATTTCCTTCAAATGTATATCTCAATGCAAACATTAGTCAATTAGGATTGTCATTAATTACCAAAACCACACATGGGGACTACATGCACATTCAACAAGGAAGACAACGTAATGAGTTATGGTTGTGTATATTTGCATAGAAGTTATATTGTTATGGATCCTCCAACATGTGGTGTTTTCTTAGGATCTTTTGCTAGCCAAAAATTCGTACTAAGTACAGATACTACTTGTGCAGCAAAAACCCTTAAACCCAGCTTCTTGCCATGAGTGTCCACCATACCTACCTATGGATTGAATAAGATCCTTCAAGTAAGTTGTCATCGGTGCAAAAAGGCAATAAAAATTGCTTCTAAATGTGTTTGATCATTTAGTGTAAGAGAAAATTGAGCATTGTATGAACTTGAGATGGCAAAGTAATAAAAGTGACGGACTGCATAATAAAGGTTGCTATAATAAGGGGCAATATAACGTGATGTTCTTTTGCATTAAGGGATTGTGCATACAAAACCAAAAAGCGCATGACAACCTCTACTTCCCTCTACAAAGGGCCTATCTTTTACCTTTCAGTATTTACTTTTATGCTAGAGTCAATAGTATGCATTCTCATGTCAACCTCAACTATTCCCTAGTTGGCAAGCATCATGTGGTGGGGAAAGATCTAGGCACATATGGCCAGTCAAATATATTTGATCATGACTTATTATTGTTGACAATTATCTCTATGATAAATGAGTTGGGAGGCGAAACATTAAGCCCCTATCTTTCTCTGTGTTCGATGGATGCCATTTGTTCTAAGAATATGCTTTGAGTACTAGCAGTCATAGAAGACTATATGATGATTGAGTATGTGGAGCTCTTACTTAGACTTTGTTGAGAATAAGTTGAATTGCAATTGTTTGGTGACAAAGAACATAGGTTGTTAAGTTTCAAGAGAATTCCTTGTTTGAACCATAACATGTGAATTGGTTGCTACTTTATCATGATGAGTTTTATGAGAAAGAGTTGTTGTTATGATGCTAGGAAAAGTGGTTGAAATTATCATTGATCAAACTTATGCACTATGCTAGCACTCACACTTCATAAATTATTTCTTTTATCATTTACCTACTCAAGGACGAGTAGGAATTAAGCTTGGGGATGCTGATACGTCTCCAACGTATCTATAATTTATGAAGTATTCATGCCATATTTACACCAATTTTATATGGTTTTGGTATGATTTGCATGGAACTAACCCGGACTGACGTTGTTTTCACTAGAACTACCGTGTTGTTGTTTTTTGTGCAGAAAAAAAAATTCTCCAATTGCAACGAAACTTTTTGATGATTTTTTTGGAACAAAAGAGGCACTAGAAGCTTCGTGGGAGGGCTAGAAGAGCCACAAAGTGGCCACAACCCACGAGGGCATGCCAGGCCCCTCTGGCGCACCCTGGTTTCTTATGGGCCCCTCGTGGCCCATCTTCGCGTGAAACCGACGCCCAAAAATCCTATATATTCAGAAACCCCAAAATTAACCCTAGATGAAAAGTTTCGCCGCCGCAACTCTGTGTATCGACGAAAAACCAATCTGGAGGCCTTTCAGTACCCTGCCGGAGAGGGTAGATTTTTTTTGGGCCTCCAAACGCAGAGTTTTGTAGGACAGTAGCAATTTTCCCTCAAGTGGATGACCTAAGGTTTATCAATCCGTGGGAGGTGTAGGATGAAGATGGTCTCTCTCGAACAACCCTGCAATCAAATACAAGAAATCTCTTGTGTCCCCAACACACCCAATACAATGGCAAATTGTATAGGTGCACTAGTTCGGCGAAGAGATGGTGATACACGTGCAACATGGATGGTAGTTATAGGTTTTTGTAATCTGAGAATATAAAAACAGCAAGGTAACAAATAGTAAACAGCGAGCAAAACATTGTATAAATGCTTGGAAACAAGGCCTAGGGTCCGTACTTTCGCTAATGCAATCTATCAACAATGCTAATATAATTGGATCACATAACCATCCCTCTACGTGCAACGAACAATCACTCCAAAGTTCTTATCTAGCGGAGAACATAAGAAGAAATTGTTTGTAGGGTATGAAACCACCTTAAAGTTATCCTTTCCTATCGATCTATTCAAGAGTTCGTACTTAGATAACATCAAGTTATCCTTTCTGTTCGATCTATCTAAGAGTTTGTACTAGAATAACACCATATGATACGCATCAACCAACTCTAATGTCACCTAGATACTCCAATGTCACCACAAGTATCCATGAGTTAATTATACGATACGCATCAAACAATTTAAGATTCATAATACTCAATCCAACACAAAGAACTTCAAAGAGTACCCCCAAGATTTCTATCGGAGAAAGTAGGACAAGAATGTGTATCAACCCCTATGCATAGATTACCCCAATGTCACCGCGGGAATCCGCAAGTTGAGTACCAAAACATATATCAAGTGAATCAATAGAACACCCCATCGTCACCATGGGTATCCGCATGCAAGACATATATCAAGTGTTCTCAAATCCATAAAAGTATTCAATCCGGTAACGAAATCTCAAAGGGACAACTCAATTCATCACAACTAGATAGAGAGAGAAACACATCATATGATCCGACTATATTAACAAAGCCCGTCATACATCAAGATCGTGACATCTCAAGAACATGAGAGAGAGATTGAACACATAACTACTAGTACATACCCTCAGCCCCGAGGGTGGACTACTCCCTCCTCATCATGGCCTCCGCCGGGATGATGAAGATGGCCACCGGAGATGGATTCCCCTCTCCGGCAGGGTACTGGAACGTCTCCAGATTGGTTTTTCATCGATACAGAGAGTTGCGGCGGCAGAGCGGAGAGTCTAGGGTTATTTCTGATGGTTTCTGTATTTATAGGATTTTTGAGCGTCGGTTTCACGCGAAGATGGACCACGAGGTGCCCAGCACCCACAAGGGCACGAGTAGGGGGTCTGGCGCGCCCTGGTGGGTGTTGGCCACCCTGGGCCCCCTCTTCTGGTGTTCTTTGGCCCATCTTCTTTCTTCTGGTCCGTAAAAAATCCACAAAAATCCCCGTAGTGTTTTGTCTCCGTTTGGTACTAATTTTCTACGAAGTAAAAAACAAGCAAAAACAGCAACTGACACTTTGGCACTATGTCAATAGGTTAGTCCCAAAAAATGATATAAAGTTGTAATAAAATGATTGTAAAACATCCAAGAATGACAATATAACAACATGGAACAAGCAAAAATTATAGATACGTTGGAGACGTATCAGCATCCCCAAGCTTAATTCGTACTCGTCCTCGAGTAGGTAAATGATAAAAACAGAATTTTTGATGTGGAATACTGCCTAACATGTTCATCATATTCTTTTCTTTTGTATAGCATGGACATTTGGACTTGTAAATGATTCAAAGCAATAGTCTAGTTTTAACATAATGACTTCGATACTCAAGCATGTCAACAAGCAACCATGTCTTTCAAAATATCAACACTAAAGAAAGTTATCCCTAGCCCGTCATGCTCAATCATTGATCCATTCATGAAACACACTCAAATATTATCTATGCCCAATACTCAAGTACGATCATAGTACCCCCTAGTTGGTGCTTATAAGAGAAGATGGAGACTAAAAGCAAAAAATGAAAATTGCATAAAGTAAATAGATAGGCCCTTCGTAGAGGGAAGTAGGGATTTGTAGAGGTGCCAGAGCTCAAAGTTTTAAATTGAGAGAGAAAAATATTTTGGGTGGCATGCTTTTCCTGTCAACGAAAACGACAAAGTAGCTCACAATACTTTCCATGCTAGATATATCATAGGCGGTTCCCAAACAGAAAATAAAGTTTATTCCTTTTTCAACCAAACTTTCACTTTCCATGGCGGGACGTATCCACGGTTGCCTTCCGTACCAACACTTTCCAAGGAATTTACTATTTGACAACATAAAGTAAATATTTTTTCTTTTTCATTTTGGATGCACAAGTAGTATTTCTACTTAGTACAAATGAAGGCTAGCAAAAAGATTGGGAAGCAACCAAACCAAGAAACGAAAAATCGCATAAGTGAGCATTGAACATAACTAACATCGAATCATGCACCACAAGTAGGATGTAACTTCATTGCATAACTATTGACTTTCGTGCATGCATAGGGAATCACAAACCTTAACACCAATATTCCTACTAAGCATAATTACTCACTAACATGACTCACATATTACTATCATCACGTTTCAAAACTATTACAAGGAATCAAGTTTAATTTGTCCAATGATCTTCATGAAAGTTTTTATTATATCCTCCTTGGATATCTATCACTTTGGGACTAGTTTCATATATTGCCATTGCTTTTTGGCAAGCTCAAACAAATTTAAGTGAAGCACATGAGCATAAAGACTTCATCTCTCAAAAATGTATAAGTGAAGCATGAGAGGATTTCTTCAAAAATTTCTAAGCACACCGTGCTCAAAAAGAGAAAAGTGAAGCACTAGAGCAAATGACAAGCTACTCTCACAAGATATAAGTGAAGATCAATGAGTAGTCAAACAATTAAGTAGCTATGTGAGGACTCTCTCTCTCAATAAAGATTTTCAGATCTAAGTATTTTATTCAAACAGCAAACTAAACAAAAATAGAACTCCAAGAATAGCAAGCATCATGTGAACGAATAAAAAATTTAGGCTCAACATAGGCTAACCGATAGTTGACGCAGAGAGGTGGGATGCGTAGCATCCCCAAGCTTAGATGCTTGAGACTTCTTGAAATATTTACTTGGGGTGCCTTGGGAATCCCCAATCTTTAGCTTTTGTATCTCGTTCAATCCTCTCATATCCCAGTTTCACATATTCTCAAAAACTTCATCCACACAAAACTCGAAAAGAACTCGTGAGATAGGTTAGTACACATAGTAATAAATCAACTCTTTATGTACTTCCAAGACAAGTTGCACAATAATTTCCAAACATCATCTACTGTTTACTATCGTTTCCACAATTTATATCTACCAATATAGGCTATGGAAACTATAGGACAAGTAGATAACAAAACTATGACAGCAATCTGTCCAAACAGAATAGTCTGTAGCAATCTATTAAACTAGTGTACTTATGTAACTCAAAAATTTATGAAAAATTAGGACATGCTAAGGAATTTATATGAAAACACTGTGTAAAAATTTCAGAAACTTTCCACGTGCCAGTAAAATATCAAAATTCAAACACTGCCGCAAAAGTTTCTGTTTTTACACAGCACACATCAAACATGCAATGCAAGCATCCCTAGGCAATTCTTGGAACTTTATTGAAATAAAAGACACAAAACATGATTAATACAGTAGCTTAATCATGTGAACACACAAAAACAGAAAGGAAAAGTGTTGGGTTGTCTCCCAACAAGTGCTTTTCTTGAATGCCTTTTAGCTAGGCATATTGATTTCAATGATGATCACATAGGAATAATAATTGAAACATGCAAAAGAGCATCATGAATCTCATGAAAAACACATTTAAGTCTAACCCACTTCCTATGCATAGGGGTTTTGTGATCAAACAATTTATGGGAGCAAGAATCAACTAGCATAGGAAGTCAAAACAAGCATAACATCAAAACTTTGAACACATAGGGAGGAAACTTGATATTATTGCAATTCCTACAAGCATATTGAAAGCACATTTGCTCCCTTGGTGGTTTTGGTAATTAATAACAACATATATGTCATTGAACTAATGTTTCCACTAAGCATATTTCAGGAAAAGTTCAATGATAGGGATGGCAAAAGGATTGTGGATAACCCCAAGATGCAAGGAAATAGATTGGCAAAGCTTCAAGCAAGAGGACTCTACATTTTACTTTGTGAGAAATCACCTTGAGTCCATAGGAAAGCCAATACTATTAAAAGTGGGTAAGGTACTGTTGGTGAACAAAATGCTCATACGTGCACAAGTGATATTCACCAAAAACACCCACAAGCTCTTCCACAAAAGTCTGTCCAAAGTCAAATATCCAAAATCGGTGCAACCAACACTTTCCACTCGGTGCCACCGATTCCCAAATTCAGACAGACCCATGCCAAACCCTAGCACATCGGTGCAACCGATTCCACTTCGGTGCCACCGAGTTTGGGTTGCCAACTTTCTGTTACCTCGATTCACAAAATCGTTACCACCGAGTTTGTTGGATCGGCGTCACCGAGTTGCGCAATCTGACCGTTGGTCACCTTATCGGTACCACCGAGAATTATATATCGGTCTCACCGAGATTCAAAAGTTACTGCCTTTTGGTCACTTCAGTACCCCCGAGTTTCACACATCGGTGTCACCGAGTTGGTCACTTTAGGTGTAACGGTTGGATTTTTGGGGATGCCTATATATACCCCTTCACCACCAACCACTCGAAAGAGAAGCACTCAGAACTATTCCATACTTGCCGCATCATATTTTCTGAGAGAGAGCCACCTACTCATGTGTTGATATCAAGCCATTCCACTCTATCCATATGAATCTTGATCTCTAGCCTCCCCAAGTTGCTTTCCACCAAATCAATCTCTTCCACCAAGCAAAATCTGTGAGAGAGTGATTGTGTGTTGAAGAGTCTATCATCTTGAAGCACAAGAGCAAGGAGTTCATCGACATTGCCGAGCCTATTACCTTTTGGAGGGTGGTGCATCCTAGATTGGTTAGGTGTCGCTTGGGAGCCTCCTACTTCGTGTTGTGGAGTTGAACCAAGAAGTTTGTACGGGCAAGGAGATCGCCTACTTCGTGAAGATCTACCCATAGTGAGGCTAGTCCTTCATGGAGGGAAGCCGTTATGAAATAGTCAAGGTTGCTACTTTGTGGACCCTTATGGGTAGAGCCCTCCGTAGACTCTCGCGACCGTTACCCTCCGTGGGTTGAAGACTCCATAAACGTGGACGTACGATAGCACCACCTATCGAAACCACGGGAAAAATCTTCGTGTCTACAAATTGCATTTGATCTTCCTCCCTACCCTCTACTATACATGCTTGTTGTTACTTTCCGCTGCTATACTCTTAGACATGCATGTGTAGGGTGTACTTGACTTGCTATCAATGCTAAAATCTGCCAACTCTTAAAATTGGGAAAAGGTAGGATTTTTATTTGGTCAAGTAGTCTAATCACCCCCCTCTAGACATACTTTCGGTCCTAGAAGTGGTATCAGAGCTTTGGTCTCCATTGCATTGGACTCACAACCTAGGAGAGTATGGCGTCTCGTGAGGGAAATTATCACCGCAGAGGTCTGTTGGCGTAACCCCGTGGTGAGACCCGCCCAGGTGGGGCCGGGTCATACCGTTGGCGGCTTAACGACAAGGCTTAGCATAAGCTTATTCAATGGGCCTGGAGGCCCGGAGCCAGAAGACGAGATGTAACCCGGAGGCTTAAGCCACCGGTGGCGGCTTGTTAGACAAGGCATGTGTAGTTAGAGGTGAGGTCGGTTATCAAGTATAACCCGGCCCAGACTCTTGTAAGCCCACGGCCTTGACCTGAGTATATAAAGGCGGGTTACCTGGCGGCTTAGGCCATGAAACAACTCATCGATAGCTAGGTCAAGCGAACTCGCTCCCTTGTAATCGATACCCAATCAATACAACACAAAGCAGGACGTAGGCTTTTACCTCTTTCCGAGGGGCCGAACCTCGGTAACCCTTGTCTCCCGATTCCAACCAACCCCTTCGAGCTCACCGCCTTAGTGATGGCCTCAAACCTAAGTCCTTTCACGGGGACATCTGTCGTGACAAAACCATTTCAGTTGGCGCCCACCGTGGGGCATTCACTCGGTGGTGTGGAGTTCTCGAAGGGCTCTTGTTGACACACGAACGCGTCATGCGTACCCTCGACGCCGGGGGTGATGCACCGCAGCTCACGTCGAGGGAGGCCTGCCGGAAGCGCGATACGCAAGACAATCCGGCCGGCGCTTTTGAGACCCGAAACTCCACACTCCCGGGAGGGACCCCGTTAGGGAGCACGGCGGCAATGGGCTGCCCTAGGTTGATTCGCTCGCCCCTAGGGCCTCGGAGTTCGCAGCTCTCCAACACGAAGAACGACGAAGAACGAGGAAGAAGATACGAGGGTAGGAGACAAAGCGTAGGTGAAAAAGTAGTATAGATTGATTTGTTTGATTGTGTGTTTTTTCAGTCGGCCATCACCTCTTCTATTTAAGAGGGGGTTGGACTTCCCGTACAAGTCATGGATTCATCTTTCCTTACAAAGTATCAAAAACACTAGCCAAATTCGGACTCCTCAAAAACCTGCCCGAATCTGCGCGACGGTAAGCGGTAGTACCGCTCTGGTCAAGCGGTAGTACCGCTACAAGCGGTAATACCGCTCTGAGTATAGCTGTGTACCACGCTACTACCGAGTAAGGGTCTCGGGATACTAGAAGAATTTTCGTAAGCGGTGGTAGGCGCGGTAGTAAAACACGGTAGTACCGCTCAAGCGGTATTACCGCTCTGGAGGGCGGTAGTACCGCTCCAGAGGTTGTCTTGATGGCCTGGCTTACGTCTCCTCGCGTCCATCTTGATCTTCGGTCTTCGACGGGCCGTCGCCTTCCTGGGAGTACCATCAGGATATCTTGCCGGGTCGCCTTGCCGGGTCATCTTCTTGCCGGATCGCCTCCTTGCCGGGCTGCCTCCTTGCCGGATCACCTCCTTGCCGGGCTGTCTCCTTGCCGGGCCGTTTCCTTGCCGGATCTCCTGCCGGGTAATCCCCTTGCCGGATCGTCTCCTCGCCGGGTCATCTCCTTGCCGGATTGTCTCCTCGCCGGGTCATCTTCTTGCTGGATCGTCTCCTTGCTGGGTCATCTTCAACCCCTGTTTGGGCCTCCACTAAAATCGGCAAGCATTCAAAATCGACAAGCCAAACCGGCAAGCCTTCAGCTCGAGCGGTAAGATTTCACCGGCAAGCCTTTCATGCCGGAAATGTGAGTTTTCTCATATAGAAGACTTCTCCGCTTGAGTCCACCTTTACTGTATTTTGCACCGTGCCAAAATCGGGTGTCAACACATGCCCCCCTGTTTTTCGGCAAAGCTTGCATGCCGAAAAATAATTTGCATTGGGCTTGTTCTAAGGACGATGTCAACACTCCATCGGCCATTAATATGTGCTTAGGGCAATAATCATATATCGGCCATTGCCTATTTAGGCTTCTTGCCACACACTTGGGTGGTACTTCTTCAAATATTTGCCATTGAGAGCTCGAGGTAGCAATGTTCCTTGCATGGATTCCACCAAATATGAATTTCCGGGAACTATTCTTGCAATCTTGAAAGGACCTTCCCAACTTGGAGACCACTTCCCGAATTTTCTGTCCTTTGAACCAATCGGTAGAATCACCTTCCACACAAGATCACCAATCTGAAAATTCTTCAACTTGACCTTCTTATTGTAGGCTCTTACTACCCTCAACTTGTCTCTCTCTATGGCCTTTAATGCAGCCAAACGCTTATCGGCAACCTCGTCAATATTATCCATCATCAAGTTATAAAAGTCCACTGCCGATAAATCATTTTGTTTGGCTATTCTCAAAGCATTCAAATTAACTTCCACCGGTAAAACGGCCTCTTGACCATATACAAGCTCATATGGACTTACCTTCGTCGCACCATGCCTTGAGATTCTATGCACCCACGAAGCCTCGGACAATAATTCATGCCATCTCCTTGGATTATCTTCAATCTTCTTCTTGATGAGCTTGATCAAAATTTTATTGCTAGACTCAGCTTGTCCATTGGCTTGAGCATAATACGGGGAGGAATTGAGCAACTTTATCTTATATGATTCGGCAAATTCTCTAACCTGATGTGACATGAAAGATGAACCTTGATCCGTAGTTAATGTTTGCGGAATACCGAATCTATGAATAATGTGCTCACTTATGAATTGAATTACCTCCGTATGTGTCATATTCTTGAGAGGTACTGCTTCAGACCATTTAGTAAAATAATCAGTTGCCACCAACACGAACCGATGCCCCTTTGAAGAGGAAGGATGAATTTCTCCAATAAAGTCTAATCCCCAACCTCTAAAAGGCCACGGCTTGATAATAGGATGTAACATAGCAGCGGGAGCCAACTGAATATCACCAAACTTTTGACAAGCTTCACATCCTTTATAATACCTGAAGCAATCGTTGATCATCGTCGGCCAATAAAATCCAGCACGTCGTAATAACAACTTCATCTTGGGGGCCGACTGATGAGTGCCGCAAATTCCTTCATGAACCTCTCCCATAGCAATTCTCGCTTGGTCTCCGTCCAAACACTTCAAGAGAACATCTTCAACCGTTCGGCAATAAAGACCATCGTCTCTCATTGTATATTTGAAAGCCATGCGCCGAACAGCCATGTCCACCCTTCCACTCAGATTGCACAAGTAATCAATAATGGGCTTCCTCCAGTCATGACTTTCATCTGCACTAGATTTATTGTCAGTGACCGAATCAGTGGGCTCTGGTTCGGTCTCTCCTATGTTAGCAAGACAAGACATCGGCTTTAGAGAGATATGAAACATGCCATGATCGACATGATAGCCGGATGCTTGTTGTGCCAACTCGTTTGCTCTCCAATTATCATGTCTAGATATATGAGCAATGCTAAAATGATCCAAAGTAGAAATTATATCTAGACATTTATCAAGATAATGATTAAGTGATTCGTCTAAACATTGAAAAACTTTGGATACTTGTTGTACTACTAATAACGAATCACCAAAAGCCTCAATATGTGTAGCACCTATAGCAAGCAACATCTCTAAGCCGAATAACAATGCTTCATATTCGGCTTCATTATTTGTGCAAAAATATTCTAAGCGGCATGAGGCTTCAAAAACAGCACCATGAGGAGATATATAAGTAATACCAACACCTTGGCCGTTACTACAAACTGAACCATCAAAATATAATCTCCATGGTACTAACGAGACAAGGTTTATATTAATATCTTGCTTGTCATTAATCCGATGCTCAACGATAAAATTAGCAACAATTTGGCCTTTCATGGATTTTAGAGACTCATAAGCCAAATCATACTCAATTAAAGCATAAGCCCATTTACAAATTCTACCACTAAGAATTGGTCTATGCAACATGTATTTAATGACATCGGTTTGACAAGCTACTATGCAAGCACTTGGTACTAGATAATGTCTCAATTTTGTGCAAGCATAGTACAAGCATAAGCATAATTTTTCAATAAATTTATACCTTGTCTCGGCATCCAATAGGCGTCGGCTCAAATAAGTGATAGCATGCTCTCTTCCTTCGGTTTCTTGAGTGAAAACAGCTCCAATAACGCCATCCTCGGCTGCAATGTAAAGTCCAAAGGGCTCTCTATGCTTGGGCGCCTTCATCACCGGAGGAGTGCACAAATAATTCTTAATCATATCAAATGCTTCTTGCTGTTTCGTCCCCCAAGTAAAGTCAACATCATTCTTCAACCGAAGGATATGAGTAAATGCATCAACCTTCCCTAACAAATTAGCTATGAACCTCCTCAAATAACTGACCTTGCCAAGGAATTTTTGCATATCTCTCTTGCATGTTGGAGCCTCCACTTTTTGTATAGCTTCTATCTTTTTGGGATCAATCTCTATGCCATCTTCATGAATAATGAAACCCAAAAACTTACCAGCCGACACGCCAAACGCACACTTCAAAGGATTCATCTTCAGCCCATATTTCTTCATCCTCTCAAAAGCTAAACGCAAATCGGCTAAGTGAGATTCAAAAACATCCGATTTGACAACAATATCATCAATATAGACTTCAAGTATAACACCGAGTAAATCATGAAAGATCAAATTCATAGCCCTTTGATATGTGGCGCCAGCATTCTTCAATCCAAAGGTCATCACTGTCCACTCAAATAATCCAAGGAAACCGGGGCACCGGAAAGCCGTTTTGGACATGTCCTCTTCGGCCAAGAAAATTTGGTTGTACCCCGCATTGCCATCAAGAAAGCTAATAACCTTATGTCCAGAAGCATCATTAATAAGCATGTCAGCTATAGGCATAGGATACTCATCTTTGGGCGTAGCTCTATTCAAATCTCTGAAATCAATGCACACCCTCAACTTGCCGGAGCCTTTCTTTTCCACTGGCACAATATTAGAAATCCACTCGGCGTACCTGCAAGGTCTAATAAAATTAGCTTTAAGCAAACGACCGATCTCTTCCTTGATCCGGTCATATATTTTTGGATTGAACTTCCTAGCCGATTGTTTATACGGTCTAAAACCGGCTTTTATAGGTAACCGATGTTCCACTAGCTCTCGGCTTAAACCTGGTATCTCATGAGATTCCCATGCAAAGCAACAAATATATTCTTTCAATAGCTCGATTATCTTGACTTTACAATCGTCTTTCAAATTTTTTTTTACATATGTCGGCCTAGGAATTGAGCCATCTCCAATATCTACTTCTTCTAATGGATCGGCCGATGTAAAACCTTGTCCAAGTTTATCCATATCACCTAACTCCTCTATAGACTCATACATATCGTTCCCTTTGGACCGATATTCTGCAAGCCGCTTTTGTAACCACTCAGAGTTCGGATCCATTTAAATACGTCATACCTTGGAGCCGATTTCCACCAACCGGCTTTAAAGAAACGGGTACAAAACCACTCTTGGTGGCGCTGAGAAAGTCAAACTCTAATAAGTCCCGTCCCGTCAAGCAAGCAGCATTGGGGTGTTGCCAATCCACCAGTGTATCAGCTAAAGCAACGCAAGCCGAATTATCCGCATGAACGATCTCCACTTCATCATCAACCCATTGAATTAAAAATTGGTGCATAGTGGATGGCACACATTGGTTTGCATGAACCCAATCACGGCCTAGAATGACGTTGTAGTTACCTTGCACCTCGGCGACAAAGAATGCAGTAGCCAAAGTTTTGCTTCCAACCGTAAGCTCCACGTAAATCACACCTTTAGCTTCGGTTTTCTCTTTGCCTTCAAATCCATTGAGCATCATATTGGTCTTCATCAATCCTTCATCAGGCAAACCCAATTTCTTGAATACTGAATAGGGCATGAGATTCACCACAGCACCACCATCAACAAGCATTCGAGTAATTGGTGATCCATTGATATGGCCCCTGAGGTACAACGGTTTCAAGTGTGTCACTGGTTCTTTTGGCTTCTCAAATATTGCATTCTTAGGGCCAAAATCCAGCTGAGCCACCTCCCCTTCTTCATCTATAGCACGAAACTCAGTGGGTAAGTAAAACACCATGTTGATATCCATACCTCCATGCACCGGTGTAGGCTCACGATCCACCATATCTTCCTTCTCCTCGGGCGTGTCTATTGGTTCTGAAATTTGTTCGAGCGAAGCGGAATCAATAGGCGCCGCGGACGATTTAATAACAGTGGCATCGTCCTCCTTTGGTGGTACAGGCACTGATGTGACAGATGTAGAGACTACCGCACTTTGTATTTGCTTAGGCACCCATACTTGTTTTGTAGGTACCATGGGCCGAATGTCATTGAACCAGTTATCCCTTTGCTTTTCGGCCTCCTATTCAGCCATCTCATGATTTCTCATCCTCTGTAGTTTTCTCTTTTGTGTTTTTGTCAGCCCTGGAGGACACCACTTAGGTTGCATATATTTTGGATCTTTAAACTTGGACTTGCTTGTGCTAGCTTCATGATCATTAGCCGAGTGCTTTGGTGCGATAGCAAGTATTGGCTCAGTAGGGTTGTTCCGCACAGTCGGCTGTTGTATGGCGAATGTCTCAGTGCCCAAGATGAGTGAGTCGGCATCAACCTTTTCTTTGCCCTTTCCAGACTCGACCGCTGCACTTGACGTTTTGGCACGCCACACTTGCTTGTTGGTTATTTCTTGATTATTCTGCATTGGCCGATTGACCCCATTGTTCAAACGGCCTCGTGTGGGATAATAAAACTTCTCACGCATAGGCCTCCTTGGTTCTGCCCATCCTGGATGAAAAGCATAAGGGGCCATTGGGGGCTGCTCCCATCCTCCATTGAATCCTCCCATGTAGTATGGTGCATAGGGAGGTGGCGCCATCCACGGTCCTGGCGCACATGACCCATATGGTCTTGTGTGATGCTGAAATTCCTGTCTTGGCGGTGATCTTGGGCGCTTCAAGTTTGATGACCGGTTAGAGCTAGAACCGGCTGCTTGATTAGCATACTTGGACAGCAACATATCAAAAGTTGGCTTGATTTTCTTGCGCTGCACTTTGGCTTCATTCATCTTCCACTTGCCAACTTCCGGACTCTTGGGCTTGACAAACTTAACACAGGTATTCTCTTGCTCTTGCAGTTGCCTCCCAAGTGCAGGATTCTTCACGGTGATCTTGATTATCTCTCCACCATCAGGTTGTTTATCAAGCACAACTTGCCTTCCCAAGATCTTGTCGCCATCTCTGTTTTTCCTGGGCTCACCAATGACAACATTAGTTTTATTAGCGGATTCGGCCACCTCCGGCCGAATGAGTAACTTTTTCCCCTCCAAATCCAGAGTATTCATTGGGAAGGGCTGCTTATCCACTTGAATTTCAGAAAAGTTCAATCGTCCGTCATTAATGGCCGATTGTATCTGTCGTCGGAAAACATTGCAATCATTAGTTGCATGAGAAAAAGAATTATGATACTTGCAATAAGCACGCCGTTTCAGCTCTTCAAACGGCGGTAAAGTATGAGATATTCTAATAATCTTAGCTTGTAGCAAAGCATCAAATATTCTACCACATTTAGCAATGTTAAAAGTAAACTTCATCTCATCATCACGATTCTTATGAATCGGCTTTAGATCATGACAAGTAAAAGGTTTGGCCTTCGAGGGCCAAACAAATTCAGCAGCATAAATATCACCCTCATCGTCCGAATGATCACTATCATAATCAATCATATTCATCTTTGGACGATCTGTTTTATATCTATGCACTTCTTTGAGGTCCTTGCTTCGGCTTTCATGAGCCAAAGCCCTTTGTAAGACTTGGTTGATACTTATAAACTCATAGCCTTCTAGATTTTCTCTAATTTGAGTTCTCAAACCATTAAGCACAAGATCTGCCAAGTCTCTCTCGGTTATCACTAAACTATAGCACCGGTTTTTTGTCTCTCTAAATCTCTTAACGTAATCGGAGACCGATTCATCGTGCTTCTGCTTAACCGATGTAAGATGTGACAACTTAAGTTCATTGTCGCCGCTATAAAAATGATCATGAAATTTTTCTCTAGTTGTGACCAAACACGAATAGATCCATGTGGCAAAGAAGAAAACCATGAAAATGCAGTACCAGTTAACGACAAAGGAAATAAACGCACTTTCAATTCATTTATCGAGCCTGCTTCACCCAATTGTGCTAGGTATTGGCTAACATGCTCCCATGTGGTTTTCGTGCCCTCTCCATTGAACTTAACAAAATCTGGAATTTTATATCCTTGGCGGCCCGGAATTGCGTCAAAGTACTCAGGATACGGCTTTTGATAAATCCGATTCCTAGGTAATTCAACGCCAAAATTCTCTCGAAGCGTTTTAGCCATCTCCTCTCTAAAATTAGCTAAAGCATCGTCCATAGTAGACGATGGAGCTTGTGGCAATGGCATAGGAGGATTAGGGTTAGCAACTATGGGTGTAAATTGTGGCATGTTGGCCGAACCATAGTTCGGCGATGATCTAGCAATGTTTCCGCCTATCGGTAAGGTTTGGTTCGGCGTTGCCACCGAACTCTGCATATTCATGAAAGGATTAAGCGGTGCAGCCACAATTTGATTGGTATGGGTGGGAAAATAATTCATCGGCATGGGGGGCGCCGATGAGATAGGCAAGGCTGAATTAGGGTTTCCCATACTAGCAGGCATATTAGGCATATTCTTCTGAGCATTATTATTTTCTAAGAAAGCTTGATAGATCAGATTATTGCTATCAGAAATACGGCTCTCAATTTCAGCCAATTGCTCAGGAGAAAAGGTAGTACTTACAGAAGGTTTAACCTGATCGGCTTGAAGAGGAGGGAACTTGATTTCTCCAACCGGAGTGATATTGCCTTGGCGGTCCTTCTTGAAGTTTCCAAGGAACTCCTGCAACTCCTTCTCTTCACGCGCCTTCTTGTACTCCTCATAAGCTTGGCGATGCTCGGCCGATAACTCCTCCAGATTGGGCTTGATGATGTTATCGGCGTCAACTTCCGAGGGATTGGGAAGATTGGACATGATGGATGATGATGATGATGGATCAAAGGTCCCCAGCGGAGTCGCCAAAAAGTGTGTTGACACACGAACGCGTCACGCGTACCCTCGACGCCGGGGGTGATGCACCGCAGCTCACGTCGAGGGAGGCCTGCCGGAAGCGCGATACGCAAGACAATCCGGCTGGCGCTTTTGAGACCCGAAACCCCACACTCCCGGGAGGGACCCCGTCAGGGAGCACGGCGGCAATGGGCTGCCCTAGGTCGATTCGCTCGCCCCTAGGGCCTCGGAGTTCGCAGCTCTCCAACATGAAGAACGACGAAGAACGAGGAAGAAGATACGAGGGTAGGAGACAAAGCGTAGGTGAAAAAGTAGTATAGACTGATTTGTTCGATTGTGTGTTTTTTCAATCGGCCATCACCTCTTCTATTTAAGAGGGGGTTGGACTTCCCGTACAAGTCATGGATTCATCTTTCCTTACAAAGTATCAAAAACACTAGCCAAATTCAGACTCCTCAAAAACCTGCCCAAATCTGCGTGACGGTAAGCGGTAGTACCGCTCTGGTCAAGCAGTAGTACCGCTACAAGCGGTAATACCGCTCTGAGTATAGCTGAGTACCGCGCTACTACCGAGTAAGGGTCTCGGGATACTAGAAGAATTTTCGTAAGCGGTGGTAGGCACGGTAGTAAAACACGGAAGTACCGCTCAAGCGGTATTACCGCTCTGGAGGGCGGTAGTACCGCTCTAGAGGCTGTGTTGATGGGCTGGCTTACGTCTCCTCGCGTCCATCTTGATCTTCGGTCTTCGACGGGCCAGCGCCTTCCCGGGAGTACCATCAGGATATCTTGCCGGGTCGCCTTGTCGGGTCATCTTCTTGCCGGATCGCCTCCTTGCTGGGCTGCCTCCTTGCTGGATCACCTCCTTGCCGGGCTGTCTCCTTGCCGGGCCGTTTCCTTGCCGGATCTCCTGTCGGGTCATCCCCTTGCCGGATCGTCTCCTCGCCGGGTCGTCTCCTTGCCGGATCGTCTCCTCGCCGGGTCATCTTCTTGCCGGATCGTCTCCTTGCCGGGTCATCTTCAACCCCTGTTTGGGCCTCCACTGAAATCGGCAAGCATTCAAAATCGACAAGCCAAACCGGCAAGCCTTCTGCTTGAGCGGTAAGATTTCACCGGCAAGCCTTTCATGCCGGAAATGTGAATTTTCTCGTATAGAAGACTTCTTCGCTTGAGTCCACCTTTACTGTATTTTGCACCATGCCAAAATCGGGTGTTAACAGCTCTCTCCCAGGGATCGAGGGATACGCCATTGGCAGGATGACCAAGAGTCGCCGCGGCAAGCTCTACATCGACGACGCTGGCTGGGGCCCCGAGGCCGACTCAATCGAGTACGGGCATCGGGTCCCCTTCGGCGGAATTCACGTCTTCATCGGCAAGATCGGCGGATGTAAACCCGGGCCGGACATCTGCACCGACATCGTCGAGCTGGCCCGGTGCACGCAACCCGCCCGGGTTAACCCGGGCCAGAAGCGCGTCTTCGTCGGCTTTACCCAAGGCACGGAACTTGAAGGCTCCATGTCACGGGAGGAAACCCTCATTTGCTCAGAGGATGGATCCTCGAGCGGGGAGGCGAAATCAATCTACCAGCTTCACGACGGTGGGCTTGGGGGCTACGTCGAGGGCTACCCTGAGCCAGAGTACCATGAGCCAGAATACTATGAGCCGCCGAGCTGCGCCGCTGTCTTCATGGCAGGATCAGCACAGGCCCCTGGTAGCACGGCTGCTGGTGCGACCGGGTCTGGATCTGGCAGGCCGCCGGCTCAAGTTTTGCTGGATCTGATTAACGAGCTTACAACTCTGATGGGAACCGAGGTCATGGTCGAAAACCAAGCAGCCCATAACACGGAGATCACGAGGTTGAAGGATCAGTTGGCCAGAGTCCAAGAGGAAAACAATGCACTGAAGGCTCAGATGGATACTGAGTCGGAGCGCCTTAGGGCGGAAGCTTTTCGCCTTGAACTAGAGCAGCAGACCGTAGCGGTGGTTCAGTGGATGAGGCATCAATCCTGTTTGCCGGATCAATATGAGGCCAGGAATCTTTTTAGCACGCCAGGGATGGGATGGAATGCACCTCTGACCGTAACCCGGACGGCGAAAGTACCTGGGAGCAGGGTGGCGGTTCAGCATCGGCAGTCAAACCCGCCCCGCAGGAACTAGACCCCGCCACAGTCTTTTCCGACACTGCCCGGTCATTATTCTAACCCGGCGGAGAACATGGTGGCAGCGGCGGTCAGACTCGGCACGATCTCCATTCCTGATGGGACGCCTTTTGCGGAGGAAGTACGGAACGCCATTGGATACTTGCAGACAGCGGTAGCACAGCGGGAGAAGTATACTTACAGCCGGAGTCGCGTGCACTCAACCCCCATCCCGAGCCGTAGCTACAGCCGGCGCTTAGAGTCTCCTGCGATCTCTAGCAGTGAGCGACATCGAAACCCGGCGCGAGATGATCAGCCGGCTCTTGATGCTCAGGCGCTGGTGGATCGGGCGAGAGCGCAGCGAGAGGCGACAGCGTTGGCAGTTGCGGCGGCTTATCAAGAACCCACAGTAGCACCTTCTGTTTTGGTAGGAGCCGGGGTAACCTCCAGGTCTGTAGGAGTGCCGTGCTTAGTGCCAGCTTTACGAAATGAACGCCTGCTGAAGGACTTGAAGGATCCTCGCAAGGTGCCCAATTATACTGCTGATCTGCCCTGGGAAGCTTGGATCGAGAGTTATGAACTAGCCATGGAGATGTTAGACGTCAGTGATGCAGTCTGCGCCAAGTATTTCATTATGATGTTGGAAGGGCCAGCTCGCACGTGGTTGAAGGGTTTGCCACCTAACACCATTAATTCCTGGGCCGAGTTGAAGGCGAAGTTCATCAAGAATTTTCAAGGAACGTCAAAGCAGGCCATGACGATTGTGGACTTAGATCATTGCGTGCAGCGTGAGGATGAGTCGGCCCATCATTGGGTCCGGCGAGTCTCAACCATCATCCACTCTTCTGATAACATTACGGCGGTTCAAGCGGTCCTGATTCTGGAGAAGAATTGCCGCTTTGTGCCCCTGAAGTAGAAGCTTGGCCGGCTCAAATGTTCATGCCAGGACATGGGGGAACTCATGGCGGCTCTTACTAAGTATACAGACTCGGACAGCACGAAGGACCCTGGATCCGATGATGAGAAATTGGCCAAGGGTAAGAAGAATAACAATGGCAAGAGTCAACTGCAGAACGGGGGAGAAAATAGCAATAATGGCAACGGCGGAAAGCGGAAGCACCCGGACAGCGGGTCAGATTTGGTGGCCAACACTAGTGCTGGAGGAAACCGTGGCAAGGGCAATGGTAAGCCGCCTTTCGGTAAAAACAAGCCTGTCAATATGGAGGCGATGTTGAATGCTCCTTGCCCGAAACATAGTCTTCCAGATAAGCCATCCACTCATGCCTGGAGGGATTGTTGGATCATGCGGGAGTTTTGGAATTACAACGTTAAACAGCATCAAGGTGGCGGTGGTGGATCGTCTGGCGGATCAAGATCCGGCCCTCCTGGGTCCGTCTTTGGTACGGGCGGCTCAGGGTCTGGCTATCAACGCCAAGGCAACCATGGAGGTAATAACAAACAGTCTGGCAATGGAGGTCAGCAATAAAACAATCAATCTGGGTATCAGAGTAACCCAAAGCAGCTTAGTGGAGGCCAGTATCATGTTTTCACAACAAGCCTCGACAAGCGAGATCAGAAGGTGCGCAAGCGGGCGGTTAATGCGGTCATGCCGGCTCTCCCGCAATATTTGAAGTGGTCCGAGTATGACATAACTTGGAGCAGGGAGGATCACCTGCTGCGCGTGGATAACCCGGGGCAGTTGGCTTTGGTAGTCGCCCCCCAAGTAGGAGGATATGTGTTCACCAAGGTGCTTATGGATGGTGGCAGCAGCATCAACATCATGTACTAGGACACGTTCCGCCGGATGAACTTGCTTGACAAGGATCTTAAACCATCTTCAACGGTTTTTCACAGTGTGGTGCCTGGAAAGTCGGCTTACCCAGTTGGAAAATTTTCTCTAGAGGTAGCTTTTGGCGATGAATTCAACTACAGGGTGGAGTCTTTGTGGTTTGTGGTGGTCAAGATCAAGAGCCCGTACCACGCTTTGTTCGGACGGCCGGCTTACGCCAAGTTCATGGCTAGGCCTTGCTATGTCTACTTACAGCTTAAGATGCCCGGGTTAAAAGGAACGATTACAGTGCATGGTGATCGGAAGATTGCTCTTGAGTGTGAGGAAGGCGATGCAGCATATGCAGAGTCGAGTTGTGTTGAGGCAGAACTCAAGTTTTATAAGGAGAATGTTGACCCGGCAGATATGACCCCGCTAAAGAAGCCTAGCACGGAATCTGAGCCACCCCTCAAGTTTGTGGCAGAAGATACCAAGCTAGTGGATTTCACTCCTAGCGACTCATCGCAACAGTTCACTATTGGGGCCAATATGGATCCCAAATAGGAAAGCGCGCTCATCAAATTCATCCGTGAGAATCGGGACATCTTTGCATGGAAGCCTTCTGACATGTCGGGTGTACCGAGAGAATTCGCTGAGCACCACCTTAATGTGGATCCCAAGTTTAAGCCGGTCAAACAGTTCCTCCGTCGCTTCAATGAGGGGAGGCGTAAGGCTATTGGGGAAGAGGTGGCCCGGCTCTTGGCAGCAGGGTTCATCGTGGAAGTTTTTCACCCGGAATGGTTAGCTAACCCAGTGTTGGTACTCAAGAAGAACGACACGTGGCGCATGTGCGTGGATTACACGGATCTTAATAAGGCGTGTCCGGTTGACCCGTTTGCTCTCCCTCGTATCGATCAAATCATTGATGCAACAGCGGGTTGTGAGAGTCTATGCTTCCTAGATGCTTATTCAGGTTATCATCAGATCAAGATGGCAGTCAAAGACCAAGAGAAGACGTCTTTCATTACGCCTTTTGGAGCTTTCTGCTATGTGTCTATGCCTTTTGGGCTCAAGAGTGCCCAAGCGACTTACCAGCGCTGTGTGCAGAACTGTCTTCATGGTCAAATTGGGCGCAATGTTCATGCTTATCTGGATGATATTGTGGTCAAGTCAAGGAAGAAGGAAACTCTGCTGGCTGATTTGAAGGAAACCTTTGATAATCTGCGGGTTTACAAGATGATGCTTAACCCGCCAAAGTGTGTATTCGGTGTACCTGCAGTCAAGCTCTTGGGTTTCTTGGTCTCTGAGCGTGGCATTGAGGCTAACCCGGACAAGATAAAGGCTATCACCTCCTTGTCTAAGCCGGCATGCATTAATGATGTTCAGCGTCTGGCAGATCGTATTGCTACCTTGACCCAGATCATAAGCCGCCTGGGTGAGAAAGCTATTCCTCTGTATCAGATGATGAAGAAGACAGACAATTTCGGCTGGAGTGATGCGGCTAATGAGGCGTTTGAGGCGCTCAAAAAGCAGTTGGCTGAGCCGCCCGTTTTGGCTGCTCCCGTGGAAAAGGAGCCTCTGCTCTTATATGTTGCGGCTAACAACAGGGCTGTCAGTGCTGCAGTTGTGGTCGAGCGCAAGGAGGCGGGTAAAGAGTACCCAGTTCAGCGGCCAGTTTACTATGTCAGTGAGGTCTTGACGGAGTCTAAGCAAAGATATCCACATTGGCAAAAGCTGGTGCTTGGAGTGTTCATGGCCAATCGCAAGCTGAAGCATTACTTTCTTGGGCACCCGATCACAGTGGTCAGCTCTGCCCCTTTGGGAGATATCATTCAAAACAGAGAAGCTACTGGTAGGATTGCCAAGTGGGCAATTGAGCTTGGGCCTCTTAATCTGAAATATGTGCCCCGGACGGCTGTAAAATCTCAAGCCCTGGTGGATTTTATCAATGACTGGACAGAGTGTCAAATACCTGAGGAGAAGCCGGACAATACCTATTGGACGATTCACTTTGATATTTCCAGGCAACTAGAAGGCTCGGGGGCCGGAGTTGTTCTAACTTCCCCACGAGGTGACAAATTCTGTTATATTTTAAGGCTAATGTTTCCTTGTACTAACAATGCAGCGGAATATGAGGCTTTGCTTCACGGGCTCCATGTGTCCAAGGAGATGAATTTGAGCCGGGTCAGATGTCTTGGCGACTCAGACCTGGTGGCTCAGCAAGTCTCTGGCACGTGGGATTCTAAAGACCCTCGCATGGCGGCTTATCGTCAGGCGGTTGATGTTATTACCGGCCATTTTAAGGGCTATCAGGTGGATCATATTGATCGACGGAAGAATGAGGCGGCTGACGCATTATCAAGGTTGGGGTCTCAGCATAAGCCGGTACCGCCTAATGTGTTCCTGGACGTCTTGCATCACCCGTCGGTCAAGTTACCATCGGAGGAGGATTTGGCTATATCTGACCCAAAAGGGCAATTGGTGGCGGCTCTCCGTGCAATTCCTGATTGGACGTTGCCTTATTTGGCATATTTGACCCACGGCGAGTTACCTCAAGATGAAAATCTGGCACGGCAAATCATAAGGCGGTCTAAGTCTATGACTATTGTCAATGGCGAGTTACACCGGCGCAGTGTGACTGGTGTCTTTCAGCATTGTGTTTCTCCGGATGAGGGCCGTGAGATCTTGCAAGAAATCCATGCCGGCGACTGTGGTCATCACGCCGGGTCAAAATCTTTAGTGTCCAAGGCCTTTCGACACGGTTTCTAATGGTTAACAGCTCATAAAGATGTGGCGGGTGCCAGAAATTTGGGCGACGTGCCCATGTGCCGGCTCAAGAGTTACGGATGATTCCAATCACCTGGCCTTTTGCAGTCTGGGGGCTTGATATGGTAGGGCCTTTTAAAAGGTCTAAAGACAAGAAGACCCACCTCTTGGTGGCGGTTGACAAGTTTACTAAGTGGGTTGAAGCTGAGCCGGTTAGCAAGTTTGATGCCGCAACAGCAGTTCAGTTCATCAAAAAGCTGATTTTTCGGTTTGGTTATCCTCATAGCATTATCACTGATAATGGCACAAACTTGTCTAAAGGGGCTATGAAGGAGTTTTGTGATGGTGAGCATATCCGCCTCGATGTATCTTCTGTGGCTCACCCACAGTCTAATGGTCAAGCTGAGCATGCTAACCAGGAAATTTTGAGAGGTATAAAACCCCGGCTTATGGTTCCTTTGGAGCACACACCGGGTTGTTGGGTGGAGGAGTTGCCGTCTGTTCTTTGGACCATAAGAACCACCCCCAACAGGTCTACTGGCTATACGCCTTTCTTTATGGTCTATGGTGCAGAAGCTGTTCTCCCCAGTGATATCCATCATGACTCGCCCAGAGTGGTGGCTTATGTGGAAACTGATAACGAGGCGGCGCGTCAGGATGCTTTGGATGCCTTCTACGAAGAGCGGGATCTTGTAGCAGCTCGGTCGGCGATTTACCAACAAGACCTGCGTCGCTATCATAGCCGCATGGGTCAAGACCCGGACGTTCCAAGAAGGCGACTTAGTACTCCGGCTGATTCAAGACCAGTCAGATATGCATAAGTTATCACCTCCTTGGGAAGGACCATTTGTGATCAGCAGGAATCTCAACAATGGTTCCTATTATCTCATTGATGCACGGGAGAGTGACAAGTCTCGCACTTCTGGTGAAGAGACCAAGAGGCCGTGGAATATTGCTCACCTTTGGCCATACTATACTTGAGCCGCCGGTCCGGCTCTTATCAATGTACATATTCCTGTCATTGCATATACCATCTTTTATGATATAATAAAGTTGGCATCCCCATGATTAGGGGCCTCTTCCGTTTTTTCCGCACTAAAATTCGTGCAAAGGAGTTGATCCTTCATCAGCTCACTTGGGGGCTTCCAACCCATTGGGTTTCGCTTTCATACCCTCTTGGCCAGGCTTTATATGCCATGTTCAACTTAAACCTGCCTGTTTGCAACTTGCTACTCCGCCATGTGACCCGCCGAACTCTTGACAGTTAATCTTGCTAAGAGACCCTGAACTTTTATAAGTTATTCTCGCACAAAGACCCTGAACTTGTCAAGGTTTAAACGGCGGCTTTTGTCATGAGAGAGCCGGCTTACAGTGAGCTAGGATAAACTCGCCTTGTCTGCCGTAATCCCTCCGCTATGTGGCCCGTTCGTACTCTTAGCAATGTCAATCTTTTAAAGACCCTGAACTTGCTAAGGTTTAAACGACGGATTTATGTCACGCGAGAGCCCGCTTACGAGGTTTTTAGGCTTTATGCCTAGTTTCTTCAGAAACAATACAATTTTTTTTCATAAAAAACAAGAGTTATCTTCTCCTGATGCGCCTTTAAAGCCGGCTTATAGGACAAGAGGTATACAAGTTACTTGTTTTTTTGCAGGTGCTCTTATGATAAGATTCTAAGTTTTGGATAATTCCGGCTTGGTATTGCTCATGGAGCTTAACCCGCGCGGCGACTCAAGGCAGTCAGACGATTATATATCAAGACAAATTTGATAAGTCGCCGGAATATGGACTGAAAGGAGTTCAAACAGTGCATCAAAAGCACAAGAGCAGGCGGTTAAATGTTTCCTACTGCTATTACAAGGCTATCAAAAAGCCCAAAATCTGCGGACTTCAAAGTTTTTGTAGCAAACTTTAACCCGGCGTATTAACAAAGCCGGGTTACCTTCACATGAAGTCAGTTATTCACCTAACTTGTTGCCGGGTCATCCTGCGCCGGGTCTTCGGTCTCCCGGATCTGGAGGGTGTCCACATCCCAGTTGCAGTTTGTTAAGGCCTCGAATTTGGCTTCATCGTGCATGATTGGAGATGGGTCAACATCAGGAGGGAAGAGGTGCTTACGGCGTTGAGGAATTAGGTTTTTCTCTTCAAAAGTGGGCCCTCGAACTCGTTTGTTCTCCTCAGAGTAAGCCGCTTGATAAGACGACAGATGAGCTTCTGCGGCCAGCCGGCTTGCCAAAACTCGGGACGCCCTCATACAGCGGGTGTAGTCATCTTGGGTGAACTGCGAGCCATCGTCCTTCAGCTGCGGAAATCAATCCATCATCTCGGCCGGGTTAAGCTCGGGCGCGTAAGCCAGTGACCGGCTCAAAGCAGCCATGGCGCCCTTGCGGGCGGCTGATCTCTTCAGCTCCTCTATTTGATTCGGAATAGTGGAGAGGACTTCAAGCACACCTTTCATAAACCTTGGGACGCCCTTCTCGGTAATCACTGCTTTTATGGTGAAGAGTGATCCGGCATAGAGTTGTTCAGTAAGAGAGTATAAAGCCTTGAGCTTCAACAGGCTGTTATCTGAAAGCTGGCGGCTCCATTCACCTACAAGCAAGACAAATCTTATAAGCCGCCTGAAAGGACTTTAGGGAATTACTTTTTTGAACATTGAAGGTTGAGAATACTTACCAAACACGGCTCCAATCATACAAGATATCAGGCCTTTCAGCTTACTCAGCTCGTCAGCCACCGTTTTGAGATGACCTTCTGCGTCGTCAGCACACTTGGTCAGGGCGGCTTGGCTCGTTTCAGCGGCTTTTTTGAGTGATTTGAGCTCAGCCTTGATAACGTCCAGCTCCGTCAAGGCGATTTGATACTTGGCGTCAGTTTCTGCTCGGCCTTTCTGTTGCAGTGCCAGATTCTTCTTCAGGTCTGACACAGACGACTCAGCGGCATTCAAAGATTCTTGCACAGGACAAGTCACCACAGAGCAAGTTTGTTTGTTTTAAGCCGCTTGTCCGGCTCATACCGATTTATGTCAAAGTTTGGCACAATTGTTACAAGTCCCAAGCAGATTGCAAGCAATATACTTGACACTTGGGGGCTAATGTATCTTAGCCCTTTCTTATAGAACCGGCTCCTTATTGGTATAATGACCTGGCCCTTGGGGGCTACACTTGGCTCTTAGTCTATGATTGAGTGCCGACTCATTATTGGCATAATGACCCGGCCCTTGGGGGCTACAATTGGTTCTTAATCTATGGCTGAGCGCCGGCTTATTGATGACCCACAAGTATAGGGGATCTATCGTAGTCCTTTCGATAAGTAAGAGTGTCGAACCCAACGAGGAGCAGAAGGAAATGACAAGTAGTTTTCAGTAAGGTATTCTCTAGAAGCACTAAAATTATTGATAACAGATAGTTTTGTTATAAGATAATTCGTAACGGATAGCAAGTAACAAATGTAGCAAAGGTGCAGCAAGGTGGCTCAATCCTTTTTGTAGCAAAGGACAAGCCTGGACAAACTCTTATATAAAAGCAAAGCGCTCCCGAGGACACATGGGAATTTCTGTCAAGCTAGTTTTCATCATGCTCATATGATCGCGTTCGTCACTTTGATAATTTGATATGTGGGTGGACTGCTGCTTGGGTGCTGCCCTTACTTGGATAAGCCTCCCACTTATGATTAACATCTCTCGCAAGCATCCGCAACTATGAAAAAGGAATTAAGATAAATCTAACCATAGCATGAAACATATGGATCCAAATTAGCCCCTTACGAAGCAACGCATAAACTAGGGTTTAAGCTTCTGTCACTCTAGCAACCCATCATCTACTTATTACTTCCCAATGCCTTCCCCTAGGCCCAAATAATGGTGAAGTGTCATGCAGTCGACGTTCACATAACACCACTAGAGGAGAGACAACATACATCTCATCAAAATATCGAACGAATACCAAATTCACATGATTACTTATAACAAGACTTATCCCATGTCCTCAGGAACAAACGCAACTACTCACAAAGCATATTCATGTTCATAATCAGAGGAGTATTAATCATCATTAAGGATCTGAAGATATGATCTTCCACCAAGTAAACCAACTAGCATCAACTACAAGGAGTAATCAACACTACTAGCAACCCACAGGTACCAATATGAGGTTTTGAGACAGAGATCGGATACAAGAGATGAACTAGGGTTTGGAGAGGAGATGGTGCTAGTGAATATGTTGATGGAGATTGACCCCCTCTCGATGAGAGGATCGTTGGTGATGATGATGGCTTCGATATCCCCCTCCGGGAGGGAAGTTTCCCCGGCAGAACAGCTCTGCCGGAGCCCTAGATTCCTTCTGCCCAGGTTCCGCCTTGAGATGGCGGTGCTTCGTCCCCAAAGCTCGCTTATGATTTTTTCCAGGTCAAAACCCTCCATATAGCATAAGATGGGCACCGGAGGCCTGCCAGGGGGCCCACAAGCCACAGGGGCGCGCCCTGGGGGTAGGGCGCGCCCCCCAGGCTTGTGGCCTCCGAGTGGGACCCCTCTGGTATTTCTTTCACCCAATATTTTTTATATATTCCAAAATAATTCTTCGTAACTTTTCAGGACTTTTGGAGTTGTGCAGAATAGGTCTCTCATATTTGCTCCTTTTCCAGTCCAGAATTCTAGCTGCCGGCATTCTCCCTCTTCATGTAAACCTTGTAAAATAAGAGAGAAAAGGCATAAGTATTGTACCAGCATGACCAAGGAAACTTCTTATACCTTTGATATCCGTGGGACACGACATTTTTTCAATAGCATCAACTTTAGCTTTATCCACCTCAATACCTCTTTCGGAGATTTTGTGTCCCAAGACAATGCCCTCATTAACCATAAAGTGGCACTTCTCCCAATTCAAGACAAGATTAGTTTCTTCACATCTCTGCAAAACTCGATCAAGGTTGCTCAAGCTGTCATCAAAAGAAGTTCCGTAAACAGAGAAATCATCCATGAAAACCTCAACAATCTTTTCACAAAAGTCAGAGAATATGGCAGTCATACATCTTTGAAAGGTAGCAGGTGCATTGTATAAACCAAAAGGCATACGTCTATAAGCAAAGGTACCGAAAGGACAAGTAAAAGTGGTCTTCTCTTGGTCCTCTTTTGACACAGGTATTTGAGAAAAACTAGAATAACCATCTAGAAAGTAAAAGTGTGTGTGTTTGGACAGTCTTTCTAGCATTTGATCAATAAAAGGTAGAGGGTAATGATCTTTCCTAGTAGCCTTATTTAATTTCCTAAAATCAATTACCATTCTATATCCTGTAACAATTCTTTGCGGGATCAATTCATTTTTATCATTAGGAACAACGGTAATACCTCCCTTCTTAGGGACACAATGAACGGGACTAACCCATGTACTATCAGCAATAGGATAAATTATACCTGCCTCCAGAAGCTTTAACATTTCATTTCTTACCACTTCTTTCATTTTAGGATTTAACCGTCGTTGGTGATCAACAACTGGTTTAGCATCAGGCTCCATATTAATTTTATGCTGACATAGAGTGGGGCTAATGCCCTTAAGATCATCAAGAGTATATCCAATAGCAGCACGGTGCTTCCTCAGAGTTTTCAATAATCTCTTTTCTTCATGCTCTGAAAGGTTAGCACTAATAATAACAGGATATATCTTCTTTTCATCAAGAGAAGCGTATTTCAAAGTATCCGGTAATTGTTTAAGCTCAAACACGGGATCACCCTTGGGTGGAGGAGGATCCCCAAGTATTTCAATAGGCAAGTTGTGTTTCAAAATAGGATGCTGATCAAAGAAAATATTATCTATTTCATTCCTTTCGTTCATATGCATATCGTTTTCATGGTCTAGCAAATATTGTTCTAAGGGATCAGTAGGAGGCACAGCAATAGAAGCAAGACCAATAATTTCATCCTTACTAGGCAATTCTTTATCATGGGGTTGTCTACAAAATTTGAAGAAATTGAACTCATGAGACACATCCCCAAAACTTACAGTAATAGTTTCTTTATCACAATCTATCTTAGCATTAACAGTATTCAAGAAAGGTCTACCAAATATAATGGGACAAAAATCATCTTGTGGGGAACCAAGAACAAGAAAATCAGTAGGATATTTTATTTTCCCACACAAGACTTCAACATCTCTAACAATCCCAACTGGTGCTATAGTATCTCTATTAGCAAGCTTAATGGTAACATCAATTTCTTCTAATTCAGCTGGTGCAATATCATTCATAATTTCTTGATATAAGGTAAAGGGAATTGCACTCACACTAGCACCCACATCACATAAGCCATGATAACAATGATCTCCTATTTTAACAGAAACAACAGGCATGCCAACAATAGGTCTATGTTTATCTTTAGTATCAGGTCTAGCAATTCTAGCAACTTCATCACAGAAATGAATAACATGCCCATCAATATTATCAACCAAGAGATCTTTAACCATAGCAATACTAGGTTCATCTTTGAATTGTTCAGGGGGTGTAGGTGTTCTAGTATAACTCTTACGAACCACAATTGAAGCTTTAGCACGTTCCTTTATTCTAACAGGAAAAGGTGGTTTCTCAATATAAGCAGCAGGAATAACAGGATCAACATTATAAATAATAGTTTCTTCTTGAACTTTAATAGGATCAAATACTTTCACTTCAATGTGAGGATGATATTTAAACCACTTCTCCTTAGGGAGATCAACATGAGCAGCAAAAGATTGACAGAAAGAAGCTACTATCTCAGAGTCAAGTCCATATTTAGTGCTAAAATCATGAAAAGCATCGGTGTCTATAAAGGATTTAACACAATCAAACTTAAGGTTTATACCTGACTCTTTACCTTCGTCGAGTTCCCAATCTTTAGAGTTGCGTTTAATTCTTTCCAATAAATCCCATTTGAATTCAATATCCTTCTTCATAAAGGAACCAGTACAAGAAGTATCGAGCATGGATTGATCATTACGAGAAAGCCGAGCATAAAAATTCTGAATAATAATTTCTCTTGAGAGCTCATGATTGGGGCATGAATATAACATTGACTTAAGCCTCCCCCAAGCTTGAGCGATACTTTCTCCTTCACGAGGCAAAAAATTATAAATATAATTCCGAACACGATGAACCAGATGCATAGGATAAAACTTCTGATGATATTCCAATTTCAATCGGTTGTAGTTCCATGATCCAATATCATCACATAGCCTATACCATGTCAATGCCTTCTCCTTCAGAGATAAAGGAAAGACCTTCTTCTTGACATCATCCTCGGGCAAACCTGCAAGCTTAAATAATCCACAAACTTCATCCACATAGATCAGATGCGCTTCACTCCCCGGCAATGGCACCAGAAAAGAGTCTTGATGACCCACAAGTATATGGGATCTATCGTAGTCCTTTCAATAAGTAAGAGTGTCGAACCCAACGAGGAGCAGAAGGAAATGACAAGCGGTTTTCAGTAAGGTATTCTCTGCAAGCACTAAAATTATCGGAACCGATAGTTTTGTGATAAGATAATTCGTAATGGATAGCAAGTAACAAATGTAGCAAAGGTGCATCAAGGTGGCCCAATCCTTTTTGTAGCAAAGGACAAGCCTGGACAAACTCTTATATAAAGCAAAGCGCTCCCGAGGACACATGGGAATTTCTGTCAAGCTAGTTTTCATCATGTTCATATGATTCGCGTTCGTTACTTTGATAATTTGATATGTGGGTGGACCGGTGCTTGGGTACTGCCCTTACTTGGACAAGCCTCCCACTTATGATTAACCTCTCTCGCAAGCATCCGCAACTACGAAAAAGGAATTAAGATAAATCTAACCATAGCGTGAAACATATGGATCCAAATCAGCCCCTTACGAAGCAACGCATAAACTAGGGTTTAAGCTTCTGTCACTCTAGGAACCCATCATCTACTTATTACTTACCAATGCCTTCCCCTAGGCCCAAATAATGGTGAAGTGTCATGTAGTCGACATTCACATAACACCACTAGAGGAGAGACAACATACATCTCATCAAAATATCGAACGAATACCAAATTCACATGATTACTTATAACAAGATTTATCCCATGTCCTCAGGAACAAACGTAACTACTCACAAAGCATATTCATGTTCATAATCAGAGGAGTATTAATTATCATTAAGGATCTGAACATATGATATTCCACCAAGTAAACCAACTAGCATCAACTACAAGGAGTAATCAACACTACTAGCAACCCACAGGTACCAATCTGAGGTTTTGTGACAGAGATCGGATACAAGAGATGAACTAGGGTTTGGAGAGGAGATGGTGCTGGTGAAGATGTTGATGGAGATTGACCCTCTCTCGATAAGAGGATCATTGGTGATGACGATGGCTTCGATTTCCCCCTCCGGGAGGGAAGTTTCCCCGGCAGAACAACTCCGTCGGAGCCCTAGATTAGTTCTGCCCAGGTTCCGCCTCGAGACGGCGGCGCTTTGTCCCCAAAGCTCTCTTATGATTTTTTCCAGGTCAAAACCCTCCATATAGCAGAAGATGGGCACCGGAGGCCTGCCAGGGGCCCACAAGCCACAGGGGTGCGCCCGGGGGGGTAGGGCGCGCCCCCCCAAGCTTGTGGCCTCCTGGTGGGTCCCCTATGGTATTTTTTTCGCCCAATATTTTTTATATATTTCAAAATACTTCTCCGTAACTTTTCAAGACTTTTGGAGTTGTGCAGAATAGGTCTCTCATATTTGCTCCTTTTCTAGTCCAGAATTCCAGCTGCCGGCATTCTCCCTCTTCATGTAAACCTTGTAAAATAAGAGAGAAAAGGCATAAGTATTGTACCATAATGTGTAATAACAGCCCATAATGCAATAAATATCAATATAAAAGCATAATGCAAAATGGACGTATCACTTATTACTAAGATAAAGACCCGACTGACCTTTTGAGAGGTAAGCCGGCCCTTGGGGCTGCAAGATGTTTCATCAAAGGTTTGCAAATGATGGGAGGCCCGGCTGACCTTTTGAGAGGTAAACCGGCTCTTGGGGGCTGCATAGGTATACATAGAGAGGCAAGGAAAAGTGGAGTACCTTGTATTTTTTCTTCATCATACCAACCAAGTTGGCTTCCATGTCCCGGCTTGCAGACAGACGGCTCAGATAGCCAGAGTGTAGCTCATCAGCAGTAAGCTTTTCGAGGTTAGGGAGTTCAAATTGAATATCTCCTTCCTTGAAATGAGCCACCTCATCCTCGCTGGTATGCTTTGATAATATCTTTGAAGGAGCCGGAGATTTGTAACCCGCCCCAGTGATAGTAACTTCTTCATGGGAAGCCATGTTTTCAGCTGTCGGCTGGGGGCTAGGCGGCTTAGGATCAGCTTCTAGATGAGCCTCAGGAGCCTCAATATCCATATCCACCGGCTCATTTTGCTGGGGAGCTTCTTCACGGACATCTTTGTTAGCCTCAGGCGGCTCAATATGAGCCTCATGGGTGCTAGGCTTTTGGTTCGCCGACTCTGAAGCTTCAGGAGTGGTGGATGACCCACCTACCTTCCTCCATTTGGCTTGAGCCCTATAAGCAAAGGAGAAATTGCATATTAGTAAGCAAGGATAAGCTATTAACGCACGGAGGGGGATATAAAAACACCTACCCCAGGTTGACAATAAGAGGAGGCAGCTTGGAGGCAGTTGAGTCACCGGAAGAAGGGGGTGAATCCTGAAATGTTATCATTAACAAATATAAGTAAGTTGCAACACAAGGTTAGCATGCAGAAGAAATAAGTTCAAGGCAAGAAAGTACCTCAGTGCGCCATTTGCGAGGAGCCGGTTCATTTGGTAAGCCGGCTAAGAGATCCTCAGAGCCGGTGCTCCGGGTCTGACGTCTGATATCATCTTGCTGTTTCTACAAAACAAAATTGGGATCCAAGTGAGCAAAAGGGCGAGAACATTTTACCTTCCGTACAGCCCGCCGTATTCTCTTTACTGGTGAAAGTTCCGAGTCGGAAGAGATAATGGTTACCTCTGCAACATCAGCATGACTTGTCTCTGCTTCCTCCTGTGAGTAATCATTGTCAATGAGTTGCATAAAGAGAAAGCCAAGGGGGTCAAGTTCTACCTCTGAATCATCCAGACAGAATAATTCTTTGGTTGATTGCTTCTTCTTACTACGAGCCGGCCCTTTAGTTTTGGTCGCCTTCGGGACTTTGCTTTTCTTCTTGAGAGAAGGGAGTAATTGTTTCTTCTAGAAAGAAGAGCCGGCCTGCGTATGATAAAACGCATTGGCAGAAGGGTTAACAAATTATGCAAAGTACAGCATTAAGAGAATGGATGAGGGTTAAGATGGAAAGACTTACATCCGGAGCCGGGTTAAGTGCTGAGAAGGGACTTAACCATGTTTTGCTGCAGGTGGCTTGTGACTCCCCCAGCAAGGATTGGACAATAGTATTGAGATCCGGGTCTGTCAAGGGGGTCTGGTTGAAGCGTTGAGGGTCATCCACTCTACCAGTGTATTGGCACATTAAGGCGCCGCGGCGGCTTAACGGCATAATCCTCCAAGAGACCCAGCAGCGGGTCAGATCAACACCAGTTAACCCATTGGCTAACAGGGCCCTTATTTTTGAAAATGTTGGGGCATATTGAGCACGTCCGGCGGCGGACATCCGGTCGGGAAGCTCCGTATCCGTGCTAAGCCAGTAGGGACGGTAACCCGGCAGTGGGTTCTCCCCCTCTGGTGAAGTGTCTTGGCAGTAGAACCAAGTCTTGTTCCATTCCTTGGGGTGACTCAGCAGAGTTGCTGCTGGGAAGAGTACATCCCTCCGCCTCTGAAGAGTGACGCACCCGAGCTTGAGGCTTAATCCATCTGCCATTTCTGTTTGGCGGTTGATATAGAAGTACTCCTTGAAGAGGTCAATAGACGGCTCTTCTTGTATATAGGCTTCGTAGAAGGTCTGAAACTGGCACAGATTGGTGACAGAATTGGGGCCAATGTCTTGGGGGCGCAGTTTGAATGAGTGTAAAACATCCCGGAAAAACTTAGACCCGGGCGGGGAGAAGCCACGCAGCAGATGATCTATGAATACAATGACTTCCCCGTCTTTGGGCTTAGGGGTGGTTTCGTTGCCAGGAACCTGCCAGTGGATAACATCCTGAGCCGGCAGAACTCCCATAGTGACGAAGTCTTTGAGTGATTCTTCAGTCACCCCAGACCTTACCCAGATGTAGGTGGATGGGGTTTTAGACATGGCGGCGACTTAAGAAACTACGGAAAGGTATGAGTATTTGGCGGGTTAAAAATACATTATGACCAAGGTCGTTATGACTAGAAATGAAGACGGCATTTGGCGGGTCAAATTAAAGTTGTGAGCCGCCGAAGCTGTTTGCGCTGTGACAGCATGAGCCGCCAGTTTTACGGCGGGTCAAGTTTATCAGCGCGTACTAAAAAGTTGCTAAGTATGGAGAAACAAGTTCCAACAGCCGCAGCTATGGATTTAAGATCTACGGGCGAGGGAAAAAGAAAAATAATTCTAACCCTAAAGGACCATTGGAAGAACAGGCGGCCTCTATACAGATTAAAATGAGTTGCGGATCTACAATGAGTATGGCAAGAATATGGAGCGAACGGCCGCGTAATTTGGGCAGCATTATGAGGTTTTAAAGAAATGCTTTTTATCCAATCTATGAAGAACGCTCTGATGAACGGTGATGAACACCGGCGAAACCCGATGAACTCGGGAGAAATCTAAGGGGCTAGTGCAGATCTAACAAGGGGCAGTAATGGAACCTTGAGGATGCGGACGAACGCGGGAATACTCTGGACAAGATCAGGTTGATGCAGCGGCCAGGGTTGGAGAAGACGGCCAGGTCCGGTTGGCGCGGCGAGCTTCGGCGGCGCGAGCGTCTAGAGGAGGAAGAAGGCAGCGGCAGGGGAAGTGAGAGTAATGCCCCCCCCCCCCCCCCCGTGCCTATTTATGAGGATGTGATGGAACAGCAACGGTTCGGTGCGGGAATCGAGCAGGCACGATGATGATTGACTAAAAAAGTGCCTCGATTCTCGGGCTGGTCATTTTAATGGAGAAAGATCCGCTCTGACGTCAGGGGAATCTTTTTTGATTTTCCTGATGATGTCACGGCGGGTCATGAAGATTTATGAGAGACGACGCCGTCCATTTTTGGGCGGGTCATGAAGAATTTGTCAGAGAATGCAAGACTCGCCAACCAGAAGATGTGGAGATTGACATGAACCGGTTCAAATCAATCTGGAGCCTAATGTTGGGGATATAACCCCGTGGTGAGACCCGCTCGGGTGGGGCCGGGTCATACGGTTGGCGGCTTAACGACAAGGCATAGCATAAGCTTATTCAATGGGCCTAGAGGCCCGAAGCCAGAAGACGAGATGTAACCCAGAGGCGTAAGCCGCCGGTGGCGGCTTGTTAGACAAGGCATGTGTAGTTAGAGGTGAGGTTGGTTATCAAGTATAACCCGGCCAGGACTCTTGTAAGCCCAGGGCCTTGACCTGAGTATATAAAGGCGGGTTACCTGGGCGGCTTAGGCCATGAAACAACTCATCAATAGCTTGGTCAAGCAAACTCACTCCCTTGTAATCGATACCCAATCAATACAACACAAAGCAGGACGTAGGCTTTTACCTCTTTCCGAGGGGCCGAACCTGGGTAACCCTTGTCTCCCGACTCCAACCAACCCCTTCGAGCTCACCGCCTTAGCGATGGCTGATGACCCACAAGTATAGGGGATCTATCGTAGTCCTTTCGATAAGTAAGAGTGTCGAACCCAACGAGTAGCAGAAGGAAATGACAAGCAGTTTTCAGTAAGGTATTCTCTGCAAGCACTGAAATTATCGGTAACAGATAGTTTTGTGATAAGATAATTCGTAAAGGGTAACAAGTAAAAAGTGTAGCAATGGTGCAGCAAGGTGGCCCAATCCTTTTTGTAGCAAAGGACAAGCCTGGACAAACTCTTATATAAAGCAAAGCGCTCCCGAGGACACATGGGAATTTCTGTCAAGCTAGTTTTCATCATGCTCATATGATTCGCGTTCGTTACTTTGATAGTTTGATATGTGGGTGGACCGGTGCTTGGGTGCTGCCCTTACTTGGACAAGCCTCCCACTTATGATTAACCTCTCTCGCAAGCATCCGCAACTACGAAAAAGGAATTAAGATAAATCTAACCATAGCATGAAACATATGGATCCAAATCAGCCCCTTACGAAGCAACGCATAAACTAGGGTTAAAGCTTCTGTCACTCTAGCAACCCATCATCTACTTATTACTTCCCAATGCCTTCTCCTAGGCCCAAATAATGGTGAAGTGTCATGTAGTCGACGTTCACATAACACCACTAGAGGAGAGACAACATACATCTCATCAAAATATCGAACGAATACCAAATTCACATGATTACTTATAACAAGACTTATCCCTTGTCCCCAGGAACAAATGTAACTACTCACAAAGCATATTCATGTTCATAATCAGAGGATTATTAATTATCATTAAGGATCTGAACATATGATCTTCCTCCAAGTAAACCAACTAGCATCAACTACAACGAGTAATCAACACTACTAGCAACCCACAGGTACCAATCTAAGGTTTTGAGACAAAGATCGGATAGAAGAGATGAACTAGGGTTTGGAGAGGAGATGGTGCTGGTGAAGATGTTGGTGGAGATTGACCCCCTCTCGATGAGAGGATCATTGGTGATGACGATGGCTTCAATTTCCCCCTCCGGGAGGGAAGTTTCCCCAGGAGAACAGCTCTGCCGGAGCCCTAGATTGGTTCTGCCCAGGTTCCGCCTCGAGACGGCGGCGCTTCGTCCCAAAAGCTCTCTTATGATTTTTTTCCAGGTCAAAATCCTCCATATAGCAGAAGATGGGCACCGGAGGCCTGCCAGGGGGCCCACAAGCCACAGGGGCGCGCCCAGGGTGGTAGGGCGCGCCCACCTGGCTTGTGACCTCCTGGTGGGTCCCCTCTAGTATTTCTTTCGCCCAATATTTTTTATATATTCCAAAATAATTCTCTGTAACTTTTCAGGACTTTTGGAGTTGTGCAGAATAGATCTCTCATATTTGCTCCTTTTCCAGTCCAGAATTCCAGCTACCGGCATTCTCCCTCTTCGTGTAAACCTTGTAAAATAAGAAAGAAAAGGCATAAGTATTGTACCATAATGTGTAATAACAGCCCATAATGCAATAAATATCAATATAAAAGCATGATGCAAAATGGATGTATCAACTCCCCAAGCTTAGACCTCGCTTGTCCTTAAGCGAAAGCCGAAATCGATAAATATGTCCACATGTTTAGAGATAGAGGTGTCGATAAAATAAAATACGGACACGGGAGCATCATGATCATCTTTAGAACAGCAATACTTATTGATATATAAATTCTTATACTAGAGTAACAATTCATTCACAAGGTAAAATATGAATAAAGAACTCTATTGAGAACCAACAAACTATGATCTTAGTCATTGAAGCAATTGCAATTTATCATAACATCAGAAAGAGTCAATATAAGAGCTTGTAAAGCAAATCCACATACTCAATCATCTTTTAGTATTTCATAATTGCTAACACTCATGCGGTAATTATGAGGTCAAAGCTTCAATTGGACACAGAGAAAGATAGGGGCTTATAGTTTTGCCTCCCAACTATTTACCTCAAGGATAATGTCAACAGAAATAACTCATGATGACCCACATCCGAGTGGATATATGTATCTAGATCATTCCCCAACACATGACGCTTGCCAAGAGAGAAAGGCGAAATAAAGGAAGTGGTGAAGATCACCACGACTCTTGCATAAAGGTAAGTACTAGAAAGTAAAAGTAGCTGATAGGCCCTTCGCAGAGGGAAGCAGAGGTTGTCATGCACTTTTGTAGTTGGATGCGTAATCTCTTAATGCAAAAGAACATCACTTTATATTGCCTCTTGTGATAAAGAACTTTATTATGCAGTCTGTCGCTTTTATTTCTTCCATATCACAAGTTCGTATGAAGTTTATTTTCCTCACACTAATAGATCATACATATTTAGAGAGCAATTTTTATTGCTTGCATCGATGACAACTTACTTGAAGGACCTTACTCAATCCATTGGCAGGTATGGTGGACTCTCATGGCAAAACTGGGTTAACGATGTTTGGATGCACAAGTAGTATCTCTACTTGGTGCGGATGTTTTGGCTGATATGGGGTGGAAGCAAGCGTCACATGTTAAAGGATCTATAACCATGTAACTTCTATTCGGAAATAAGCAAACATAACCCATTATGTTGTCTTCCTTGTCCAACATCAACTTTTTAGCATATAATATTTTAATGAGTGCTCACAATCATAAAAGATGTCCAAGATAATATATGTATATGTGAACCTCTCTTTCTTTATTACTTCCTTTTAATTGCAACAATGACCAATCGCTATGTTTGTCAACTCACAACAAATTTCAATCGACATACTTCTTATATGTGAAGTCATCACTCCCCATAAGATTATCATATATACTCTTTGCTTTTATTCTATACTACTTTCTGTTTCTCAAGATCATAGCAAGCAAGCAAAGCCCTCAACTCAAAACTACTTTTTATTATATAACTCTCGGACTCTCTTACTTAGGGGGAACATAAAGCAAAACTCAAAGCTAGATCATACTAAAAACTTTATTCTACTAGATCAAGATATAACCAAAAGGATCGAGCTGAGAAAAATGATAAAAGTAAAAGATGTGATGGTGATACGATACCGGGGCACCTCCCCCAAGCTTGGCACAAGCCAAGGGGAGTGCCCATACCCATGTGTTTAGTTGTCTTTCTTCGGAGGGGGGGATGTTGGAGAAGGATCTTTAGGCTTGTTCAGTTTTCTCTTAAGCATAAAATTCTGTTCCCTCAGATCGTCAACTTCCTGCTCGAGCTTCAATATCCTTTGACATAATTCTTGCTTGCTCTCTTGAAGAAAACGAGAAGGGATAAATAGAAACTTGGGTTTCCTCCTTGTGTTTGGGAGGCTCGATTTCCTCAACTCCACGTTCATATCTCCTGGTTGAGGCAGGGGGATCTCTTCTTCATCCGAGCTTTCTTCCTCATACTTGCCTTCTTGTTCCTCCTCCGAGAACAATCCATAAGGATCTAAGTCCCCATAGAGCTTGGGATTGGCAAGATAATGCGATACATAGCTCTCCCCATCGGAATCTTGGGACGACATATTGCTCTAAATCTGCTACAGAAACAGCTCAAAACGAAAACAGGAGGTATTGTCGTGATACGAAGGTCAAAACCTTCGGGAGATTATATAATGAATTTTTACCGACCTAAAGGAGTATACCACAAGAAAACGGAGTCCGGATGGTACACGGGGTGGCCACAAGCCACAGGGGCGCGCCCAGGGGGGTCGGGCGCGCCCCCTTGCTTGTCGACTCCTCGTGCACTTTTCGGACTGCTTTAAATTTTCCTAATTTATTAAATATTCCAAAACAGAGAAAAATTGCTATTGAAAAAGTTTTGGAGTCGGTTTGTTACCGTATCACATAACTATTCCTTTTCGGAGTCTGAAACGTTCTGGTAGGTCTCCCTAATGTACTCCTCCGGAGTTATGGTATTGATAATATTGGTTTCAACATTTATGGGAGTACCTGAGATATAATGTTTGATTCTTTGCCCGTTTACCACCTTCGGATTTGTGCCTTCGGCGTTGTTGATCTTGATGGCACCGGAACGGTACACTTCCTCGATAATGTAAGGCCCTTCCCATTTAGAGAGAAGTTTTCCTGCAAAAAATCTTAAACGAGAATTGTATAGCAAGACATGGTCACCTACATTGAATTCACGCTTTTGTATCCTTTTATCATGCCATCTCTTAACCTTTTCTTTAAACAACTTGGCATTCTCATAGGCCTGGGTTCTCCATTCATCAAGTGAGCTAATGTCAAATAACCTCTTCTCACCAGCAAGTTTGAAATCATAGTTGAGCTCTTTGATTGCCCAATAAGCTTTATGTTCTAATTCTAGAGGTAAGTGACATCCTTTACCATAAACCATTTTCTACGGAGACATACCCATAGGGTTTTTGTAAGCAGTTCTATAAGCCCATAATATATCATCGAGTTTCTTAGACCAATTCTTTCTAGATCTATTAACAGTCTTTTGCAAGATCAATTTAATTTCTCTATTGCTTAATTCTACTTGACCACTAGACTGAGGATGATAAGGAGATACAATTCTATGATTAACATCATACTTAGCAAGCAATTTATGGAAAGCACCATGAATAAAGTGTGAACCACCATCAGTCATTAAATATCTAGGGACTCCAAATCTAGGGAAAATAACTTCTTTAAGCATTTTAATAGAAGTGTTATGATCAGCACTACTAGTTGGAATAGCTTCTACCCACTTAGTAACATAATCAAGAGCAACTAGAATATGAGTATACCCGTTAGACTTTGGAAAAGGTCCCATATAATCAAAACCCCAAACATCAAATGGTTCAATAACAAGAGAGTAATTCATGGGCATTTCCTGACGTCTACTAATATTACCAATTCTTTGACATTCATCACAAGACAAGACAAACTTACGAGCATCCTTGAAGAGAGTAGGCCAATAAAAACCAGATTGTAATACCTTGTGTGCAGTTCTATCTCCAGCGTGGTGTCCTCCGTAGGCCTCGGAGTGACACTAGTGTAGGATCTGTTCCTGTTCATGCTCAGGTAAACAACGTCTAATAACACCATCTACTCATTCCTTATAGAGGTGTGGATCATCCCAAAAGTAATGTCTTAAATCATAGAAGAACTTTTTCTTTTGTTGGTATGTGAAACTAGGTGGTATAAATTTAGCAACAATGTAATTAGCATAATCAGCATACCATGGAGCATTACGTGAAGCATTTATGACAGCTAATTGTTCATCAGGAAAGCTATCATCAATAGGTAGTGGGTCATCAAAAACATTTTCTAACCTAGACAAGTTGTCTGCTACGGGGTTCTCAGCACCCTTTCTATCAATAATATGCAAATCAAATTCATGTAGCAGAAGAACCCATCTAATAATTCTAGGTTTAGCATCTTTATTTTCCATAAGATATTTAATAGCAGCATGATCAGTGTGAATAGTTACTTTGGAATAAACAATATAAGGTCTGAACTTATCACAAGCAAACACAACTACTAAAAATTCCTTTTCAGTGGTAGCATAGTTTCTTTGAGCACTGTCTAGAGTTTTACTAGCATAATGGATAACATTTAATTTCTTATCAACTCTTTGTCCTAGAATAGCACCAACGGCATAATCACTAGCATCACACATAATTTCAAAGGGTAGGTTCCAATCAGGTGGTTGAACAACAGGTGCAGTGATCAAGGCTCTCTTAAGAATTTCAAATGCTTCTACACAATCATCATCAAAAACGAATGGAACATCTTTTTGCAAAAGATTAGTGAGAGGCCTAGAAATCTTAGAGAAGTCTTTAGTAAACCTCCTATAGAAACCAGCATGGCCAAGGAAACTTTTCAGACCTTTGATATCCGTAGGACACGGCATTTTTTCAATAGCATCAACTTTAGCTTTATCAACTTCAATACCTCTTTTGGAGATTTTGTGTCCCAAGACAATGCCCTCATTAACCATAAAGTGGCACTTCTCCCAATTCAAGACAAGATTAGTTTCTTCACATCTCTGCAAAACTCAATCAAGGTTGCTCAAGCAATCATCAAAAGAAGTTCCGTAAACGGAGAAATCATCCATGAAAACCTCGACAATCTTTTCACAAAAGTCAGAGAATATAGCCATCATACATCTTTGAAAGATAGCAGGTGCATTGCATAAACCAACAGGCATACCTCTATAAGCAAAGGTACCCAAAGGACAAGTAAAATTGGTCTTCTCTTGATCCTCTTTTGACACAGGTATTTGAGAGAAACCAGAATAGCCATTTAGAAAGCAGAAGTGTGTGTGTTTGGATAGTCTTTCTAGCATTTGATCAATAAAAGGTAGAGGGTAATGATCTTTTCTAGTAGCTTTATTTAATTTCCTAAAATAAATTACCATTCTATATCCTGTAACAATTCTTTGCGGGATCAATTCATTTTTATCATTAGGAACGACAATAATACCTCCCTTCTTAGGGACACAATGAACGGGACTAACCCATCTACTATCAACAATAGGATAAATTATACCTGCCTCCAGAAGCTTTAATATTTCATTTCTTACCACTTCTTTCATTTTAGGATTTAACCGTCATTGGTGATCAACAATTGGTTTCGCATCAGGCTCCATATTAATTTTATGCTGACATAGAGTGGGGCTAATGCCCTTAAGATCATCAAGAGTATATCCAATAGCAGCACGGTGCTTCCTCAGAGTTTTCAATAATCTCTTTTCTTCATGCTCTGAAAGGTTAGCACTAATAATAACAGGATATATCTTCTTTTCATCAAGATAAGCGTATTTCAAAGTATCCGGTAATTGTTTAAGCTCAAACACGGGATCACCCTTGGGTGGAGGAGGATCCCCAAGTATTTCAACAGGCAAGTTGTGTTTCAAAATAGGATGCTGATCAAGGAAAATCTTATCTATTTCATTCCTTTCATTCATATGCATATCGTTTTCATGGTCTAGCAGTTATTGTTCTAAGGGGTCAGTAGGAGGCACAGCAATAGAAGCAAGACCAATAATTTCATCCTTACTAGGCAATTCTTTATCATGGGGTTGTCTACGAAATTTAGAGAAGTTAAACTCATGGGACGCATCCCCAAAACTTACAGTAACAGTTTCTTTCTCACAATCTATCTTAGCATTAACAGTATTCAAGAAAGGTCTACCAAATATAATGGGACAAAAATCATCTTGTGGGGAACCAAGAACAAGAAAATCAGTAGGATATTTTATTTTCCCACACAAGACTTCAACATCTCTAACAATCCCAACTGGTGCTATAGTATCTCTATTAGCAAGCTTAATGGTAACATCAATTTCTTCTAATTCAGCTGGTGCAATATCATTCATAATTTCTTGATATAAGGTAAAGGGAATTGCACTCACACTAGCACCCACATCACATAAGCCATGATAACAATGATCTCCTATTTTAACAGAAACAACAGGCATGCCAACAATAGGTCTATGTTTATCTTTAGTATCAGGTCTAGCAATTCTAGCAACTTCATCACAGAAATGAATAACATGCCCATCAATATTATCAACCAAGAGATCTTTAACCATAGCAATACTAGGTTCAACTTTGATTTGTTCAGGGGGTGTAGGTGTTCTAGCATAACTCTTACGAACCACAGTTGAAGCTTTAGCATGTTCCTTTATTCTAACAGGAAAAGGTGGTTTCTCAATATAAGCAACAGGAATAACAGGATCAACATTATAAATAATAGTTTCTTCTTCAACTTTAATAGGTTCAAATACTTTCACTTCAATAGTAACAAGTGACAGTAAATTTCAGCACACTATATAAATTTTTCCTTACCAAATTCCACTCACCAAAGGCGCTTCACTCCCCAGCAACAGCGCTAGAAAAGATTCTTGATGACCCACAATTATAGGGGATCTATCGTAGTCCTTTCGATAAGTAAGAGTGTCGAACCCAACGAGGGGCAGAAGGAAATGACAAGCGGTTTTCAGTAAGGTATTCTCCGCAAGCACTGAAATTATCGGTAACAGATAGTTTTGTGATAAGATAATTCGTAACGGGTAACAAGTAACAAATGTAGCAAAGGTGCAGCAAGGTGGCCCAATCCTTTTTGTAGCAAAGGACAAGCCTAGACAAACTCTTATATAAAGCAATGCGCTCCCGAGGACACATGGGAATTTCTGTCAAGCTAGTTTTCATCATGCTCATATGATTCGCGTTCGTTACTTTGATAATTTGATATGTGGGTGGACCAGTGCTTGGGTGCTGCCCTTACTTGGACAAGCCTCCCACTTATGATTAACCTCTCTCGCAAGCATCCGCAACTACGAAAAAGGAATTAAGATAAATCTAACCATAGCATGAAACATTTGGATCCAAATCAGCACCTTACGAAGCAACGCATAAACTAGGGATTATGCTTCTGTCACTCTAGCAACCCATCATCTACTTATTACTTCCCAATGCCTTCCCCTAGGCCCAAATAATGGTGAAGTGTCATGTAGTCGACGTTCTCATAACACCACTAGAGGAGAGACAACATACATCTCATCAAAATATCGAACGAATACCAAATTTGCATGATTACTTATAACAAGACTTATCCCATGTCCTCAGGAACAAACGTAACTACTCACAAAGCATATTCATGACCATAATCAGAGGAGTATTAATTATCATTGAGGATCTGAACATATGACCTTCCTCCAAGTAAACCAACTAACATCAACTACAAGGAGTAATCAACACTACTAGCAACCCACAGGTACCAATCTGAGGTTTTGAGACAAAGATCGGATACAAGAGATGAACTAGGGTTTGGAGAGGAGATGGTGCTGGTGAAGATGTTGATGGAGATTGACCCCCTCTCGATGACAGGATCATTGGTGATGACGATGGCTTCGATTTCCCCCTTCGGGAGGGAAGTTTCCCCGGCAGAACAGCTCCGCCGGAGCCCTAGATTGGTTCTGCCCAGGTTCCGCCTCAAGACGGCGGCGCTTCATCCCGAAAGCTCTCTTATGATTTTTTCCAGGTCAAAACCTTCCATATAGCAGAACATGGGCAACGGAGGCCTGCCAGGGGGCCCACAAGCCACAGGGGCGCGCCTAGGGGGGTAGGGCGCGCCCCTTCTGGCTTGTGACCTCCTGGTGGGTCCCCTCTGGTATTTCTTTCGCCCAATATTTTTTATATATTCCAAAATAATTCTTCATAACTTTTTAGGACTTTTGGAGTTGTGCAGAATAGGTCTCTCATATTTGCTCCTTTTCCAGTCCAGAATTCCAGCTGCCGGCATTCTCCCTCTTCATGTAAACCTTGTAAAATAAGAGAGAAAAGGCATAAGTATTGTACCATAATGTGTAATAACAGCCCATAATGCAATAAATATCAATATAAAAGCATGATACAAAATGGACGTATCAATGGCCTCGAACCTAAGTCCTTTCACGGGGACATCTCCCGTGACAAAACCACGACAAGGTCCGTACTTTGATGGCACTAATTTTGCTAGTTGGAAGCACAAAATGAAAATGCATATTCTTGGTCATAACCCCGCCGTATGGGCTTTTGTTCGTGTTGGCTTGCAAGGTGAATTCTTTGGTGATGGAATGGAACCAGATCGTGAAGCGACCGCGGATGAATTGAAGATGTTGCAATACAACGCTCAAGCATGCGACATTCTCCTCAACTGCCTATGCCCCAAAGAATTCAACAAAATCAGCCGTCTCGAGAATGCAAAAGAGATTTGGGATAGTTTGGTTGATATGCACGAAGGAACCGAGTCCGTGAGAGAATCCACGTTGGATGTTCTTCAAAGTCAGCTTGACAAGTTCAAGATGAAGGATGGTGAAGGAGTCGCGGAGATGTACTCTAGGCTAGCACACCAATGAGATTGCCGGCTTAGGAAGCGAAGAAATGACCGACAAATTCATCATCAATAAGATACTTAGAGCTTTGGATGAGAGATACGACACCGGGTGCACATTGATCCAAATGATGCCCAACTACAAAGATCTCAAGCCTATAGAAGTCATTGGAAGGATTGTTGCTCATGAGATGACACTCAAAGACAAAGAAGAGCTCCACAACAAGTCTAGCGGTGCTTACAAAGCCACAAGTGATGCTCCCGCAACTTCAAGCGACAACCTTGTCACCAATGAAGAGATAAGCCTCATGGTTAAGAAATTTAACAAGTTCTACAAGAATAGAGGCAAAGAACGAAGCTCCAACTCAAGATATGAAGAGAAGCGTTCGTCAAGTCGTGACCGCAACTCCTACAATTGTGGGAAGCCCGGACACTACTCAAATGAGTGCTCGGCTCCCTACAAACGAAGAGAAGAGTCACCTAGAAGACGAAGCTCAAGGAATGAATCACCTCAAAGAGAGAGAAGGAGTAGAGATGATCGTTATGAACGAAGACCCTCAAGGAGAAGTAGGGATTCAGAGAAGAAGGACAAGTACACCAAGAGCTACACAAGAAGAAGACATCAAGCTCATGTTGGTGAATGGGTTTCCGGCTCTGACTCTGACAACAACTCCGAGAGAAGCTATCACTCCAACTCCGACTATAGTCAAGATGAAGGTGTTGCCGGACTTGCACTAGTGACTACCAACTCCTATGATCTATTTGATTCACCAAATGAAGGGAGTGGAAGTTGCTTCATGGCTAAAGGCCCCAAGATATCACACCCCGAGTATCTTGATTTCAATAGTGATGAAGATGATTTGCTTTGTGATGATGACTTGCATTTTGATGAAACTAGTGATGTTAGTCAAAATGAACTTGATAATTCTCATGCTAGTCAAGATAAGTCATTTGATGATGATAAGATGAAAATAGAACAACTGACTAAAGAACTAACAACTCTTAAGTTAGCCCATGAATCTACTCTCGAAGATCATAGATAGCTTGTAAGGACTCATGAGAAGCTACACTTCGAGAAGCTCACCTTGGAGCAAGAGCATGAGTTTCTTAAAGCTATCAATGACGATCTCCGGAAGAAGACTTTATCTTATCTAGCCAAACGACTACTCTTGTCTACATTCATGCCACAAGTTAAATCTAGACAAACTAGTAACAAAGGCAAGAAAGGTTCTTCATCTAGTAGCAACAATAAAAATGCTAAACCTAATGATGTTGCTTCTAGTAGTTCTATTGATTCCACTAATGATGATTCTCTTAGCCAAGTTACACTTGAGCAAGAAAACGCTTTATTGAAAGGAATTATAGAGAAAGGTATCTACAAGAGTCTTGCCGGGTGTAAGCAATTTGAGGAAATTATACGCAAGCACGGAGGATACCAGAAGAACCATGGCATTGGCTACTTCAACGCTAATGGAGTTGAATGGGAAGAAGGTCAATACCCCAAGCCCAAGTTCGTTCCTCAAAAGGAGAAGTATGAAAATACTCCTCCCAAGGGAACAAACACTCAAGATGACCTTCCACCACAAGACCACAAGCTCAAGGGCAAGAACAAGCTTCAAGAGGACATTGACTCATATGAAGATGAATCCCAAGCTTTGGTGGAGTGGGTTCCCAATGCTACTTCAAGCTCAACCTCAACAAGGGCTACTTCAACAACAAGGATCCCCATCAAGTTGATGTGGGTCCCCAAGAAGAAGAACTAGAGAGTTCTTGAGGGGTGACTCCGCCAATGAAATTCACTCACATTCATTATTGGCAAGAACTAGTTGCAATCAACATCAACTCTATGCAATAGTTCAAGGAGTCACACATTCCCTCAAAGGTAAGCAAGGGACAAGGTAATCAACAAATCAATGGACATCATCACACATGCTTTGCACTCCATGTCCATATATATCCTTGTATTTGTCTCTTGTGTGTTGGGACTAACCCATGTAGGTGAGAAGAGTAAGGAAACAACAAGGATGCTCCCAACTCTTGGTGATCTTCATCAACTTTGAGCATCCACCACTACCTCACCAACATGAAGTCTTCATCTACAAAACCCAAGGTAGTTCATCCCTCCCATGGGGGGATATCACATCAATGGGGAGCTTTACTCTAAGACTTGAGTCAAAGCATCTCTTGGTATGTGACAACATTGAATGCTTTATGTAAAAGTGGTAACCCCACTTGTGCTTAAACGATGAGTATGACCTATGATCAAGTATCCTTACTTGGCTCCTAAGTCAATATACTCATATATAGATGACTCCGTCATCACCAAAATGCTTGATAGATGCTAGTGTGTATGTGCATGTTTACCATGATTTCATTTGACATCTTATTGTGTGACATTGTTGGTCTGCAATTATTTATCCATTCGAGTACATCCATATGTTGCTATTTGGTTCTTAATTTATCTTTTGCCAATTGGATGGACAAGAATGCCTAGGACCACTCTCTAGCTATCTATGCTTTCTCACCTCATATTCTTTTATTGATGCATCACAAAACTTGAACTAGCACTTCTCGATCCCTCTGTGTGAGATGCACTCGGAGTTCCGTGTCGAAAAGGGCTGCACTCCAAAACCTCCACAGTGCATCTCGGTGGAACTAACCAAAATTCTCGGTCTCACCGAATGCCTCGGGTTGATCTGGTTTTCCAATCTCGGTAACACCGATTCCTTATTCTCGGTTACACCGAGTTTCCCTGTCAGCTGACAGTTGAGAAACTCGTTGACACCGAAAATTTCGAACCGGTGTCACCGACAGCAAGGGGTATATATGTTGTGGACCCGACGCTTTGAAATTGACTCCTCAAACCGTCGCGCTCCAAAACCCTAAGCTGCCAAAAAGGACCCCCCCGGTCGTCGACCTTGCCTCCCCGTGCTCCTCCGCCGCTGGGATCCTCGCCGTCGATGGGCATCTTCGCCGCCGTCTTCGCCATAGCGGACCGTCACCAAGCTAGGGTACGGATCCGATCCTCTCTTGCGCTCCATCATCTAATTCTTGCGCATTGATATGTTCTTATCTATAAGCCACTGTGGGAAATCCTCCCTATCCACCAGAGTTCTCGTAGATTAGCGAACAATGAAGATTTTAGGGTTAGCTATCCGCAGATTGCATCTCGGTACCACCGAGTTGAAAAAATCGGTTCCACCTATTGTGTTTTAGGGTTACTGAGAACCATATCGGTGAGAACGAAGCAAACTTTTCGGTTCCACCGAAAAGGCTGCCAGGTCTCTGTTGATGCATATGGTCAGTATCGGTGACTCCGAAAAATACCACTCAGTGACACCGACATACCTTCTGCAGAAAACTAAAACTAATGTCTTCCTTTTTCAAATTTTTGAAAATCTCTGTATTTTGTGTTGCTCAACCCCTCTGCTCCTCGATATTCTTTTCACAGGGTCAGAGATGTCTGCTTCAGATGATAGTGAGAACAATTTCAGAGGGGAGAATATTGTCATGAGTTCAGGCACTAGTCCTGAGGAGAGTTTTGATGATGTGCCTAGTTCTCCTGATTTGCCCAAGGCTGCTACAAGGACTAGGAGGAAGCTCAATTCTGATGAGGAGGATGAGGACTTCATCCCTTAGGAGCTGCCTAAGAAAGATGATGCCGCCACTTCTTCCAAGAAGAAGAAAGCTATCAGGAAGGAGTATGCTAGCTCTGAGACAGTGAGAGCACCAGAGAGCTCCAGAGCAACCATGACTGTTGTGCCTCCCAAGAAATCTATGCCTAAGAAGGCAGGGGAGAAGAAGAAATCTAGGAAGAGGATTATCCATGTTGTTGGCAGGCCTACCTCTATGTTTGAGGATCCAGAGGAGGCAGCTGCTGCAGAGCAGGAGGTAGAGCCAGCTGCAAAGGCCCCTCCCAAGAAGAAGAAGAAGCTTATGGCAGATGCTATGCCTAAGGCTACCACTTCCAAGATCACCAAGTCTGCTCCCAAGAAGGTTGTTGCTACTGATAAGCCTAAGAGGTTTTCCAGAGATATACCAGCTTCTAGCAAGAACAAGACCTCCACTTTCAAGGAAGCTGATGATGATGATGACATGACTGCTTTGATGAAGCTCAGACCACACCTTCCAGAGCATAATGCCAGCCACCTGCTTGCTGAAGATATGAAGAAGAGTAAGGATTCTTGTTTGAGGGCATGGAGAGCAATTGATCCATATGCTCAGAGGAGAAAAACAGCTGTGGACTACAGGTTCTACACCAAGGAGCCACATGATTTCTATGAGACTGCGTTACATGACAAGAGCCCAGCTGTTAGTGATATGAGATACGTTGACTGGAGGTATATCAAGGAGAATGAAGATCACTTTCCAAATGTTCAAGACAATTTCCATTGCATTGGCCTAGATGAGTTTGTTGGCAAAGAATTCACTGCATGGAACGACGAGATGATCATGCAATTCTACTCCACTACTCATTTCTATGGAGATGGTAGGATTGTGTGGATGACTGAAGGAGCAAGATATGAATCCACTGTTGAGGAATGGGCTGCCATCTTAGGATTCCCAGAGGTGCAAGATGGTGACTTGGATGTCTATTCTGAATCCAAGGAGAACCATGATTCCATGAAGGACATGTACAATGCTATCCCTGCTGCCAACTTGAAATCTCACAAGTTAGGATCCATTTACTTCCTCCAGGCTGGCCTCCGCACCATGAACACTATCTTGAGGCACACATTGATGCCTAAGTCTGGAGATGAGAAGATGATTCGAGGCTATTCCATCAACATGCTGATCCATCTTGATAGACACACCAGGATACGAGTGATGGATTTGATAGTAGAGACTATGAAGAGGGTTGCTGCTGATCAGAAGCGCTCATGCTGCTATGCACCCTATTTTCAGATGCTCATCAACTCCAAGCTGGAGAAGCACATTTGTGCTCTTGATAGGCCCCATTTGCCCCTACAGCCAGATCTTGAGGACAACGTTGTGGTGATGGACCCAGATCATCCCACATCAGCTGCAGCACAGGCAGAGGCAGAGGCAGCTAGAGGCACTAGTGCTCAAGTCCCTAGATATAGGAATGAGCAAATGGATCTCTTGATCACTACCGTTCAGAGCATGCAGAAGGACATCAAGGAAATACTAGGGAATCAAAATAGTCTTGTGAGGATCTTTGAGAATAGGATCAAGACCCTAAATGACAAAGTGGATGGGCTGACAAAGACAGTGAACGAGCTGAAGAAGGAAGTTGATAGCGTGCCCAGTTCCGACACTTCAGATGATGAGGATGACTCTCCTCTCAGGCCAGACACTCACTTCACTACCCAGGCCAGATCAGCTACAGTGCCAGCTCCAGAGTTGAGGCCTTCTTCATCAGCACTTGCTACAGCCTCCTCAGCTCCATCAGCTCCAGTACCTCCAGTTGCCACTCCAACTCCATCCATGACCTCAGCAAAGGTCTTCGCTGACGCAGTTCTCTCGACTCCTACATCAACAACCGGAGGAGATCAGCCCAAGAACGATTAGATATATACCATTGAACTTTTTGGTAACTTGTTGCCAAAGGGGGAGAAGTGTATATAGATCTTTAGGCTTCGAGTGAGAGAGCGTTTGGTTTTTATCGCCTTTTCAAAAACATTTGGTCTTTTAGTCTTTTGATTGCTTGTGTTAAACTCCGTGGTGTTTGATCATACGCTTAATGTGTGTTGCTACTATTTCCTATCGTTTTAGTGCTTATGAGATGATCATTCACCTTTGCTTGATTGTGTTGTGCTATGATGTTCATTCTAATTATTCTCGCACACCACCAAGTTGTATGTGACATGAAAGAGTGCCCTATGTACCTAATCGATTGTGCATTTGCATTCAAACGCAAATTTAAAATAGTGCACAAATTTAGGGGGAGCTCTTGCTTATCACATACTTCTCAAAGCGACGATTACAATTATTGATTATATCATGTGTCGAAGCTTTGATCTATATGTTGTCATCAAATACCAAAAAGGGGGAGATTGAAAGCACATTTGCTCCCTTGGTGGTTTTGGTAATTAATAACAACATATATGTCATTGAACTAATGTTTCCACTAAGCATATTTTAGGAAAAGTTCAATGATAGGGAAGGCAAAAGGATTGTGGATAACCCCAAGATGCAAGGAAATAGATTGGCAAAGCTTCAAGCAAGAGGACTCTACATTTTACTTTGTGAGAAACCACCTTGAGTCCATAGGAAAGCCAATACTATTAAAAGGGGGTAAGGTACTGTTGGTGAACAAAATGCTCATACGTGCACAAGTGATATTCACCAAAAACACCCACAAGCTCTTCCACAAAAGTCTGTCCAAAGTCAAATATCCAAAATCGGTGCAACCAACACTTTCCACTTGGTGCCACCGATTCCCAAACTCAGACAGACCCATGCCAAACCCTAGCACATCGGTGCAACAGATTCCACTTCGGTGCCACCGAGTTTGTGTTGCCAACTTTCTGTTACCTCGATTCACAAAATCGGTACCACCGAGGTTGTTGGATCGGCGTCACCGAGTTGCGCAATCTGACCGTTGGTCACCTTATCGGTACCACCGAGAATTATATATCGGTCTCACCGAGATTCAAAAGTTACTGCCTTTTGGTCACTTCGGTACCACCGAGATTCACACATCGGTGTCACCGAGTTGGTCACTGTTGGTGTAACGGTTGGATTTTTGGGGATGCCTATATATACCCCTTCACCACCACCCACTTGAAAGAGAAGCACTCAGAACTATTCCATACTTGCTCCATCCAATTTTCTGAGATAGAGAGCCACCTACTCATGTGTTGAGATCAAGCCATTCCACTCTATCCATATGAATCTTGATATCTAGCCTCCCCAAGTTGCTTTCCACCAAATCAATCTCTTCCACCATAGCCAAATCTATGAGAGAGTGATTGTGTGTTGAGGAGTCTATCATCTTGAAGCACAAGAGCAAGGAGTTCATCGACATTGCCGAGCCTATTACCTTTTGGAGGGTGGTGCCTCCTAGATTGGTTAGGTGTCGCTTGGGAGCCTCCTACTTCGTGTTGTGGAGTTGAACCAAGAAGTTTGTACAGGCAAGGAGATCGCCTACTTCGTGAAGATCTACCCATAGTGAGGCTAGTCCTTCGTGGACGGAAGCCGTTATGGAATAGTCAAGGTTGCTACTTCGTGGACCCTTATGGGTGGAGCCCTCCGTGGACTCTCGCCACCGTTACCCTCCGTGGGTTGAAGACTCCATAAACGTGGACGTAAGATAGCACCACCTATCGGAACCACGGGAAAAATCTTTGTGTCTACAAATTGCCTTTGATCTTCCTCCCTACCCTCTACTATACATGCTTGTTGTTACTTTCCGCTGCTATACTCATAGACATGCATGTGTAGGGTGTACTTGACTTGCTATCAATGCTAAAATCTGCCAACTCTTAAAATTGGGAAAAGGTAGGATTTTTATTTGGTCAAGTAGTCTAATCACCCCCCCCCCCTCTAGACATACTTTCGGTCCTACACATATGTTCCTCCCTCATAATAATTTCCAGTAGCATCAAGAAGGAATTTCACAATATAACCATCACATAAAGCATTCTTTTCATGATCTACAAGCATATAAAATTTATTACTCTCCACATAAGCATATTTCTTCTCATTCATAATAGTGGGAGCATCAAATGAAACTCGAATACTATAAATTGTTTCCACATTAAAAGAGTGATGTTCAGTAAAGGGATATCCAAAATCATGAAAATAATTATCACTACTTTTTATAACATAAATATCATCACAATAATCATCATAAGTAGCAACTATGTTCTCATCATAGTCAAGTGAAACCTCTTCCGAAATAGTGGAATCATTACTAAATAAAGTCACGACCTCTCCAAATCCACTTTTATCATTATAATAAAATTCAACACCCTCCAAAATAGTGGGGTAATAATTATCTAAAGTTGACACTCTCCCAAACCCACTTTCATAAATATCACAATCATCATAAATAGGAGGCATGCCATAATCATAACAAATTTGATCATTCAAAGTAGGGGAACTAAAAAGATCATCTTCATTAAGCATAGCATCCCCAAGCTTGTGGCTTGGCATATCATAAGCATAATCACTCTCATCATTAATAGTATGAATAGCACCAATAGCATAACAATTATTATCATCATAATTTACCAAGTTGGTGCCAAAAAGATTTTCAAGATTATAAGAAGTATCATTTTCTTCCCAATCATAGTCATCACAACAAGCAATAGGCATAACAAAATCATCATCAAGTGTATCATCTTCCACAATTATTTTTTATTCATCCTCATGAGGCACAACAGTAATAGGAGGAACATCATTTGGGAGAGATACCTTTTTACCTCTACTCTTTCTTCTTTTCTTCTTCTTGATCACATCATGTGTGGGTTTGAGTAATTTTTCCGAGCTTCTTATTGATGAGATTGGTTGAATAGGGAGCTCCTCCTCGTCACCTGTTACATCATGAGAAACAATAGGAGGGAAAGTGGAAATCTTTACCCTTTCATTAGTATTCCTTTTATATTCTATTGGTTTTCCCATCTTTCTATAGTTGGCAATATAAGCATTCTCATTGCAATTTACCATGCAAAACATATAGATATTTTTTAGATTACTTTCAATGTCGTCCGTGAGAATGAATACTTCATACCAACTATTTTTATGTGTCAATTCTTCACTCCCCAAAAATAGAGAAAGCTCATCATAAAGTTTAAGGGTGATCAAGTCATTACAATTTTTGGCCATGATTTGATCATGAAAAAGTTTGCATTGGAAATTAAGATGACCAACTTTATTGCAAAGTTCACAAGTAATAGGACAAAGAGAGCATAATTTTGTAGCAAATTCATCTATCACTTTGAGCAAAGAATTGGTTCTATCATGTTTATGCTTCTTGCAAAATCTATCCTCCCTATAAGGCACGTCTTCACAAACTTTATGCACTCCACAAAAATTGACATGCTTATAAGAAACATTTTTATCATGACTAGTGCAATCATCATTAGTATATTGGATATTCATAGAGTTCATACTAACAACATTGCAATCATGCTCATCATTCAAGGAATTCTCATTAAGTATTTTCATAGTTTCTTCCTCTACCAATTGAGCACAATTTTCTGAATCCTTATTTTCATGGAAGACATTATAAAGACGAAACAAATGATGCAACCTAAACTCCATTTTTTCATAATTTTCTTTTATAAACCAAACTAGTGAAAAACAAGAAACTAAAAGATTTAATTGCAAGATCTAAAGATATACCTTCAAGCACTCACCTCCCCGGCAACGGCGCCAGAAAAGAGCTTGATGTCTACTACGCAACTTTATTCTTGTAGACTTTGTTGGGCCTCCAAGCGCAGATTTTTGTAGGACAGTAGAAATTTTCCCTCAAGTGGATGACCTAAGGTTTACCAATCCGTGGGAGGTGTAGGATGAAGATGGCCTCTCTCAAACAACCCTGCAATCAAATACAAGAAATCTCTTGTGTCCCCAACACACCCAATACAATGGCAAATTGTATAGGTGCACTAGTTCGGCGAAGAGATGGTGATACAAGTGCAATATTGATGGTAGATATAGGTTTTTCTAAATTGAAAATATAAAAACAGCAAGGTAACAAATAGTAAACAGTGAGAAAAACGTTGTATAAATGCTTGGAAACAAGGCCTAGGGTACGTACTTTCGCTAGTGCAATCTCTCAACAATGCTAATATAATTGGATCACATAACCATCCCTCTACGTGCAACGAAGAATCACTCCAAAGTTCTTATCTAGCGGAGAACATAAGAAGAAATTGTTTGTAGGGTACGAAACCACCTTAAAGTTATCCTTTTTGATCGATCTATTCAAGAGTTTGTACTAAGATAACATCAAGTTATCCTTTCCGTTCGATCTATCTAAGAGTTCGTACTAGAATAACCCCATATGATACGCATCAACCAACTCTAATGTCACCTAGATACTCCAATGTCACCACAAGTATCCATGAGTTAATTATACGATGCGCATCAAACAATTTCAGATTCATAATACTCAATCCAACACAAAGAACCTCAAAGAGTGCCCCAAGATTTCTATCGGAGAAAGTAGGACAAGAACATGTATCAACCCCTATGCATAGATTACCCCAATGTCACCGCGGGAATCCGCAAGTTGAGTACCAAAACATATATCAAGTGAATCAATAGAACACCCCATCATCACCACGGGTATCCGCATGCAAGACATATATCAAGTGTTCTCAAATCCATAAAAGTATTCAAACCAGTAACGAAATCTCAAAGGGAAAACTCAATTCATCACAACTAGATAGAGAGGGAAACACATCATATGATCCGACTATATTAACAAAGCCCATGATACATCAAGATCGTGACATCTCAAGAACACGAGAGAGAGAGAGAGAGATTGAACACATAACTACTAGTACATACCCTCAGCCCCGAGGGTGGACTGCTCCCTCCTCGTCATGGCCTCCGCCGGAATGATGAAGATGGACACCGGAGATGGATTCCCCTCTCCGGCAGGGTACTGGAATGTCTCGAGATAGGTTTTTCGTCGATACAGAGAGTTGCATGGCAGAGCGGAGTGTCTAGGGTTATTTCTAATGGTTTCTGTATTTATAAGATTTTTGAGCGTCGGTTTCACACGAAGATGGGCCACGAGGTGCCCAGCACCCACAAGGGCACGGGTAGGGGGTCTGGCGCGCCCTAGTGGGTGCTGGCCACCCTGGGCCCCCTCTTCTGGTGTTCTTTGGCCCATCTTCTTTCTTCTGGTCCGTAAAAAATCCACAAAAATCCCCACAGTGTTTTGTCTCCGTTTGGTACTGATTTTCTGCGAAGTAGAAAACAAGCAAAAACAGCAACTGGCACTTTGGCACTATGTCACTAGGTTAGTCCCAAAAATGATATAAAGTTGTAATAAAATGATTGCAAAACAACCAAGAATGATAATATAACAGCATGGAACAAGCAAAAATTATACATACGTTGGAGACGTATCAAGGCCATGACGAGGAGTAGTCCACCCTCGGGGCTGAGGTTTTGTACCAGTAGCTATGTGTTTACTCTCTCTCTCTCTCTCTCTCGTGTTCTTGATTTGTCATGATCTTGATGTATCGCGGGCTTTGTTAATATAGTTGGATCATATTTTGTTTTCCCCTCTCTATCTTGTTGTAATGAATTGAGTTTTCCCTTTGAGATTGTGTTATTACCTGATTGAATACTTTTATGGATTTAAGAGCACTTGATCTATGTCTTGGCACTCAACTCACGAATTCCCGAGGTGACATTGGGGTAATCTATGCATATTGGTTGATGCACGTTTTCATCCTACTTTCTCCGGTAGAAATATTGGGGCACTCTTTGAGGTTCTTTGTGTTGGATTGAGTATTATGAATCTGAAATTGTTTGATGCGTATCGTATAATTAACTCATGGATACTTGTGGTGACATTGGAGTATCTAGGTGACATTAGAGTTGGTTGATGCGTATCATATGGTGTTATTTTAGTACGAACTCTTAGATAGATCAATCGGAAAGGATAACTTGGTGTTATTTTAGTACGAACTCTTGGATAGATCGATCGGAAAGGATAACTTTAAGGTGGTTTCGTACCCTACAAACAATTTCTTCTTATGTTCCCCGCTAGATAAGAACTTTGGAGTGTTCTTCGTTGCACGTCGAGGGATAGTTATGTGATCCAATTATATTAGCATTGTTGAGAGATTACACTAGCGAAAGTACGGACCCTAGGCCTTGTTTTCAAGCATTGCAATACCGTTTGTGATCACTTTTGTTACTTGCTACCTTGCTGTTTTTTATTATTACTATTAGAAAAATCAATATCTAGTATCATTACTACACTTGTATCACCATCTCTTCGCTGAACTAGTGCACCTATACACTTTACCATTGTATTTTGTGTGTTGGGGACACAAGAGACTTTTTATTATTTGGTTGCAGGGTTGTTTGAGAGAGACCATCTTCGTCCTACGCCTCCCACGGATTGATAAACCTTAGGTCATCCACTTGAGGGAAATTTGCTACTGTCCAACAAAACTCTGCGCTTGGAGGCCCAACACGAGTCTACAAGAACAAGTTGTGTAGTAGACATCATGTACCGGACCAAGTTGTGTGTGTTTGTTTTCGAAAATGGATTAGATTTAAGATTTGTCCACCATTCTCAACCTTACATGTACAACCACGATACCCCATATGGGACGGGGCTTTGTTGATTACTTTGGTCGATGCTAGTAGAGAGCCCGCATTACTCTGGCGAGAGTGACATGGTCACTCTCGATACGGAGTCGTGACGGAAAGGATGACCATGGGCTATTTTCACACACACCGGGCACACCGGTGGTCCCTTCATGGATGATACTTGTGATGTACATCATGCGGGCTGTGTGCCAACGAGTGGACTCTTTGTTAGTGTTGTCAAGGGAAAGGCATTGTTCGGGTACTTACCTCGGGTATGTAATATACCGCGAGTCGTGGCTTGACACGGAAGTTTCCCGAGTCTTGTCGGTAAGTGTGCAACCTGTGCAGAGTGTAAAACTATTCAAATAGCCATGTCCACGGTCAAGGACAGTTGGGAGGTGCTTCTTAAACTACGTCCAGTGTTTTACTAAGCTTGGCGTGTGTGGGGGGAAGGTGATACCTGAGTTGAGTCGGATGACTCGATGTGATGATTAAACAGGAGTTATTCCAAACTCTGTTTATATTGACATCTATAACCAGTTCATATGGATATCTGCAACCTCATGATGCATGCTTACAAGTTGTTAGGACATGTTGTGCACTCAAAAATTAGCTTTCTGCAAACTTACCTACTTAGTGCTATATCATGCATTGTTGTACCTTGTTCGAAACATGGGTTGCTTACGAGTACATTCAAAGTACTCATTGGCTTTCCACTTGTTATTTAATTGGCCAGGCATGGAAGATCAGGATAATGGTGAAGAGTACCTTGGTGACGAACATGTGAATTAGGCCGCTTCCTAGTCAGAATGCCTGTAGGGTTAAGGCGGATGACCTGGGTCCACGCTATCTTTCAAGATTTCCGCTGTGAGTTTGTGTTTGTTGTTTGGCCTTCATGGCCCTATCTATGTAAGACTTGACCATAATTGTAACATCCCAAACTTTGGAATGTTATATTAATATTTGAATGATTGATTGTTTGAATGATTGTTTGAAATTGAGTGAAATTTGAAACTTTTTGAAACTTTGAATGAGAGGGAATAAAATGACTTTCTCCTTTTTGTTTTGCTTATGAATTCAATTTCATCCAATGCAAAACAATGAGAGAAGATGACATGACCTCTTCAAGTGAAGGAATTGACATTTTGGATTCTGAAAACTACTGAAAATTTTCTATTCTGGTATTTACTTCATTTGATTCTATTTTTGAATGAATTCAAACCCACATGCCCAAATTCAAAACAATTTGAGAGGAGGAACATGACTCTACAAACCAAGGGCATTTTTGTGAAATTTTGAACCATAAAACCCATGGGGTTATTTGAAAATTATTTGCAAAAGAAAATAAAATCAATTTAGGCTTTTTCTGAAAAATATTTTTTTAACTATTTATTTTGGCCGTGGAAAAATGTTCATCTTATTGAATTTATTTTTTTGATATTTTTAGTATATAAAACTTCCATGTTTCTGTTTGATTTGATTTTCCAAATCATGTTTCTATTTCCTGTTTTAAATAAAAGGAAAACTTTGTTTATTTGGAAACGAATCGAGCGGCCCATTTGGAAAGTCCGGCCCAAGCCTCTCCGGATCAGCTTCGAATCCCTCCGGATCGGCCACCGATCCACGGCCCTCTCTCTCTCTCTCCCTCACTACCACCCCGGCCCCACCATCCGACCCGGATCCCTGCCGGTCTCCTCCTTCCTTTCCCCTCTCCCTTTCCTTCCCGGCGAGATCTCGCCGGTGCGCCCCCGATTTCCCCGATTTCTTTCCCTTCTCTCGCCCCGGACCCCGTGGCTATAAAGCCCGAGAGCTCCCGCACTCGTTCCGCCCCTAAACCTCACTAGCCCCGCATCAGGAGCCGCCCGTGCACTCGCCAGAGTTCCGAAGCCACCGCCACACCATTGCTGCCCCCCTGCTCACCCCGACCCCCTCTTTGCCTCCAGAGCCCACCATCTGCTCCACCTCGCTCGCCTGCACCTCCCCGTGCACTCGCCCGAGCCCCGCACCCACCGGAGCTCCCTCCCCCTCGACCACCCGTACACCACCGCCGCCTCGAAGCTCGCCGCCGTCGATCCTGTCGCCCCCGAGCCACACCGAAGTGATCATCGTCATCGCCGTCCTCGCCCGCATCGAACGGAGTCATCCCCGACGCCGGAGGACCACTGGAACGCTCGCCCGCATCACGCCCGAGACATCGCCGTTGCCGGAGTCCACCATCGCCAGCCACCTCCACAGCTGTGAGCTCTCTTTCCTCCTCCTCCGTCCGATCTAGATAGACGGCCAAGATTAGAAGCCCCGTACCCCTTCGGTTTATTTTTAGTGAACCGGCAGATTTTCTGTTTAGTTATTTTAGCCGAACCGTTTTATGTTATAAACCGAACGTCCACTCGTTTAGCACCGCAGTGCACACCCCTCAGCCACTCAGAGCTTGCCACGTAGCCTGTTCACTATTTAGGTTTTTCTTTATTTTCGGTTTTCTGTTTTAAAAACAGAATAGTTCTGTTTTTGTTTTTGCTTTATCTTTTAGCATATTTATAGTTTTTAGTTGATTCTTTTTGCATTGTGTCACAAATTTATTACAACTTCTGTAGAAATCAAGTTGGACCATATTTGAAAATTTTAAATTTGAATTCAAACAGATTTGGTTCAAACACCAATTTGTGAATAACTTGAGTTTAAAAACATATTTTTGACTGATTCCTTTTGCTACTATTTTGTATTAGTGTGTTTTATCTTCCTGTCCAATTTGAGAATTTTTAGAGAATTTGAAAATAGGGTTTAAAGCAAAACAGATTCTCTTTTAGTTCTTTTTAGGTTTATTTCTATTTCTTTTGTTTTTATTGTTTTAAATTTATTTTTCTTTTATATTAGTTGACAAGTTTTACTTTGTTTTCTGTTAGTTAGCAGTAGTATTTCAACCAAGTTTATTTTTATGTTTTTTATTATTTTTGCTTGCATGAAATCAATTCTAGTTAAATCATAATTTGCAAATTGATTTCAATGCAAGTTTAATTTCCTATTTGAAAATATTTCCTATAAGTTGTTTTGTAGATTTATTATTCTGTTTAGACCAGAAACAATTTGTATTATAGTTGAAATTGTTTGTGTTTAACTCTAGGTAAATTTTTGTTTGGGTCATAGGAGGTGTTTAATAATAGCTTGACAATTAGTTCCTTTTATTAAATAAAAGTTTATGAGAAAATACTTTCTGTTATTTCTTTGTTTTATATTTGTGTTTTCTGTTATTTTAGTATTTTTATTGTTTTTCTTGTTGTTAAGTTTATTAGACAAACACTTATGTTGTTAGTGTGTTGTTTTCATAGTTCTTAGTTGTTCTTCAAAAGTAATTCTTTTTGCTAGTAAAAATATTTGCTAAATACTTTTGTTAGATTTTTACCTAGTTGTTGTTTTGTTGCTATTGAAGATAGATTATTTGTAGGGAAAACTACACATGGTTGATTTGATGAAGTTTTGTTATTTTAACTTTTGTCTTAGGTATTTCCTTCATCACAACACGTTTGTGTTTTGTTTTTGTGTTTCTTTTGATTGGTAGTATTGATTGCTAGAAGTGGATGCTTATGAGTGCAATGTTTCACTATATAAATTTCATTGGAGAGTGACGAATAGTTCTATCAAGTTATTTCTGAGAGCGATATTTATCTTCATCAACCCTACCAGGCAAGTTCACTTTGACCATCTATTTTATACCTATGTTTTGTTGCATGTAGTGACATCATTCAACAAACCCCTCTAGTAGTGCTACTGAATTCTTGTAGTCGGGTAGAATGCATGAAGTAGGAACCCAATCACTTTTACTAAAGCCCCGGGAACGCTATTTCCTTTAATGCTATACTAAAGTAGACGGGGTTTGGTATGAGTGTTCGTGAGTGGTGTGAGAAGGAGGACTCCACGTCAAAAACGACAACTTCGTGAAGACATCTTCAAGGCCTGCATATTCAAGACCTCAAGATATCGAGACTCGAGAACAAGTTTTCAATAAACACTACTGGGTGAAGGATGGATTTGATGGGCACCCTGGAGTAACCAGTGGATGGCCGGGATGCATGGAGAAGCACCATGACATCTTGCGGAAAGCTTCACCCAGACTCAAAGAGACGGAAGAATACTTCAGGCCCGGAAGCTTACCTGTGTAGCCACAAGTCATTATGGGCTCTGGCTAGGTTGACCTTAGTTGTGACTCTGGCTGGGACGGTGCTACGAGATGTAGTCGATGTTAGGATTGGATGGGCCCGGACAGTGGTCAGAGGAACTCTTTGGAAGACCATGTTTCGTTCGTCCTGTTCTCCAACAACTAGCAGTGCGAGAACTTACAAGGAGGGAACGACTCTTGTGGGTAAAGTACACAACACTCTGCAGAGTTAAACCTAATCGATTAGCCGTGTCCCGGTTACGAACAATTTGAGCCTCTGGACTTGGATCTATCTCTGAACTCTCAACACCAGACTGATAATTAATTGTGGGCAACTTATGATACTTGTGGGCATTGAGACATCGGTTGGCGGAACCATGTCATGATAGATAACTCTGTAAGTGAAGATTCCTGATATTCCTTTGTTGTAGGAAAAGAAAATAAAATCAGCTTTTATGCAAAACTCAGACACAGAGCCACAAAGCCTTATTGCATATAGAATAGTCTCTATCTTCTGTTCTTCTATGGTGATCTTGCCGGTACATTCAATGTACTGACCTACACGGCTGCAACGTCTTATGTTGCAGATATCTTTTCTACGACGAGTAAGAGTATGATTCATGGTTACGGTCTACACTCAACCTACCGTTGGTGTTTGTTGGGACTCCACTCCCGTTGACTGTTTCCGCTGAGATTTTAAGGTATATATCAGTTTACGTTAATTACATGTGATTGCACTTTGATATATACATTGATGTACTGTGTGTGCCAGCATACTGATCTAGGGATGGCACGCTCACACAGAGGCTTGACTCATTTTGAGTCGGGACGCTACAATAATGGTCATAATTTGTGTAAGACGGTATGTATGGATGTAAGACTCTTGTTATTCAGCTTATGTGTGTGTTCAGTGAGCATTGATCTCTGGGATCACTGTACATGTGCATTCGGTGATCACGGCTTATGAGTCAAGGTCCCCACACCCGAGGACAAAGATGTATGGACTTATTTAGAGACACACTAAGCTTCAATGAGCTACAAGATATCGGTTTCGAAGGCGATATGTTCACTTAGCGAAATCATAGTAAAGAGGTGTCCAACAACATTTGCGAAAGGATGGATATGGAGTGACTAATCTGGGATGGTGTGAGAGGTTCCCAGGATTCAGAGTTGTTAATGGCATACCCCGACATTTGGATCATCGTCCAGTTATTGTTTGGACAAAGGTGAGAAAATAAGTAGTAGGAATGCTTAGTGCGGGTTCCGCTTTGAAGCTCGATGGTTGCAAGAGGAGGACTGCAATGATGTAGTGACTGATGCGTGGGAGGAGAGCTGGGAGTCGGGGAGGAGGGAGTCATGCAGGCACTGAAAGAGATGGCGGGGAAGCTAAAAAGGTGGGATAAGGAGGTAGTGGGCGGGCTGGAGAGCAGGATCAAATCTGCAAGAAGAGAGTTGGAAAACTGTATGAGACAAAAGGTGTGTGTAGAGAAGATCAGAGAAGAAGAACGGTCAAAATGTGAGGTGTATAGATTGGAAGGTATGAAGAATACCAAGTACAAACAGCGGTCACACATTTCATGGCTCCATGATGGAGACAGAAATAACCGTTATTACCAAATGGTGTGCAGAATGAGAAAGAAAGCTAACCGTGTGAAGAAGTTGGTTAAGGAGAATGGATAGGAGATAGTAGAGGAGGAGGATTTAACAAATTATGTTTGTTCTTTTTTCTAGGAGTTGTTCACATCCACTATGGGTGATCGAGTTGAAGAACTCACATTATGTGTGTTGCCGAGGGTCACAAAAAATATGAATGAAATGCTCTTGGCAGAGTTTACAAGGGAAGAAGTGAAGGCTGCACTCGATCGGATAGGGGACCTGAAGGCACATGGACCTGATGGTATGCCTTCCATTGTGTACAAGCGTTATTGGAGCCTAATGGAAGACAAAATTATGGACGAAGTACTTTAACGTACTTGATACGTCCATTTTACATAATGATTTCTTACCACTATCTACCTTATTTTTGTCCATTATTCCACATTATCATACAATTCTTATGTTTATTCTCTCTGAATATGCAAGGTACATCACAAGGAGGGAATTATGTGGAAACTGGAATTGTGGACCGGAAAACCGAGAAAAAGGCAGAAAAATCACCAGTCTCAGAATGACCTGAAAATTTACGGAGAATATTTTTGGAATATTTAAGAATTTCTGGAGCAAAAATATACCGGAGAGGGGATGCCAGCAGGCCACAAGCCAACAGGTCGCGCCACCCCTAGGGGCGCGGCCAGATGGCTTGTGGGCCCCCTGTTGGTCCTCCGGTGCCCCTCTTCTCCTATATGGTGTGTTTTACCCTCGAAAAAAACATAAGCAACCTTTCGGGACGAAGCGCCGCCGTCTCGAGGCGGAAACCTGGGCAGAGTCCCTTTTGCACTCTGGCAGTCAGATTCTGCCGGGGAAATCCCTCTACGGGAGGGGGAGATCGAAGCCATCATCATCACCAACGCTTCCTCCTTCGTGGGAGGACCAATCTTAATCAACCTCTTCACCAGAACCATCTCATCTCCAACCCTAGTTCATTTCTTGTATTCAATCTTTGTCCCAAAACCTCAGATTGGTACCTGTGGGTTACTAGTTGTGTTGATTACATCTTGTAGTTGATGCTTGTTGGATTACTTGGTGGAAGAGATTATGTTCAGATCCTTAATTATCATTATTACTCCTGTGATCTTGAACATGTTGATGATGTGTGAGTAGTTACTATTGTTCCTGAGGACACGGGAGAAGTCTTGTTATAAGTAATCTTGTGAAGTTGGTATGCGTTCGATATTTTGATGATATGTATGTTGTTACGTCTCTTAGTGGTGTCATGTGAACGTCGACTACATGACACTTCACCATGTTATGGGCCTAATGTAAGTCATTGTGGAGTAATGATACGTCTCCGTCGTAACTATAATTTTTGATTGTTGCATGCCAATATTATACAACTTTCACATATTTTTGGCAACATTTTATATGATTTATTGGACTAACCTATTGATCCAGTGCCCAGTGTCAGTTCCTGTTTGTTGCATGTTTTTTGTTTTGCAGGATATCCATATCAAACAAAGTCCAAACGCGATAAAAATTTACGGAGATTTTTTTGGAACATTTGTGAATTTTGAGAAGTGGAATCAATGCAAACGGAGGCCCACAGCCCCAAAGAGACACCAGGGCACGCCCAGAAGGCCCAGGCGCGGCATGGTGGGTTGTGCCCACCTCGTACGTCGGTTGGAGCTCTCCTTCGGGTGCAAGGAAGCTAATTTTCGGATAAAAATCCCCTCAAAATTTCATCCGATCGGAGTTACGGATCTCCGGGAATATAAGAAATGGTTTTCGGCTAGAAAACAGGAACGCGAAATAGAAGAGAACGGAGAGGGAGATCCAATCTAGGAGCGGCTCCTGCCCCTCCGCCACCATGGAGGCCATGGACCAGAGAGGGAACTCTCCTTCCATCTAGGGGGAGGCCAAGGAAGAATAAGAAGGAGAGGGGCTCTCTCCCCCTCTCTCCCGGTGGCGCCGGAACGCCGCCGGGGCAAGCATCGTGACGGCGATCTACATCAACAATATTGCCACCGTCAACACCAACTCTCACCCCCTCTATGCAGCGGTGTAACACCTCTCTTCCCTGCTGTAATCTCTACTTAAACATGGTGCTCAACTCCATATATTATTTCCCAATGATATTTGGCTATCCTATGATGTTTGAGTAGATCCCTTTTGTCCTATGGGTTAATTGTGGTATGATGTTATGGATGTCAGTTGTATGTTGATATGGTGATGTCCTATGGTGCCCTCCGTGTCACGCAAACGTGAGGGATCCCCGCTTTAGGGTGTTGCAATATGTTCATGATTTGCCTATGGTGGGTTGCTTGAGTGATAGAAGCATAAACCCGAGTAGGTGGGTTGTTGCGTATGGGAGTAAAGAGGACTTGATACTTAATGCTATGGTTGGGTTTTACCTTAATGAACTTTGGTAGTTGCGGATGCTTGCTAGAGTTCCAATCATAAGTGCATATGATCCAAGTACGGAAAGTGTGTTAGCGTATGCCTATCCCTCATTGGATATAACAAGTATCTATCATATTATATTCAATTGCCTAGGGACAATCTTTCTCTTGCATTACACCAAAAGCTCTCTGCTAAGCTATTTACTTTTATTGTTCTTTTATTAAAACAGCACCTAACTTTTATTTCCACGTTCTTTATTATCTTGCAAAGTACTTCTAGTTTTATTCCCGCAAAGTAGTTTCATACTTGTTCTAGGTAAAGCAAGCATTAGCGTGCGTAGAGTTATATCAGTGGTCGATAGAACTTGAGGGAATATTTGTTCTACCTTTAGCTCCTCGTTGGGTTCGACACTCTTACTTATCAAAAAAGGCTACAAACGACCCCCTACAGTTGTGGGTTATCAAGACCTTTTTCTGACGCCGTTGCCGGGGAGCAATAGCGTGGGGTGAATATTCTCGTGTGTGCTTGTTTTCTTTATCACTAAGTAAATTTTATTTTCTGTTATTAGTTGTTTTATATCTTTAGTTATGGATATGGAACACGAAACACCAAAAAAATTAGTGGTACTTGCTACTCATGGAGATGGGGAACCTCCTAAAACCCTTGATGCAAGTTATGTGCAATGATCCTGAGAAAACCCCATTCAACTTGATAATGGGAGTAATATTGGATCAACGTGAATACTTTAGAGATTATCTCTTGACTCAAAAAGGAAAATTGTTATGGGATCAAATTCATATGTTGCATTGGTATGCTCGGGAGCTATGCTTGATATATGATATTACTTGTTGCTCTAGGATGAACGCTCCACACCTTCCCTTTTCATGCAAATTTAATGATAATGAAACCTTAGCTTCTTATGCTAAAGGTATTTATGATTACTATGGTGTGGAACGAATAGAAGAATTTGTAGCTTTCAAAGGTGCTTATGAAGATGCTTCCTTGATTGAAAAGTATGATGATGTTTCTTACAAATCTGAAAATTTTGCCATACTTAAATATTGCTATGAGAATTATGATTGCAATGCTGATATTATTGAATTTATTGAGAGAATGACCGTTGCCTTGGAAGAGACTAATATTTTGCGGGAATCTATGGAAGAAGAAATTGCTGAAACTGTGAGCTCATTAGATGAAAAAGATGAGGAGGAGAGCGAAGAACAAAAGGAGGAAGAGCAGATTATCTACCCGTGCCCACCTTATAAAGAGAGTAACTCTTCAACTCATACATTTTTTAATTTCCCTTCGCACATACCGAAGGATGAATGCTATGATGAATGCTATGATGATTGCTATGATCCCTTGGATTCATTTGAAATATCCCTTTTTGATGAACTTGATGCTTGGTATGTTTGTGGCCATGATGCCAATATGAATTATGCTTATGAAGATGAACTTGCTATAATTCATTATGTTAAGCATGAAATTGTTGCTATTGCACCCACACATGATAGTCCTATTATCTTTTTGAATTCTCCTAACTACACTATATCAGAGAAGTTTGCTCTTATTAAGGATTACATTGATGGGTTGCGTTTTGCTACTACACATGATGATTTTGATGAATATAATATGCATGTGCTTGCTGCTCCTACTTGCAATTATTATGAGAGAGGAACTACATCTCCACCTCTTTATGTTTCCAATACTATGAAATTGCAAGAAACTATTTATACTATGCATTGGCCTTTACTTAATGTGCATGAATTGTTCTTGTATGACATGCTGATGCATAGGAAGAGAGTTAGACTTCGTTGTCACATGATATATATCACTTTGTTCTCACTACTAAATTACAAATCATTGCTAATTAAAATTGGCTTTGACATACCTTGGGATCCGGGTGGATCCATTACTTGAGCACTTTATGCCTAGCTTAATGGCTTTAAAGAAAGCGCTGCCAGGGAGACAACCCGGAAGTTTTAGAGAGTCATTTTATTCTGTTGAGTGCTTTTATAATGTTTAAAAACAAAAAATATATAGAGGGTAACCTAAAACTTCACAAAAAGAAAGGTGAAAGTGAGAGAGATGATGAGCACCGTTGAAGTGGGGGACGTCCTTTAACATTTGTTCATGCCCATGGAAACTCTGTGAATCTTGAATCACGGAAACTTTTCCAACAAAAATATATATCCCCTTGTACAAATCCATTGTATTATAAAAGTAATTTGCCAAGATTTGCCTTTAGGATGATTAGATTGCTTGTTGGTATGTGCGGTGTAAAAACAGAAACTTTGGCTATAGTGTGTGAATTTTCATTTTTTACTGGAACGTCAAAAGTTTCTGAAATTTTTACACAGTATTTCTATACAAAATGTTTATTCCGTCCTAATTTTTCAGAAGTTTTGGAGTTAAATAAGTATGATCAAAGTTCAGATTACTACAGACTGTCCTGTTTAAGACAGATTCTGTTTTTGATGCATTCTTTTGCTTGTTTTGATGAAACTATCGATTTTATAGGTGGTATAAGCCATGGAGAAGTTATAATAAAGCAGGGATAATGAAAATACAAAATATGAATGGGTTTTCCACATTACTTAAAGTAGAAATTTGCTTTATTATACTAACAGATCTCACCAGTCTTCTGTTAAGTTTTGTGTGGATGAAGTGTTCGAACAACGAGGAGGTGTCGATATGAGGAGAAGGAGGAGAGGAAAGAGTTCAAGCTTGGGGATGCCCAAGGCACCCCAAGTTAATATCCAAGGAGACCCAAGCGTCTAAGCTTGGGGATGCCCTGGATGGCATCCCATCTTTCTTCAACAAGTATCGGTATGTTTTCGTTTTCGTTTCGTTCATGTGATATGTGTAAATCTTGGAGCGTCTTTTGTGTTTAGTTTTCACTTTTATTTTATGCATCATGCTGGTATGAGATAGTCCATGGTTGATTTATAGAATGGTCATTGCACTTCACTTATATATTTTGAGTATGGCTTTATAGAATGCTTCATGTGCTTCACTTATATCATTTGAAGTTTGGATTGCATGTTTCTCTTCACATAGAAAACCGTTATTCGTAGAATGCTCTTTTGCTTCACTTATATTTATTAGAGCATGATATTTTGTAGAAAGAATTAAACTCTCTTTATTCACTTATATCTATTTAGAGAGTCAACAGGAATTGGTCATTTGCATGGTTAGTCATAAAATCCTACATAAAACATAGGGATCACTGAATATGATATGTTTAATTCCTTGCAATAGTTTTGCGATGTAGAGATGATAATATGTGGGAGGTACTAGTGGATGATCGTGTTTAGTAAGATATTGGTGTTAAGGTTTGTGATTCCCTAAGCATGCACGTATAGTCTCCCGTTATGCTAGGAAGTTGGAGCACAATTTATTCTTGATTGTGTATCTTTGTGTGAAGGTCGGGGGCGCGCGATGGTTAACTCCTACCAACCTCCCCCCTAGGAGCATGCGTAGTAATACTTTGCTTCGAGGGTTAATAAACATTTTCAATAAGTATGTGCGTTCTTTATGACTAATGTGAGTCCATGGATTATACACACTCTTACCTTTCCGCAATTTGCTAGCCTCTACGGTACCGTGCATTGCCCTTTCTCACCCCGAGAGTCGGTGCAAACTTCATCGGTGCATTCAAACCTTGTGATATGATACGCTCTATCACACATAAATCTTATTATATCTTCCTCAAAACAGCCACCATACCTACCTATTATGGCATTTCCACAGCCATTCCGAGATATATTGCCATGCAACTTCAACCGCTTCTGTTTTGATGACTTGAGCATTCATTGTCATATTGCTTTACATGATCGTAAGATAGCTAGCATGATGTTTCCATGGCTTGTCCATTTTTTGATATCTTTGCTACAATAGATCATTGCATTCATATAGAGTCATACTTTGTTTTACTATCGTTGTAATATTGAGTTGTAAGTAAATAGAAGTGTGATGACATCATTATTCATTACTATAGCATGTCCCAGTGATGAAAGGATGATGGAAACTATGACTCCCCCACAAGTCGGGATGAGGCTCCGGACAAAGAAAAAGAGAAAAAGAAAAAATAGAAAAAAAAAGAAAAAAAGAGAAAAAAAAGAAAAAAAGAAAGAAAGAAAAAGAAATAAAAAGGGGCATGCTAATTCCACACTTGTGCTTCAAAGTAGCACCATGTTTTTCATATAGAGAGTCTCCTATGTTGTCACTTTCATATACTAGTGGGAATTTTTCATTATAGAGTTAGATGCACACCCACTTAGTTTTCATATTGATCTTTCATACACTAGCTCTTAGTGCATCCTTTGCATGGCAATCCCTACTCCTCGCATTGATATCTATTGATGGGCATCTCCATAGCCCGTTGATACGGTGAGTTGATGCGAGACTTTCTTCTTCACTTTTACCCCTTTGAAACCTACCACCATATTCTATTCCACCCATAGTGCTCTATCCATGGCTTGCGCTCATGTATTGCGTGAGAGATGAAAATACGGAAGTGTGTTAAAAAGTATGAACCAATTGCTTGGCTGACACCGGGGTAGTACATGATTTATACTTTGTGTTAAGAAGACAGAGCATGACAAGGCTATATGATTTTGTATGGATAGCGTCCTTTAGCCTTGATATTTTGAAAGACATGATTGTTTGTTGGGATGCTTGAGTATCAATGTCTTTATGTCAAAACTAGACTATTGCTTTGAATCACTTGTGTATTAATATTCATGCCATGATTATATATATGATCAAGATTATGCTAGGTAGCATTCCACATCAAAAATTATCTTTTTTATCATTTACCTACTCGAGGACAAGCAGGAATTAAGCTTGGGGATGCTGATATGTCTCCATCGTATCTATAATTTTTGATTGTTTCATGCCAATATTATACAACTTTCACATATTTTTGGCAATATTTTATATGATTTATTGGACTAACCTATTGATCCAGTGCCCAGTGCCAGTTCCTGTTTGTTGCATGTTTTTTGTTTCGCATGATATCCATATCAAACGAAGTCCAAACGCGATAAAAATTTACGAAGATTTTTTTGGAATATTTGTGAATTTTGAGAAGTGGAATTAACACAAACGGAGGCCCACAGCCCCCAAGAGACACCAGGGCACGCCCAAAAGGCCCAGGCGCGGCGTGGTGGGTTGTGCCTACCTCGTACGTCGGCTGGAGCTCTCCTTCGGACGCAAGGAAGCTAATTTTTGGATAAAAATCCCATCAAAATTTCAGCCCGATCAGAGTTACGGATCTCCGGGAATATAAGAAACGGTTTTCGGCCAGAAAACAGGAACGCGAAACAGAAGAGAACAGAGAGGGAGATCCAATCTAGGAGGGACTCTAGCCCCTCCGCCGCCAATGATGTCATGGACTAGAGGGGGAACTCTCCTCCCATCTAGGGGGGAGGCCAAGGAAGAAGAAGAAGGATGGGGGCTCTCTCCCCCTCTCTCCCGGTGGCGTCGGAACGCCGTCGGGCAAGCATCATGATGGCGATCTACATCAACAATCTTGCCACCGTCAACACCAACTCTCTCACCCTCTATGCAGCGGTGTAACACCTCTCTTCCCTGCTGTAATCTCTACTTAAACATGGTGCTCAACTCCATATATTATTTCCCAATGATATTTGGCTATCCTATGATGTTTGAGTAGATCCCTTTGGTCCTATGGGTTAATTGTGGAATGATGTTATGGATGTCAGTTGTATGTTGATATGGTGCGGTCCTATGGTGCCCTCCGTGTCGCGCAAACGTGAGGGATCCCCGCTGTAGGGTGTTGCAATATTTTCATGATTTGCCTATGGTGGGTTGCTTGAGTGACAAAAGCATAAACCCGAGTAGGTGGGTTGTTGCGTATGGGACTAAAGAGGACTTGATACTTAATGCTATGGTTGGGTTTTACCTTAATGAACTTTGGTAGTTGCGGATGCTTGCTAGAGTTCCAATCATAAGTGCATATGATCCAAGTACGGAAAGTGTGTTAGCGTATGCCTATCCCTCATTGCATATAACAAGTATCTATCATATTATATTCAATTGCCTAGGGACAATCTTTCTCTTGCATTACACCAAAAGGTCTCTGCTAAGCTATTTACTTTTATTGTTCTTTTATTAAAACAGCACCTAACTTTTATTTCCACGTTCTTTATTATCTTGCAAAGTACTTCTAGTTTTATTCCCGCAAAGTAGTTTCATACTTGTTCTAGGTAAAGCAAGCATTAGCGTGCGTAGAGTTATATCAGTGGTCGATAGAACTTGAGGGAATATTTGTTCTACCTTTAGCTCCTCGTTGGGTTCGACACTCTTACTTATCGAAAAAGGCTACAAACGACCCCCTACAGTTGTGGGTTATCAAGACCTTTTTCTGGCGCCGTTGCCGGGGAGCAATAGCGTGGGGTGAATATTCTCATGTGTGCTTGTTTTCTTTATCACTAAGTAAATTTTATTTTCTGTTATTAGTTGTTTTATATCTTTAGTTATGGATATGGAACACGAAACACCAAAAAAATTAGTGGTACTTGCTACTCATGGAGATGGGGAACCTCCTAAAACCATTGATGCTAGTTATGTGCAATGATCCTGAGAAAACCCCATTCAACTTGATAATGGGAGTAATATTGGATCAACGTGAATACTTTAGAGATTATCTCTTGACTCAAAAAGGAAAATTGTTATGGGATCAAATTCATATGTTGCATTGGTATGCTCGGGAGCTATGCTTGATATATGATATTACTTGTTGCTCTAGGATGAACGCTCCACACCTTCCCTTTTCATGCAAATTTAATGATAATGAAACCTTAGCTTCTTATGCTAAAGGTATTTATGATTACTATGGTGTGGAACGAATAGAAGAATTTGTAGCTTTCAAAGGTGCTTATGAAGATGCTTCCTTGATTGAAAAGTATGATGATGTTTCTTACAAATCTGAAAATTTTGCCATACTTAAATATTGCTATGAGAATTATGATTGCAATGCTGATATTATTGAATTTATTGAGAGAATGACCGTTGCCTTGGAAGAGACTAATATTTTGCGGGAATCTATGGAAGAAGAAATTGCTGAAACTGTGAGCTCATTAGATGAAAAAGATGAGGAGGAGAGCGAAGAACAAAAGGAGGAAGAGCAGATTATCTACCCGTGCCCACCTTATAAAGAGAGTAACTCTTCAACTCATACATTTTTTAATTTCCCTTCGCACATACCGAAGGATGAATGCTATGATGAATGCTATGATGATTGCTATGATCCCTTGGATTCATTTGAAATATCCCTTTTTGATGAACTTGATGCTTGGTATGTTTGTGGCCATGATGCCAATATGAATTATGCTTATGAAGATGAACTTGCTATAATTCATTATGTTAAGCATGAAATTGTTGCTATTGCACCCACACATGATAGTACTATTATCTTTTTGAATTCTCCTAACTACACTATATCAGAGAAGTTTGCTCTTATTAAGGATTACATTGATGGGTTGCGTTTTGCTACTACACATGATGATTTTGATGAATATAATATGCATGTGCTTGCTGCTCCTACTTGCAATTATTATGAGAGAGGAACTACATCTCCACCTCTTTATGTTTCCAATACTATGAAATTGCAAGAAACTATTTATACTATGCATTGGCCTTTACTTAATGTGCATGAATTGTTCTTGTATGACATGCTGATGCATAGGAAGAGAGTTAGACTTCGTTGTCACATGATATATATCACTTTGTTCTCACTACTAAATTACAAATCATTGCTAATTAAAATTGGCTTTGACATACCTTGGGATCCGGCCCACAATCGACCGTCATCAACAACTTCTGCAACAACAAACGACAACGGCGAAAACCCTTCGCCCGACTCCCCAAGTCGCCCGGAGGCTCGAAGGCTACTGTCGGGGAGATTACCCCCGGGTAGGCTCAAGGAGGCAACTCAACATTTTAAAACAACGGGGCGGCCAACGCCCCTCAGTCTGGCTGCTCCGGCTGGTAGCCCGGTCTGGACGGCTACGGAGTCCGGCGGCTCCCTGCCCAGCAGGCTGCTCCGACCGACCTCTGTCCGGCTGCAACAGCCGGCCTGCTACGCGAGGTGAACCACCACGTCCCGTCGGACACGACATGAAGACACTATATCCTGCATCATGCGTCACTTCACTGCACCCCAATAGTAGTGCACTATAGCCTGCATCATCGCGTCACCTCGCATGTCATCTCCAATAGTGGTGCACTATTGCCTACATCATGCGTCATCCCATATGTCTTCTCCAAATTGTGGATAGTTGGTCATGTGGGCCACCCATTGTCCCCTGGGCCTCCCTTTATAAGAGGCACTAGGGGAGCTCACTCATAAGGGAGCCCCCTCATATTCTCTCATCCCCTCTCACTCTCACATGAGGTTAAGGAAAGGAGCACTCAGCTCCTTCTTCCTCTCCTAAGACAGCTCCAGGAGCAACTCTGTACTACATACACACTTCATATACAGACATGCTGGAGTAGGGGTATTATCTCTCCGGAGAGCCCTGAACCTGGGTAAAACCACCGTGTGCTACTACCCTATCCCGTCCCAGACCTTCCACGGCAGCCTTGCTCTCACCTCGATTAGCCACCCCCTGGCATCTGCTGTGACGAAACGACGACAAATGTTATAACGTTCACCTTATATCAATAAATTATGAATGTCATAGCACCCTCTACTATTGAAGATATTGATGTTACTATTAAACTTGCAAACCGGGACACTATTTCGCCACTTGGGATTGTTAGAGATGTTGAAGTTATATGTGGAAAGGTCAAGTACCCCGTTGATTTCTTAGTTCTTTGTTCAAAACAAGATAACTTTTGTCCCATTATATTCGGTAGGCCTTTCTTGAACACTATTAATGCTGAAATCAATTGTGCTACTGAAAAGGTTCAAGTAAGATTTGGTGATGTGTCTCATGAATTTAATTTCTCCAAGTTTACTAATCAAACGCATGAGAAGGAATTACCTAGTAAAGATGAAATGATTGGTCTTGATTCTATTGTCGTACCTCCTACTGATCCTCTAGAACAATATTTGTTAGACCATGAGAATGATATGCAAATTAATGAAAGGAATGAAATAGGTAAGATTTTCCTCGAACAAACACCTATTCTCAAACACAACTTACCAGTTGATATTTTAGGGGATCCTCCTCCACCTAAAGGAGATCCCGTGTTTGAATTAAAGACTTTACCTGATACTTTGAAATATGCTTATCTTGATTAAAAGAAGATATATCATGTTATTATCAGTGCTAACCTTTCAGAGCATGAAGAAAGAAGATTACTTAAAACTCTGAGGAAGCACATGGCTGCTATTGGATATACTCTCGATGATCTAAAGGGCATAAGCCCCACTCTGTGTCAGCACAAGATTAATATGGAACCAGATGCTAAACCTATTGTTGATCATCAACGCCGCTTAAATCCTAAGATGAAGGAAGTGGTAAGAACTGAAATACTAAAGCTTCTGGAGGCAATTATTATCTATCCTATTGCTGATAGTAGGTGGGTAAGTCATGTTCATTGTGTTCCTAAGAAAGGAGGTATTACTGTTGTCCCTAATGATAAGAATGAGCTTATTCCACAAAGAATTGTAACTGGTTATAGGATGGTAATTGATTTTAGAAAATTAAATAAAGCTACTAAGAAAGATCATTACCCTTTGCCTTTTATTGATCAAATGTTAGAAAGATTATCCAAGCACACCCACTTTTGTTTACTTGATGGATATTATGGATTTTCTCAAATACCTGTGTCAAAAGAAGATCAAGAGAAAACTACCTTTACATGTCCTTTTGGAACTTATGCTTATAGACATATGCCTTTTGGTTTATGCAATGCACCTGTTACGTTGATGTATGACTGCTATATTCTCTTACTTTTGTGAAAAGGTTGTTGAGGTTTTTATGGATGATTTTTGTTGGGGAACGTTGCATGGGAAACAAAAAAAATTCCTAGGCACACGCAAGATCTATCCATGGTGATGAGCATCTACGAGAGGGAGAGTGGATCTACATACCCTTGTAGATCGCTAAGCGAGAAGCGTTAAGAAACGCGGTTGATGTAGTCGAACGTCTTCGCGATCCAAATCGCAAGCCGTCCCGCGATCCAATCACGATCCGTCCCACGATCCAATCACGGTTCTTCCGATCTAGCACCGAACGGACGGCACCTCCGCTTTCAGCACACGTACAGCTCGATGACGATCTCCACCTCCTTGATCCAGCAAGCGAGGGTGGAGAGGTAGATGAGTTCTCCGGTAGCACAACGGCGTGGTGGCGGTGGTGGTGGAGCTGATCCGGCAGAGCTTCGCTAAGCTATACCGAACAGATCTAGAGGAGAATAAATCTAGAGGAAGAAGAGGGCAGCACGTGGCAATTAGGGTTAGGGGCTGCCCTCAAAATCAATCAATATATATAGGAGGAAGGGGAGAGGAGGCAGCCTTGGCCCCTACTCCAAGTAGGTTCGGCTGAACCAAACAAGGGAGGAATCCACCTCCCACAAGGGAGTGGAATCCTATTAGGACTCCTTCCTAATTTGGATTTTCCTTCCCCCACTTGGGGTTTTTCCTTTCCCACTCTTTCCGAGCCGCATGGGCCTTGTAGGGCTGGTTTTCCCAGCCCACTAAGGGCTGGTGCAACACCCCTCAGGCCCATGTGGCCTCCCGGCATGGGTGGCCCCTCCCGACGGACCTCTGGCACTCTCGGTACACTACCGGAAATACCCAAAACTTTTCCGGTGGCCAAAACGGAACTTCCTATATATCAATCTTTACCTCCGGACCATTCCGGAGCTCCTCATGACGTCCGGGATCTCATCCGGGACTCCGAACAACCTTCGGTCACCACCATACATAACTCAATGCTACTAAAACGTCACCGAACCTTAAGTGTGCAGATCCTGCGGGTTCGAGAACTATGTAGACATGACCGAGACACCTCTACGGTCAATAACCAATAGCGCGACCTGGATGCCCATATTGGTTCCTACATATTCTATGAAGATCTTTATCGGTTGAACCTCTATGTCAAGGATTCAGATAATCCCGTATGTTGTTCCCTTTGTCCATCGGTATGTTACTTGCCCGAGATTCGATCGTCGGTATCTCCATACCTAGTTCAATCTCGTTACCGGCAAGTCTCTTTACTCATTCCGTAATACAAGATCACGTGACTAACTCCTTAGTGACATTGCTTGCAAGCTTCTTGTGATGTTGTATTACCGAGTGGGCCCAGAGATACCTCTCCGTCATACGGAGTGACAAATCCCAATCTCGATCCATGCCAACCCAACAGACACTCTCGGAGATATCTGTAGAGCACCTTTATAGTCACCCAGTTATGTTGTGACGTTTGATACACACAAGGCATTCCTCCGGTGTCCGGGAGTTGCATGATCTCATGGTCGTAGGAACAGATACTTGACATGCAGAAAACTATAGAAATAAACTGACACGAACATATGCTATGTTTACGGTTGGGTCTTGTCCATCACATCATTCTCCTAATGATGTGATCCCATTATCTAATGACAACTCTTGTCCATGGCTAGGAAACCATAGCCATCTTTGATCAACGAGCTAGTCAACTAGAGGCTTACTAGGGCCACCTTGTTGTCTATGTACCCACACATGTATTTGAGTTTCGAATCAATAAAATTATAGCATGGATAATAAACGATTATCACGACATAGGAAATATAATAATAACCAATTTATTATTGCCTCTAGGGCATATTTCCAACAGTCTCCCACTTGCACTAGAGTCAATAATCTAGCTCACATCACCATGTGACTTACATTGTTATGAATCTAACACCCAATGAGTTATGGGTTTCGATCATGCTTTGCATGTGAGAGAGGTCTTTAGTCAATGGTCTGCAACATTCAGATCCGTGTGTTCTTTGCAAATCTATATGTCATACTGCAGATGCTACCTCGCTCCACTTGGAGCTATTCCAAATGTCTGCTCCACTATACGTATCCGGATTACTACTTATAGTTATCCAGATAGGTGTTAAAGCTTGCATCGACGTAACCCATTAAGACGAACTCTTTATCACCTCCATAATTGAGAAATATTTCCTTAGTCCTCTAGTTACTAAGGATAATCTTGACCGCTGTCCAGTGATCCACTCCTGGATCACTCTTGTACCCCTTGACAGACTCATGGCAAGGCACACACAGGTGCGGTACACAGCATGGCATACTATATAGAGCCTATGGCTAAGGCATAAGGGACGACCTTCGTCCTTTCTCTTTCTTCTACGGTGGTCGAGCTTTGAGTCTCACTCAACTCCACACCTTACAAATCAGGCAAGAACTCTTTCTTTGACTGATCCATTTTGAACTCTTTCAAAATCTTGTCAAGGTATGTACTCATTGAAAGTTTTATCAGACGTTTTGATCTATCTCTATAGATCCCGATGCCCAATATTTAAGTAGCTTCATTCCAGGTTTTCCTTTGAAAAACTCCTTTCAAACAACCCTTTATGCTTTCTAGAAATTCTACATCATTTCTGATCAACAATATGTCAACCACATATACTTATCAGAAATTCTATAGTGCTCCCACTCACTTTATTGCAAATACAAGTTTCTCATAAACTTTGTATAGACTCAAAAACTTTGATCACCTTATCAAAGTGTATATTCCAACTCCGAGATGCTTTCTCCAGTCCATAGAAGGATTGCTGGAGCTTGCATACATTTTAGCATCCTTAGGACTGACAAAACCTTCTGGTTATATCACATACAACCTTCCCTCACGGGAACCATTAAGGAAACTCTGTTTTGACATCCATCTGCCAGATTTCATAATCGAAAAATGCAGCAACTGCTAACATCATTCCAACAGACTTTAGCATCACTACGGGTGAGAAAGTCTCATTGTAGTCAACTCCTTGAACTTGTGAAAAACCCTTTGCCACAAGTCGAGCTTTATAGACGGTGACATTACCGTCCGCGTCCGTCTTCCTTTTAAAGATCCATTTGTTCTGAACGGCCTTTCGCCCTTCAGGTAATACTTCCAAAGCCCATACTTTGTTTTCTTACATGGATCCCATCTCGGATTGCATGGCCTCTAACCATTTCTCGGAATCCGGGCTCATCATCGCTTCTCCATAGCTCGTAGGTTCATCGTTGTCCAACAACATGACCTCTAAGACAGGGTTGCCATACCACTCAGGAGCAGTACGCGTCCTTGTCGACCTACGAGGTTCGATAGTAATTTGATCCGAAGCTTCATGATCATCATCATTAACTTCCTCTTCAACAAACATAGGCTCCATAGAAACAACTTTCTGCGCTGCGCTACTCTCTGGTTGAAACAAAGGTTCAACAACCTCATCAAGTTCTATCTTCCTCCCACTCAATTCTTTCGAGAGAAACTCTTTCTCGAGAAAGGACCCGTTTTAGCAACAAATACTTTGTGCTTGGATCTAAGATAGAAGGTTTACCCAACTGTTACGTTAGGGTATTCTATGAAGATGCATTTGTCCGCTTTGGGTTCGAGCTCATTAGGTGAAAACCCTTTTTCACATAAGCGTCGCAGCCCCAAACATTAAGAAATGACAGCTTAGGTTTCCGCCAAACCAAAATTCATACGGTGTCATCTCAACGGATTTAGATGGTGCCCCTTTTAAAGTGAATGTAGTTGTCTCTAATGCGTAACCCCAAAACGATAGTGGCAAATCGATAAGAGACATCATAGTTCGCACCATATCCAATAGAGCACGACTACGACGTTCGGACACACCATCACACTATGGTGTTCCAGGTGGCGTGAGTTGTGAAACAACTTCCACATTGTCTTAAGTTGTATACCAAACTCGTAACTCAGATATTTACCTCTACGATCATATCATAGATATTTTATCTTCTTGTCACGATGATCTCAAACTTCACTCTGAATTTGTTTGAACTTTTCAAACGTTTCAAACTTGTGTTTCATTAAGTAAGTATCCCCATATCTACTCAAATCATCAGTGAAGGTAGGAAAATAATGATATCCACCGCACGCTGCAACACTCATTGGACCGAATACATCAACATGTATCATTTCCAATAAGTCACTTGCCCGCTCCATCATACCGGAAAACGGGGTCTTCGTCATCTTGCCCATGAGGCATGGTTCGCATGCCTCAACCGATTCGAAATCGAATGAGTCCAAAGATCCATCAGCATGGAGTTTCTTCATGCATTTTACACAAATATGACATTTAGCGGCAGTGCCACAAGTATGTGGTACTATCATTATTAACTTTGTATCTTTTGGCATTAATATTATGAACATGTGTATCACTACGATCAAGATTCAATAAACCATTCTCATTGGGTGCATGACCATTGAAGGTATTATTCATGTAAACAGAATAACCATTATTCTCTGACTTAAATGAATAACCGTATTGCAATAAACATGATCTAATCACGTTCATGCTCAACGCAAACACCAAATAACGTTTATTTAGGTTCATCACTAATCCCGAAGGTAGAGAGAGCGTGCAATCGTGATCACATCAACCTTGGAACCACTTCCAACACTCATCGTCACCTCACCCTTAGCTAGCCTCCGTTTATTCCGTAGCTTTTATTTCGAGTTACTGACATTTAGCAACTGAACCGGTATCCAGTACCTAGGTGCTATTAGGAGTACTAGTAAGGTACACATCAATAACATGTATATCAAATATACTTTTGTCGACGTTGCCAGCCTTCTTATCTACCAAGTATCCAGGGTAGTTCCGCTCCAGTGACCGTTTTCCTCATAGTAGAAGCACTTAGTCTCAGGTTTGGGTTTAACCTTGGGTTTCTTCACTCGAGCAGCAACTGGCTTGCTAATCATGAAGTTTCCCTTCTTGCCCTTGCCTTTCTCGAAACTAGTGGTTTTACCAACCATCAACACTTGATGCTCCTTCTTGATTTCTACCTTCGCGATGTCGAACATCGCGAATTGCTCATGGGATCATCCATCCCTGGCATGTTATAGTTAATCACGAAGCTCTAGTAGCTTGGTGGCAGTGACTTGGAGAACTATATCAATCACTATCTTATCTGGAAGATCAACTCCCACTCGATTCACGCGATCGTAGCACTCAGACAATCTGAGCACATGCTCAACGATTGAGCTATTCTCCTTCATCTAGCAGGCAAAGAATCTTTGTTGGAGGTCTCATACCTCTCAACACGGGCACGAGCCTGAAATCCAATTTCAGCTCTTGGAACATCTCATATGCTTCGTGATGTTCAAAACGATTTGGAGCCTCAATTCTAAGCCGTAATGCATGATGCACTGAACTATCAAGTAGTCATCAGAACGTGCCTGTCAGATGTTCACAACATCTACATACGACGCTTGAGGGGGGTGGCGCACCGAGCGGTGCATTAAGGACATAAGCCTTCTGTGCAGCAATGAGGACAATCCTCAGATCACGGACCCAGTCCGTATTATTGCTACCATCATCTTTCAACTCTATTTCTCTAGGAACATATAAAAACACAGGGGAGCTACAGCGCGAGCTAGTGATCTACAACATAATTTGCAAAGACATTGTGACTATGTTCATGATAATGAGTTCAATTAATCATATTACTTAAGAACTCCCACTCAAATTCACATCCCTCTAGTCATTCGAGTGTCACATGATCCAAATTCACCAACTCAAGTCCGATCATCACATGAGTTGAGGTGGTTTCAATGTTGAACATCTCCATGTTGATCACATCTACTATACGACTCATGTTCGACCTTTCGATCTCTTGTGTTCCGAGGCCATGTTTGTACATGCTAGGCTCATAAAGTTTAACCCGAGTGTTCCGCATGTGCAACACTGGCTTGCACCCGTTGTATGTGAGCGTAGGGTCTATCACACCCGATCATCACGTGGTGTCTCGAAACGACGAACTTTCGCAACGGTGCACACTCGGGGAGAACACAATTTTATCTTGAAATTTTAAGTGAGGGATCACCTTATAATGATATCATCGTCCTAAGCAAAATAAGATGCATAAAAGGATTAACATCACATGCAAATCATAAGTGACATGATATGGCCATGAACTTGTGCTTTTGATCTCCATCTTCAAAGCACCGGCATGATCTCCATCGTCACCGGCATAACACCATGATCTCCATCATCTTGACCTCCATCAATGTGTCGCCATGAGGTTGTCGTGCCGACTGTTGCTTCCATGACTATTGCTAACTCTTAGCGATAAAGTAAAGCAAAACGGCAAAAATAATTAAAGACAACCCTATGGCTCCTGCCGGTTGCCGTACTCATCGACATGCAAGTCGTGATATTCTATACAATACATGATCATCTCATACATCACATATATTTCATCATGTAATTGGCCATATCACATCACATCATACCCTGCAAAAACAAGTTAGACGTCCTCTAATTTGTTGTTGCATGTTTTACGTGGCTACTATGGGTATCTAGCAAGAACGATTCTTACCTACGCAAAACCACAACGGTGATATACAAGTTGCTATTTCACCTTCTACAAGGACCGCCTCTATCGAATCCGATTCAACTAAAGTGGGAGAGACAGACACCCGCCAGCCATCTTTATGCAACAAAGTTACATGTCAGTCGATGGAACCGGTCTCTCGTGCGTGGACAAGTAAGGTTGGTCCGAGCCGCTTCATCCCACAATACCGCTAAATCAAGAAAAGACTAAGGAGGGAAGCAATCTGAATATCAACGCCCACAAACTCCTTTGTGTTCTACTCGAGATCTCATCTACGCATAAACCTGGCTCTGATACCACTTTTGGGGAACGTTGCATGGGAAACAAAAAAAAATCCTACGCACACGCAAGATCTATCCATGGTGATGAGCATCTACGAGAGGGAGAGTGGATCTACATACCCTTGTAGATCGCTAAGCGGGAAGCGTTAAGAAACGCGGTTGATGTAGTCGAACATCTTCGCGATCCAAATCGCAAGCCGTCCCGCGATCCAATCACGATCCGTCCCGCGATCCAATCACGGTCCTTCCGATCTAGCGCCGAACGGACGGCACCACCGCGTTCAGCACACGTACAGCTCGATGAGGATCTCCACCTCCTTGATCCAGCAAGCGAGGGTGGGGAGGTAGATGAGTTCTCCGGCAGCACAACGGCGTGGTGGTGGTGGTGGTGGAGCTGATCCGGCAGAGCTTCGCTAAGCTATACCGAACAGATCTAGAGGAGAATAGATCTAGAGGAAGAAGAGGGTAGCACGTGGCAATTAGGGTTAGGGGCTGCCCTCAAAATCCATCAATATATATAGGAGGAAGGGGAGAGGAGGCAGCCTTGGCCCCTACTCCAAGTAGGTTTGGCCGAACCAGACAAGGGAGGAATCCACCTCCCACAAGGGAGGTGGAATCCTATTAGGACTCCTTCCTAATTTGGATTTTCCTTCCCCCAGTTGGGGTTTTTCCTTTCCCACTCTTTCCTAGCCGCATGGGCCTTGTAGGGCTGGTTTGCCCAGCCCACTAAGGGCTGGTGCAACACCCCTCAGGCCCATGTGGCCTCCCGGCGTGGGTGGCCCCTCCCGATGGCCCTCCGGCACTCCCGGTACACTACCAGAAATACCCGAAACTTTTCCGGTGGCCAAAACGGGACTTCCTATATATCAATCTTTACCTCCGGACCATTCCGGAGCTCCTCGTGACGTCCGGGATCTCATCCGGGACTCCGAACAACCTTTGGTAACCAACATACATAACTCAATGCTACCGAAACGTCACCGAACCTTAAGTGTGCAGACCCTGCGGGTTCGAGAACTATGTAGACATGACCGAGACACCTCTACGGTCAATAACCAATAGCGGGACCTGGATGCCCATATTGGTTCCAACATATTCTACAAAGATCTTTATCGGTTGAACCTCTATGTCAAGGATTCAGATAATCCCGTATGCAGTTCCCTTTGTCCATCGGTATGTTACTTGCCCGAGATTCGATCGTCGGTATCTCCATACCTAGTTCAATCTCGTTACCGGCAAGTCTCTTTACTCGTTCCGTAATACAAGATCCCGTGACTAACTCCTTAGTGACATTGCTTGCAAGCTTCTTGTGATGTTGTATTACCGAGTGGGCCCAGAGATACCTCTCCATCATACGGAGTGACAAATCCCAGTCTCGATCCATGCCAACCCAACAGACACCCTCGGAGATATCTGTAGAGCACCTTTATAGTCACCCAGTTACATTGTGACATTTGATACACACAAGGCATTCCTCCAGTGTCCGGGAGTTGCATGATCTCATGGTCGTAGGAACAGATACTTGACATGCAGAAAACTATAGCAATAAACTGACATGATCATATGCTATGTTTATAGTTTGGGTCTTGTCCATCACATCATTCTCCTAATGATGTGATCCCGTTATCAAATGACATCTCATGTCTATGGCCAGGAAACCTTGACCACCTTTGATCAACGAGCTAGTTAACTAGAGGCATACTAGGGACACAGTGTTGTCTATATACCCACACATGTATTTAGTTCCCAATCAATACAATTATAGCATGGATAATAAACGATTATCGTGAACAAGGAAATATGATAATAACTAATTGATTATTGCCTCTAGGGCATATTTCCAACATTTTTTCCGTCTATGGGACTTCTTTTGATGATTGCTTGAGCAACCTTGTCGAGTTTTGCATAGATGTGAAGAAACTAGTCTTGTCTTGAATTGGGAGAAGTGCCACTTTATGGTTAATGAAGGCATAGTGCTTGGGCATAAAATTTCTGAACAAGGCATTGAGGTAGACAAGGCTAAAGTTGATGCGATAGAGAAAATGCCATGCCCGAGAGATATCAAAGGTATAAGAAGTTTCCTTGATCATGTTGGTTTTTATAGGCGTTTCATTAAAGATTTCTCTAAGATTTCTAGGCCGTTACCTAATCTTCTTCAAAAAGATGTTCCTTTTGTTTTGTATGATGATTGTGTAGAAGCTTTTGAAATACATAAGAATGCTTTAATTTCTGCACCTATTGTTCAACCACCTGATTGGAACCTACCATTTGAAATTATGTGTGATGCTAGTGATTGTGCTGTTGGCACTGTTCTAGGGCAGAGAGTAGACAAGAAGTTAAATGTTATCCATTATGCTAGTAAAACTCTAGATTCTACTCAAAGGAATTATGCTACCACTGAAAAGGAATTATTATTAGTTGTTTTTGCTTGTGATAAGTTTAGACCCTACATTGTCGATTCGAAAGTAACTATTCACACCGATCATGCTACTATTAAATACCTTATGGAAAAGAAATATGCTAAACCTAGGCTTATTAGGTGGGTACTTTTACTTCAAGAGTTTGACTTGCATATCATTGATAGGAAAGGAGCTGAATATCCCGTAGCAGATACCTTGTATAGATGGATAATGTTCTTGATGACCCACTTCCTATCGATGATAGCTTTCCTGATGAACAACTTGCTGCTATAAATACTTCATGTAGTGCTCCTTGGTATGCTGATTATGCTAATTATATTGTTGCTAAATAAATTCCACCTAGTTTCACATATCAACAAAAGAAAAAATTATTTTATGACCTACGACATTACTTTTGGGATGACCCTCATCTTTACAAAGAGGGAGTAAACGGTATTATTAGACGATGTGTACCTGAGCATGAACAGGAACAGATTATATGGAAGTGTCATTCCGAAGCTTATGGAGGACACCATGTCGATCACCGAACTGCACACAAGGTATTACAATCTGGTTTCTATTGGCCTGCTCTTTTCAAAGATGCTCGTAAGTATGTCTGTCAGATTTCGGGCTCCGCAAAACCCAAAGAGGTTCGAACTCAGGGGTGTGTATGAAGATCCCCACCAGCTTCGACCTCAAGCTCACAGCTCCACGACCTAGCCAGATCGAACTCCCTTAGTCACGGGGAAGAAGACTAACACACGGATTTACCCAGGTTCGGGCCGCTGCGAAGCGTCAAACCCTACTCCTACTTTTGGTGGATTGCCTCACGAGGAGGTTTATGGATGAACTGGTACAGTCGTGAGCAACCTCGCGAGGGTGCTCGATTGGTGTGCCATCCCCTTTCACTACTGCGCAACCTTGCCTCTATTTATAATGGCTCAGGTCCTCTTCCCTTATCGCATTGGCGGGAAGGGATCCCACAACGGCCAAATTCGAAGGGGGACAGGAGGTACATCTTATCCTGACGAAAGGTGGTCTTCGCCTGCAAAGTAGCTGGCAGTGACGCAGAGGTGGGCTGCCAGGACCGGTTTTTCAATAAAATAATTATTGAAAAATCGCCCCTTCAGTCAGACCAGCACAGAAAATAATTCATACTGCTAGACAAATCCTTGATACAGAAATCCAGTAGTACTTAATATTATACAGGGTTGAGCTGAGGCTGCTCAACAATTTATTACAAGCACGCCAATATTTAACATAGAGGCGGATATATCACAATGGAAATGGTGGTAGTACTACTGACTCGCAATATATAGTGGTGGTGAATATGTCACAGTGGAGTGGGTGACATGACTCTAATATCTTACAACTCATCAAGCGTCAGAGTGATGCTCAACGATTTTATTTGGGTAGCAGAAGCGGTTATAATACAAGCGGTAGAGTCCAGGATCGCAAGGGACTGACTGGGACTCCTCTAGGCGTCGGACTCGCTATCGTACTCTTCATCCATAAGATCGCCTTCGTCAACATCTGGCCAAATCAACAAGCCAGGTGAGTACTTTGAATGTACTCGCAAGACAGTTTGGACATAAGATATAACAAATGCAAACATGATGCACATATTCTGGTTAGATGAAAATTGCACACAAAGATATTAATAGCATTGCTTGGTAAGGTAAAAGAAATATCGGGCGGTAATCCTACCGAAATTTCCAAGAATATAAAATGCGCCAATCTGGTGTCTGAAGCGATGCCTCGAAAGGTAAGGAATAAAATAAACATGCCTCAGTCGAGCGTTGGGCGACACCACATAAAGGACTTTTATTGAAATAAATAACCTGAATGCCTCAGTCGGACGTCTGAGCGACATCACGTAAAGGGCTTATACTGAAAATAAATAACATGAATGCCTCAGTCGGACGTGTGAGCGACATCACGTAAAGGGCTTATACTGAATATAAATAACATGAATGCCTCAGTCGGATGTCTGAGCGACATCACGTAAAGGGCTTATACTGAAAATAAATAACATGAATGCCGCAGTCGGACGTCTGAGCGACATCACGTAAAGGGCTTATACTGAAAATAAATAACATGAATGTCACAGTCAGACATCTGAGCGACATCACATAAAGGGCTTATAACTCAACATCCAAATACGAGCATCCAAGAGGTAGTACCATCCCAAGGAATACTCGCCACATCACAACAATAAACAGGTTAGGATGTCCATAGAAATGATATTCAGCCAAGATCACTTTTGTCATTTAACATATTAGTTCTCCAGAGACTGACACTGAGACCGACACTTGACCTGTCAACCAACTTCCTTAACCGTGGACATCGCTACTCGAATAGTTTTGACTCTGCAGAGGTTGTACTCTTTACCCACAGTCAACAGATTTCAGTAGTCACGGGTGACTAGTTCCGTCTACGGTATTTTAGATGGAAACACACCTAACCAGTACACACCCATTTCACATCACGCTGCCTGGAATCACCCAAGGCAACGCTCAAGAAAAACTATAAGATGTGGAGGCCAACACCTCGAATAGCATGGGATCAAATTTATACCGCGCGCTACTAAGGGGTGCCTCCCTCTCGGCCCCAGCCGGAAACACCCATGCCCCCTGACCGGATGACGGGCTTTACTCCAGGGCCATGGAACCCTCATCACGGCCCCTCTATTTGGTGTGTACATGGAAAGAGGTTTGCAACTTATTACTAAACCGTATTCTTTGCAGAAAACATGTGGCAGCACGAAAATAAGGCGAACGGGGACAAGACTCGATCTATGTCAACACTGGAGTTAAACAGTTTCTTAGATAATACTGGCATGCTCCAACATTACCAGCACACAACCTATCATGTCACCACATGACTACGTTGGCCAATCACCCATGATCACGTCAAGTTTTTAGCTCACTTGCAACGTATCGTACATGAAATATAACATTTCATCATATGCTTCATGTTAACATGCCATGAAAATAAAAATTCAAGAAAACATGAGAAACACTCATCATATCAAAGGTTCAAACATGCTTGCCTGGATCAATGTAGTCGGAGTCTAGCTCGGCGAAGTTGACGGCAGCGTCTCCTCCTTCGGTATCTACTTCACATAAAATACCGAGTTCTACGTAAATACCGTGCGCGTAGAAAAATTGTCTAAGAATATTTTTGAATAAATACTATAAAAAACTAGACTGAGAAATAAGATTTTCAAAAAAAGAATCAACTAGAAATCATTTTCTGTTTAAAAGTTATTATGGGTCTTAGCCCAGGGACCTTTCTGTTATAAACAGAAAACTTCCCAGGGCTAGACTGAGAAAGGCAGAAAACGCTTTGAAAAGAACACGCGAGCCAGAGGAGAAAGTGCGTTTAGCAGAGAGACGCCTTCATAAAACGGTTCAATAAAAGAAAGAACCCTGACGAGGGGGTCCCACCCGTCAGGTTTAAAATGCCCACCGGCGACAGAGGCTTGCGGTGGTCGCCGGCGACGATCCACGGCGGGGCAAGGGCAACCAAGGGTATGGACGCACTCACCAGACTCTTCCGCATCGGTGGGTGATGGAAACGGTCGTCGATGAGCACCACGTCGACGGCAGCTTCTTCTCCGCCGAACGACGGCGTCGGGTGATGATGGATCTCACCGGAGGGAGTATCTAATATCAAACTGGCGCGGGGGTCAGAGCAATGGGTGCACTAGGGGTCTACTGGCTAGGTTTGAGGTGCGGGCGCTCACTCACCGGCGTCAATTTTGCCGGAGCCCGAAGCGGATCGGGGCAGCCGGAGTCGGGGAAGAAGACCTCCCCGAGGTCCTCTGATGAACGGGGCGCGGCTAGGAGGAGTGGTGGAGTGGTGCTGGACTGCGAGGTGGCTCGGGGGCTCCTATTTATAGGCAATCCGAGGCGGTTGCCGTGACGGAGGATCACTCCGGCGCGGATCACGGCAGAAGGCGGGGTTAGCAAGTGGTTACGGTGGCTGGGCAGGTCACCGCATCTCCCTAGGTTCCATTTTTAGCACTAACCTGGTTGTCAACACAGGGGGTCCTCAGCTCGACGGAACGGCGGCCCGTGGCCACGGCGGCTGCAGAGAGCGCGCCCTGTGCTGCCTAGGCCACGCCGACGATGTTGCGGTGCGCGCAGGGTGGGGGACAGCCACGCGGAGGCTGCTGGAGGTTTGGGCAGTCCAGGGGAACGCCGTTCTGCGGCGGTGGCTTCTGGCGTCTGCAACGGATGGCCCTGCCACCGCGGGAGAGGTCGGGGCCGACGAGCCAGCTCGTCACTGATACGTCTCCAACGTATCTACAATTTTTGCTTGTTCCATGCTGTTATATTATCATTCTTGGGTGTTTTACAATCATTTTACTACAACTTTATATTATTTTTGGGACTAACCTATTAACCTAGAGCCAAGTGCCAGTTTCTGTTTTTTCCGTGTTTTTGAGTTTTACAAAAAAGGAATATCAAACGGAGCCCAAACGGAATAAAAATCTATAGTGATTTTTTATGGACCAAAAGAAGCCCAGGGAGCATCGGAGTTGGGCCAGAAGAGCCACGAGGCAGTCACAAGCCAAGGGGCGCCCCCCCTAGGGCGCGCCCCCCTAGCTTGTCGTCGCCTCGTGGCCCCCCTGGACTTGTTTCCGCGGCCAAAAATTCCTATAAATACAGAAACCCCCAGAAACAAACCTAGATCGGGAGTTCTGCCGCTGCAAGCCTCTGTAGCCACGAAAAACCAATCGGGAGCCCGTTCCGGCACCCTGCCGGAGGGGGAAACCATCACCGGAGGCCATCTTCATCATCCCAGCGGTCTCCATGACGAGGAGGGAGTAGTTCACCCTCGGGGCTGAGGGTATGTACTAGTAGCTATGTGTTTGATCTCTCTCTCTCGTGTTCTTGAGATGACACGATCTTGATGTACCACGAGCTTTATTGATATAGATGAATCATATGGAGTTTTCCCCTCTCTATCTTCTTTTGATGAATTGAATTTTCCCTTTGAAGTTTTCTTATCGGATTGAATCTTTAAGGATTTGAGAACACTTGATGTATGTCTGGCGATGGGATATCCGTGGTGACAATGGGATGTTCTATTGATCCACTTGATGTATGTTTTGGTGATCAACTTGCGGGTTCTGTGACCTTGGGAATCTATGCATAGGGGTTGGCACACGTTTTTGTCTTGACTCTCCGGTAGAAACTTTGGGGCACTCTTTGAAGTTCTTTGTGTTGGATTGAACATGATGAATCTGAAATTGTGTGATGCATATCGTCTAATCAAGCCCATGGGTGCTCGTGGTGACATTGAAGTATCTAGGTTACATTAGGGTTTTGGTTGATGTGTATCTTAAGGTGTTATTTTAGTATGAACTCTAGGGCTGTTCGTGACACTTATAGGGATAGCTCATATGATTGATCGGAAAAGATAATTTTGAGGTGGTTTCGTACCCTACAATAATTTCTTCATTTGTTCTCCCCTATTTGTGACTTTGGAGTGAACTCTTTGTCGCATGTGAGGGACTTACATATGATTCAACTATGTCAGTATTGTTGAGAGAACTTGCACTAGTGAAAGTATGAACCCTAGGCCTTGTTTCTAAGCATTGCAATACCGTTTTTGCTCACTTTTGTTACTTGCTACCTTGCTGTTTTTATATTTTCAGATTACAAAAACCTATATCTACCATCCATATTACACTTGTATCACCATCTCTTCGCCGAACTAGTGCACCTATACAATTTACCATTGTATTGGGTGTGTTGGGGACACAAGAGACTCTTTGTTATTTGGTTGCAGGGTTGTTTGAGAGAGACCATCTTCATCCTACGCCTTCCACGGATTGATAAACCTTAGGTCATCCACTTGAGGGAAATTTGCTACTGTCCTACAAAACTCTGCGCTTGGAGGCCCAACACGAGTCTACAAGAAGAAGGTTGTGTAGTAGACATCAAGCTCTTTTCTGGCGCCGTTGCCGGGTAGGTGAGTGCTTGAAGGTATATCTTTATATCTTGCAATTGAATCTTTTAGTTTCTTGTTTTATCACTAGTTTGGTTTTATAAAAGAAAACTACAGAAAAATGGAGTTTAGGTTGCATCAATTGGTTCGTCTTTTTAATGTCTTTCGTGAAAATGATGGTTTGGAAAATTGTGCTCAATTGGTAGAGGAAGAATTTATGAAAATACTTAATGAGAATTCCTTGAATGATGAGCATGATTGCAATATTTCTAGTATGAATTCTCTGAATATCCATGATGCTAATGATATGCAAAGCCACAAGCTTGGAGATGCTATGTTTGATGAAGATGATATTTTTAGTCCCCCAAGTTTTGATGAGCAAATTTGTTATGATAATGACATGCCTACTATCTATGATGATTATGATGATGACATGTACGCTATAAAGAGTGATAGTAACCATGAAACTTGTCATCATGATTTTAATATTCAAAGTGGTTATGTCAATCAAGTATCTCATGATAGTTATTTTGTTGAGTTTGCTCCCACTATTATGAATGAGAAGAAATATGCTTATGTGGAGAGTGGCAAATTTTCTATGCTTGTAGATCATGAAAAGAATGCTTTATGTGCTGGTTATATTGTTGAATTCGTTCATGATGCTACTGAAAATTATTATGAGGAAGGAACATATGCTTGTAGGAATTGCAATAATATCAAGTTTCCTCCCTATGTGTTCAAAGTTTTGAAGTTATGCTTCTTGTGCCTTCCTATGCTAGTTGATTCTTGCTCCCATAAATTGTTTGTTCACAAAATCCCTATGCATAGGAAGTGGGTTAGGCTTAAATGTGCTAGTCCTATGCTTCATGATACTCTCCTTGTGTTTCAATTCTTATCTTTTTTGTGAGCATCATTGAAATCATCATGCCTAGCTAAAAAGGCATTAAAGAAAAGCGCTTGTTGGGAGACAACCCAATATTTATACCTACTGTTTTTGTGTCTCCACATGATTAAGCTACTGTATAATCATGTTTTATAGCTTTTGTTTCAATAAAGTGCCAAGTAAAGCCTTTGGGATGACTCACAAGATGAGTAGAATTGATGCTGAACCAAAACAGAAACTTTTGACTCCAGTACAGGAATTTTCATTTTTTTACTGGAGCGTGATAATTATCTGAAATTTTTACACAGTCTTGATATACAAATTCTTCAGGTTGTCCTAATTTTTCAGAATTTTTAGAGACCGGGGAGTATGGCTATACTACAGATCTTCACAGACTGTTCTGTTTTGACAGATTCTGTTTTGCATGCATGGTTTGCTTGTTTTAGTGTTTCCATAGCTTATATTTAGTGGTATAAATTATGGGAATGATAGAATACAGTAGGTATCATGTGGGAACAATTATGAATCTTGTCTTGACAGTACCTAAGTGAATGACCTTTGTTTATTATACTAACCCATCTCACGAAGTTCCGTTAAGTTTTGTGTGATTGAAGTTTTCAAGTTTTGGGTGAGACACCGATATGAGGAGAATAAGGAGTGACAAGAACCTAATCTTGGGGATTACCAAGGCACTCCCAAGGTAATATCCAAGGAAGACTCAAGCGCCTAAGCTTGGGGATGCCCCGGAAGGCATCCCCTCTTTCGTCTTCAACATTATCAGTATATCTTACTTGGAGCTATATTTTTATTCGTCACATAATATGAGTTTTGCTTGGAGCGTCATTTTATTTTCTTTTTCTCTGTTAGGTGTTATTTATAATCTTGTTTTTCAAAAAAAAGTTCCAAGAATTGCCTTAGGATGCTTGCATTGCATGTTTTGATGAGTGCTGTGTAAAAACAGAAACTTTGGCTGTAGTGTTTGAATTTTCATATTTTAATGGAACGTGGAAAGTTCCTGAAATTTTTACACAGTGATTTCATATAAATTATTTATTATGTCCTAAATTTTCATAATTTTTTGAGTTACAGAAGTACACTGTTTTCATAAATTTCTACAAACTGTTCTGTTTGGACAGATTGCTGTCATAGTTTCGTTATCTACTTATCCTATAGTTTCCATAGCCTATATTGGTAGATATAAATTGTGGAAATGATAGTATACAGTACCTAATGTTTAAAAATTATTATGCAACTTGTCTTGGCAGTACATAAAGAGTTGATTTATTATTATATGTACTAACCTATCTCACGAGTTCTTTTCGAGTTTTGTGTGGAAGATGTTTTTGAGAATAGGTGAAATCATGATATGAGAGGATTGAAAAAGATACAAAAGCTCAAGCTTTGGTATAACCAAGGCACCCCAAGTAAATATTTCAAGAAGTCTCAAGCATCTAAGCTTGGGGATGCTACGCATCCCACCTCTCTTCATCAACAATTATCGGTTAGCCTATGTTGAGCCTAAATTTTTATTCGTTCACATGATGCGTGCTATTCTTGGAGTGCTATTTTCTTTTGCTTGCTGTTTAATAAAATACTCAGATCTGAAAATATTTATTGAGGGAGGGAGAGTCCTCACATAGCTCCTTAATTGTTTGACTACTCATTGATCTTCACTTATACCTTTTGTGAGTAGCTTGTCATTTCCTCTCATGCTTCACTTATACCTTTTTGAGGGATGAAATCTTTATGCTCATGTGCCTCATTTAAATTTGTTTGAGCTTGTCGAAAAAGCATTGGCAATATATGAAACTAGTCCCAAAGTGATAGATATCCAAGGAGGATAAAATAAAAACTTTCATGAAGATCATGGGACAAATTAAACTTGATTCTTTGTAATAGTTTTGAAACATGATGATAGTAATATGTGAGTCATGTTAGTGAGTAATTATGCTTAGTAGGAATATTGGTGTTAAGGTTTGTGATTCCCTATGCATGCACGAAAGTCAATAGTTATGCAATGAAGTTACATCCTACTTGTGGTGCATTATTCGGTGTTAGTTATGACTCAATGCTCACTTATGTGATTTTTCGTTCCTTGGTTTGGTTGCTTCCCAATCTATTTGCTAGCCTTCATTTGTACTAAGTAGAAATACTACTTGTGCATCCAAAATCCTTAAACCAAGTTTTGCCTTATGAGTCCACCATACCTACCTATATGCGGTATTTCCATGCCGTTCCAAGCGAATTTGTATGTGCCATCTCTAAATTTTCAAAATAAATTTTCTCTTTTGTGTGCCCGTACCGCTCATGAAATGGTGGGGAGTATCCAATATTTTTCCATGCTAGGTGGGTTATTCTCACGATATGTGTTGATTCACTATCATTCGCGAGAAAGTGGCTGGTATTCGGGATGCCCAGTTCCATGCTCAAAAATCAAATCAAAATATAATGAAACAAAACTCCCCCAGAATTGTTGTTTGTATGGACGGTACCCGTGGATTCGGCTCGCCGTGGAGTGTGATTGATTGGTGGAGGGGGAGTAAAAACTTTATTTTCAGTTTGGGAACCGCCTATAATGTATCTAGCATGGAAAGTATTGTGAGCTACTTTGTCATTTTCGTTAACCGGAAAAGCATGCCACTCAAAATATTTTTCTCTCTCAATTTAAACCTTGAGCTCTGGCACCTCTGCAAATCCCTACTTCCCTCTGCGAAGGGCCTATCTATTTATTTTATGCATTTTTTATTTTTGCTTTGAGTCTCCATCTTCTCTTATAAGCACCAACTAGGGGGCACTATGATCGTACTTGAGCATTGGGCATAGCTAATATTTGAGTGTGTTTCACGAATGGATCAATGATTGAGCATGATGGGCTAGGGATAACTTTCTTTAGTGTTGATATTTTGAAAGACATGGTTGCTTGTTGACATGCTTGAGTATTGAAGTCATTATGTTAAAACTAGACTATTGCTTTGAATCATTTACAAGTCCAAATGTCCATGCTATACAAAGAAGAAAAGAATATGATGAACATGTTAGGCAGCATTCCACATCAAAAATTCTGTTTTTATCATTTACCTACTCGAGGACGAGTAGGAATTAAGCTTGGGGATGCTGATACGTCTCCAACGTATCTATAATTTTTGCTTGTTCCATGCTGTTATACTATCGTTCTTAGATGTTTTACAATCATTTTACTAAAACTTTATATTATTTTTGGGACTAACCTATTAACCTAGAGCCCAGTGTCAGTTTCTATTTTTTCCGTGTTTTTGAGTTTTACAGAAAAGGAATATCAAACGGAGCCCAAACGGAATAAAAATCTACGGTGATTTTTTATGGACCAGAAGAAGCCCAGGGAGCATCGGAGTTGGGCCAGAAGAGCCACGAGGCAGTCACAAGCCAAGGGGGCGCCCCCCCCCCCCCAGGGCACGCCCCCCTAGCTTGTCGTCGCCTCGTGCCCCCCTGGACTTGTTTCCGCCGCCAAAAATTCCTATAAATATAGAAACCCCCAGAAACAAACCTAGATCGGGAGTTCCGCCGCCGCAAGCCTCTGTAGCCACGAAAAACCAATCGGGAGCCCGTTCCGGCACCCTGCCGGAGGGGGAAACCATCACCGGAGGCCATCTTCATCATCCCGGCGGTCTCCATGACGAGGAGGGAGTAGTTCACCCTCGGGGGCTGAGGGTATGTACCAGTAGCTATGTGTTTGATCTCTCTCTCGTGTTCTTGAGATGACACGATCTTGATGTACCGCGAGCTTTATTGATATAGATGAATCATATGGAGATTTCCCCTCTCTATCTTCTTGTGATGAATTGAGTTTTCCCTTTGAAGTTTTCTTATCGGATTGAATCTTTAAGGATTTGAGAACACTTGATGTATGTCTTGCGATGGGATATCCGTGGTGACAATGGGATGTTCTATTGATCCACTTGATGTATGTTTTGGTGATCAACTTGCGGGTTCCGTGACCTTGGGAATCTATGCATAGGGGTTGGCACACGTTTTCGTCTTGACTCTCCGGTAGAAACTTTGGGGCACTCTTTGAAGTTCTTTGTGTTGGATTGAACATGATGAATCTGAAATTGTGTGATGCATATCGTATAAGCAAGCCCATGGGTGCTCGTGGTGACATTGGAGTATCTAGGTGACATTAGGGTTTTGGTTGATGTGTATCTTAAGGTGTTATTTTAGTACGAACTCTAGGGCTGTTCGTGACACTTATAGGGATAGCTCAAATGATTGATCGGAAAATATAACTTTGAGGTGGTTTCGTACCCTACAATAATTTCTTCGTTTGTTCTCCGCTATTTGTGACTTTGGAGTGAACTCTTTGTCGCACGTGAGGGACTTACATATGATTCAACTATGTCAGTATTGTTGAGAGAACTTGCACAAGTGAAAGTATGAACCCTAGGCCTTGTTTCTAAGCATTGCAATACCATTTTTGCTCACTTTTATCATTAGTTACCTTGCTGTTTTTATATTTTCAGATTACAAAAACCTATATCTACCATCCATATTGCACTTGTATCACCATCTCTTCGCCGAACTAGTGCACCTATACAATTTACCATTGTATTGGGTGTGTTGGGGACACAAGAGACTCTTTGTTATTTGGTTGCAGGGTTGTTTGAGAGAGACCATCTTCATCCTACGCCTCCCACGGATTGATAAACCTTAGGTCATCCACTTGAGGGAAATTTGCTACAGTCCTACAAAACTCTGCGCTTGGAGGCCCAACACGAGTCTACAAGAAGAAGGTTGTGTATTAGACATCAGTCACCGACGCCCACAAGCGGCCAAGCAACCGTGCGGCGCCCTGGATATGGTCTAGCCATAGTGCACAAGGTGCCACTGCTGCTACTGCTGAGATTGACACTGAATCTCTGAAAAAATCCGAATCTAATAGGAACAATGCACGCCAGGTGCTCGTCTAAATGCCATAGGGCTCAAAATAATTTTCCTGAAGCTGAAACTTGGAGGGCTTATCCACTGAGGCTTCTAAGGTTCCTCTGAATTTTCTATGGATTTTTGAAGCAGGGGAAGAGGGGTGGTTTCTAAGAAAATGATTTCTGCTCCAAATTTCTTTTGAATGTGGTTTAAAAAAATTTAACTGTGGACCAGAAGGTTTTTGCACAATTGGGTTGTGGGTACTAAGATGTACTATGGCTATTTTATTTGAGGTCAAAATCAAAAGGAAATCTGGTAGTTCCTTTGTAAACCTTGAGACCCCAAAATAAAAGACAGAAATAGTTTTTGTGTTATTTTATAAAGAGAAATATATTTTTCCTAGTTGGGTCATTTGAGAAACAGTTGGATTGCCATCCTAGGTCAGAGAGAGAAACTTTAGAGAAGAGGGTTTTGAAATGTTGGGCAAGTCAAGAGTAAATATGGTTCTCAAGCTAAAGTATTTAGAAACAATTTCTCCAAGGTAATCTCACATAAAATAATGAATATGCCAAGGGAAATTTTTGTAGGCAAGACACTCCAAGAGTAATATTTGAAGACCAGAACGAAAGTTGGTCAAAAAGTTTTATAAGAAAACTTCATCCTTCGAGTTGAAAAAGAACACCAAGTCAAAAGTTTTTAAAAATTCCATCTCAAAGGAAAAAAAATCAAATCAAGTTGAATTTTTTTGGGGTGTTACAACACCTACCCCATTAGGAAAAATCTCGTCCCCGAGATTTCAGCTGATCCTCAAATAGGTGTGGGTGCTCTGCCCGAAGAAAATCCTCTCTTTCCCATGTTGCCTCATCCTCGGTGTGATTGCTCCACTGAACCTTGAAAATTTTGATTGTATTCTGACGGGTCCTCCTTTCAGACTCTACCAATATCTTTATTGGACGTTCCCGGTACGTGAGGTCTGGCTGAACGTCTATGCTTTTGTGTGATACTTGTTTCTCTGGGTTGCTCACACACTTCCTTAACTGTGTGATATGGAACACGTCATGGACGTCCGACAATTCTGTGGGTAGGTCTAGCTGGTAGGCCACTCTGCCTCTTCGTGCAATTATTCTGAAAGGTCCAATAAATTGCGGTGCCAATTTTCTTTTGATCTTAAATCTTTGCAGACCTCTCATCGGGGATACTCGGAGGTATACATATTCATTTGGCTCAAAATTGACTTCACGATGTTTTTGATTGTAATAGCTCTTTTGTCAACTCTGAGCTGCCTTGAGTCGATCTCTGATTATTTTAACCTTTTCCTCGGCTTCCTTGAGCATGTCTGGGCCGAATATACGGCTATCTCCTGTCTCGGACCAATTAAGCGGGGTACGACATCTTCGTCCATACAAGGCTTCAAAAGGTGCCATTTGTAGACTAGCCTGGTAACTGTTGCTGTACGCGAACTCGGCGTACGGCAGGCTTTCTTCCCAACTGGTTCCATAGGTGAGAACACATCCTCTTAGCATGTCCTCCAAAATTTGGTTCACGTGTTCAGACTGTCCTCCAGTCTGAGGGTGGTACGCTGTGCTGAATACTAGTTGAGTCCCCAGAGCTTGTTGTAGGTGATCCCAAAATCTGGAGACAAATTGCATGCCTCTGTCTGATATTATGGTCTTTGGAACTCCATGTAAGCAGACAATGCGGGCGAGATAAAGTCTGGCAAGCTTCTGGGTGGAGTGGGTGGTCTTCACTAGAATAAAATGTGCCTTTGGTTAACCTGTCGGTGATGACCCATAAGGCATCATTTCCGTGTCTTGACCGAGGTAGTCCGACAATAAAATCCATACCTATCTCGTCCCACTTCCATTCAGGTATTCTGTTTGGCTGTAATAGTCCTGCTGGTTTTTTATGTTCGGCTTTAATGCGCTGGCAGGAGTCACAGCATGCGATAAATGTGGCTATATCTCTCTTCATGCCGTGCCACCAAAAAATTTCTTGAATATGTTTGTAAATCTTAGTCCCTCCTGGATGGATTGAATGCGGGGCTGTGTGGGCTTCGCTCAAAATTTGTTGTTTGAGGTCCTCTATATTTGGTACGCATAGCCTGTCCCCGTACCATAATATTCTCTTGTCGTCCATGGCAAACTCTGAGGCCTTGCCCATACTCACCTTTCTTCTTATTCCCTCGATGCTGGGGTGTCCGTGCTGAGCTTCTTTAATTTGTTCCACCAAGCTGGGTTGGATTTCCAAATTTGCCACGGTGCCTTCCGTGACCAAAACCATGTTGAGTTTAGAAAACTCCTTTTGGAATTCAGGTCATAAATTTTGTAGACTGTTGTTGTCTGAGCTTGGGTTTCGACTGAGAGCATCTGCCACGACATTTGCCTTGCCTGGATGGTAGTGAATTCCAACATCATAATCCTTCACTAATTCCAACCAGCGTCGTTGCCGTAAATTGAGTTCTGGCTGTGTGAAGATATATTTGAGACTTTTATGGTCTGTATATATTTCACAGCGATTTCCAAGTAGAAAGTGCCACCATTCCTTGAGTGCGTGAATTACTGCTGCCAATTCCAAGTCATGGGTAGGATAATTTTCCTCATGTCGTCGAAGTTGTCTTGAAGCACAGGTGACCACTTTACCTTCTTGCATTAGTACACATCCAAGACCTTTCCTGGATGCGTCGCAATATACTTAAAAAAATTTGTGTTTGTCCGGCACGATTAATACCGGTGCTGTTGTTAATTTCTTTTTCAATTCTTGGAAACTTTTCTCGCAGGCTTCAGTCCACAAAAATTTCTTATCCTTCTTGAGTAATTGTGTCATGGGTTTTGCTATGGTGGAAAATCCTTCAATAAATCTCCTATAATATCCAGCCATTCCCAGAAAACTTCGGATATCAGTTATGTTGGCTGGTTGTTTCCACTCAAGTATAGCCTTGACTTTTTTAGGGTCCACGGCAACACCTTCTTGGGTTAGTACGTGGCCTAGAAAACCAACTTGTTTGAACCAGAATTCACATTTGCTGAATTTGACGTACAGTTGATGTTTCCTGAATTCTCCCAGTACAATTTTGAGATGTTTAGCATGTTCTTCTGGTGTCTTGGAATATACCAAAATATCATCAATGAACACCACAACAAATTTGTCCATATATTTCATAAACACCTTGATCATGAGATGCACAAAATATGCGGGGGCATTTGTCAGTCCGAACGGCATTACTGTAAATTCATATAATCCGTATCTGGAGGTGAATGCCGTCTTAGGAATGTCTTCGGTCCTTATTTTTAATTATTGGTATCCTGACCTCAGATCAATTTTTGAGAAAACTTTGGCTTGTGCGAGCTGGTCGAACAAATCATTTATCTGTGGCATCGGATATTTATTTTTGATGGTGACCAAGTTCAGAGCTCGATAGTCCACACATAATCTCAGTGTACCATCTCTTTTCTTGGCAAACAATACTGGTGATCCCCATGGTGATGAGCTGGGCCTGATATAACCTTTGTCCAATAATTCTTTTATTTGCTTCTTTAATTCTACCAACTCGGACGGTGCCATCATGTATGGTTTCTTGTAAATGGGCTTGGTGCCAGGTGCTAGTTCAATGATGAACTCTATCTCCCGGTCTGGTGGCATACCTGGTAGCTCTTCTGGAAACACATCCGGAAATTCACAGACTACTGGGACTTTACTTAATTCAGAAATGTCCACTTTATTTAGCCTTGGTTGGAGCGATATTGGTCTTTCTATGGCTGCAACTTTTATTGTCTTCCTGTGATGATGAGTGAGAGTCACTGTCCGATTGAAACAGTCAATAAATCCCTTGTTGGTGGTTAACCAGTCCATCCCTAGAATAACATCCAATCCGTTGTTTTCTAGTACAATGAGGTTTGCCCAAAACTTTAATCCTTCAATCTCAATAATCAAACCTTGGCAGTAACTTTGAGTGATTTGCTTAACTCCCGGGGACTTGATAGTCATTGAATTTTCCAAAGGGAGAATCGAAAAATGATTTTGCAAGGCAAATCTTTTCGAAATAAACGAGTGAGAGGCTCCAGAATCAAACAAAACCGTGGCAGGAATTGTGTTGACAGGAAACGTACCGAGTACGATGTCAGGAGCATTCTGTGCTTCTTCCCTGGCTACGTGGTTCATGTGGCCCTTTCTGTGATTGTTATTGGGGTTGAAGTTGTTGCGCTTAGGAGATGAATTATTCCCATTGTTGTTTGGCTTGGGAGCCGTGTTTCTTGGCTTTGGGCACTGCTTGGCATAATGTCCTTCTCCACATGCGAAGCAAGTAACGCCTGGGCGGTATGTAAATTCCTTGTCCCTGGCATGAAAATTATTGTTTGGGCAAGGGACTGCAGTTGAGGATTTATTCGCCCCATTTCTCTAAAAATCTTTTTTGGACTTGTTTTTGCGAGAATTAGCAGACTTGTCTCTCTTGCGCTTGCGAATGTCATCCAAGCTGCGGCGTTCATTTTCCAGTACAATGGCCTTGTCCACAAGTGTCTTGAAGTCTGGAAAGGTGTGAACGACCAGCTGGCATTTAAGTGCTGGTGCGAGGCCGTCCAGAAATTTTTTCATCTTTTTATTTTCAGTCATATATTCTTCATTAACGTAGCGGGATAGTTGGGTAAACTGACTCAGGTAGTCTGTTACTGTCATGCTTCTCTGCTTGAGGTCTTCAAATTCTCTCTTCTTAATTTTCATAACACTATTGGGAAAGTGCGCCCCACGAAAACTTTCCTTAAATTCTTCTCAGGTGATGTTGTTTTCATTGGGGTGCATGCGTAGAAAATTTTCCCACCATGACGCAGCTTCTCCAGTGAGGTAGTGTGGTGCATACAGTACTTTCTCATGATCTGAACATTGTGCAGTAATTAGCTTCCTCTCGATGTCGCGTAGCCAATCATCTGCCTCCAGAGGCTGATCAGTGTGAGAGAAAGTTGTGGGTCGGGTCTTCTGCAGTTCAGATAATTTGGAACGCTGCTGGTATGGTTCGCGGTGATTTCCCATATTGATAATATGATTCATCATCTCTTGATGCTGTTGCTGGCTTTGCTCATAAAGGCGACATACTTGAGAAAATGCTACTTCACTGTCCTGCTGACTTGACTGTCCCTGTGTGTAATTGTTGCCTGTCTGCGTACAATGATTTTCTTCTGGCGGACTTGGCATGGAACGAGTCCAGGGACGATGCATTTTTCACTCTGGGGTATTTTTGCAAAACAGATGAGAAAAGTCTGTGCGACAAAAATAAATAATTTTGTAAAGGCAAAAACTTTAAATACTTCAAGATTTTTCATGAAAATATTTGATTGCGCACGGAGAAGGACCGCATGGTACATATCTAACAAGCAAGCCATAATTATACAATACATCACTCAGGATGCGCATATACATTGCTGACATGTTATTTAAGCTAGTGCACTTCTCCGAACTCTTACATGATGCGCACACAGACTACTACTCTCCAAGCCTATATACACACATATACACATATCTTACACGCGGCATCATCATACCTCTGCTCGGCGCACTCAGTCTGAAATGGTAAGCACGTCGCTCAGCCTGCCGAGGGTAAGTCCCAGACGAAGTGCTGGAGACTCAACCTCCTCAAGAATAGGCTCTAGGCGAGGGATACGGGGCTGTGGAGCTGGTGCAGGGATAGCAGGTGGTGCAGCTCTAACTGGGGTAGGAGCAATAACTTGGTTAAAACTCCTCAGTGGTAGGCACGCGGCGTACGGTGGACATGATGGCAGGCGAATATGAGGCTGCGGACGAGATGTACGACAGTGGTGGTGCTGTATGGAGGAGCTCCCTCCTGTTGAGCACACAGGCCTGAGCTGAGTCCATACGAGCAGCCACGAAGTCGTCCACGAGGTTATCAAAAGCTGCCTCGAGAGCCTTGAGGTACTCAACGAGCATCTCAATGGCTTCATCTCTCTCTCCCCTGGTGCAAGCAAAAGCATAGTGACATGTGTAGGGAACGTGGCATGGGAGGTAGCGGTAGCGACGAGTCTTCATGGAAGGAAGAGCGTCCCGGAGACGGGCAATTGCCTCTCGGGAAGCCATCTGCATAGCATGCCTCTCCGTAGGAATGGCTCTCCCAACAAATCGGAACCAGCGTGATTCAGCACGCCCTCCCTTGAACTGCACCGAGGCTTGGTGCATAGCCAGACTATCGCTGAGCTTATGCTAGTAGAGTGAGAACTCGGGACGAGTCGATGGCCCAATCGTGATCTTGGCGATGGAGACGAGGAGACTGGAAAACCCCTCGGGTACATTGGCGAACACTTGTGATTCACAGTCGCCGCCAGCCATCTACAAAAGTAGACAAAAATTCCAGATAGTCATATCATAAATTTATGACGACTAACAGAAAAATTGCTACAATGTGCAGGATGCAAAAACAAATTAATTAGACTAATTACTTGTTAGCGATCGCACCTAGTGGCTTCCTACAGTCAGCCTGGCTCTGGTACCAAGGTTGTCAGGACTGGTTTTTCAATAAAATAATTTTTGAAAAATCGCCCCTTCAGTCAGACCAGCACAGAAAATAATTCGTACTGGTAGACAAATCCTTGATACAGAAATCCAGTAGTACTTAATATTATACAGGGTTGAGCTGAGGCTTCTCAACAATTTATTACAAGCACGCCAATATTTAACATAGAGGCGGATATATCACAATGGAAATTGTGGTAGTACTACTGACTCGCAATATATCTCTCTCTCTCTCTCTCGTGTTCTTAAGATGACACGATCTTGATGTACCGCGAGCTTTATTAATATAGATGAATCATATGGAGTTTTCCCCTCTCTATCTTCTTGTGATGAATTGAGTTTTCCCTTTGAAGTTTTCTTATCGGATTGAGTCTTTAAGGATTTGTGAACACTTGATGTATGTCTTGCGATGCGATATCCGTGGTGACAATGGGATGTTCTATTGATCCACTTGATGTATGTTTTGGTGATCAACTTGCGAGTTCCGTGACCTTGGGAATCTATGCATAGGGGTTGGCACATGTTTTCGTCTTGACTCTCCGGTATAAACTTTCGGGCACTCTTTGAAGTTCTTTGTGTTGGATTGAACATGATGAATCTGAAATTGTGTGATGCATATCGTATAATCAAGCCCATGGGTACTCGTGGTGACATTGGAGTATCTAGGTGACATTAGGGTTTTGGTTGATGTGTATCTTAAGGTGTTATTTTAGTACGAACTCTAGGGCTGTTCGTGACACTTATAGGGATAGCTCATAAGATTGATCGGAAAAGATAACTTTGAGGTGGTTTCGTACCCTACAATAATTTCTTCATTTATTCTCCGCTATTTGTGACTTTGGAGTGAACTCTTTGTCGCGCGTGAGGGATTTACATATGATTCAACTATGTTAACATTGTTGAGAGAACTTGCACTAGTGAAAGTATGAACCCTAGGCCTTGTTTCTAAGCATTGCAATACCGTTTGTGCTCACTTTTATCATTATTTACCTTGCTGTTTTTATATTTTCAGATTACAAAAACCTATATCTAGCATCCATATTGCACTTGTATCACCATCTCTTCGCCGAACTAGTGCACCTATACAATTTACCATTGTATTGGGTGTGTTGGGGACACAAGAGATTTCTTGTATTTGATTGCAGGGTCGTTTGAGAGAGACCATCTTCATCCAACACCTCCCACGGATTGATAAACCTTAGGTCATCCACTTGAGGGAAAATTGCTACTGTCCTACAAAACTCTGTGCTTTGAGGCCCAACAAAGTCTACAAGAATAAAGTTGCGTAGTAGACATCAAGCTCTTTTCTGGCGCCGTTGCCGGGGATGTGAGTGCTTGAAGGTATATCTTGAGAACTTGCAATTGAATCTTTTAGTTTCTTGTTTTATCACTAGTTTGGTCTAGAAAAGAAAACTACAAAAAAATATGGAATTGAGGTTGCCTCATATGCTTCATCTTTATAATGTCTTTCGTGAAAATGATGGAAAGGAAAATTGTGCTCAAGTGTTAGAAGAAGAAGTTATTAAAATGTTTTGCACTAAATCTTTGAGTGATAAACATATTCATGATGCTAATGATATGCAAAGCTTGGGGATGCTATGTTTGATGAAGATGATATGTTTAGTCCCCCAAGTTTTGATGAGCAAATTTGTTATGATGAAAGCATGCCTCCTATTTATGATGATTATTGTGATGACATGTATGCTATAAAGAATAATGATAACCATGAAACTTGTCATCATGATTTTAATTTTCAATTGGATTATGCTTCACATGATAGTTATTTTGTTGAGTTTGCTCCCACTATTATAAATGAGAAGAAAATTGCTTATGTGGAGAGTGACAAATTTTCTATGCTTGTGGATCATGAAGAGAATGCTTTATGTGCTGGTTATATTGTGAAATTCCTTCATGATGCTACTGAAAATTATTATGAGGGAGGAACATATGCTTGTAGGAATTGCAATAATATCAAGTTTCCTCTCTATGTGTTCAAAGTTTTGAAGTTATGCTTGTTTTGCCTTCCTATGCTAGTTGATTCTTGCTCCCATAAATTGTTTGCTCAAAAAATCCCTATGCATAGGAAGTGCGTTAGACTTAAATGTTTTTGACATGAGATTCATGATGCTCTTTTGCATGTTATAATTATTATTCCTATGTGAGCATCATTGAAATCATCATTCCTAGCTAAAAGGCATTAAAGAAAAGCGCTTGTTGGGAGACAACCCAACACTTTTACTTTCTGTTTTTGTGTATTCACATGATTAAGATACTGTAGTAATCATGTTTTGTGCCTTTTATTTCAATAAAGTGCCAAGTAAAGCCTTTGGGATGACTCACAAGATGAGTAGAATTGATGCTGAACCAAAACAGAAACTTTTGACTCCAGTACAGGAATTTTATTTTTTTACTGGAGCGTGATAATGATCTGAAATTTTTACACAGTCTTAATATACAAATCCTTCAGCTTTTCCTAATTTTTCAGAATTTTTAGAGACAGGTAAGTATGGTTATACTACAGATCTTCACAGACTGTTCTGTTTTTGACAGATTCTGTTTTGCATGCATAGTCTGCTTGTTTTAGTGTTCCCATAGCTTATATTCAGTGATATAAATTATGGGAATGATATAATACAGTAGGTATCATATGGAAACAATTATTAATCTTTTCTTGACAGTACCTAAGTGAATGATCATTATTTATAATACTAACCCATCTCACGAAGTTCCATTAAGTTTTGTGTGATTGAAGTTTTCAAGTTTTGGGTGAGACACCGATATGAGGAGAATAAGGAGCGACAAGAACCTAAGATTGGGGATGCCCAAGGCACCCCCAAGGTAATATCCAAGGAAGACTCAAGCACCTAAGCTTGGGGATGCCCCGGAAGGCATCCCCTCTTTCGTCTTCAACTCTATCGGTATATCTTACTTGGAACTATATTTTTATTCGTCACATAATATGTGTTTTGCTTGGAGCATCATTTTATTTTCTTGTTCTCTGTTAGTTGTTATTTATAATCTTGTTTTTCAATAAAAAGTTCCAAGAATTGTCTTAGGATGCTTGCATTGCATGTTTGATGTGTGCTGTGTATAAACAGAAACTTTTGCTGTAGTGTTTGAATTTTCATATTTTACTGGAAAGTGGAAAGTTTCTGAAATTTTTACATAGTATTTTCATATAAATTTTATAGAATTTCCTAAATTTTCATAATTTGTTGAGTTACAGAAGTACACTGGTTTAATAGATTTCTACAGACTGTTCTGTTTGGACAGATTGCTGTCATAGTTTCGTTATCTACTTATCCTATGGTTTTCATAGCCTATATTGGTAGATATAAATTGTGGAAACAATAGTAAACAGTAAATGATGTTTGAAAATTATTGTGCAACATGTCTTGGCAGTACATGAAGTGTTGATTTGTTCTTATGTGTACTAACCTATCCCACGAGTTCTTTTCAAGTTTTGTGTGGAAGATGTTTTTGAGACTAGGTGAAACCATGATATGAGAGGATTGAACGAGATACAAAAGCTCAAGCTTGGGGATGCCCAAGGCACCCCAAGTAAATATTTCAAGAAGTCTCAAGCATCTAAGCTTGGGGATGCTACGCATCCCACCTCTCTTCATCAACAATTATCGGTTAGCCTATGTTGAGCCTAAATTTTTATTCGTTCACATGATGCGTGCTATTCTTGGAGTGTTATTTTTCTTTTGCTTGCTGTTTAAATAAAATACTCAGATCTGAAAATATTTATTGAGAGAAAGAGAGAAAGTCCTCACATAGCTACTTAATTGTTTGACTACTCATTGGTCTTCACTTATATGTTTTGGAGTAGTTTTGTCATTTACTTTCGTGCTGCACTTATATCCTATGAGTAAATGGTTGAATGAATTGAATATCATAAATCTGAAATTAAATATGCTTTATATACTTATCCCGTGGTGAGTAATGACTTCACACATAATAAGTATAGGTGGTCAAATTTATTGAAAGTTAGCAAACACCGCATTGGTCACTTGAACAATTCATGAAAGAATATTGAACGAAGAGAGATTCCACATATAAATATACTATCTTGGACATCTTCTATGATTGTGAGCCCCATTAATTATTTTCAAACTTGGGCAAATTAGTTGAAGTTGTACAAGGAAGACAACGTAATGAGTTATGCTTGGGTATATTTGTATAGAAGTTATATTGTTATGGATCCTCCAACATGTGGTGCTTGCTTCCAGCTCATACTAGCCAAAACTTCCGCACCAAGTAGAAATACTACTTGTGCATCCAAACACCCTTAAACCAAAGTTGTTCCATATGAGTCCACCATACCTACCTATATGCGGTATTTACCTGCCGTTCCAAGTAAATTTGCATGTGCCAAACTCTAAACCTTCAAATAATATTCTGTTTTGTATGCCCGAATCGCTCATATAGTGACTAGGGGATGTCAGTATCTTCCATGCTAGGTGGGTTATTCTCACGATATGTGTTGATTCACTATAATTCACGAGAAAGTGGCTGGTATTCGGGATGCCTAGTTCCATGCTCAAAAATCAAATCAAAATATAACGAAACAAAACTCCCCCAAGATTGTTGTTTGTATGGATGGTACCCATGGATTCGGCTCGCCATGGAGTGTGATTGATTGGTGGAGGGGGGGTAAAAACTTTACCATTCTGTTTGGGAACCGCCTATAATGTATCTAGCATGGAAGATACCGAGATCTCTCGGTTGTTATGTTGACAATGAAAGCATACTGCTCAAAATTATTATTCATCTCTGTTTTAAAAGCTCGAGCTCTGGCACCTTTGCAAATCAATGCTTCCCTCTGCGAAGGGCCTATCTTTTACTTTCTAGTACTTACCTTTATACAAGAGTCATGGTGATCTTCACCACTTCCTATATTTCACCTTTTTCTCTTGGCAAGCGTCATGTGTTGGGGAATGATCGAGACATATATATCCACACAAATATATTTGATCATGAATTACTATTGTTGACAATTATCTATATGATAAATAAGTTGGGAGGCGAAACATTAAGCCCCTATCTTTCTCTGTGTTCGATGGATGCTATTTGTTCTAAAAATATGCTTTGAGTGTCAATAATCATGGAAGACTATATGATAGTTGAGTATGTGGAATTTGTTAAATCAAAGATCTTACATAGACCCTTCCTGAAAATAAGATGAATTGCAATTGTTCGATGACTAGGAATATGGTTTGTTAGTTTTCAAGAAAATTGCTGGTCTATACTTTAGCATGTGAATAGCTTGTTACTTGATCATGAGAAGTTTTATGAGATGAGCTACTGCTTATGGTTTATATTGATGCTAGAAAAAGTGATTGGAATTATCATTGATCAAACTTGTGCACTTGCTAGCATTCACACTTCATAAATTATTTCTTTTATCATTTACCTACTCGAGGACGAGCAGGAATTAAGCTTGGGGATGCTGATACGTGTCCAATGTATCTATAATTTATGAAGTATTCATGCCATGTTTACAATAATTCTATACGATTTTGGTATGATTTTATTAGAACTAACCCGGACTGACGCTGTTTTCAGCAGAACTACCATGGTGTCGTTTTTTGTGCAGAAATAAAAGTTCTCGGAATGGGCTGAAAATTTACGGAGAATATTTTTGGAAAATATAAAAAATACTGGAGCAAAAAGATACCGGAGAAGAGTCCCGAGGCGGCCACAAGCCTAGGGGGCGCCCCCCCCCCTAGGGCGCGCCCCCCTGACTTGTGGGCCCCACGGGAACCCCCTTGACGTGAGACCGACGCCAAAAATTCCTATAAATACCAAAACCCCCAGAAAGAAACCTAGATCGGGAGTTCCGCCGCCGCAAGCCTCTGTAGCCACAAAAAACCAATTGGGAGCCCATTCCGGCACCCTGTCGGAGGGGGAAACCATCACCGGAGGCCATCTTCATCATCCCGGCGGTCTCCATGACGAGGAGGGAGTTGTTCACCCTCGGGGCTGAGGGTATGTACCAGTAGCTATGTGTTTGATCTCTCTCTCTCTCTCTCTCGTGTTCTTGAGATGACACGATCTTGATGTACCACGAGCTTTATTAATATAGATTAATCATATGGATTTTTCCCCTCTCTATCTTCTTGTGATGAATTGAGTTTTCCCTTTGAAGTTTTCTTATTGGATTGAGTCTTTAAGGATTTGAGAACACTTGGTGTATGTCTTGCGATGGGATATCCATGGTGACAATGGGATGTTCTATTGATCCACTTGATGTATGTTTTGGTGATCAACTTGCGGGTTCCGTGACCTTGGGAATCTATGCATAGGGGTTGGCACACGTTTTCGTCTTGACTCTCCGGTAGAAACTTTGGGCACTCTTTGAAGTTTTTTGTGTTGGATTGAACATGATGAATCTGAAATTGTGTGATGCATATCGTATAGTCAAGCCCATGGGTACTCGTGGTGACATTGGAGTATCTAGGTGACATTAGGGTTTTGGTTGATGTGTATCTTAAGGTGTTATTTTAGTATGAACTCTAGGGCTGTTCGTGACACTTATAGGGATAGCTCATAAGATTGATCGGAAAAGATAACTTTGAGGTGGTTTCGTACCCTACAATAATTTCTTCGTTTGTTCTCCGCTATTTGTGACTTTGGAGTGAACTCTTTGTCGCGCGTGAGGGATTTACATATGATTCAACTATGTTAACATTGTTGAGAGAACTTGCACTAGTGAAAGTATGAACCCTAGGCCTTGTTTCTAAGCATTGCAATACCGTTTGTGCTCACTTTTATCATTAGTTACCTTGCTGTTTTTATATTTTCAGATTACAAAAACCTATATCTAGCATCCATATTGCACTTGTATCACCATTTCTTCGCCGAACTAGTGCACCTATACAATTTACCATTGTATTGGGTGTGTTGGGGACACAAGAGATTTCTTGTATTTGATTGCAGGGTTGTTTGAGAGAGACCATCTTCATCCTACACCTCCCACGGATTGATAAACCTTAGGTCATCCACTTGAGGGAAAATTGCTACTATCCTACAAAACTCTACGCTTTGAGGCCCAACAAAGTCTACAGGAATAAAGTTGCGTAGTAGAAATCAACGTGGCGCCTGGAGAGAACGCGCCACCTCCGCTCCCCACGACGTCCTACTGACTGTGGTTGCGCCTATAAACTCGCCTCGCCCAGGGGGTCTTGCCATCCTGGCGCTCCTTCTCGCTTCCCAATCTCCCTAAGATACCATCCTCTTCTCCTTCCTTCCCTTCCATGACGTCTGGGGGGAGTGCAGCAGGCACGGGGTGGCGCACGGGGTCTCCGGCTCCACCTTCGGTCTCTGGAGGCGGTGGAAGGGGCCTTCGAGGCCGGCCCAGGCACGCCGGCGCTGGACCGTCGCCGACAAGTGAGTGTTCCGTTGCCTTCCTCCCTTTCTTGTGGACCATGACGGGTCTGATTGCCTCCTCTACTCTGGGCCCCCGTGCCCAAGAGGCGCAAGCTTGGCGAACTCCAGGAGGAGGCGGACGCGCTCAGGGCCCAGCTTGCGGGCGTTGAGTCCGCCCTTCAGGCCGCGCTCAAAGGTGAGGAGGACGCCAAGGCAGAGCTGGCGTTCCTCCAAGCCCAGATTGAGGGAGCAGCCAACGCCGTGCAGGCCGCCAAGGACGAGGCGGCACACGCGAAGATGCTGGAGGCGCAGTGCACCAAACAGTATCTGGACATCGCCCGCCACGCGATCGGTGCAGTTAGCCGGTTCGTCGGAGAAGCTCCCGCGCTACCGTGCGTGCACGTCGACGGGGGTTATCTCCACTTCTTCGGGAAGGTGGTGGAGGCGCTGGAGACCGGCGCCTCCCGGGTGGATGAAGACAACGAGTCCAGCGCGCGCGACCTTCCGGACATCGTGCTGACGCGCGTCTTCTCCAACTTGCGCCGCCATGTCCCAAAGCTTGATCTCTCCCTCGTGATGGAGCCGGTGCCTGAGGAGCTCCAGAGGCCCCTCAGGGACGAAGTGCACGGGCAGGTGGAGTCTCTGGTGGAGCGGTTCATCCAGGAGCCTCCCTCCGAAGAGAGCGGCGACTTCGGTGCCGCGGCTGGTGGGGGCCACGACGGGGACAGCATCTCCTCCGCCTGAGTTTCCCCTGTTTCCTTACTTCTGGTTCCTGTTGCATCAAGAAACACCTGGGCCCTGGGGGCATTAAACTTTTGTGTTTTACCTTGTCTTCCTTCTTTCGAACCGTCAATTGCTCGTTTTGCACTGCGCGTCCTCATTTCCTCCGCGGGGTTTTACGTCATCGTCGGTGTGCCTCCGCACACCCCTTCGCGCCCTTGCTTGCCTCACTGTGCCGTTGCTCCGCGCCTGACGCTCCTCGGGGGGTCCGTGGGGGTATCGCACCATGTCCAGCGATAGTAGCCTGCCGGGACCTCACGAGGTGGGCACCCCTGAGGGGACACATGTTGCTCCAAAGCCGAGACTTTAGCGGCGATGCCTAGAGAAGCCGAACTCCCTCGCTTGCGCCGTTCCTCCTGTATCCGAAGCCACAGAAGGCCCTGTGAGAGCACGCAGTAAACCGTAGCGCCTACACTTTCACATTAGCGCTCCCGTCTCATACTCCAATATTTGAGCTGCTTTTGAATCAAAAATTCCCGCTTATTACGGTTGCGGTACTTATCTTGGTGGGCCGTGGCGAGCTCGTGCGTCGTGAGGTGCACCTGGGGCGTATGGGGAGTTCGGGGATCTTGCCGGGGGGGGGGTCTTCTTCCTTGCGAGTGAGGCAGTTCGGGAGCCCTCTTGGTGCTCTGCGTCGGCAGGGCCCAATCCCGCGCATACCTCGACCGTTGTTGGGGCGTCCGAATCACCAGGACGAGACTAAGGGGCGAGGGGCTACGTGACCAGTGAGGCTCCTGAGTCGCATTGCTCAGGAGTCCCCCTTAATGCTCGAGCGACTCCCTTACCCCTCCTCGCCAGCTCATGCCTCGAGAGGTACCCGAGCCTCCCAAGCATACATGGCGGCATGCCCAGCCATGGCTGGAGCCCCCGAGCGAGGGTCGATCGTCGCTGGCATGCTGAGTCGTGATGCTCAGCGATGGCCAGGAGATGGGTGCCTCTGAGGCAGCATGCGCCTGTCGGCTTGCTCGAGAGCGCCGTGCGAGAACCAGGATGTCCAGGCCTTGGCAAGGTGTGGACACCGTGGCCAGCCACCACTCGTGGGGTGCGTGAGGGGGAGACCGACGGGTGCCGATTCAGAAAACAAAACTTCAAGACAGAAAAGACTGCGAGGAGAAAAATTCCCACCCCTTTTTTTAAGTAAGGTTGCGAAACTTTGAGCTTCATTCCAAAAAAGTGGCGATTCGAATACAAAAAGGAGCAAGGAACAGCCGCGTCCGGCACCTAGGCTAGTCTTCACCTTCGTCTTCTCCCCAGCGCGGAGCGTAGGGCTTCCACTAGGCGTGGGCATAGTCATTGGGGGACAGTGTTGTCCGCCAGCACGGAGCATGGGGCTTCCACTTGGACGTGGGTGGGAACCCCTCCGCGTCCTCGGGGGGCTCCGGGCATATACAGCCCACTCATTATTACGTGAGAGTGTCATGGTCGGAGGTAGCTGGGCGAACCCCTAGGCGCAGGGCCTAGGTGCTCCCAACTCGGCCATGAGCCATCCCGCGCATTTCTACGTGGTTGCGCGCCCCTACGGACCTAACATGAGTGCATTGCTCCTCGCGTAGCCGTGGGATTGCGCTCCCGCGAAACTGTAGGGGTATTGTGTTGGTGAAGTTGCCTCGTGAGGCGTCAGGGCGCCGGCCAGACCGCGACCTGGAGGCCTCGCGAGGCGCCCCCGGAACCGCGCGTGGCCTGCGCTGCTTGTATCCTGTCGATCCCCCTAGGCGGTCGCTCCTGCGGCCTAGGGGTCCTGGCTGTGTGATGCTTGCTTGCAAGGGCGGCGCCCGCACCGCGCCCCCGCGTATCCCGGGATGCCCCCTCGCTTGCACCAACCTGGCCCGGTGCTCCCTCGGTGGGAGCCCCTGGGCCCGGCTTGAAGAGGGCGCCCGGGACATCTCCCTACTCCGGGAGGATGCTGGCACCCGCGGGGGACACGTGATCCATGGTGTCGTCCACTGGTACGATGCTGCTCGGAACATAGGCCTCCGTGAAAAGGCCTTGGTTTCCTCCTGGAGCGCCTCCGTGCGCCCCATGGTCTGCCTCCCCGGGTGGCAAGACAACGCCGCCCGGGACGCGCGGCCCACAAACCCTCCTGCGTCGAGCCTCTGCCCGAAGTTGCTTGCCTCTGCCGTCGCCGCGAGGTTGGGTGTGCGCGTCTTCACGTGGGTTGCCTCCGCGGTTATCCACCGCGCCTCCGTTATGGTTACCTGCCTGCTCGGAGGCTTGCGCCGCCTGGTCCCTGCGCCGGTTGGCGCGCTCACGCCGGGACGACCCGGGCTGTCGATGGTCCACTGGGTCATGAGCGCGGGCGTTGAGGCACGCACGGAGTGTCCTGTCAGCTTCTTCGTAAGCACCATCGGCGAAGCCGGTCACCGGGATCCGGAGGAGAAGGAGCACGACGTGGGGCGGGCCTTGCTCGGGCTCGCTCGGGCATGGGCCGGGCATGCTGTCAGTCGATGAGGGGAGCTGTGTGGCGGGCGAGCCGTCGGCGCCCAGCGTCGGGGGTCGAGAGGAGAGGTGTGTGGCCCAAGACCTCCTCGCGACGGCAACCAACTCGGCGATGTGGTCGGCCCAGGTGTGGAAGCCCCCGTGCGTCGGGCGATGGCGCAGCAGCTCACTCGCCATCAGCAGCGCGTCATGCATGTTGATGAAAGCACATTTGCTCCCTTGGTGGTTTTGGTAATTAATAACAACATATATGTCATTGAACTAATGTTTTTACTAAGCATATTTCAAGAAAAGTTCAATGATAGGGATGGCAAAAGGATTGTGGATAACCCCAAGATGCAAGGAAATAGATTGGCAAAGCTCCAAGGAAGAGGACTCTACATTTTACTTTGTGAGAAATCACTTTGAGTCCATAGGAAAGCCAATACTATTAAAAGGGGGTAAGGTACTATTGGTGAACAAAATGCTCATACGTGCACAAGTGATAGTCACCAAAAACACCCACAAGCTCTTCCACAAAAGTCTGTCCAAAGTCAAATATCCAAAATCGGTGCAACCAACACTTTCCACTCGGTGCCACCGATTCCCAAACTCAGACAGACCCATGCCAAACCCTAGCACATCGGTGCAACCAATTCCACTTCGGTGCCACCGAGTTTGGGTTGCCAACTTTCTGTTACCTCGATTCACAAAATCGGTACCACCGAGTTTTCTGGATCAGCGTCACCGAGTTGCGCAATCTGACCGTTGGTCACCTGATCGGTACCACTGAGTTTTATATATCGGTCTCACCGAGATTCAAAAGTTGCTACCTTTGGAGCAACTCAGTACCACCGAGATTCACACATCGGTGTCACCGAGTTGGTCACTTTAGGTGTAACGGTTGGATTTTTGGGGATGCCTATATATACCCCTTCACCACCACCTACTCGAAGAAGAAGCACTCAGAACTATTCCATACTTGCCCCATCCAATTTTCTGAGAGAGAGCCACCTACTCATGTGTTGAGATGATGCCATTCCATTCCAACCATATGAATCTTGATCTCTAGCCTCCCCAAGTTGCTTTCCACCAAATCAATCTCTTCCACCATAGCCAAATCTGTGAGAGAGTGATTGTGTGTTGAGGAGTCTATCATCTTGAAGCACAAGAGCAAGGAGTTCATCGACATTGCCGAGCCTATTACCTTTTGGAGGGTGGTGCCTCCTAGATTGGTTAGGTGTCGCTTGGGAGCCTCCTACTTCATGTTGTGGAGTGAACCAAGAAGTTTGTAAGGGCAAGGAGATCGCCTACTTCGTGAAGATCTACCCATAGTGAGGCTAGTCCTTCGTGGACGGAAGCCGTTATGGAATAGTCAAGGTTGCTACTTCGTGGACCCTTATGGGTGGGGCCCTCCATGGACTCTCGCGACCGTTACCCTCCGTGGGTTGAAGACTCCATAAACGTGGACGTACGATAGCACCACCTATCGGAACCACGGGAAAAATCATCGTGTCTCCATATTGCGTTTGATCTTCCTACCCTTCCTTTACTACTCATGCTTGTCTTTACTTTCTGCTGCTATACTTGTAGACATGCATGTGTAGGGTGTGCTTGACTTGCTATGAATGCTAAAATCTACCAACACTTAAAATTGGGAAAAAGTAGATTTTTATTTGGTCAAGTAGTCTAATCACCCCCCCCCCTCTAGACATACTTTCGGTCCTACAGTTGAGGTCTCCCACGTGGGCACAGGGTGATGGCGGTCTCGTGGGTGGTGCTACGGGGCGTGTGCTCTGCCCGGGCGGCGGGCCTACGGAGCCCGGTGGCGCCTGGCCAACACGAGCAGCGACGACGGTGGAGACAACGCTGGTAGCCTGGTAACGACCGCCCAACACTGAGCTGCCAGGGCGCGCGTCATGAGAGGAGGCGGCCGGGTTGGCTAAGGTGGAACCGCCAGGGCCGAAGAAAGCTTGACGGGCGTCGGCCATCGAGGCGGCAGAGCGGAGAGGAATCGAAGCTTGGGGAAGGATTCCGACACGCCCCCTACCTGGCACGCCAAATGTCAGATTTCGGGCTTCGCAGAACCCAAATGTGAAGCGTAAAACCCTAGTCCTGCTTTTGGTGGATTGCCTCATGAGGAGGTTTGTGGATGAACTGGTATAGTGGTGAGCAACCTCGTGAGGGCGCTCGAGTGGTGTGCCATCCCCTTTCCCTACGGCGCAACCTTGCCTCTATTTATAATGGCCCAGGTCCTCTTCCCTTATCGCATTGGCGGGAAGGGATCCCACAACGGCCAAATTCGAAGGGGGACAGGAGGTACATCTTATCCTAACAAAAGGTGGTCTTCGCCTGCAAAGTAGCTGGCAGTGACGCGGAGGTGGGCTCGGTGGTGACATCCGTCCTGCTGACCCCGTTGGCCTGGTCTTGTTGCACCAGAATGGAAACCTTTGTTGGGACGCCTTGGGAACTCGCGCACGCCCTTGCCTCCTTTGCACCAAAGAGGAAACTGTCTTCTTCTATGCCCGCCTGCACCCGCCTGGCCCGGCTGGCACTACCTCATCCTCCCAAGGCCGAGCGCTGCATAGAGATCTCCGCCCCTCGGGAGGAGACCTGGAGAGGCCTCCTCCCTCCGGGGACCTTGGCGTCGTTCCCCTCGCGAGGGTGGGTCTCTCGCGAGGGCCTTGTCTTGAATGAAGCCACGCTGGGCCGTGTCGGGCTGTCGAAGTGGGGCACGGGGTCTCCGGCTCCACCTCCAGCCTCTGGAGGCGGTGGAGGGGGGCCTTCGAGGCCGGCCCAGGAACGCCGGCGCTGGACCGTCGCCGACGAGTGAGTGTTCCGTTGCCTTCCTCACTTTCTTGTGGACCATGCCCGCCATGCCGGGTCTGATTGCCTCCTCTACTCAGGGCGCCCGTTCCCAAGAGACGCAAGCTCGACGAACTCCAAGAGGAGGCGGACGCGCTCAGGGCCCAGCTTGCGGGCGCTAAGGCTGCCCTTCAGGCCGCGCTCAAAGGTGAGGAGGACGCCAAGGCAGAGCTGGCGTCCCTCCAAGCCCAGATTGAGGGAGCAGCCAACGCCGTGCAGGCCGCCAAGGACGAGGCGGCACACGCGAAGATGCTGGAGGTACAGCGTGCCAAACAGTATCTGGACAGCGTTCCTACATATTTAGTGATTGATGGTGGTTCACATTTTATTCATGGTGCTTTCCGTAAACTTCTTGCTAAATATGATGTTAACCATAGGATTGCATCACCTTATCATCCCCAGTCTAGTGGTCAAGTTGAATTGAGTAATCGAGAAATAAAATTAACAATGCAAAAGAATGTTAATAGATCTAGGAAGAATTGGTCTAAGAAACTAGATGATGCAATTTGGGCTTATAGAACTGCTTATAAGAATCCTATGGGTATGTCCCTCGTGTGGCCTCCGAACTCCGATTTCTTCCGGAACACGTATTCTGACCTAGAAAAAATCATTATATATACTCCCAGATGTTTAGACCACCGCATCGCGAGATTTTCCTCTATTCTTGTTTCGGGCTATTTTTTTTACAGATCTAGATCGCTATGACTTCCCCTTTGCCAACCAAGGACAAGTTCTTCGAGAAGGTCATCAATCCCTACCTGCCGGAGGTGATGAAGCACCCTCAAGCTATTGAGATGCGTGAGGGGGTGCTCACCATCTGGGGCGTTCAAGGCCCCAAGAGGGAGGGAAGCGAGAAGGCCAGGCTTGCACAAGTGGAGCAAGAAATCTTCAAGTGTCAAGGGATGGTTGAACGTGGCTTGAGTGCTAGTCACTCTATGATCACGGACTTCATCCATGAAAACAAGATGGACACCAAAAGCATGGGGGAGGCTCTCGCCAAGCTTCAAGATCGGATTGAACACCTCCAGGATCAACTCTATCAACTCCAACTCCAAAACTATGAGTATGAATCCAGGTTTAAAAGGATGAGCCTAGCTACTGATTTCAGGATCCCGGAGACAAGGGTTTCTTTCTTTGATGGAGAACCTATGCCTTGGAAGATGGAGGACTACCAAACACCACGCCATCACCAAAGAACACTTGAGCACATGGGTATGGGCACCACCCTTGGCTTGTTCCAAGCTTGGGGGAGGTGTCCCGGTATCGTATCACCATCACTTTTTACCACCACTATCTATCTTAGTTCGATCTTTAGTTTTTTGTGATTTAGGGAGTTAAATTTCAGATTTGCTTTGTTTAGAGTTTTTGCTTTGAGTTCTACCTATCCTTGTAATCAAGTGTGAGAGTTATATAATAAAGTTAGTTGAGATTGTGTGCCCCTTCTTCACTTGCACCCATCATCTTAGCAAGGCAATAAAATGAATAGAAAAAAATCATATGCCTATCTCTTGAGAAATAACGACTTCACGTAGAAAAAGAGGTATGAGCAATAAGAAGCGTTGGAAACCAACAAACATAATGTTAGTAATTGATATGATCTATGCAAAAGTGTGGTAGAGAAGAGGAGATTTACATATAAATATACTATCATGAACACCTTGTATGATTGTGAGCTTCCATCAAAATATTACATGATGATCAAGTGTTGAAGTGGGACATGGAACACAACATAATGATCATGTTTGTCTACATTTGCATAGAAGTTATATGGTATTGAATCCTTTAACATGTGATGCTTGCTTAGGACCTTTTGCTAGCCCAAAGATTCGCACTAAGTAGAGATACTACTTGTGCATCCATAACCATTAAATCCAGTTTCTTGCCATGAGAGTCCACCATACCTACCTATGGATTGAATAAGATCCTTCAAGTAAGTTTTCATTGTTGCACAGGGCAATAAAAATTGTCTCTAATCATGTAAGATCTTTTATTGTAAGGGAAAGTAAGCTTTGTACGATCTTGTGATGGTGAAGTAATAAAAGCGACAGGATGCATAATAAAGTTCGCTATCACAAGGGGCAATATGAAGTGATGTTCCTTTATGTTAAGAGATTAAACATATCAAAAAAAATAAAAGCTCATGACAACCTCTGCTTCCCTTGCGAAGGGCCTATCTTTTACGTTCTTACAAGTTTTATTTTCATGCAAGAGTCTATAATATTTCCCTTGTTCTTATTCTCCAAACTATTTAGTGGCAAGCATTATATGTTGAGGAAAGATTCAAACAAATATATCTAGCTGAATGTAAATGATCATGTTCCATTATTGTTGATATTATCCTTGAGGTAAATCAGTTGGGTGGCAAGAACATTAAAGTCCCCATCTTCCTATGTGTCCCGCGGAGTCACTTGTCCCAAAAATATGCAATGTATGTTAGCAATCATAGAAGGTTACATCATAGTTGAATATGTGAACTTGCTAAAAATATAATCTCTTACATAGACTCTTCTCTCGATTGCAAAAGCTATGATTATCTCAACGACTAATTGCATTGCTTGTTGGTTCTCAATAAAGATTATGCCTCATATTTCCTGAGTTGTGAATAGATTGTTACTTGTTCATGAGAGGTTATATGATTGAAAACTTGTTGCTATGATGATATTCATGATGCTCTCCTGTCTGTATTCTGTTTTTATTGACATCTCTCTCTCTCATATTATGTGGTCATTATTTTAGAGTTTGGCTTTTGCTTGAGGACAAGCGAGGTCTAAGCTTGGGGGAGTTGATACGTCCATTTTGCATCATGATTTCTTACCACTATCTACCTTATTTTTGTCCATTATTCCACATTATCTTACAATTATTATGTTTATTATCTCTGAATATGCAAGTTACATCACAAGGAGGAAAATATCTGGAAACTGGAATTCTGGACCGAAAAACCGAGAAAAAGGCAGAAAAATCACCAGTCTCAGAATGACCTGAAAATTTACGGAGAATATTTCTGGAATATTTAAGAATTTCTGGAGCAAAAATATACCGGAGAGGGGCTGCCAGCAGGCTACAAGCCAACACGCCGCGCCCCCTGGGGAAATCCCTCTCTGGGAGGGGGAGATCGAAGCCATCGTCGTCACCAACGCTTCCTCCTTCGTTGGAGGACCAATCTTCATCAACCTCTTCACCAGCACCATCTCATCTCCAACCCAAGTTCATCTCTTGTATTCAATCTTTGTCCCAAAACCTCAGATTGGTACCTGTGGGTTACTAGTTGTGTTGATTACATCTCGTAGTTGATGCTTGTTGGATTACTTGGTGGAAGAGATTATGTTCAGATCCTTAATTATCATTATTACTCCTATGATCTTGAACATGTTGATGATGTGTGAGTAGTTAGTATTGTTCCTGAAGACATGGGAGAAGTCTTGTTATAAGTAATCTTGTGAAGTTGGTATGCGTTCGATATTTTCATGATATGTATGTTGTTACTTCTCTTAGTGGTGTCATGTGAACGTCGACTACATGACACTTCACCATGTTATGGGCCTAAGGGAAGTCATTGTGGAGTAACAAGTAGATGATGGGTTGCGAGAGTGACAGAAGCTTAAACCCAGTTTATGCGTTGCTTCATAAGGGGCTGATTTGGATCCACATGTTTCATGCTATGGTTAGATTTATCTTAATTCTTCTTTCGTAGTTGTGGATGCTTGTGAGAGGGGTTAATCATAAGTAGGTTGTTAGTTCAAGTAAGAACTGCACCTTAGCACCGGTCCACCCACATATCAAATTATCAAAGTGGCAAACGTGAATCAACTCAACATGATGAACATGACTAGACTGAAATTCCCATTTGTACTCGGGATCACTTGCTTAATATAAGAGTACTTTCAGGCATGTCCTTTGCTACAAAAAGGATTGGGATACCTTGCTGCACCATTGTTACTATTGTTACTTGTCACTTGTTACGAATTATCTTGCTACAAAACTATCTACCACTGTTACTCACAACACTTGCAGAGAATACCTTGCTAAAAACTGCTTATCATTTCCTTCTACTCCTTGTTGGGTTAAACACTCTTACTTATCAAAAGGACTACGATTGATCCCCTATACTTGTGGGTCATCAGTACTCAATGGAGGACTGATGCCAGAAGGATGGAATGACATGATATTCCTAATGTGAAAGAGCCAACTCACATCAAAGATCTTTGTCCTATTAGTTTGTGCAACATCCATTATAAACTAATGGCCAAAGTTCTTGCCAACCGTATGAAAGATGTGCTCCCGGAAATCATTTTTGATAACCAAAGTGCTTTTGTGCCTGGACACTTAATTACGGATAATGTGCTCATCACTTATGAGATCTCGCACTACTTGATGAACAAGAAAGTGGGTAAAGAAGGCATAGTTACAATGAAAGCAGATATGTGCAAAGCCTATGATCATGTCGAGTGGAATTTCCTAGAAAGCACGATGCTAAAGTTGGGTTTCAACACGGAATGGACTGCTAATATTATGAAGTGCGTCAGATCGGCGAGATATCAAGTTAAAGTTAATGGAAATGTTACTCAACAATTCCAACCTACGAGAGGTTTAAGGCAGGGCGAGCCCCTCTCCCCATATCTCTTTATTATCTGTGCGCAGGGGTTGTCAGCGCTACTTCATGATGCTGAGCATAGAGGAAGAATTCACGGGATGAAAGTATGCCCAATTGCACCAGTGGTGTCCCACCTCTTGTTCGCAGATGACTCAGTTCTATTGCTGAAGGCCAATAGGAAAGAAGCTCCAGCGTTAAAGGAGATTTTATCTTTGTACGAGAATTGCTCTGACATGTGTATCAATGTGGAGAAGTCAACATTAATGTTCAGTCCGAGTACACCACAACAAGCAAAGAACGAAGTCAAAGATGAATTCAGCATTCGGATTGACACATGGAACCACAAGTACCTTGGGTTGTCGGTTTTCGTTTGCAGATCAAAGAAGAAAGATTTTGAATATATCAAGGACAAAATTTGGGCATGTATCCAAGGTGAAAGGATCAATATGGTTGACTAGAGGGGGGTGAATAGGCAACTAACAATTTTTAACTTTTCTTTAACAATTTAGGCTTAGCAACAAATAGGTTGACTAGATATGCAACTAGGTGAGCAACCTATATGATGCTAATCACAACAAGCACACAAGCAAGCACGGGATACAACACAATAATAGCTTGCAAGAAGTAAAGGTAAGAGATAACCAAAAGTGGAGCCGGTGGAGACGAGGATGTGTTACCGGAGTTCCTTCCCTTGAGAGGAAGTACGTCTCCGTTAGAGCGGTGTGGAGGCACAATGCTCCCCAAGAAGCCACTAGGGCCACCGTATTCTCCTCACGCCCTCACACAATGCGAGGTGCCATGATTCCACTATTGGTGCCCTTGAAGGCGGCGACCGAACCTTTACAAACAAGGTTGGGGCTATCTCCACAACTTAATTGGAGGCTCCCAACGACACCACGAAGCTTCACCACAATGGAATGTGGCTCCGAGGTGACCTCAACCGTCTAGGGTGCTCAAACACCCAAGAGTAACAAGATCCGCAAGGGATTAGTGGGGGGAATCAAATTTCTCTTGGTGGAAGTGTAGATCGGGGCCTTCTCAACCAATCCCGAGAGAATCAACAAGTTTGATTGGCTAGGGAGAGAGATCGAGCGAAAATGGAGCTTTGAGCAACAATGGAGCTTGGGGAGGGAAGAGGTGGTCTTCTTGGGGAAGAAGACCCCCTTTATATAGTGGGGGGAAGGATCCAACCGTTATCCCCACTCTCAGCCCGCGCATTGCGGTACTACCGCATAAGAGCCACGGTACTACCACAAGAGGTTGCGGTACTACCGCTGCAGGATGCGGTACTACCGCTCGCACGGTAGTGACCAGACGCAGGCCGATTGCACAAGGCAACGAGCGGTAGAACCGCCGGAGCGGTACTACCATGCGCCCATACGGTACTACCGCATGGTCGGTAACAACTGGCACAGGAGATTCACGGTAGTAAAAAATTACTTCCGTGCCTAACTCCGCTGAGGGCGGAGCTGCGCAAAAGTCTAGCACGGTAGTACCGGACATATATCACGGTACTACCGCTCGAGGGCGGATGTAAAAAATTACATCCGCGCCTACTACTGCAGGCGCACGCACCAGGGCTGGGGACAGTGGTACTACCGCGGGCACCTGCGGTACTACCGCTCCCTTGAGCGGTACTACCGCTAGCCACTGAAAACTAGCACCTTGCTGCCTTCACTTTGCACAGACAAGGAAAACGGACTGGAGCTTCATTGAAGCGAAGGAAAGGTGGTGCAATAGAACAGATGTGTACGTGTTGATTCCACCCTAACCTTTCCGAAGCGGACCCCCTCTTAATAGTATGGCTTTCCTACAACTCAAAACCACCGAAAAGAAACGAAGAAAGCAACCGTCTTCGATAGACTCCGAGGGGCACCGAATCGTCTTGTGCCACGTCATGAGATATCTGAAATGCTCAATGCACACGATTAGTACGCAAATGAATTGTCATCAATCACCAAAACCACTTAGGGAGAAATATGCCCTTACAATCTCCCCCTTTTTGGTGGATTGATGACAATACGGGATTTGCACATAAAGATATATAATGAGCATATGCAAACCCAAAATCTTTAAAATATAGACAGGATCCCCCTAGATGTGTGCAATCTATAGATATGCTTTGGACTACAAAGCACACACACTAGGATCAACACTCCCCCTATATTTTATAGACATGGCAATCCTTGCAACAGAATGAATAAACACTAAGCATGGAAACAAGGCATAGCATGTGAGCATGAGGATAAGGGCACATAACAGATAAACTCACAAGCTACTAATCATACTGGACAATAAAATGATAAGAGTGATAGCATATGTCTCACACCATATGATAGAAGAAGTCTCCTGGTCTCACACACAAATAACATAAACCAAAGCAACGACGAAGGTTCAACGAAAGCAAGGAGACGACGAAAAACGAACGAAAACACTTGCAAATCCTACACTCTCTCCCCCTTTGGCATCGAGACGCCAAAAAGGCAGAGAAGACACCTAAGACACAGGTGGTAGCTCCTCCTCCTCCTCTGATGCAGCTGGAATAGACTCCTCATCTGAATCAACCCACTGATAGCTCTTCTTCTTCATCCAAGCAGCCTCAGGAGTGATGTTCTTCTCAGACCCACTCGAGATGGTCTCGCCAAGCTTCCTTAGAATCTGCTTGCCGCACTGACGACTCTCCTTCTGAGCAACGTGAGTCTGGTACTGTCCCTTGGCCTGCATGCAAAACAACGTCTTCATCCTGTTCTTGAGCTTCTTGGCCCAAGATGGCTCAGTAGACGGTGGCTCATACATTTCTGAACTGTCCTCCTCCTCCTCTTCAGTTTCATCTTCATCAACATCCATATGTGCAGCAGCAGGCCTAGTGGTAGTGTTAGCCCACTTGTCCTTCTGACGCAGCCGAATAGGCTCATGACGGATCCAGTTAGGAGCATGAAAGTCCTCACACGGAAAGGACTTCTCCCAAGTCTTCTGAATCAAGAAGAACAAGTAGGGTCCATAGATGGGGACCTTACGGTTGAACACAGCAGACTGAAGCTCACTCCACATGATGTGAGAAACATCAAGTGGTTCAGCAATGTGACTCCGCCCTTGCTCACAAAGGAGCAGCATATCCACTAGATAGGAATGCACCTTGTCCTTGTTTCCCATGCGAGGAAAGAGAGTGTTGCGAAAGATCCGGTGCATGACATCAAGAAACGGGTTAAGCACATAAGTTTTCTCACCAGAGGGTAATGTCTTCCCAACAAGGTATGGCAGAAGCTTCTCCTTTTGTGCAGCATGAGGGTTGGCGTGCGGGCGCAAACCAACGGGCACATCAAGCCCCTCATCACGAACGTGCAACAGATCCATGAACTCCTTCCAGTCAGCAGCCAACCTCTTTCCATTGGTCATCCAAGTCATGCTCCGCTTCACATCCGTGTGGAAGTGGACGGAAGCAAAGAAGTGAGCCACAACCTCGGGATCATAGTCAAAATGGAACGAGATGATATCCTCGATAGCAAACTGCTCCACCAAATCCAGAGGCTCACCAAAAGATGTCTGGTTCTTCCTCAGATGTGCCATGTCAATCCACTGGGCAGGAACATAGATATTCTTCTTTCCCTTGATCACATCTATATAGATGAGATTTCGTTGCTTGGTCCAAAACCCGTCATTGCCCTTGAACTGTTCCCTAGGGTTGATATAGGGGTTGATCTTCCGGCGAACCTGAAACTCTGCTAGAGGCATCTCTTCCCAGCTGACAACTGGCTCCTTGGTCTTGGATACAGTCCTCTTGAAGTGGCGAGGCGAGGTATTGGACCCCTCGGGTGCATCTTGATTGCGTAGATGCTTTGAACTCGTATCATGAGAGGGATTCGAGCGTCTTGAACCGGAACCGGAGCCACCACCTATGACACACAACGCAAACACAGGAGAAGAGCGAAAAAAGTCATTGCAAAGACCAAGGCAAACAAGAGGACCACATAGAAGTGAGAGTTGGCAGGACAAAACAGGGAAATGTTAGATCGAGCGGTAGTACCGCAGGTCTTGCGGTAGTAATTTTTTACTACCGCGCCGACCGCGGTAGTACCGCTCCAGGTAGGGGCGGTAGTACCGGGCTGAGCGCGGAAGTAACAAATTTCATCCGCCCGACGGACGGTAGTACCGTTCCAGGTGGTGCGGTAGTACCGCACGGGGTGGAGTCCACAAGAACAGCGAAACAAAGTACCGGAAAAATAGATCGGTACTACCGTAGATCAAAACTACCATGTTGTATCCTACCAAATAACACTTCTACGCACAAGCACTCTCCAACCATCACCTCATGCACAGATTTAGCCAAAAATCACAAGACCAACTCATATTTCCCCCTAAACCTAGATCCAAAAATAGAGAGGCAAAGAGAGAAGCACAAGGGGAAATACCGGGGTCCATGGCAAGAGGACGAGGTGGGGAACGATCCCACCGGTTGGAATGGGAGGAGAGTGGCCGAAGATGGAGATCCGGCGAGGTCCTCCGACGCCGTTCGTGGGGAGGAGAGAGAGAAACGTGAGGGGAAGAGATGAATGGGTATGGGGGAGTTTGAAACCCCCCTGCCCGCTCTTAACCCCCACGCAGATCTCACGGCGCGGTAGTACCACACATCATTGCGGTAGTACCGCCTGGCCAACGGTAGAAAAAAAATACTGCCGCTCACCGGGCGGTAGTACCGCTCTTCCAGCGGCAGTAAAAAATTACTGCCGCGCTGGATGTGGTAGTACCGTGCCGGGGCTGCTGCTGCACGAGCGCAGTAGTAACCCCTCTCCAGCGATAGTACCGTGGCAAGCCACGGTAGTACCGCACTGCCAACAAAATGCAGGTTTTGGGCCTTTGCACCAGAATTAATTTTGAAAAGCCTATAAGGCACGAAGATAAAACAATACGCTTCAAGCAAAAAGGACACATACGAAAAAGCACAAAAGAAGCAACTCAACCACGAACACGGTCCAAAAGATTAGAGAGGAGAAACAAGGACCAAACATCGAACCACTACCTCTCATGAAGAGAGGGCGGTGGCCGGAGCCACCTATGTTTGAGTCAATTGGTATGGCACCGCAAAGAATTATCCTTGGGCCCATGACCAAAACTCGTCTTTGAAGCACAAAAACCATCAAAAATGGCGGATGTGAAAGACTTTGATTAGTTTATGCATAATAGGAGGAGGGATAGTTCATTGAGAGAACTAGACTCCCCCTAAATCCATGCCTACATCTAAACAAGACATAATGATGAGTGTGGTGGGGTGTGCACTAAGTCAAGCAACATTGCTCGAATAGATGATATTTAGCTCATGCCTTAACTCGCGAAATCTTGCTTCATCTAATGGCTTCGTGAAAATATCTGCAAGCTGTTCCTTGGTATAAAGATGAATAAGATCAATTTCTCCACGCTTGATATGGTCCCGGATGAAGTGATGACGAATCTCAATATGCTTCATCTTGCAGTGTTGAACCGGGTTGTTGGAGATCTTGATCGTGCTCTCATTGTCGCAGTAAATAGGCACTTTGTCACAGTTGACACCATAATCCTTTAAAGTTTGCCTCATCCAAAGATTCTGAGCACAACAGCTTGTGGCGGCTACATACTCGGCCTCGGTGGACGAGAGAGAAACACAGTTTTGTTTCTTTGAAGACCAACTTACCAGAGAGCGACCAAGAAATTGGCAACCTCCGGAAGTGGACTTCCTTTCCACACGGTCTCCCGCCCAATCCGAGTCAGTATATCCAATGAGATCAAATGAAGCACCTTTGGGGCACCATAAGCCACAGTTTGGGGTATGAGCCAAATATCGAAAGATTTGCTTGACAGCCACATAGTGACTCTCCTTAGGTGCGGATTGAAATCGTGCACAAATTCCCACACTCAACATGATATCCGGTCTAGATGCAAAAAGGTAAAGCAGAGATCCAATCATGGAGCGATATACCTTCTGATCCACAGCTTTACCATTGGGATCACTGTCAAGTTGGCATTTGAGTTGCATCGGAGTGTTGGCTTCGGAGGATTCAGCTCATCCATCTTGAACCTCTTGAGCATGTCTTGAGTGTATTTAGCTTGGTTGATGAAGGTTCCTTGGCTTCGTTGCTTGACTTCGAATCCAAGGAAGAACTTCAACTCTCCCATCATAGACATCTCAAACTCTTTGGTCATTAGTGCGGCAAACTCACCATTAAAAGCTTTGTTAGAAGAACCAAAGATAATATCATCAACATATAGTTGGCATACGAACAAGTTCCCGTTAACCCTCTTAGTAAAAAGAGTGGGGTCGATTTTCCCAATTTCAAACCCACAATCTTGCAACATCTCAGTAAGGTGCTCATACCACGCACGTGGGGCTTGTTTAAGGCCATAGAGTGCCTTATCGAGAACGTACACATGATTGGGGAACTTGGGATCCTCAAACCCTGGGGGTTGCTTGACATATACCAACTCCTTAAGTGGACCATTAAGAAAAGCACTCTTCACATCCATTTGATATAATATGAAATCATGATGAGAAGCATATGCAAGCAACATGCGAATAGATTCAAGGCGAGCAACAGGGGCAAAGGTTTCACCGTAGTCGATACCCTCGACTTGGGAGTAGCCTTGAGCCACCAGTCTTGCCTTGTTGCGAATAATGATACCATGTGCATCTTGCTTGTTCTTAAAGATCCATTTGGTTCCAATGACATTGTGATTCTCTTTTGGTCTTGGCACCAATCGCCACACTTTGTTGCACTCAAAGTTGTTGATTTCATCATGCATGGCTTCAAGCCAATCCTCGTCTTCGAGTGCATCTAGTACCTTAAGGGGTTAAAAGCAAGCAACAAATGCATGATGTGCACACAAGTTTGTTAATTGACGACGAGTAGTTACCCCTCTTTTCAAGCTTCCGTGGACGTTCTCAAGGAGGTGTTGCTTTTTCTGAAGCTTGGCAGCAGTCTTGGCAGCTCATCTTTCAAGAATTTCGTCCATGGAAAGTTGAGGCTTGGTAACTTGACGAGCTTCGGTACTAGCACCGGCTTGCTCATGATCTTGAGCATGATCTTGATCTTTAGCTTGACCTTGATCTTGAAGTTGATCTTGGTCCTGAGCTTCATCTTGATCTTGAGCTTGCACGGGGGTGTGAACAAGATCTTGAGCATCATGTGAAGTAGAAACATCACTATCGAGTTGATCTTGCCCTTGATCTTGATCACGGGGTTGAGGGCCTTCACTGCGTTCTTCGGAAGCATGTGGGTCGTGCGTCGGTGATGGTTCCACTTGAGTGGAACATTGTCCTTCTCCTTCAGCCACAAGGGGTTCCTCAACGGGTAGGAAGTATCCCACACCCATTCTTCTTATGGCTTGGGGAGGAATTTCATCACCTACATCACAAAGACCACTTTGCTCCACTTGGGAGCCATTATTTTCATCAAACTCTACGTTACTCGTCTCCTCATTGAGTCCCGTGGACTTGTTGAGGACACGGTAAGCATGAGAGTTTGCAGCATAACCAACAAATATGCCCTCATGGGCTCTAGATTCAAATTTAGACAAACGAACACCTTTCTTGAGAATGAAACACTTACAACCGAACACCCGGAAGTATTTGAGGTTGGGCTTGTTCCCGGTAAGAATCTCATAAGGAGTCTTGTTCAAGCCTTTGCGGAGATAGAGCCGATTTGATGCATGACACGCTGTGTTGATGGCTTCGGCCCAAAAGTTGTACGGAGATTTAAACTCTGCCATCATGGTTCTTGCCGCATCCATCAACGTCCGGTTCTTCCTCTCCGCAACACCGTTTTGTTGAGGGGTGTAAGGTGTGGAATATTGGTGCTTTATCCCCTCATCACTGAGAAACTCATTTAGGGTGTAGTTCTTGAACTCAGTGCCGTTGTCGCTTCTGATCATCAAAATCTTTGCTTCATGTTGACGTTGGACTTCATTTGCAAAGTCGATGACGGTCTGTTGGGTCTCACTCTTCCTCTTGAAGAAATATACCCATGTGTATCTTGAGTAATCATCCACAATCACCAAGCAATATTTTCTTCCTCCAAGGCTATCAAAAGATGGAGGCCCGAAGAGATCCATGTGAAGGAGCTCTAAGGTCCTCTTTGAGTAGATTGTTGTAGTTGGACGATGAGCCTTTTCATGTAGCTTTCCTCCGATACAAGCACTGCAAGCACGATCTCTGGCAAAACTCACATTTGTTAGTCCAAGAATGTGATCCCCTTTGAGGAGACTTTGCAAAGATCTCATATTGACATGGGCTAGTCGGCGATGCCAAAGCCATCCCACATCAACTTTAGCCATTAGACATGGCGCGGTCTTAGTGGGTCGCTCCGAGAAGTTAATCACATAGAGACCATTTTCGACATGTCCAACAAAGGCTACTTTAAGAGTCTTGCTCCACAAAAGGGTCACGGTATCAATGCCAAAGAAAGTACTAAAACCCATGAGTGCAAGTTGACGAACGGAAAGTAAATTGTATGCAAGGGTCTCAACAAGCATGACTCTCTCAATAGTTAAGGTCGGAGAGATAACCACCTTGCCAAGACCCAATACCTTTGAGATTGCATCATCTCCAAATGAGACTTGGGTGGCCACGGATGCATCGGGTCGAACGTCCACCACCAAGTCCTTGCTTCCGGTCATATGATTTGTTGCTCCGCTATCGAGCAACCATGAGACTCCCCCGGAAGCAAAGTCCTACAATAGATCAATGCTTGGATTTAGGTACCCATTCTTGAATGGGTCCTTTCATGTTAGTGACAAGGGTCTTAGGAACCCAAATAGACCACTCAATATACTCATATGAAGAACCAACAAATTTGGCATAAACATGCCCATCACTAGCACGGCACAAAACATGGGAGGGATTAAAATCGCCGGTCTTGTTGGAGGGAGTGATCTTGCCCTTCTTGGCACTATCACTCACAACCTTGTCTTTCTTCTTCTCATGAGTAATGTTCCCCGCTTTGACAAATGTTTCCTTGAGAGGAGGAGCCTGCGTGGTCTTCTTCTTCTTCTTCTTTTTGGAGTTGGGTGCAAACCCAACTCCTTCCTTGGCAGTCACTTCCTTTTGATTGCTCAAAAGGTCATTGAGATTCTTCTCACCTTGTATGCATGTCACAAGGCCTTTCTCAAGCTGCTCTTTTAGCTTAGCATTTTCCTCCATAAGATGTGCATGCTCACAACATGGGTTAGTAGCAGATGCATTATCAATTAAGACAAAGGGAGGACACGTGGCAATTTCCTTAGTGAGTTTTACTTGGATTTGATCATGCGACTCTTTAAGGGAAGCATGAACGCTCTTCAATGCCTTAAGAGCATTGTCAAGAGACACAAGCTCATCCTTGAGTCGAGCATGGTCAACCCCTAGTGCAACCTTTTCAGATTTAAGAACACGATTAAGAACAATAGCATGATCATAATCTTTACGTAATTTAGCAAAGTCTTCATTTTGTGACTCCTTAAAAGTCAAATGAAGACCTCGCTCTTCCTCTAGAGCAATAGAAAGATCTGCTATCTCGTCGGCATAATCACGACTATGGCCTCTCATCTCCTCAAGAGATTCTTCTTGAGAATCAATCGTGTCATTGGCCTCGCCAATTTGTTCCAAGAGAGCAACGAAGTGCTTCTTGGACTCACCCTTGAGTTTATACAAGAACTTGTCAAACTCATTCTCACCCTCTATCGCCTCCTCAAGTTCATCCACACAATCTAACAAAGACGGAGTGGAAGAAATAGAAGTCTTAATGTTTGAGGTTTTGGCATTGGAGGTTACCTTGGTGATACCTTTTGCCATGAGGCACCTAGCGATGTGGTTCTCATTGGGGGCGTCGAAGAGTGACACCTTTGTTGGGGTAGAGGATGCAATTGCCACAGATGCCATTGCCATTCCTTCACCACTTGTGTCTCCGTCATCACCATCATCATCCGATGCATACTCTTCTTGAGCCACCAACACTTTGTGTGAAGTCTTCTTGGTGAAGTTGGTCTTGTTGGGGAACGACTTGGCCTTATCTTTGCGGATGAGCTTGCCACCATTGTCTTCCCTCTTCTCGTATGGACAATCCACCACAAAGTGACTCACATTACCACAGTTGTAGCAGGTCCTCACACGTTGCTTGACCTTTGACCTGTTTGAGTTGTTCTTGGAGAAGTTGGGACTTGTGTTTCTCTTGTTGCCCCAAAACTGCCTGGACACAAGAGCCATGTGCTCATGATAAGCATATTTGGTGTCCTCGGGGCAACCCTCTTCTTCTTCTTCTTCTTCTTCTTCTTCTTCTTCTTCTTCTTCCTCCTGACAGACCTTGGCCTTCAAAGCAAGGTTGGGGGATGATTTCTTTGACCGTTGCACGCGAGCGAGAGCATTGTCAGCTGTTGTGTTCAAGATGTTCATTGCAATAAATTCATCCAACACATCACCAGAAGACAAGGTGTGAAAGTCCGGTCTTTGACGGATGACAGCGGACATGGCCTTGTTGTAGGGCATGATGGCCTTCAGAAACTTACGCTTGACCCACGTATCATCCACATCCTTGCTGCCATGATCTTTGAGGGCAACGGCGAGGGCAGTCACCCTTCTATAGAGCTCATGCGGTTCCTCATCCTCTACCATTACAAACTCATCTGACTGATCAAGGACAACTTCATAGTTTGACCGTTGAATGCTTGAGCTCGCCTTGTACATGGATATAATGTGTTCCCAACACTCTTTAGCAACAGTGAAAGGACGCAGGTGAGGTAGGTCTTCAGAAGGAACAGCAGCTTGGAGTATGAACAAGGCGGATGAATTTAGCTGTTTATCCGCTTCTTCCCTTGGAGTGAGGTTGCGTGGATCACGAGGGTAGTATCCTTCTTCAATGACTCGCATGAGTTGAATTGAGCTGTGATCCAAATGAGACTTGATACAGAAAAGCCAATTAGCAAAATCATTTTTAACAAGCTTAGGAGGAGGACCGTGGTTAACTATATGAGGTGGGTGCACCGGTCCTCCATAGACCAAGGGAGGGGGAACTGAGGCAAAAGTCCCCGACCCATTAATTCCTTGAGAACGATTATCTTTATCAGCACTAGCCCCCTCCTTACCGGAGTTGACATCCGATGCCGAGTTAGTGGGATTAACCACTTGAACCGCATTGGTGGAAAGTTTAAGAGTGTCAAGGAATTCTTTAAACATGGATTTGACCTCGGTCGTCATGGAGGATTTAAGCGAGGACATGGCCTCATTTAAATCCTCGCGAGAGACCGTGTTCACTCCCACGGCCTCGGGAAGTTCTCCCAACCGCTCCTCTTCGCCCTCCATACTTTTCGGGTGGTGAAACCCTTAATAAAGAGACGAGGCTCTGATACCAATTGAAAGGATCGATATGGTTGACTAGAGGGGGGGTGAATAGGCAACTAACAATTTTTAACTTTTCTTTAACAATTTAGGCTTAGCAACAAATAGGTTGACTAGATATGCAACTAGGTGAGCAACCTATATGATGCTAATCACAACAAGCACACAAGCAAGCACGGGATACAACACAATAATAGCTTGCAAGAAGTAAAGGTAAGAGATAACCAAAAGTGGAGCCGGTGGAGACGAGGATGTGTTACCGGAGTTCCTTCCCTTGAGAGGAAGTACGTCTCCGTTAGAGCGGTGTGGAGGCACAATGCTCCCCAAGAAGCCACTAGGGCCACTGTATTCTCCTCACGCCCTCACACAATGCGAGGTGCCGTGATTCCACTATTGGTGCCCTTGAAGGCGGCGACCGAACTATTACAAACAAGGTTGGGGCTATCTCCACAACTTAATTGGAGGCTCCCAACGACACCACGAAGCTTCACCACAATGGAATGTGGCTCCGAGGTGACCTCAACCGTCTAGGGTGCTCAAACACCCAAGAGTAACAAGATCCGCAAGGGATTAGTGGGGGGAATCAAATTTCTCTTGGTGGAAGTGTAGATCGGGGCCTTCTCAACCAATCCCGAGAAAATCAACAAGTTTGATTGGCTAGGGAGAGAGATCGGGCGAAAATGGAGCTTTGAGCAACAATGGAGCTTGGGGAGGGAAGAGGTGGTCTTCTTGGGGAAGAAGACCCCCTTTATATAGTGGGGGGAAGGATCCAACTGTTATCCCCACTCTCAGCCCGCGCATTGCGGTACTACCGCATAAGAGCCACGGTACTACCACAAGAGGTTGCGGTACTACCGCTGCAGGATGCGGTACTACCGCTCACACGGTAGTGACCAGACGCAGGCCAATTGCACAAGGCAACGAGCGGTAGAACCGCCGGAGCGGTACTACCATGCGCCCATACGGTACTACCGCATGGTCGGTAACAACTGGCACAGGAGATGCACGGTAGTAAAAAATTACTTCCGTGCCTACCTCCGCTGCGGGCGGAGCTGCGCAAAAGTCCGGCACGGTAGTACCGGACATATATCACTGTACTACCGCTCGAGGGCGGATGTAAAAAATTACATCCGCGCCTACTACCACAGGCGCACGCACCAAGGCTGGGGACAGCGGTACTACTGCTCCTTGGAGCGGTACTACCGCGGGCACCTGCGGTACTACCACTCCCTTGAGCGGAACTACCGCTAGCCACTGAAAACTAGCACCTTGCTGCCTTCACTTTGCACAGACAAGGAAAACGGACTGGAGCTTCATTGAAGCGAAGGAAAGGTGGTGCAATAGAACAGATGTGTACGTGTTGATTCCACCCTAACCTTTCCGGAGCGGACCCCCTCTTAATAGTACGGCTTTCCTACGACTCAAAACCACCGAAAAGAAACGAAGAAAGCAACCGTCTTCGATAGACTCCGAGGGGCACCGAATCGTCTTGTGCCACATCATGAGATATCTGAAATGCTCAATGCACACGATTAGTCCGCAAATGAATTGTCATCAATCACCAAAACCACTTAGGGAGAAATATGCCCTTACACAATGGTGGATGGAAAAACTATTAAACAAAGCTAGAAAGGAGTTCTTAGTGAAGGCTATCGCCCAAGCAATTCCTACCTATGCAATGTCTTGCTTTTACTTGACTAAGTGTCTTTGTAATGAGATTAGCACCATGATCAACAAGTTCTGGTGGAGCCACACGGACAGGCGAACAAAATGCATTAGCTCAGTTGGGAAACTCTCTCCAAACCCAAGGCTTTGGGAGGGCTTGGGTTCAGAAATATCCATGATTTCAATGTGGCTATGCTATCTCGTCAAGTTTGGCGCTTGATCCAGAACCTAGAGAGCCTCTGTGCAAAGATTTTGCAAGCAAAATACTTCCCGGGCGGTAATCTGCTCCACAACCGAGACCGGGCATCTCTTATTCATGGTGAAGCATTTTGCATTGCCTAGAGCTTGTGAAGGAGGGGTATTTATGGCGAATTGGTGATGGACAAAAGGTTCAGATTTGGTCTGACCCTTGGATTCCGAGACCCTGGTCTAGAACTGTCATTAAGCCGAGGCGGTAGCTTACTAACCAAGGTCTGTGAGCTTATGAACCCAATCACATGAAAGTGGGATGAACAACTTGTTGATGACCCACAAGTATAGGGGATCTATCGTAGTACTTTCGATAAGTAAGAGTGTCGAACCCAACGAGGAGCAGAAGGAAATGACAAGCGGTTTTCAGTAAGGTATTCTCTGCAAGCACTGAAATTATCGGTAACAGATAGTTTTGTGATAAGATAATTCGTAACGGGTAACAAGTAACAAGTGTAGCAAAGGTGCAGCAAGGTGGCCCAATCCTTTTTGTAGCAAGGACAAGCCTGGACAAACTCTTATATAAAGCAAAGCGCTCCCGAGGACACATGGGAATTTCTGTCAAGCTAGTTTTCATCATGCTCATATGATTCGCGTTCGTTACTTTGATAATTTGATATGTGGGTGGACCGGTGCTTGGGTGCTGCCCTTACTTGGACAAGCCTCCCACTTATGATTAACCTCTCTCGCAAGCATCCGCAACTATGAAAGAAGAATTAAGATAAATCTAACCATAGCATGAAACATATGGATCCAAATCAGCCCCTTACGAAGCAACGCATAAACTAGGGTTTAAGCTTCTGTCACTCTAGCAACCCATCATCTACTTATTACTTCCCAATGCCTTCCCCTAGGCCCAAATAATGGTGAAGTGTCATGTAGTCGACGTTCACATAACACCACTAGAGGAGAGACAACATACATCTCATCAAAATATCGAACGAATACCAAATTCACATGATTACTTATAACAAGACTTATCCCATGTCCTCAGGAACAAACGTAACTACTAACAAAGCATATTCATGTTCATAATCAGAGGAGTATTAATTATCATTAAGGATCTGAACATATGATCTTCCACCAAGTAAACCAACTAGCATCAACTACAAGGAGTAATCAACACTACTAGCAACCCACAGGTGCAAATCTGAGGTTTTGAGACAAAGATCGGATACAAGAGATGAACTAGGGTTTGGAGAGGAGATGGTGCTGGTGAAGATGTTGATGGAGATGGACCCCCTCTCGATGAGAGGATCGTTGGTGATGACGATGGCTTCGATTTTCCCCTCCGGGAGGGAAGTTTCCCCGGCAGAACAGCTCCGCCGGAGCCCTAGATTGGTTCTGCCCAGGTTCCGCCTCGAGACGGCGGTGCTTCGTCCCGAAAGCTCTCTTATGATTTTTTTTGCAGGTCAAAACCCTCCATATAGCAGAAGATGGGCACCGGAGGCCTGCCAGGGGGCCCACAAGCCACAGGGGCGCGCCCAGGGGGTAGGGCGCGCCCCCTGGCTTGTGACCTCCTGGTGGGTCCCCTCTGGTATTTCTTTTGCCCAATATTTTTTATATATTCCAAAATAATTCTCCGTAACTTTTCAGGACTTTTGGAGTTGTGCAGAATAGGTCTCTCATATTTGCTCCTTTTCCAGTCCAGAATTCCAGCTGCCGGCATTCTCCCTCTTCATGTAAACCTTGTAAAATAAGAGAGAAAAGGCATAAGTATTACCATAATGTGTGATAACAGCCCATAATGCAATAAATATCAATATAAAAGCATGATGCAAAATGGACGTATCAACTCCCCCAAGCTTAGACCTCGCTTGTCCCCAAGCGAAAGCCGAGATCGATAAATATGTCCACATGTTTAGAGATAGAGGTGTCGATAAAATAAAATACGGACATGGGAGCATCATGATCATCTTTAGAACAGCAATACTTATTGATATATAATTTCTTATACTAGAGTAACAATTCATTCACAAGGTGAAATATGAATCAAGAACTCTGTTGAGAACCAACAAACTATGATCTTAGTCATTGAAGCAATTGCAATTTATCATAACATCGGAAAGAGTCAATATAAGAGCTTGTAAAGCATATCCACATACTCAATCATCTTTTAGTCTTTCATAATTGTTAACACTCACGCGCTACTTATGAGGTCAAAGCTTCAATTGGACACAGAGAAAGATAGGGGCTTGTAGTTTTGCCTCCCAACTATTTACCTCAAGGATAATGTCAACAGAAAAAACTCATGATCACCCACATCCGAGTGGATATATGTATCTAGATCATTCCCCAACACATGACACTTGCCAAGAGAGAAAGGCAAAATAAAGGAAGTGGTGAAGATCACCACGACTCTTGCATAAAGGTAAGTACTAGAAAGTAAAAGTAGCAGATAGGCCCTTCACAGAGGGAAGCAGAGGTTGTCATGCGCTTTTATAGTTGGATGCGCAATCTCTTAATGCAAAAGAACGTCACTTTATATTGCCTCTTGTGATAAAGAACTTTATTATGCAGTCTGTCGCTTTTATTTCTTCCATATCACAAGTTTGTATAAAGTTTATTTTCCTCACACTAATAGATCATACATATTTAGAGAGCATTTTTTATTGCTTGCACCGATGACAACTTACTTGAAGGATCTTACTCAATCCATAGGCAGGTATAGTGGACTCTCATGGCAAAACTGGGTTAAGGATGTTTGGATGCACAAGTAGTATCTCTACTTGGTGCGGAAGTTTTGGCTGATATGGGGTGGAAGCAAGCGTCACATGTTAAAGGATATATAACCATATAACTTCTATTCGGAAATAAGCAAACATAACCCATTATGTTGTCTTCCTTGTCCAACATCAACTTTTTAGCATATAATATTTTAATGAGTGCTCACAATCATAAAAGATGTCCAAGAGAATATATTTATATGTGAACCTCTCTTTCTTTATTACTTCCTTTTTAATTGCAACAATGACCAATTGCTATGTTTGTCAACTCACAACAAATTTCAATCAACATACTTCTTATATGTGAAGTCATCACTCCCCATAAGATCATCATATATACTCTTTGCTTTTATTCTATACTTCTTTTATTTCTTTTTCTCAAGATCATAGCAAGCAAGCAAAGCCCTCAACTCAAAACTACTTTTTATTATATAACTCTCGGACTCGCTTACATAGGGGGAACATAAAGCAAAACTCAAAACTAGATCATACTAAAAACTTTATTCTACTAGATCAACATATAACCAAAAAGGATCGAACTAAGAAAAATGATAAAAGTAAAAGATGTGATGGTGATACGATACCGGGGCACCTCCCCCAAGCTTGGCACAAGCCCAGGGGAGTGCCCATACCCATGTGTTTAGTTGTCTTCCTTCGGAGGTGGTGATGTTGGAGTTGTTGATGAGGTTGGAAGCTTGTCCTCCGTCTTCCAAGGCATAGGCTCACCATCGTAAAAAGATGAACGGGTCTCCGGGATCCTCAAATCTGCAACCAAACTCATTCTCTTGAATCTATATTCATACTCACAGTTTTGGTTTTGCAGGTCATAGATCTGGGCTTGGAGATGCTCGATTTTCTCGTAAAGCTTAAAGATGTGCTCCCTGATGTCCTTGGCTTCCAGTTGTGCTTATGGGTAAACTCCGCGATCATCATGTAATTGGCATTGATTTCGCGTTCCACCATCCCTTGGCACTTGAAGACTTTTTGTTCCATTGCTTCGAGCCTTGTTTCCACACTTCCGGTCTTCTTTGGCCCCTCAACATCACGGATGTGCAGCACCCCCTCACGCATCTCAATGGTTTGGGGGTGTCGCATCAGCTCCGCAAGGTAGGGGTTGATGACCTTCTCGAAGAACTTGTCCTTTGAACCACTTCGGGACGTCATGGCAATCTAAATCTGTCCAGAAAAACAACAAAAACAAGAACAGAGGATTTTTTCGTGGTACGGTGGTCAAAACCTTCAGGAGATTATATAATGAATTTTTACCGACCTAAAGGAGTATACCACAAGAAAACGGAGTCCGCAGGGTACACGGGGTGGCCACAAGCCACAGGGGCGCGCCCAGGGGGGTAGGGCGCGCCCCCCTGGCTTGTCGCCTCCTCGTGCACTTTTCGGACTACTTTAACTTTTCCTAATTTATTAAATATTCCAAAATAGAGAAAAATTGCTATTGAAAAAGTTTTGGAGTTGGTTTGCTTACCGTATCACATACCTATTCCTTTTCGGAGTTTGAAACGTTCTGGTAGGTCTCCCTAATGTACTCCTCCAGAGTTATGGTATTGATAATATTGGTTTCAACATTTATGGGAGTACCTGAGATATAATGTTTGATTATTTGCGTGTTTACCACCTTCGGATTTGTGCCTTCGGCGTTGTTGATCTTGATGGCACCGGAACGGTACACTTCCTCGATAATGTAAGGCCCTTCCCATTTAGAGAGAAGTTTTCCTGCAAAAAATCTTAAACGAGAATTGTATAGCAAGACATGGTCACCTACATTGAATTCACGCTTTTGTATCCTTTTATCATGCCATCTCTTAACCTTTTCTTTAAACAACTTGGCATTCTCATTGGTCTGGGTTCTCCATTCATCAAGTGAGCTAATGTCAAATAACCTCTTCTCACCAGCAAGTTTGAAATCATAGTTGAGCTCTTTGATTGCCCAATAAGCTTTATGTTCCAGTTCTAGAGGTAAGTGACATGCTTTACCATAAACCAATTTATACGGAGACATACCCATAGGGTTTTTGTAAGCAGTTCTATAAGCCCATAATGCATCATCAAGTTTCTTAGACCAATTCTTTCTAGATCTATTAACAGTCTTTTGCAAGATCAATTTAATTTCTCTATTGCTTAATTCTACTTGACCACTAGACTGAGGATGATAAGGAGATGAAATTCTATGATTAACATCATACTTAGCAAGCAATTTACGGAAAGCACCATGAATAAAGTGTGAACCACCATCAGTCATTAAATATCTAGGGACTCCAAATCTAGGGAAAATAACTTCTTTAAGCATTTTAATAGAAGTGTTATGATCAGCACTACTAGTTGGAATAGCTTCTACCCACTTAGTAACATAATCAACAACAACTAGAATATGAGTATACCCGTTAGACTTTGGAAAAGGTCTCATATAATCAAAACCCCAAACATCAAATGGTTCAATAACAAGAGAGTAATTCATGGGCATTTCCTGACGTCTACTAATATTACCAATTCTTTGACATTCATCACAAGACAAGACAAACTTACGAGCATCCTTGAAGAGAGTAGGCCAATAAAAACCAGATTGTAATACCTTGTGTGCAGTTCTATCTCCAGCGTGGTGTCCAACGTAGGCCTCGGAGTGACACTTGTGTAGGATCTGTTCCTGTTCATGCTCAGGTACACAACATCTAATAACACCATCTACTCCTTCCTTATAGAGGTGTGGATCATCCCAAAAGTAATGTCTTAAATCATAGAAGAACTTTTTCTTTTGTTGGTATGTGAAACTAGGTGGTATAAATTTAGCAACAATGTAATTAGCATAATCAGCATACCATGGAGCATTACGTGAAGCATTTATGACAGCTAATTGTTCATCAGGAAAGCTATCATCAATAGGTATTGGGTCATCAAGAACAGTTTCTAACCTAGACAAGTTGTCTGCTACGGGGTTCTCAGCACCCTTTCTATCAATAATATGCAAATCAAATTCTTGTAGCAGAAGAACCCATCTAATAAGTCTAGGTTTAGAATCTTTCTTTTCCATAAGATATTTAATAGCAGCATGATCAGTGTGAACAGTTACTTTGGAATCAACAATATAAGGTATGAACTTATCACAAGCAAACACAACTGCTAAAAATTCCTTTTCAGTGGTAGCATAGTTTCTTTGAGCACTGTCTAGAGTTTTACTAGCATAATAGATAACATTTAATTTCTTATCAACTCTTTGTCCTAGAACAGCACCAATGGCATAATCACTAGCATCACACATAATTTCAAAGGGTAGGTTCCAATCAGGTGGTTGAACAACAGGTGCAGTGATCAAGGCTCTCTTAAGAATTTCAAATGCTTCTACAGAATCATCATCAAAAACGAATGGAACATCTTTTTGCAAAAGAATAGTGAGAGGCCTAGAAATCTTAGAGAAGTCTTTAATAAACCTCCTATAGAAACTAGCATGACCAAGGAAACTTCTTATACCTTTGATATCCGTAGGAAACGGCATTTTTTCAATAGCATCAACTTTAGCTTTATCAACTTCAATACCTCTTTCGGAGATTTTGTGTCCCAAGACAATGCCCTCATTAACCATAAAGTGGCACTTCTCCCAATTCAAGACAAGACTAGTTTCTTCACATCTCTGCAAAACTCGATCAAGGTTGCTCAAGCAATCATCAAAAGATGTTCCGTAAACAGAGAAATCATCCATGAAAACCTCGACAATCTTTTCACAAAAGTCAGAGAATATAGCCATCATACATCTTTGAAAGGTAGCAGGTGCATTGCATAAACCAAAAGGCATACGTCTATAAGCAAAGGTACCGAAAGGACAAGTAAAAGTGGTCTTCTCTTGATCCTCTTTTGACACAGGTATTTGAGAGAAACCAGAATAACCATCTAGAAAGCAGAAGTGTGTGTGTTTGGATAGTCTTTCTAGCATTTGATCAATAAAAGGTAGAGGGTAATGATCTTTTCTAGTAGCTTTATTTAATTTCCTAAAATCAATTACCATTCTATATCCTGTAACAATTCTTTGCGGGATCAATTCATTTTTATCATTAGGAACGACAGTAATACCTCCCTTCTTAGGGACACAATGAACGGGACTAACCCATCTACTATCAGCAATAGGATAAATTATACCTGCCTCCAGAAGCTTTAATATTTCATTTCTTACCACTTCTTTCATTTTAGGATTTAACCGTCATTGGTGATCAACAACTGGTTTAGCATCAGGCTCCATATTAATTTTATGCTGACATAGAGTGGGGCTAATGCCCTTAAGATCATCAAGAGTATATCCAATAGCAGCACGGTGCTTCCTCAGAGTTTTCAATAATCTCTTTTCTTCATGCTCTGAAAGGTTAGCACTAATAATAACAGGATATATCTTCTTTTCATCAAGATAAGCGTATTTCAAAGTATCCGGTAATTGTTTAAGCTCAAACACGGGATCACCCTTGGGTGGAGGAGGATCCCCAAGTATTTCAACAGGCAAGTTGTGTTTCAAAATAGGATGTTGATCAAAGAAAATCTTATCTATTTCATTCCTTTCATTCATATGCATGTCGTTTTCATGGTCTAGCAGATATTGTTCTAAGGGATCAGTAGGAGGCACGGCAATAGAAGCAAGACCAATAATTTCATCCTTACTAGGCAATTCTTTATCATGGGGTTGTCTACAAAATTTAGAGAAGTTAAACTCATGGGACACATCCCCAAAACTTACAGTAACAGTTTCTTTCTCACAATCTATCTTAGCATTAACAGTATTCAAGAAAGGTCTACCAAATATAATGGGACACAAATCATCTTGTGGGGAACCAAGAACAAAAAAATCAGTAGGATATTTTATTTTCCCACACAAGACTTCAACATCTCTAACAATCCTAACTGGTGCTATAGTATCTCTATTAGCAAGCTTAATGGTAACATCAATTTCTTCTAATTCAGCTGGTGCAATATCATTCATAATTTCTTGATATAAGGTAAAGGGAATTGCACTCACACTAGCACCCACATCACATAAGCCATGATAACAATGATCTCCTATTTTAACAGAAACAACAGGCATGCCAACAATAGGTCTATGTTTATCTTTAGTATCAGGTCTAGCAATTCTAGCAGCTTCATCACAGAAATGAATAACATGCCCATCAATATTATCAACCAAGAAATCTTTAACCATAGCAATACTAGGTTCAACTTTGATTTGTTCAGGGGGTGTAGGTGTTCTAGTATAACTCTTACGAACCACAGTTGAAGCTTTAGCATGTTCCCTTATTCTAACAGGAAAAGGTGGTTTCTCAACATAAGCAGCAGGAATAACAGGATCAACATTATAAATAATAGTTTCTTCTTCAACTTTAATAGGTTCAACTACTTTCACTTCAATGGGAGGATGATATTTAAACCACTTCTCCTTAGGGAGGTCAACATGAGCAGCAAAAGATTTAACACAATCAAACTTAAGGTTTAGTGCTAAATTCTTTCCAATAAGCATCTCAGAGTCAAGTCCATATTTAGTGCTAAATTCACGAAAAGCATCGGTGTCTATAAAGGATTTAACACAATCAAACTTAAGGTTTATACCTGACTCCTTACCTTCGTCGAGTTCCCAATCTTCAGAGTTGCGTTTAATTCTTTCCAATAAGTCCCATTTGAATTCAATATCTTTCTTCATAAAGGAACCAGTACAAGAAGTATCGAGCATGGATTGATCATTACGAGAAAGCCGAGCATAAAAATTCTGAATAATAATTTCTCTTGGGAGCTCATGATTGGGGCATGAATATAACATTGACTTAAGCCTCCCCCAAGCTTGAGCGATACTTTCTCCTTCATGAGGCCAAAAATTATGAATATAATTCCGATCATGATGAACCAGATGCATAGGATAAAACTTCTGATGAAATTCCAATTTCAATCGATTGTAGTTCCATGATCCAATATCATCACATAGCCTATACCATGTCAACGCCTTCTCCTTCAAAGATAAAGGAAAGACCTTCTTCTTGACATCATCCTCGGGCAAACCTGCAAGCTTAAATAATCCACAAACTTCATCCACGTAGATTAGATGCAAATCAGGATGTAGTGTTCCATCTCCTGCATAAGGATTATCTTGCAGTTTCTCTATCATACCCGAAGGAATTTCATAATAAATATTTTCAGTAGGTTCAGTAGGTTGAGGAGCAACTCTTTGTGCTTTCGGTTGAGGTGAAGATACCCCGAACAAGCCCCTCAAAGGATTATTTTCCATAGTAACAAGTGACAGTAAATTTCAGCACACTAAATAAATTTTTCCTTACCAAATTCCACTCACCAAAGGGGCTTCACTCCCCGGCAACGGCGCCAGAAAAGAGTCTTGATGACCCACAAGTATAGGGGATCTATCATAGTCCTTTCGATAAGTAAGAGTGTCGAACCCAATGAGGAGCAGAAAGAAATGACAAGCGGTTTTCAGTAAGGTGTTCTCTGCAAGCACTGAAATTATCGATAACAGATAGTTTTGTGACAAGATAATTCGTAACGGGTAACAAGTAACAAGTTTAGAAAAGGTGCAGCAAGGTGGACCAATCCTTTTTGTAGCAAAGGACAAGCCTGGACAAACTCTTATATAAAGCAAAGCGCTCCCAAGGACACATGGGAATTTCTGTCAAGCTAGTTTTCATCATGCTCATATGATTCGCGTTCGTTACTTTGATAATTTGATATGTGGGTGGACCGGTGCTTGGGTGCTGCCCTTACTTGGACAAGCCTCCCACTTATGATTAACCTCTCTCGCAAGTATCCGCAACTACGAAAGAAGAATTAAGATAAATCTAACCATAGCATGAAACATATGGATCCAAATCAGCCCCTTACGAAGCAACGCATAAACTAGGGTTTAAGCTTCTGTCACTCTAGCAACCCACCATCTACTTATTACTTCCCAATGCCTTCCCCTAGGCCCAAATAATGGTGAAGTGTCATGTAGTCGACGTTCACATAACACCACTAGAGGAGAGACAACATACATCCCATCAAAATATCGAACGAATACCAAATTCACATGATTACTTATAACAAGACTTATCCCATGTCCTCAAGAACAAACGTAACTACTCACAAAGCATATTCATGTTCATAATCAGACGAGTATTAATTATCATTAAGGATCTGAACATATGATCATCCACCAAGTAAACCAACTAGCATCAACTACAAGGAGTAATCAACACTACAAGCAACCCACAGGTACCAATCTGAGGTTTTGAGACAAAGATCGGATACAAGAGATGAACTAGGGTTTGGAGAGGAGACGGTGCTGGTGAAGATGTTGATGGAGATTGACCCCCTCTCGATGAGAGGATCGTTGGTGATGACGATGGCTTCGATTTCCCCCTCCGGGAGGGAAGTTTCCCCGGCAGAACAGCTCCGCCGGAGCCCTAGATTGGTTCTGCCCAGGTTCCGCCTCGAGACGGTGGCGCGTCGTCCCGAAAGCTCTCTTATGATTTTTTCCAGGTCAAAACCCTCCATATAGCAGAAGATGGGCACCGAAGGCCTGTCAGGGGGCCCACAAGCCACAGGGGCGCGCCCAGCGGGGTAGGGCACGCCCCTGGCTTGTGACCTCCTGGTGGGTCCCCTCTGGTATTTATTTCGCCCAATATTTTTTATATATTCCAAAATAATTCTCCGTAACTTTTCAGGACTTTTGGAGTTGTGCAGAATAGGTCTCTCATATTTGCTCCTTTTCCAGTCCAGAATTCCAGCTGCCGGCATTCTCCCTCTTCATGTAAACCTTGTGAAATAAGAGAGAAAAGGCATAAGTATTGTACCATAATGTGTGATAACAGCCCATAATGCAATAAATATCAATATAAAAGCATGATGCAAAATGGACGTATCACTCGTCAACGATACATTCTGGCCTACTGATGCACGTCTAATCCTACAAATACTTCTCAGAGAAGGCATCGAAGACTTCATTGCCTGTCACTTTGATGACAAGGGTGAGCACTCAGTTCGGAATGCCTACAAATTACAGGTTGAACTGGAGAAACAGAGGAAAGGAGGGGCTCCATTCTAGCAGCAGCGTTGTAGGTGTTTTGGATAGAACTGAATGTACAAAGTGGAAACGCGTCTGGTCCCTTCTGAGGGAGTCCTGGACTAAGGGGTCCTCGGGCCGCTGGCCTGTCTCTCAATAGGCCGGCTTGGTGGGCCGCACTCTGACTGTCGCATGAGGGGCCGGATACATCGAGACCCTGTGTTCTAGAAGGAAGTCCCGAAGGCGCGTCGTGCACTCCAAGTCAAGATGAGGAAATCGACATCTCCATCCTCGGCAGGAGACCTATCATGTGTAAACCCTAGGTACCCCCCGGTGTCTATATAAACCGAGAAGGGTTTTAGAATGTAAGACAGAGAAACTCATCTAGGGTTTTAGCTAGTCGATCTCGAGGTAGATCAACTCTGTAACCTTCATACCATCAATATAATCAAGCAGGACGTAGGGTTTTACCTCCATAGGAGGGCCCGAACCTGGGTAAACATCGTCTCCTTCGTCCCCTTGTTACCATCGATCCTAGACTCACAGCTCGGGACCCCCTACCCGAGATCCGCCGGTTTTGCCACCGACATTGGTGCTTTCATTGAGAGTTCCACTGTGATCTCCAAAGGAATCGATGACTCGCGTTGTCATTAACGAAGAAGTCCGGAACATGGACTCCTTCGTCCCTGGACAGATCTTCGCTTTCGGCAGCATTGTGCTGCACGCTGACCCGACCGGCCGTCTTGGCTTGGTCGGGAGTTTCGCCCCTTATCAAGAGGTCAGATTCGGGAACCTAGTGTTCTCCGTAGACTCTCGGGGCGATCTTTCGCTCACCGGGCTCGCAGTCTCATCTGACGCACCCGAGGACTCCGAGGCCTTAACCTCGGATGTCGCTTTCGACCCCGCTCACGGGACTAACCCCGGCGATGATCTGGCTTTTAGTCCGGATCCGGCCATAGCGCCAGATGGCCGGGTACCAGCTCCTGCCGAACATACTTCTTGTGCGGACGCATCGGAGGTTAACTCCGAAAGCGCTGAGCAAATTGACCCGATCGAGCTCTCGGCACTCAACGAAGCTCTAGATCGGATCTTATCGATGAAAGTTACTGACGACCCAACCCCGATCCACGTTCAGATCGGTCTTAAGGCGGGTCAAGAGGAATTTTTCATCCCACCCACCACCCACTTCGTAGCCACTGACGAAGACTTAACCGATATGTTGGAGTACGCCTCCGAGGAGGCAGATGACAAAGATGAAGAGAATCGCGCTCCCACCCCCGTCAACACCGGGCGATGGACTGCCACCTCCACCAACGACGTCTACATGGTGGATACTCCAGCCGATAACGGCGAGCGCACACCCGCAAACAATGGTGATGAATCGAGTGAAGCGCCGTCAAGGCGCCGGAAACCGCGCAAACGATCAAAGACAAAAAAGGGAAGGGAAGCTATTGCTGGCATCGGGGAAAGCGATACCCCGGAAGACCTCGGCGATCCCGATATTCCCGAGCGGACGCTAGAGGGCCAGGAAAGGCCGGAAGACCAGCGCGACCCCGAAGATCCAAATGATTCCGAGGATGACAACTACCTCCCCCCTGTAGAGGAGGAGGATAGCCCGGAAGCCGAAGACTTCATCGTCCCCGAAAACCTTGAGGATCAGGAACGGTTTAGGCAACAGCTTATAGCCACTGCCCGAAGCCTAAAGGCAAAAGAACGGCAGCTTAAGGCCGAACAAGATACCCTCAATGAGAGATGGACGAGGGTCCTATCAGCCGAGGAAGGATACGGTACCGGTCTATTGGACCAACCCAAGAGCTATCCACGCCGACGGCTGCTGCCACAATTTGATGACGAGCTCCCTAATACGCCGTCCACCAAGCACACTCCATACGACCAGCCGGACCGCCCTCCCCGAGGACGAGATAGGACGGCTGGCGACACCGGTTATAGGCCGGCGATACCCCGCAGAAGGGGAAAGGAGCCAATGGAGCCTGAGGATAGGTATGACCTGCGACATGACCTGGATTATAGAACAGGCCGCACGAGATCCATCTACGGATCTAGAGGGTACTCCCCCGATAGACGGGACGGGTACCAGCCTTGGCTCGACCGAAACAATAGAGGTCGGGAACAAAACCGGGCCAGAACAGACGCCGACTACCGGCGTGACATAGCCCGGGTCAGAGGCGCTGCCCACCCACTGTGCTTCACCGACGAGGTGATGCAGCATCAGTTCCCGAAAGGGTTTAAACCCGTGAACATAGAGCAATACAACGGAACAACGATGTGTACCTGAGCATGAACAGGAACAGATTATATGGAAGTGTCATTCCGAAGCTTATGGAGGACACCATGTCGATCACCGAACTGCACACAAGGTATTACAATCTGGTTTCTATTGGCCTGCTCTTTTCAAAGATGCTCGTAAGTATGTCTGTCAGATTTCGGGCTCCGCAAAACCCAAAGAGGTTCGAACTCAGGGGTGTGTATGAAGATCCCCACCAGCTTCGACCTCAAGCTCACAGCTCCACGACCTAGCCAGATCGAACTCCCTTAGTCGCGGGGAAGAAGACTAACACACGGATTTACCCAGGTTCGGGCCGCTGCGAAGCGTCAAACCCTACTCCTACTTTTGGTGGATTGCCTCACGAGGAGGTTTATGGATGAACTGGTACAGTCGTGAGCAACCTCGCGAGGGCGCTCGATTGGTGTGCCATCCCCTTTCACTACTGCGCAACCTTGCCTCTATTTATAATGGCTCAGGTCCTCTTCCCTTATCGCATTGGCGGGAAGGGATCCCACAACGGCCAAATTCGAAGGGGGACAGGAGGTACATCTTATCCTGACGAAAGGTGGTCTTCGCCTGCAAAGTAGCTGGCAGTGACGCAGAGGTGGGCTGCCAGGACCGGTTTTTCAATAAAATAATTATTGAAAAATCGCCCCTTCAGTCAGACCAGCACAGAAAATAATTCATACTGCTAGACAAATCCTTGATACAGAAATCCAGTAGTACTTAATATTATACAGGGTTGAGCTGAGGCTGCTCAACAATTTATTACAAGCACGCCAATATTTAACATAGAGGCGGATATATCACAATGGAAATGGTGGTAGTACTACTGACTCGCAATATATAGTAGTGGTGAATATGTCACAGTGGAGTGGGTGACATGACTCTAATATCTTACAACTCGTCAAGCGTCAGAGTGATGCTCAACGATTTTATTTGGGTAGCAGAAGCGGTTATAATACAAGCGGTAGACTCCAGGATCGCAAGGGACTGACTGGGACTCCTCTAGGCGTCGGACTCGCTATCGTACTCTTCATCCATAAGATCGCCTTCGTCAACATCTGGCCAAATCAACAAGCCAGGTGAGTACTTTGAATGTACTCGCAAGACAGTTTGGACATAAGATATAACAAATGCAAACATGATGCACATATTCTGGTTAGATGAAAATTGCACACAAAGATATTAATAGCATTGCTTGGTAAGGTAAAAGAAATATCGGGCGGTAATCCTCCCGAAATTTCCAAGAATATAAAATGCGCCAATCTGGTGTCTGAAGCGATGCCTCGAAAGGTAAGGAATAAAATAAACATGCCTCAGTCGAGCGTTGGGCGACACCACATAAAGGACTTTTATTGAAATAAATAACCTGAATGCCTCAGTCGGACGTCTGAGCGACATCACGTAAAGGGCTTATACTGAAAATAAATAACATGAATGCCTCAGTCGGACGTGTGAGCGACATCACGTAAAGGGCTTATACTGAATATAAATAACATGAATGCCTCAGTCGGATGTCTGAGCGACATCACGTAAAGGGCTTATACTGAAAATAAATAACATGAATGCCGCAGTCGGACGTCTGAGCGACATCACGTAAAGGGCTTATACTGAAAATAAATAACATGAATGTCACAGTCAGACGTCTGAGCGACATCACATAAAGGGCTTATAACTCAACATCCAAATACGAGCATCCAAGAGGTAGTACCATCCCAAGGAATACTCGCCACATCACAACAATAAACAGGTTAGGATGTCCATAGAAATGATATTCAGCCAAGATCACTTTTGTCATTTAACATATTAGTTCTCCAGAGACTGACACTGAGACCGACACTTGACCTGTCAACCAACTTCCTTAACCGTGGACATCGCTACTCGAATAGTTTTGACTCTGCAGAGGTTGTACTCTTTACCCACAGTCAACAGATTTCAGTAGTCATGGGTGACTAGTTCCGTCTACGGTATTTTAGATGGAAACACACCTAACCAGTACACACCCATTTCACATCACGCTGCCTGGAATCACCCAAGGCAATGCTCAAGAAAAACTATAAGATGTGGAGGCCAACACCTCGAATAGCATGGGATCAAATTTATACCGCGCGCTACTAAGGGGTGCCTCCCTCTCGGCCCCAGCCGGAAACACCCATGCCCCCTGACCGGATGACGGGCTTTACTCCAGGGCCATGGAACCCTCATCACGGCCCCTCTATTTGGTGTGTACATGGAAAGAGGTTTGCAACTTATTACTAAACCGTATTGTTTGCAGAAAACATGTGGCAGCACGAAAATAAGGCGAACGGGGACAAGACTCGATCTATGTCAACACTGGAGTTAAACAGTTTCTTAGATAATACTGGCATGCTCCAACATTACCAGCACACAACCTATCATGTCACCACATGACTACGTTGGCCAATCACCCATGATCACGTCAAGTTTTTAGCTCACTTGCAACGTATCGTACATGAAATATAACATTTCATCATATGCTTCATGTTAACATGCCATGAAAATAAAAATTCAAGAAAACATGAGAAACACTCATCATATCAAAGGTTCAAACATGCTTGCCTGGATCAATGTAGTCGGAGTCTAGCTCGGCGAAGTTGACGGCAGCGTCTCCTCCTTCGGTATCTACTTCACATAAAATACCGAGTTCTACGTAAATACCGTGCGCGTAGAAAAATTGTCTAAGAATATTTTTGAATAAATACTATAAAAAACTAGACTGAGAAATAAGATTTTCAAAAAAAGAATCAACTAGAAATCATTTTCTGTTTAAAAGTTATTATGGGTCTTAGCCCAGGGACCTTTCTGTTATAAACAGAAAACTTCCCAGGGCTAGACTGAGAAAGGCAGAAAACGCTTTGAAAAGAACACGCGAGCCAGAGGAGAAAGTGCGTTTAGCAGAGAGACGCCTTCATAAAACGGTTCAATAAAAGAAAGAACCCTGACGAGGGGGTCCCACCCGTCAGGTTTAAAATGCCCACCGGCGACAGAGGCTTGCGGTGGTCGCCGGCGACGATCCACGGCGGGGCAAGGGCAACCAAGGGTATAGACGCACTCACCAGACTCTTCCGCATCGGTGGGTGATGGAAACGGTCGTCGATGAGCACCACGTCGACGGCAGCTTCTTCTCCGCCGAACGACGGCGTCGGGTGATGATGGATCTCACCGGAGGGAGTATCTAATATCAAACTGGCGCGGGGGTCAGAGCAATGGGTGCACTAGGGGTCTACTGGCTAGGTTTGAGGTGCGGGCGCTCACTCACCGGCGTCAATTTTGCCGGAGCCCGAAGCGGATCGGGGCAGCCGGAGTCGGGGAAGAAGACCTCCCCGAGGTCCTCTGATGAACGGGGCGCAGCTAGGAGGAGTGGTGGAGTGGTGCTGGACTGCGAGGTGGCTCGGGGGCTCCTATTTATAGGCAATCCGAGGAGGTTGCCGTGACGGAGGATCACTCCGGCGCGGATCACGGCAGAAGGCGGGGTTAGCAAGTGGTTACGGTGGCTGGGCAAGTCACCGCATCTCCCTAGGTTCCATTTTTAGCACTAACCTGGCTGTCAACACAGGGGGTCCTCAGCTCGACGGAACGGCGGCCCGTGGCCACGGCGGCTGCAGAGAGCGCGCCCTGTGCTGCCTAGGCCACGCCGACGATGTTGCGGTGCGCGCAGGGTGGGGGACAGCCACGCGGAGGCTGCTGGAGGTTTGGGCAGTGCAGGGGAACGCCGTTCTGTGGCGGTGGCTTCTGGCGTCTGCAACGGATGGCCCTGCCACCGCGGGAGAGGTCGGGGCCGACGAGCCAGCTCGTCACTGATACGTCTCCAACGTATCTACAATTTTTGCTTGTTCCATGCTGTTATATTATCATTCTTGGGTGTTTTACAATCATTTTACTACAACTTTATATTATTTTTGGGACTAACCTATTAACCTAGAGCCAAGTGCCAGTTTCAGTTTTTTCCGTGTTTTTGAGTTTTACAAAAAAGGAATATCAAACGGAGCCCAAACGGAATAAAAATCTATAGTGATTTTTTATGGACCAAAAGAAGCCCAGGGAGCATCGGAGTTGGGCCAGAAGAGCCACGAGGCTGTCACAAGCCAAGGGGCGCCCCCCCCCTAGGGCGCGCCCCCCTAGCTTGTCGTCGCCTCGTGGCCCCCCTGGACTTGTTTCCGCGGCCAAAAATTCCTATAAATACAGAAACCCCCAGAAACAAACCTAGATCGGGAGTTCCGCCGCTGCAAGCCTCTGTAGCCACGAAAAACCAATCGGGAGCCCGTTCCGGCACCCTGCCGGAGGGGGAAACCATCACCGGAGGCCATCTTCATCATCCCAGCGGTCTCCATGACGAGGAGGGAGTAGTTCACCCTCGGGGCTGAGGGTATGTACTAGTAGCTATGTGTTTGATCTCTCTCTCTCGTGTTCTTGAGATGACACGATCTTGATGTACCACGAGCTTTATTGATATAGATGAATCATATGGAGTTTTCCCCTCTCTATCTTCTTTTGATGAATTGAATTTTCCCTTTGAAGTTTTCTTATCGGATTGAATCTTTAAGGATTTGAGAACACTTGATGTATGTCTGGCGATGGGATATCCGTGGTGACAATGGGATGTTCTATTGATCCACTTGATGTATGTTTTGGTGATCAACTTGCGGGTTCTGTGACCTTGGGAATCTATGCATAGGGGTTGGCACACGTTTTCGTCTTGACTCTCCGGTAGAAACTTTGGGGCACTCTTTGAAGTTCTTTGTGTTGGATTGAACATGATGAATCTAAAATTGTGTGATGCATATCGTCTAATCAAGCCCATGGGTGCTCGTGGTGACATTGAAGTATCTAGGTTACATTAGGGTTTTGGTTGATGTGTATCTTAAGGTGTTATTTTAGTATGAACTCTAGGGCTGTTCGTGACACTTATAGGGATAGCTCATATGATTGATCGGAAAAGATAACTTTGAGGTGGTTTCGTACCCTACAATAATTTCTTCATTTGTTCTCCCCTATTTGTGACTTTGGAGTGAACTCTTTGTCGCATGTGAGGGACTTACATATGATTCAACTATGTCAGTATTGTTGAGAGAACTTGCACTAGTGAAAGTATGAACCCTAGGCCGTGTTTCTAAGCATTGCAATACCGTTTTTGCTCACTTTTGTTACTTGCTACCTTGCTGTTTTTATATTTTCAGATTACAAAAACCTATATCTACCATCCATATTACACTTGTATCACCATCTCTTAGCCGAACTAGTGCACCTATACAATTTACCATTGTATTGGGTGTGTTGGGGACACAGGAGACTCTTTGTTATTTGGTTGCAGGGTTGTTTGAGAGAGACCATCTTCATCCTACGCCTTCCACGGATTGATAAACCTTAGGTCATCCACTTGAGGGAAATTTGCTACTGTCCTACAAAACTCTGCGCTTGGAGGCCCAACACGAGTCTACAAGAAGAAGGTTGTGTAGTAGACATCAAGCTCTTTTCTGGCGCCGTTGCCGGGTAGGTGAGTGCTTGAAGGTATATCTTTATATCTTGCAATTGAATCTTTTAGTTTCTTGTTTTATCACTAGTTTGGTTTTATAAAAGAAAACTACAGAAAAATGGAGTTTAGGTTGCATCAATTGGTTCGTCTTTTTAATGTCTTTCGTGAAAATGATGGTTTGGAAAATTGTGCTCAATTGGTAGAGGAAGAATTTATAAAAATACTTAATGAGAATTCCTTGAATGATGAGCATGATTGCAATATTTCTAGTATGAATTCTCTGAATATCCATGATGCTAATGATATGCAAAGCCACAAGCTTGGAGATGCTATGTTTGATGAAGATGATATTTTTAGTCCCCCAAGTTTTGATGAGCAAATTTGTTATGATAATGACATGCCTACTATCTATGATGATTATGATGATGACATGTACGCTATAAAGAGTGATAGTAACCATGAAACTTGTCATCATGATTTTAATATTCAAAGTGGTTATGTCAATCAAGTATCTCATGATAGTTATTTTGTTGAGTTTGCTCCCACTATTATGAATGAGAAGAAATATGCTTATGTGGAGAGTGACAAATTTTATATGCTTGTAGATCATGAAAAGAATGCTTTATGTGCTGGTTATATTGTTGAATTCGTTCATGATGCTACTGAAAATTATTATGAGGAAGGAACATATGCTTGTAGGAATTGCAATAATATCAAGTTTCCTCCCTATGTGTTCAAAGTTTTGAAGTTATGCTTCTTGTGCCTTCCTATGCTAGTTGATTCTTGCTCCCATAAATTGTTTGTTCACAAAATCCCTATGCATAGGAAGTGGGTTAGGCTTAAATGTGCTAGTCCTATGCTTCATGATACTCTCTTTGTGTTTCAATTCTTATCTTTTTTGTGAGCATCATTGAAATCATCATGCCTAGCTAAAAAGGCATTAAAGAAAAGCGCTTGTTGGGAGACAACCCAATATTTATACCTACTGTTTTTGTGTCTCCACATGATTAAGCTACTGTATAATCATGTTTTATAGCTTTTGTTTCAATAAAGTGCCAAGTAAAGCCTTTGGGATGACTCACAAGATGAGTAGAATTGATGCTGAACCAAAACAGAAACTTTTGACTCCAGTACAGGAATTTTCATTTTTTTACTGGAGCGTGATAATTATCTGAAATTTTTACACAGTCTTGATATAAAAATTCTTCAGGTTGTCCTAATTTTTCAGAATTTTTAGAGACCGGGGAGTATGGCTATACTACAGATCTTCACAGACTGTTCTGTTTTGACAGATTCTGTTTTGCATGCATGGTTTGCTTGTTTTAGTGTTTCCATAGCTTATATTTAGTGGTATAAATTATGGGAATGATAGAATACAGTAGGTATCATGTGGGAACAATTATGAATCTTGTCTTGACAGTACCTAAGTGAATGACCTTTGTTTATTATACTAACCCATCTCACGAAGTTCCGTTAAGTTTTGTGTGATTGAAGTTTTCAAGTTTTGGGTGAGACACCGATATGAGGAGAATAAGGAGTGACAAGAACCTAATCTTGGGGATTACCAAGGCACTCCCAAGGTAATATCCAAGGAAGACTCAAGCGCCTAAGCTTGGGGATGCCCCGGAAGGCATCCCCTCTTTCGTCTTCAACATTATCAGTATATCTTACTTGGAGCAATATTTTTATTCGTCACATAATATGAGTTTTGCTTGGAGTGTCATTTTATTTTCTTTTTCTCTGTTAGGTGTTATTTATAATCTTGTTTTTCAAAAAAAAGTTCCAAGAATTGCCTTAGGATGCTTGCATTGCATGTTTTGATGAGTGCTGTGTAAAAACAGAAACTTTGGCTGTAGTGTTTGAATTTTCATATTTTAATGGAACGTGGAAAGTTCCTGAAATTTTTACACAGTGATTTCATATAAATTATTTATTATGTCCTAAATTTTCATAATTTTTTGAGTTACAGAAGTACACTGTTTTCATAAATTTCTACAAACTGTTCTGTTTGGACAGATTGCTGTCATAGTTTCGTTATCTACTTATCCTATAGTTTCCATAGCCTATATTGGTAGATATAAATTGTGGAAATGATAGTATACAGTACCTAATGTTTAAAAATTATTATGCAACTTGTCTTGGCAGTACATAAAGAGTTGATTTATTATTATATGTACTAACCTATCTCACGAGTTCTTTTCGAGTTTTGTGTGGAAGATGTTTTTGAGAATAGGTGAAATCATGATATGAGAGGATTGAAAAAGATACAAAAGCTCAAGCTTTGGTATACCCAAGGCACCCCAAGTAAATATTTCAAGAAGTCTCAAGCATCTAAGCTTGGGGATGCTACGCATCCCACCTCTCTTCATCAACAATTATCGGTTAGCCTATGTTGAGCCTAAATTTTTATTCGTTCACATGATGCGTGCTATTCTTGGAGTGCTATTTTCTTTTGCTTGCTGTTTAATAAAATACTCAGATCTGAAAATATTTATTGAGGGAGGGAGAGTCCTCACATAGCTCCTTAATTGTTTGACTACTCATTGATCTTCACTTATACCTTTTGTGAGTAGCTTGTCATTTCCTCTCATGCTTCACTTATACCTTTTTGAGGGATGAAATCTTTATGCTCATGTGCCTCATTTAAATTTGTTTGAGCTTGTCGAAAAAGCATTGGCAATATATGAAACTAGTCCCAAAGTGATAGATATCCAAGGAGGATATAATAAAAACTTTCATGAAGATCATGGGACAAATTAAACTTGATTCTTTGTAATAGTTTTGAAACATGATGATAGTAATATGTGAGTCATGTTAGTGAGTAATTATGCTTAGTAGGAATATTGGTGTTAAGGTTTGTGATTCCCTATGCATGCACGAAAGTCAATAGTTATGCAATGAAGTTACATCCTACTTGTGGTGCATTATTCGGTGTTAGTTATGACTCAATGCTCACTTATGTGATTTTTCGTTCCTTGGTTTGGTTGCTTCCCAATCTATTTGCTAGCCTTCATTTGTACTAAGTAGAAATACTACTTGTGCATCCAAAATCCTTAAACCAAGTTTTGCCTTATGAGTCCACCATACCTACCTATATGCGGTATTTCCATGCCGTTCCAAGCGAATTTGTATGTGCCATCTCTAAATTTTCAAAATAAATTTTCTCTTTTGTGTGCCCGTACCGCTCATGAAATGGTGGGGAGTATCCAATATTTTTCCATGCTAGGTGGGTTATTCTCACGATATGTGTTGATTCACTATCATTCGCGAGAAAGTGGCTGGTATTCGGGATGCCCAGTTCCATGCTCAAAAATCAAATCAAAATATAATGAAACAAAACTCCCCCAGAATTGTTGTTTGTATGGACGGTACCCGTGGATTCGGCTCGCCGTGGAGTGTGATTGATTGGTGGAGGGGGAGTAAAAACTTTATTTTCAGTTTGGGAACCGCCTATAATGTATCTAGCATGGAAAGTATTGTGAGCTACTTTGTCATTTTCGTTAACAGGAAAAGCATGCCACTCAAAATATTTTTCTCTCTCAATTTAAACCTTGAGCTCTGGCACCTCTGCAAATCCCTACTTCCCTCTGCGAAGGGCCTATCTATTTATTTTATGCATTTTTTATTTTTGCTTTGAGTCTCCATCTTCTCTTATAAGCACCAACTAGGGGGCACTATGATCGTACTTGAGCATTGGGCATAGCTAATATTTGAGTGTGTTTCACGAATGGATCAATGATTGAGCATGATGGGCTAGGGATAACTTTCTTTAGTGTTGATATTTTGAAAGACATGGTTGCTTGTTGACATGCTTGAGTATTGAAGTCATTATGTTAAAACTAGACTATTGCTTTGAATCATTTACAAGTCCAAATGTCCATGCTATACAAAGAAGAAAAGAATATGATGAACATGTTAGGCAGCATTCCACATCAAAAATTCTGTTTTTATCATTTACCTACTCGAGGACGAGTAGGAATTAAGCTTGGGGATGCTGATACGTCTCCAACGTATCTATAATTTTTGCTTGTTCCATGCTGTTATACTATCGTTCTTAGATGTTTTACAATCATTTTACTAAAACTTTATATTATTTTTGGGACTAACCTATTAACCTAGAGCCCAGTGTCAGTTTCTATTTTTTCCGTGTTTTTGAGTTTTACAGAAAAGGAATATCAAACGGAGCCCAAACGGAATAAAAATCTACGGTGATTTTTTATGGACCAGAAGAAGCCCAGGGAGCATCGGAGTTGGGCCAGAAGAGCCACGAGGCAGTCACAAGCCAAGGGGGCACCCCCCCCCCCAGGGCACGCCCCCCTAGCTTGTCGTCGCCTCGTGCCCCCCTGGACTTGTTTCCGCCGCCAAAAATTCCTATAAATATAGAAACCCCCAGAAACAAACCTAGATCGGGAGTTCCGCCGCCGCAAGCCTCTGTAGCCACGAAAAACCAATCGGGAGCCCGTTCCGGCACCCTGCCGGAGGGGGAAACCATCACCGGAGGCCATCTTCATCATCCCGGCGGTCTCCATGACGAGGAGGGAGTAGTTCACCCTCGGGGGCTGAGGGTATGTACCAGTAGCTATGTGTTTGATCTCTCTCTCGTGTTCTTGAGATGACACGATCTTGATGTACCGCGAGCTTTATTGATATAGATGAATCATATGGAGATTTCCCCTCTCTATCTTCTTGTGATGAATTGAGTTTTCCCTTTGAAGTTTTCTTATCGGATTGAATCTTTAAGGATTTGAGAACACTTGATGTATGTCTTGCGATGGGATATCCGTGGTGACAATGGGATGTTCTATTGATCCACTTGATGTATGTTTTGGTGATCAACTTGCGGGTTCCGTGACCTTGGGAATCTATGCATAGGGGTTGGCACACGTTTTCGTCTTGACTCTCCGGTAGAAACTTTGGGGCACTCTTTGAAGTTCTTTGTGTTGGATTGAACATGATGAATCTGAAATTGTGTGATGCATATCGTATAAGCAAGCCCATGGGTGCTCGTGGTGACATTGGAGTATCTAGGTGACATTAGGGTTTTGGTTGATGTGTATCTTAAGGTGTTATTTTAGTACGAACTCTAGGGCTGTTCGTGACACTTATAGGGATAGCTCAAATGATTGATCGGAAAATATAACTTTGAGGTGGTTTCGTACCCTACAATAATTTCTTCGTTTGTTCTCCGCTATTTGTGACTTTGGAGTGAACTCTTTGTCGCACGTGAGGGACTTACATATGATTCAACTATGTCAGTATTGTTGAGAGAACTTGCACTAGTGAAAGTATGAACCCTAGGCCTTGTTTCTAAGCATTGCAATACCATTTTTGCTCACTTTTATCATTAGTTACCTTGCTGTTTTTATATTTTCAGATTACAAAAACCTATATCTACCATCCATATTGCACTTGTATCACCATCTCTTCGCCGAACTAGTGCACCTATACAATTTACCATTGTATTGGGTGTGTTGGGGACACAAGAGACTCTTTGTTATTTGGTTGCAGGGTTGTTTGAGAGAGACCATCTTCATCCTACGCCTCCCACGGATTGATAAACCTTAGGTCATCCACTTGAGGGAAATTTGCTACAGTCCTACAAAACTCTGCGCTTGGAGGCCCAACACGAGTCTACAAGAAGAAGGTTGTGTATTAGACATCAGTCACCGACGCCCACAAGCGGCCAAGCAACCGTGCGGCGCCCTGGATATGGTCTAGCCATAGTGCACAAGGTGCCACTGCTGCTACTGCTGAGATTGACACTGAATCTCTGAAAAAATCCGAATCTAATAGGAACAATGCACGCCAGGTGCTCGTCTAAATGCCATAGGGCTCAAAATAATTTTCCTGAAGCTGAAACTTGGAGGGCTTATCCACTGAGGCTTCTAAGGTTCCTCTGAATTTTCTATGGATTTTTGAAGCAGGGGAAGAGGGGTGGTTTCTAAGAAAATGATTTCTGCTCCCAATTTCTTTTGAATGTGGTTTAAAAAAATTTAACTGTGGACCAGAAGGTTTTTGCACAATTGGGTTGTGGGTACTAAGATGTACTATGGCTATTTTATTTGAGGTCAAAATCAAAAGGAAATCTGGTAGTTCCTTTGTAAACCTTGAGACCCCAAAATAAAAGACAGAAATAGTTTTTGTGTTATTTTATAAAGAGAAATATATTTTTCCTAGTTGGGTCATTTGAGAAACAGTTGGATTGCCATCCTAGGTCAGAGAGAGAAACTTTAGAGAAGAGGGTTTTGAAATGTTGGGCAAGTCAAGAGTAAATATGGTTCTCAAGCTAAAGTATTTAGAAACAATTTCTCCAAGGTAATCTCACATAAAATAATGAATATGCCAAGGGAAATTTTTGTAGGCAAGACACTCCAAGAGTAATATTTGAAGACCAGAACGAAAGTTGGTCAAAAAGTTTTATAAGAAAACTTCATCCTTCGAGTTGAAAAAGAACACCAAGTCAAAAGTTTTTAAAAATTCCATCTCAAAGGAAAAAAAATCAAATCAAGTTGAATTTTTTTGGGGTGTTACAACACCTACCCCATTAGGAAAAATCTCGTCCCCGAGATTTCAGCTGATCCTCAAATAGGTGTGGGTGCTCTGCCCGAAGAAAATCCTCTCTTTCCCATGTTGCCTCATCCTCGGTGTGATTGCTCCACTGAACCTTGAAAATTTTGATTGTATTCTGACGGGTCCTCCTTTCAGACTCTTCCAATATCTTTATTGGACGTTCCCGGTACGTGAGGTCTGGCTGAACGTCTATGCTTTTGTGTGATACTTGTTTCTCTGGGTTGCTCACACACTTCCTTAACTGTGTGATGTGGAACACGTCATGGACGTCCGACAATTCTGTGGGTAGGTCTAGCTGGTAGGCCACTCTGCCTCTTCGTGCAATTATTCTGAAAGGTCCAATAAATTGCGGTGCCAATTTTCTTTTGATCTTAAATCTTTGCAGACCTCTCATCGGGGATACTCGGAGGTATACATATTCATTTGGCTCAAAATTGACTTCACGATGTTTTTGATCGTAATAGCTCTTTTGTCAACTCTGAGCTGCCTTGAGTCGATCTCTGATTATTTTAACCTTTTCCTCGGCTTCCTTGAGCATGTCTGGGCCGAATATACGGCTATCTCCTGTCTCGGACCAATTAAGCGGGGTACGACATCTTCGTCCATACAAGGCTTCAAAAGGTGCCATTTGTAGACTAGCCTGGTAACTGTTGCTGTACGCGAACTCGGCGTACGGCAGGCTTTCTTCCCAACTGGTTCCATAGGTGAGAACACATCCTCTTAGCATGTCCTCTAAAATTTGGTTCACGTGTTCAGACTGTCCTCCAGTCTGAGGGTGGTACGCTGTGCTGAATACTAGTTGAGTCCCCAGAGCTTGTTGTAGGTGATCCCAAAATCTGGAGACAAATTGCATGCCTCTGTCTGATATTATGGTCTTTGGAACTCCATGTAAGCAGACAATGCGGGCGAGATAAAGTCTGGCAAGCTTCTGGGTGGAGTGGGTGGTCTTCACTAGAATAAAATGTGCCTTTGGTTAACCTGTCGGTGATGACCCATAAGGCATCATTTCCGTGTCTTGACCGAGGTAGTCCGACAATAAAATCCATACCTATCTCGTCCCACTTCCATTCAGGTATTCTGTTTGGCTGTAATAGTCCTGCTGGTTTTTTATGTTCGGCTTTAATGCGCTGGCAGGAGTCACAGCATGCGATAAATGTGGCTATATCTCTCTTCATGCCGTGCCACCAAAAAATTTCTTGAATATGTTTGTAAATCTTAGTCCCTCCTGGATGGATTGAATGCGGGGCTGTGTGGGCTTCGCTCAAAATTTGTTGTTTCAGGTCCTCTATATTTGGTACGCATAGCCTGTCCCCGTACCATAATATTCTCTTGTCGTCCATGGCAAACTCTGAGGCCTTGCCCATACTCACCTTTCTTCTTATTCCCTCGATGCTGGGGTGTCCGTGCTGAGCTTCTTTAATTTGTTCCACCAAGCTGGGTTGGATTTCCAAATTTGCCACGGTGCCTTCCGTGACCAAAACCATGTTGAGTTTAGAAAACTCCTTTTGGAATTCAGGTCATAAATTTTGTAGACTGTTGTTGTCTGAGCTTGGGTTTCGACTGAGAGCATCTGCCACGACATTTGCCTTGCCTGGATGGTAGTGAATTCCAACATCATAATCCTTCACTAATTCCAACCAGCGTCGTTGCCGTAAATTGAGTTCTGGCTGTGTGAAGATATATTTGAGACTTTTATGGTCTGTATATATTTCACAGCGATTTCCAAGTAGAAAGTGCCGCCATTCCTTGAGTGCGTGAATTACTGCTGCCAATTCCAAGTCATGGGTAGGATAATTTTCCTCATGTCGTCGAAGTTGTCTTGAAGCACAGGTGACCACTTTACCTTCTTGCATTAGTACACATCCAAGACCTTTCCTGGATGCGTCGCAATATACTTAAAAAAATTTGTGTTTGTCCGGCACGATTAATACCGGTGCTGTTGTTAATTTCTTTTTCAATTCTTGGAAACTTTTCTCGCAGGCTTCAGTCCACAAAAATTTCTTATCCTTCTTGAGTAATTGTGTCATGGGTTTTGCTATGGTGGAAAATCCTTCAATAAATCTCCTATAATATCCAGCCATTCCCAGAAAACTTCGGATATCAGTTATGTTGGCTGGTTGTTTCCACTCAAGTATAGCCTTGACTTTTTCAGGGTCCACGGCAACACCTTCTTGGGTTAGTACGTGGCCTAGAAAACCAACTTGTTTGAACCAGAATTCACATTTGCTGAATTTGACGTACAGTTGATGTTTCCTGAATTCTCCCAGTACAATTTTGAGATGTTTAGCATGTTCTTCTGGTGTCTTGGAATATACCAAAATATCATCAATGAACACCACAACAAATTTGTCCATATATTTCATAAACACCTTGATCATGAGATGCACAAAATATGCGGGGGCATTTGTCAGTCCGAACGGCATTACTGTAAATTCATATAATCCGTATCTGGAGGTGAATGCCGTCTTAGGAATGTCTTCGGTCCTTATTTTTAATTATTGGTATCCTGACCTCAGATCAATTTTTGAGAAAACTTTGGCTTGTGCGAGCTGGTCGAACAAATCATTTATCCGTGGCATCGGATATTTATTTTTGATGGTGACCAAGTTCAGAGCTCGATAGTCCACACATAATCTCAGTGTACCATCTCTTTTCTTGGCAAACAATACTGGTGATCCCCATGGTGATGAGCTGGGTCTGATATAACCTTTGTCCAATAATTCTTTTATTTGCTTCTTTAATTCTACCAACTCGGACGGTGCCATCATGTATGGTTTCTTGTAAATGGGCTTGGTGCCAGGTGCTAGTTCAATGATGAACTCTATCTCCCGGTCTGGTGGCATACCTGGTAGCTCTTCTGGAAACACATCCGGAAATTCACAGACTACTGGGACTTTACTTAATTCAGAAATGTCCACTTTATTTAGCCTTGGTTGGAGCGATATTGGTCTTTCTATGGCTGCAACTTTTATTGTCTTCCTGTGATGATGAGTGAGAGTCACTGTCCGATTGAAACAGTCAATAAATCCCTTGTTGGTGGTTAACCAGTCCATCCCTAGAATAACATTCAATCCGTTGTTTTCTAGTACAATGAGGTTTGCCCAAAACTTTAATCCTTCAATCTCAATAATCAAACCTTGGCAGTAACTTTGAGTGATTTGCTTAACTCCCGGGGACTTGATAGTCATTGAATTTTCCAAAGGGAGAATCGAAAAATGATTTTGCAAGGCAAATCTTTTCGAAATAAACGAGTGAGAGGCTCCAGAATCAAACAAAACCGTGGCAGGAATTGTGTTGACAGGAAACGTACCGAGTACGATGTCAGGAGCATTCTGTGCTTCTTCCCTGGCTACGTGGTTCATGTGGCCCTTTCTGTGATTGTTATTGGGGTTGAAGTTGTTGCGCTTAGGAGATGAATTATTCCCATTGTTGTTTGGCTTGGGAGCCGTGTTTCTTGGCTTTGGGCACTGCTTGGCATAATGTCCTTCTCCACATGCGAAGCAAGTAACGCCTGGGCGGTATGTAAATTCCTTGTCCCTGGCATGAAAATTATTGTTTGGGCAAGGGACTGCAGTTGAGGATTTATTCGCCCCATTTCTCTAAAAATCTTTTTTGGACTTGTTTTTGCGAGAATTAGCAGACTTGTCTCTCTTGCGCTTGCGAATGTCATCCAAGCTGCGGCGTTCATTTTCCAGTACAATGGCCTTGTCCACAAGTGTCTTGAAGTCTGGAAAGGTGTGAACGACCAGCTGGCATTTAAGTGCTGGTGCGAGGCCGTCCAGAAATTTTTTCATCTTTTTATTTTCAGTCATATATTCTTCATTAACGTAGCGGGATAGTTGGGTAAACTGACTCAGGTAGTCTGTTACTGTCATGCTTCTCTGCTTGAGGTCTTCAAATTCTCTCTTCTTAATTTTCATAACACTATTGGGAAAGTGTGCCCCACGAAAACTTTCCTTAAATTCTTCTCAGGTGATGTTGTTTTCATTGGGGTGCATGCGTAGAAAATTTTCCCACCATGACGCAGCTGCTCCAGTGAGGTAGTGTGGTGCATACAGTACTTTCTCATGATCTGAACATTGTGCAGTAATTAGCTTCCTCTCGATGTCGCGTAGCCAATCATCTGCCTCCAGAGGCTGATCAGTGTGAGAGAAAGTTGTGGGTCGGGTCTTCTGCAGTTCAGATAATTTGGAACGCTGCTGGTATGGTTCGCGGTGATTTCCCATATTGATAATATGATTCATCATCTCTTGATGCTGTTGCTGGCTTTGCTCATAAAGGCGACATACTTGAGAAAATGCTACTTCACTGTCCTGCTGACTTGACTGTCCCTGTGTGTAATTGTTGCCTGTCTGCGTACAATGATTTTCTTCTGGCGGACTTGGCATGGAACGAGTCCAGGGACGATGCATTTTTCACTCTGGGGTATTTTTGCAAAACAGATGAGAAAAGTCTGTGCGACAAAAATAAATAATTTTGTAAAGGCAAAAACTTTAAATACTTCAAGATTTTTCATGAAAATATTTGATTGCGCACGGAGAAGGACCGCATGGTACATATCTAACCAGCAAGCCATAATTATACAATACATCACTCAGGATGCGCATATACATTGCTGACATGTTATTTAAGCTAGTGCACTTCTCCGAACTCTTACATGATGCGCACACAGACTACTACTCTCCAAGCCTATATACACACATATACACATATCTTACACGCGGCATCATCATACCTCTGCTCGGCGCACTCAGTCTGAAATGGTAAGCACGTCGCTCAGCCTGCCGAGGGTAAGTCCCAGACGAAGTGCTGGAGACTCAACCTCCTCAAGAATAGGCTCTAGGCGAGGGATACGGGGCTGTGGAGCTGGTGCAGGGATAGCAGGTGGTGCAGCTCTAACTGGGGTAGGAGCAATAACTTGGTTAAAACTCCTCAGTGGTAGGCACGCGGCGTACGGTGGACATGATGGCAGGCGAATATGAGGCTGCGGACGAGATGTACGACAGTGGTGGTGCTGTATGGAGGAGCTCCCTCCTGTTGAGCACACAGGCCTGAGCTGAGTCCATACGAGCAGCCACGAAGTCGTCCACGAGGTTATCAAAAGCTGCCTCGAGAGCCTTGAGGTACTCAACGAGCATCTCAATGGCTTCATCTCTCTCTCCCCTGGTGCAAGCAAAAGCATAGTGACATGTGTAGGGAACGTGGCATGGGAGGTAGCGGTAGCGACGAGTCTTCATGGAAGGAAGAGCGTCCCGGAGACGGGCAATTGCCTCTCGGGAAGCCATCTGCATAGCATGCCTCTCCGTAGGCATGGCTCTCCCAACAAATCGGAACCAGCGTGATTCAGCACGCCCTCCCTTGAACTGCACCGAGGCTTGGTGCATAGCCAGACTATCGCTGAGCTTATGCTAGTAGAGTGAGAACTCGGGATGAGTCGATGGCCCAATCGTGATCTTGGCGATGGAGACGAGGAGACTGGAAAACCCCTCGGGTACATTGGCGAACACTTGTGATTCACAGTCGCCGCCAGCCATCTACAAAAGTAGACAAAAATTCCAGATAGTCATATCATAAATTTATGACGACTAACAGAAAAATTGCTACAATGTGCAGGATGCAAAAACAAATTAATTAGACTAATTACTTGTTAGCGATCGCACCTAGTGGCTTCCTACAGTCAGCCTGGCTCTGGTACCAAGGTTGTCAGGACTGGTTTTTCAATAAAATATTTTTTGAAAAATCGCCCCTTCAGTCAGACCAGCACAGAAAATAATTCGTACTGGTAGACAAATCCTTGATACAGAAATCCAGTAGTACTTAATATTATACAGGGTTGAGCTGAGGCTTCTCAACAATTTATTACAAGCACGCCAATATTTAACATAGAGGCGGATATATCACAATGGAAATTGTGGTAGTACTACTGACTCGCAATATATAGTGGTGGTGAATATGTCACGGTGGAGTGGGTGACATGACTCTAATATCTTACAACTCGTCAACCGTCAGAGTGATGCTCAACGATTTTATTTGGGTAGCGGAAGCGGTTATAATACAAGCAGTAGACTCCAGGATCGCAAGGGACTGACTGGGACTCCTCTAGGTGTCGGACTCGCTATTGTACTCTTCATCCATAAGATCGCCTTCGTCAACATCTGGCCAAATCAACAAGCCAGGTGAGTACTTTGAATGTACTCGCAAGACAGTATGGACATAAGATATAACAAATGCAAACATGATGCACATATTCTGGTTAGGTTAAAAATGCACACAAAGATATTAATAGCATTGCATGGTAAGGTAAAAGAAATATCGGGCGGTAATCCTCCCGAAATTTCCAAGAATATAAAATGCGCCAATCGGGTGTCTGAAGCGACGCCTCAAAAGGTAAGGAAAAAAATAAACATGCCTCGGTCGGGCGTCGGGGCGATGTAGGATCGAAAGTATGTCTAGAGGGGGGGTGATTAGACTACTTGACCAAATAAAAATTCTACATTTTCCCAATTTTAAGTGTTGGCAGATTTTAGCAATGATAGCAAGTCAAGTACACCCTACACATGCATGTCTAAGAGTATAGCAGTGGAAAGTAACAGCAAGCATGTATAGTAGAGGGTAGGAAGGAAGATCAAACGCAATTTGAAGACACGAAGATTTTTCCCGTGGTTCCGATAGGTGGTGCTATCGTACGTCCACGTTTATGGAGTCTTCAACCCACGGAGGGTAACAGTCGCGAGAGTCCACGGAGGGCTCCACCCATAAGGGTCCACGAAGTAGCAACCTTGACTATTCCATAATGGCTTCCGTCCACGAAGGACTAGCCTCACTATGGGTAGATCTTCACGAAGTAGGCGATCTCCTTGCCCGTACAAACTTCTTGGTTCAACTCCACAACATGAAGTAGGAGGCTCCCAAGCGACACCTAACCAATCTAGGAGGCACCACCCTCCAAAAGGTAATAGGCTCGGCAATGACGATGAACTCCTTGCTCTTGTGCTTCAAGATGATAGACTCCTCAACACACAATCACTCTCTCATAGATTTGGCTATGGTGGAAGAGATTGATTTGGTGGAAAGCAACTTGGGGAGGCTAGAGATCAAGATTCATATGGATAGAGTGGAATGGATTGATCTCAACACATGAGTAGGTGGCTCTCTCTCTCTCAGAAAATTAGATGGGGCAAGTATGGAATAGTTCTGAGTGCTTCTCTTTCGAGTGGGTGGTGGTGAAGGGGTATATATAGGCATCCCCAAAAATCCAACCGTTACACCTAAAGTGACCAACTCGGTGACACCGAAGTGTAAAACTCGGTGGTACCGAAGTGACCAAAAGGCAGTAACTTTTGAATCTTGGTGAGACCGATACATAACTCTCGGTGGTACCGATTAGGTGAGCAATGGTCAGATTGCACAACTCGGTGACGCCGATCCAAAAAACTCGGTAAGACCGATTTTATGAAACGAGGTAACAGAAAGTTGGCAAGCTGAACTCGGTGGCACCGATGCAGAATCGGTTGCACCGAAGGGCTAGGGTTTGGCATGCGTCTGTCTGAGTTTGGGAATTGGTGGCACCGAGTGGGAATTGTTGGTAGCACCGATTTTCATGAATGGCTTAGATAGACTTTTGTGGAAGAGTTTGTGGGTGTTTTTGGTGACTATCACTTGTGCACGTGGAGCATCTTGTTCACCAACATTACCTTACCCCCTTTTAATAGTATTGGCTTTCCTATGGACTCAAAGTGATTTCTCACAAAGTAAAATGTAGAGTCCTCTTGCTTGAAGCTTTGCCAATCCATTTCCTTGCATCTAGGGGTTTCTCCACAATCCTTTTGCCAACCTATCATTGAACTTTTCCTGAAATATACTTAGTGGAAACATTAGTTCAATGATATATATGTTGTTATTAATTACCAAAACCACCAAGGGAGAAAATGTGCTTTCAGGCGACACCACATAAAGGGATTTTATTGAAATAAATAACATGAATGCCTCAGTCGGACGTCTGAGTGACATCACGTAAAGGGCTTATACTGAAAATAAATAACATGAATGCCTCAGTCGGACGTCTGAGAGACATCGCGTAAAGGGCTTATACTGAAAATAAATAACATGAATGCCTTAGTCGGACGTCTGAGCGACATCACGTAAAGTGCTTATACTGAAAATAAATAACATGAATGCCGCAGTCGGACGTCTGAGCGACATCACGTAAAGGGCTTATACTGAAAATAAATAACATGAATGTCGCAGTCGGACGTCTGAGCGACATCACATAAAGGGCTTATAACTCAACATCCAAATACGAGCATCCATGAGTTAGTACCATCGCAAGGAATACTCGGCACATCACAACAATAAACAGGTTAGGATGTCCATAGAAATGATATTCAGCCAAGATCACTTTTGTCATTTAACATATTAGTTCTCCAGAGACTGACACTGAGACCGACACTTGACCTGTCAACCAACGTCCTTAACCGTGGACACGGCTACTTGAATAGTTTGACTCTGCAGAGATTGTACTCTTTACCCACAGTCAACGGATTTCAGTAGTCACGGGTGACTAGTTCTGTCTACAGTATTTTAGATGGAAACACACCTAACCAGTACACACCCATTTCACATAATGCTGCCTGGAATCACCCAAGGCAATGCTCAAGAAAAACTATAAGACGGGGAGGCCAACACCTCGAATAGCATGGGATCAAATTTATACCGCGCGCTACTAAGGTGTGCCCCCTATCGGCCCCAGCCGGAAACACCCATGCCCCCTGACCGGATGACGGGCTTTACTCCAGGGCCATGGAACCCTCATCACGGCCCCTCTATTTGGTGTGTACATGGAAAGAGGTTTGCAACTTATTACTAAACCGTATTCTTTGCAGAAAACATGTGGCAGCACGAAAATAAGGCGAACGGGGACAAGACTCGATCTATGTCAACACTGGAGTTAAACAGTTTCTTAGATAATACTGGCATGCTCCAACATTACCAGCACACAACCTATCATGTCACCACATGACTAGGTTGGCCAATCACCCATGATCACGTCAAGTTTTTAGCTCACTTGCAACATATCGTACATGAAATATAACATTTCATCATATGCTTCATGTTAACATGCCATGAAAATAACAATTCAAGCAAACATGAAAAACACTCATCATATCAAAGGTTCAAACATGCTTGCCTGGATCAACGTAGTCGGAGTCTAGCTCGGCGAAGTTGACGGCAGCGTTTCCTCCTTTGGTATCTACTTCACATAAAATACCGAGTTCTACATAAATATCGTGCACGTAGAAAAATTGTCTAAGAATATTTTTGAATAAATACTATAAAAAACTAGACTAAGAAATAAGATTTTTAGAAAAAGAATCAACTAGAAATCATTTTATGTTTAAAAGTTATTAAGGGTCTAAGCCTAGAGACCTATTTGTTATAAACAGAAAACTTCCCAGGGCTAGACTGAGAAGGCAGAAAACGCTTTGAAAAGAACACGCGAGCCAGAGGAAAAAGCACGTTCAGCAGAAAGACGCCTTCAGAAAACGGTTCAATAAAAGAAAGAACCTCGACGAGGGGGTCCCACCCGTCAGGTTTAAAATGCCCACCGGCGACAAAGGCTTGCGGTGGTCGCCGGCGATGATCCATGGCGGGGCAAGGGCAACCAAGGGCATAGACGCACTCACCAGACTCTTCCGCGTCGGTGGGTGGTGGAAACGATCGTCGACGAGCACCACATCTACGGCAGCTTCTTCTCCGGCGAACGACGGCGTCGGGTGATGATGGATCTCACCGGAGGGAGTATCTAATATCAAATTGGAGTGGGGATCAGAGCAATGGGTGCACTAGGGGTCTACTGGCTAGGTTTGAGGTACGGGCACTCACTCACCGGCGTCAATTTTGCAGGAGACTGAAGCGGATCAGGGCGGCCGGAGTCGGGGAAGAAGACCTCCCCGAGGTCCTCTGATGAACGGGGCGCGGCTAGGAGGAGTGGTGGAGTGGTGCTGGACTGTGAGGTGGTTCGGGGGCTCCTATTTATAGGCAATCCGAGGCGGTTGCCGTGACGGAGGATCACTCCGGCATGGATCACGGCGGACGGCGGGGTTAGCAAGTGGTTACGGTGGCTGGGCAGGTCACCGCATCTCCCTAGGTTCTATTTTTAGCACTAACCTGGCTGTCAACGCAGGGGGTCCTCAGCTCGACGGAACGGCGGCCCGTGGCCATGGCGGCTGCACAGATCGCGCCCTGTGCTGCCCAGGCCACGCCGACGATGTTGCGGTGCGCGCAGGGTGGGGGACGGCCACGCGGAGGCTGTTGGAGGTTTGGGCGGCGCAGGGGAACGCCATTCTGCGGCGGTGGCTTCTGGCGTCTGCAACGGACGGTCCTGCCGCCGCGGGAGAGGTCGGGGCCGCCGAGCCAGCTCGCCACCGATGCCCACAAGCGGCCAAGCAACCGTGCAGCGCCCTGGATAAGGTCTAGCCACAGTGCACAAGGTGCCACTACTGCTACTGCTGAGATTGACACTGAATCTCTGAAAAAAGTATGAATCTAATAGGAACAGTGCACGCCAGGTGTTCGTCTAAATGCCAGAGGGCTCAAAATAATTTTCCTGAGGCTGAAACTTGGAGGGCTTATCCACTGAGGCTTCTAGGGGTCCTCTGAATTTTCTCGGGATTTTTGAAGTAGGGGAAGAGGGGTGTCCAGCAAGAAAATGGTTTCTGGTCCAAATTTCTTTTGAATGTGGTTTAAAAAAATTTAACTGTGGACCAGAAGGTTTTTGCACAATTGGGTTGTGGGTACGAAGATGTACTATGGCTATTTTATTTGAGGTCAAAATCAAAAGGAAATCTGGTAATTCCTTTCTAAACCTTGAGACCCCAAAATAAAAGACAGAAATAGTTTTTGTGTTATTTTATAATGAGAAATATATTTTTCCTAGTTGGGTCATTTGAGAAACAGTTGGATTGCCATCCTAGGTCAGAGAGAGAAACTTTAGAGAAGAGGGTTTTGAAATTTTGGGCAAGTCAAGAGTAAATATGGTTCTCAAGCTAAAGTATTTAGAAACAATTTCTCCAAGGTAATCTCACATAAAATAATGAATATGCCAAGGGAAAATTTTGTAGGCAAGAAACTCCAACAGTAATATTTGAAGACCAGAACCAAAGTTGATCAAAAAATTTTATAAGAAAACTTCATCCTTTGAGTTTAAAAAGAAAACCAAGTCAAAAGTTTTTAAAAATTCCATCTCAAAGGAAAAAAAAATTCAAATCAAATTGAAAATTTTTGGGGTGATACATGGGCTCGGTGGTGACATCCATCCTGCTGAGCCCGTTGGCCTGGTCTTGTTGCACCAGAATGGAAACCTTTGGTGGGATGCCTTGGGAACTCGCGTACGCCCTTGCCTCCTTTGCACCAAAGAGGAAACAGTCTTCTTCTGTGCCCGCCTGCACCCGCCAGGCCCGGCTGGCGTTACCTCAGCCTCCCGAGGCCGAGCGCTGCATAGAGATCTCCGCCCCTCGGGAGGGGACCTGGAGAGGCCTCCTCCCTCCGGGGGCCTTGGCGTCGTTCCCCTCGCGAGGGTGGGTCTCTCGCAAGGGCCTTGTCTTGAGTGAAGCCGCGCCGGGCCGTGCCGGGTTGTCGAAGTGGGCCACGCCCTGGCCCGCAGGCAGGCAGGTCTGGGTACCCCCTTTCCCAGAGCGTCGATAGTAGCCCCCGGGCCCAAGGCGCGCTTGGGTTGGCTTCGGGGCGAAGCCGAAGGAGCCGGCCCGAGCGACGTGGGCCCCAATTGCATGCGGGCCCGGCCTGATGCGTCACGCGTAACGAGACGCAGACGCCTCCACTTCCCGAAGACCTCGGGAACCGCCATGAGTCAAGCTGACATGAGGCCCGCGCGCAGCGGCGGCCATCATTACCCTTCCTTGAATGTAGCCGAGTCCCTGCATCTCCCCTGCCCTCGACCCACGCGGATGTGACCTGACGGGGGTAGGTGAGGCGACGTGAAGCAGGGCTGCACGCCGGTCGAGCCGGGCACGTGTGATACGTCTCCAACGTATCTATAATTTATGAAGTATTCATGCCATGTTTACAATAATTCTATATTATTTTGGTATGATTTTATTAGAACTAACCCGGACTGACGCTATTTTCAGCAGAACTACCATGGTGTCGTTTTTTGTGCAGAAATAAAAGTTCTCAGAATGGGCTGAAAATTTACGGAGAATAATTTTGGAAAATATAAAAAATACTGGAGCAAAAAGATACCGGAGAAGAGTCCCGAGGCGGCCACAAGCCTAGGGCCCCCCCCTAGGGCGCGCCCCTCTGGCTTGTGGGCCCCTCGGGAACCCCCTTGACGTGAGACCGATGCCAAAAATTCCTATAAATACCAAAACCCCCAGAAAGAAACCTAGATCAGGAGTTCCGCCGCCGCAAGCCTCTGTAGCCACAAAAAACCAATCGGGAGCCCGTTCCGGCACCCTGTCGGAGGGGGAAACCATCACCGGAGGACATCTTCATCATCCCGGCGGTCTCCATGACGAGGAGGGAGTAGTTCACCCTTGGGGCTGAGGGTATGTACTAGTAGCTACGTGTTTGATCTCTCTCTCTCTCTCTCTCGTGTTCTTGAGATGACACGATCTTGATGTACCGCGAGCTTTATTAATATAGATGAATCATATGGAGTTTTCCCCTCTCTATCTTCTTGTGATGAATTGAGTTTTCCCTTTGAAGTTTTCTTATCGGATTGAGTCTTTAAGGATTTGTGAACACTTGATGTATGTCTTGCGATGGGATATCCGTGGTGACAATGGGATGTTCTATTGATCCACTTGATGTATGTTTTGGTGATCAACTTGCGAGTTCCGTGACCTTGGGAATCTATGCATAGGGGTTGGCACATGTTTTCGTCTTGACTCTCCGGTATAAACTTTGGGGCACTCTTTGAAGTTCTTTGTGTTGGATTGAACATGATGAATCTGAAATTGTGTGATGCATATCGTATAATCAAGCCCATGGTTACTCGTGGTGACATTGGAGTATCTAGGTGACATTAGGGTTTTGGTTGATGTGTATCTTAAGGTGTTATTTTAGTACGAACTCTAGGGCTGTTCGTGACACTTATAGGGATAGCTCATAAGATTGATCGGAAAAGATAACTTTGAGGTGGTTTCGTACCCTACAATAATTTCTTCATTTATTCTCCGCTATTTGTGACTTTGGAGTGAACTCTTTGTCGCGCGTGAGGGATTTACATATGATTCAACTATGTTAACATTGTTGAGAGAACTTGCACTAGTGAAAGTATGAACCTTGTTTCTAAGCATTGCAATACCGTTTGTGCTCACTTTTATCATTATTTACCTTGCTGTTTTTATATTTTCAGATTACAAAAACCTATATCTAGCATCCATATTGCACTTGTATCACCATCTCTTCGCCGAACTAGTGCACCTATACAATTTACCATTGTATTGGGTGTGTTGGGGACACAAGAGATTTCTTGTATTTGATTGCAGGGTCGTTTGAGAGAGACCATCTTCATCCAACACCTCCCACGGATTGATAAACCTTAGGTCATCCACTTGAGGGAAAATTGCTACTGTCCTACAAAACTCTGCGCTTTGAGGCCCAACAAAGTCTACAAGAATAAAGTTGCGTAGTAGACATCAAGCTCTTTTCTGGCGCCGTTGCCGGGGATGTGAGTGCTTGAAGGTATATCTTGAGAACTTGCAATTGAATCTTTTAGTTTCTTGTTTTATCACTAGTTTGGTCTAGAAAAGAAAACTACAAAAAAATATGGAATTGAGGTTGCCTCATATGCTTCATCTTTATAATGTCTTTCGTGAAAATGATGGAAAGGAAAATTGTGCTCAAGTGTTAGAAGAAGAAGTTATTAAAATGTTTTGCACTAAATCTTTGAGTGATAAGCATGATTGCAATGTTGTTAGTATGAATTCCTTGAATATTCATGATGCTAATGATATGCAAAGCTACAAGCTTGGGGATGCTATGTTTGATGAAGATGATATGTTTTGTCCCCCAAGTTTTGATGAGCAAATTTATTATGATGAAAGCATGCCTCCTATTTATGATGATTATTGTGATGACATGTATGCTATAAAGAATAATGATAACCATGAAACTTGTCATCATGATTTTAATTTTCAATTGGATTATGCTTCACATGATAGTTATTTTGTTGAGTTTGCTCCCACTATTATAAATGAGAAGAAAAATGCTTATGTGGAGAGTGACAAATTTTCTATGCTTGTGGATCATGAAGAGAATGCTTTATGTGCTGGTTATATTGTGAAATTCCTTCATGATGCTACTGAAAATTATTATGAGGGAGGAACATATGCTTGTAGGAATTGCAATAATATCAAGTTTCCTCTCTATGTGTTCAAAGTTTTGAAGTTATGCTTGTTTTGCCTTCCTATGCTAGTTGATTCTTGCTCCCATAAATTGTTTGCTCAAAAAATCCCTATGCATAGGAAGTGCGTTAGACTTAAATGTTCTTGACATGAGATTCATGATGCTCTTTTGCATGTTATAATTATTATTCCTATGTGAGCATCATTGAAATCATCATTCCTAGCTAAAAGGCATTAAAGAAAAGCGCTTGTTGGGAGACAACCCAACACTTTTACTTTCTGTTTTTGTGTATTCACATGATTAAGCCTTTGGGCCGCGCTCAAAGGTGAGGAGGACGCCAAGGCAGAGCTGGCGTCCCTCCAAGCCCAGATTGAGGGAGCAGCCAACGCCGTGCAGGCCGCCAAGGACGAGGCGGCACACGCGAAGATGCTGGAGGCGCAGTGCACCAAACAGTATCTGGACATCGCCCGCCACGTGATCGGTGCAGTTAGCCGGTTCGTCGGAGAAGCTCCCGCGCTACCGTGCGTGCACGTCGACGGGGGTTATCTCCACTTCTTCGGGAAGGTGGTGGAGGCGCTGGAGACCGGCGCCTCCCGGGTGGATGAAGACAACGAGTCCAGCGCGCGCGACCTTCCGGACATCGTGCTGACGCGCGTCTTCTCCAACTTGCGCCGCCATGTCCCAAAGCTTGATCTCTCCCTCGTGATGGAGCCGGTGCCTGAGGAGCTCCAGAGGCCCCTCAGGGACGAAGTGCACGGGCAGGTGGAGTCTCTGGTGGAGCGGTTCATCCAGGAGCCTCCCTCCGAAGAGAGCGGCGACTTCGGTGCCGCGGCTGGTGGGGGCCACGACGGGGACAGCACCTCCTCCGCCTGAGTTTCCCCTGTTTCCTTCCTTCTGGTTCCTGTTGCATCAAGAAACACCTAGGCCCTGGGGGCATTAAACTTTTGTGTTTTACCTTGTCTTCCTTCTTTCGAACCGTCAATTGCTCGTTTTGCACTGCGCGTCCTCATTTCCTCCGCGGGGTTTTACGTCATCGTCGGTGTGCCTCCGCACACCCCTTCGCGCCCTTGCTTGCCTCACTGTGCCGTTGCTCCGCGCCTGACGCTCCTCGGGGGGTCCGTGGGGGTATCGCACCATGTCCAGCGATAGTAGCCTGCCGGGACCTCACGAGGTGGGCACCCCTGAGGGGACACATGTTGCTCCAAAGCCGAGACTTTAGCGGCGATGCCTAGAGAAGCCGAACTCCCTCGCTTGCGCCGTTCCTCCTGTATCCGAAGCCACAGAAGGCCCTGTGAGAGCACGCAGTAAACCGTAGCGCCTACACTTTCACATTAGCGCTCCCGTCTCATACTCCAATATTTGAGCTGCTTTTGAATCAAAAATTCCCGCTTATTACGGTTGCGGTACTTAGCTTGGTGGGCCGTGGCGAGCTCGTGCGTCGTGAGGTGCACCTGGGGCGTATGGGGAGTTCGGGGATCTTGCCGGGGGGGTCTTCTTCCTTGCGAGTGAGGCAGTTCGGGAGCCCTCTTGGTGCTCTGCGTCGGCAGGGCCCAATCCCGCGCATACCTCGACCGTTGTTGGGGCGTCCGAATCACCAGGACGAGACTAAGGGGCGAGGGGCTACGTGACCAGTGAGGCTCCTGAGTCGCATTGCTCAGGAGTCCCCCTTAATGCTCGAGCGACTCCCTTACCCCTCCTCGCCAGCTCATGCCTCGAGAGGTACCCGAGCCTCCCAAGCATACATGGCGGCATGCCCAGCCGTGGCTGGAGCCCCCGAGCGAGGGTCGATCGTCGCTGGCATGCTGAGTCGTGATGCTCAGCGATGGCCAGGAGATGGGTGCCTCTGAGGCAGCATGCGCCTGTCGGCTTGCTCGAGAGCGCCGTGCGAGAACCAGGATGTCCAGGCCTTGGCAAGGTGTGGACACCGTGGCCAGCCACCGCTCGCGGGGTGCGTGAGGGGGAGACCGACGGGTGCCGATTCAGAAAACAAAACTTCAAGACAGAAAAGACTGCGAGGAGAAAAATTCCCACCCCTTTTTTAAGTAAGGTTGCGAAACTTTGAGCTTCATTCCAAAAAAGTGGCGATTCGAATACAAAAAGGAGCAAGGAACAGCCGCGTCCGGCACCTAGGCTAGTCTTCACCTTCGTCTTCTCCCCAGCGCGGAGCGTAGGGCTTCCACTAGGCGTGGGCATAGTCATTGGGGGACAGTGTTGTCCGCCAGCGCGGAGCATGGGGCTTCCACTTGGACGTGGGTGGGAACCCCTCCGCGTCCTCGGGGGGCTCCGGGCATATACAGCCCACTCATTATTACGTGAGAGTGTCATGGTCGGAGGTAGCTGGGCGAACCCCTAGGCGCAGGGCCTAGGTGCTCCCAACTCGGCCATGAGCCATCCCGCGCATTTCTACGTGGTTGCGCGCCCCTACGGACCTAACATGAGTGCATTGCTCCTCGCGTAGCCGTGGGATTGCGCTCCCGCGAAACTGTAGGGGTATTGTGTTGGTGAAGTTGCCTCGTGAGGCGTCAGGGCGCCGGCCAGACCGCGACCTGGAGGCCTCGCGAGGCGCCCCCGGAACCGCGCGTGGCCTGCGCTGCTTGTATCCTGTCGATCCCCCTAGGCGGTCGCTCCTGCGGCCTAGGGGTCCTGGCTGTGTGATGCTTGCTTGCAAGGGCGGCGCCCGCACCGCGCCCCCGCGTATCCCGGGATGCCCCCTCGCTTGCACCAACCTGGCCCGGTGCTCCCTCGGTGGGAGCCCCTGGGCCCGGCTTGAAGAGGGCGCCCGGGACATCTCCCTACTCCGGGAGGATGCTGGCACCCGCGGGGGACACGTGATCCATGGTGTCGTCCACTGGTACGATGCTGCTCGGAACATAGGCCTCCGTGAAAAGGCCTTGGTTTCCTCCTGGAGCGCCTCCGTGCGCCCCATGGTCTGCCTCCCCGGGTGGCAAGACAACGCCGCCCGGGACGCGCGGCCCACAAACCCTCCTGCGTCGAGCCTCTGCCCGAAGTTGCTTGCCTCTGCCGTCGCCGCGAGGTTGGGTGTGCGCGTCTTCACGTGGGTTGCCTCCGCGGTTATCCACCGCGCCTCCGTTATGGTTACCTGCCTGCTCGGAGGCTTGCGCTGCCTGGTCCCTGCGCCAGTTGGCGCGCTCACGCCGGGACGACCCGGGCTGTCGATGGTCCACTGGGTCATGAGCGCGGGCGTTGAGGCGCGCACGGAGTGTCCTGTCAGCTTCTTCGTAAGCACCATCGGCGAAGCCGGTCACCGGGATCCGGAGGAGAAGGAGCACGGCGTGGGGCGGGCCTTGCTCGGGCTCGCTCGGGCATGGGCCGGGCATGCTGTCAGTCGATGAGGGGAGCTGTGTGGCGGGCGAGCCGTCGGCGCCCAGCGTCGGGGGTCAAGAGGAGAGGTGTGTGGCCCAAGACCTCCTCGCGACGGCAACCAACTCGGCGATGTGGTCGGCCCAGGTGTGGAAGCCCCCGTGCGTCGGGCGATGGCGCAGCAGCTCACTCGCCATCAGCAGCGCGTCATGCACGTTGATGAAAGCACATTTGCTCCCTTGGTGGTTTTGGTAATTAATAACAACATATATGTCATTGAACTAATGTTTTTACTAAGCATATTTCAGGAAAAGTTCAATGATAGGGATGGCAAAAGGATTGTGGATAACCCCAAGATGCAAGGAAATAGATTGGCAAAGCTCCAAGGAAGAGGACTCTACATTTTACTTTGTGAGAAATCACTTTGAGTCCATAGGAAAGCCAATACTATTAAAAGGGGGTAAGGTACTATTGGTGAACAAAATGCTCATACGTGCACAAGTGATAGTCACCAAAAACACCCACAAGCTCTTCCACAAAAGTCTGTCCAAAGTCAAATATCCAAAATCGGTGCAACCAACACTTTCCACTCGGTGCCACCGATTCCCAAACTCAGACAGACCCATGCCAAACCCTAGCACATCGGTGCAACCAATTCCACTTCGGTGCCACCGAGTTTGGGTTGCCAACTTTCTGTTACCTCGATTCACAAAATCGGTACCACCAAGTTTTCTGGATCAGCGTCACCGAGTTGCGCAATCTGACCGTTGGTCACCTGATCGGTACCACTGAGTTTTATATATCGGTCTCACCGAGATTCAAAAGTTGCTACCTTTGGAGCAACTCAGTACCACCGAGATTCACACATCGGTGTCACCGAGTTGGTCACTTTAGGTGTAACGGTTGGATTTTTGGGGATGCCTATATATACCCCTTCACCACCACCTACTCGAAGAAGAAGCACTCAGAACTATTCCATACTTGCCCCATCCAATTTTCTGAGAGAGAGCCACCTACTCATGTGTTGAGATCATGCCATTCCATTCCAACCATATGAATCTTGATCTCTAGCCTCCCCAAGTTGCTTTCCACCAAATCAATCTCTTCCACCATAGCCAAATCTGTGAGAGAGTGATTGTGTGTTGAGGAGTCTATCATCTTGAAGCACAAGAGCAAGGAGTTCATCGACATTGCCGAGCCTATTACCTTTTGGAGGGTGGTGCCTCCTAGATTGGTTAGGTGTCGCTTGGGAGCCTCCTACTTCATGTTGTGGAGTGAACCAAGAAGTTTGTAAGGGCAAGGAGATCGCCTACTTCGTGAAGATCTACCCATAGTGAGGCTAGTCCTTCGTGGACGGAAGCCGTTATGGAATAGTCAAGGTTGCTACTTCGTGGACCCTTATGGGTGGGGCCCTCCATGGACTCTCGCGACCGTTACCCTCCGTGGGTTGAAGACTCCATAAACGTGGACGTACGATAGCACCACCTATCGGAACCACGGGAAAAATCATCGTGTCTCCATATTGCGTTTGATCTTCCTACCCTTCCTTTACTACTCATGCTTGTCTTTACTTTCTGCTGCTATACTTGTAGACATGCATGTGTAGGGTGTGCTTGACTTGCTATGAATGCTAAAATCTACCAACACTTAAAATTGGGAAAAAGTAGATTTTTATTTGGTCAAGTAGTCTAATCACCCCCCCCCCCCCCTCTAGACATACTTTCGGTCCTACAGTTGAGGTCTCCCACGTGGGCACAGGGTGATGGCGGTCTCGTGGGTGGTGCTACGGGGCGTGTGCTCTGCCCGGGCGGCGGGCCTGCGGAGCCCGATGGCGCCTGGCCGACACGAGCAGCGACGACGGTGGAGACAACGCTGGTAGCCTGGTAACGACCGCCCAACACTGAGCTGCCAGGGCGCGCGTCATGAGAGGAGGCGGCCGGGTTGGCGAAGGTGGAACCGCCAGGGCCGAAGAAAGCTTGACGGGCGTCGGCCATCGAGGCGGCAGAGCGGAGAGGAATCGAAGCTTGGGGAAGGATTCCGACACGCCCCCTACCTGGCACGCCAAATGTCAGATTTCGGGCTTCGCAGAACCCAAATGTGAAGCGTAAAACCCTAGTCCTGCTTTTGGTGGATTGCCTCATGAGGAGGTTTGTGGATGAACTGGTATAGTGGTGAGCAACCTCGTGAGGGCGCTCGAGTGGTGTGCCATCCCCTTTCCCTACGGCGCAACCTTGCCTCTATTTATAATGGCCCAGGTCCTCTTCCCTTATCGCATTGGCGGGAAGGGATCCCACAACGGCCAAATTCGAAGGGGGACAGGAGGTACATCTTATCCTAACAAAAGGTGGTCTTCGCCTGCAAAGTAGCTGGCAGTGACGCGGAGGTGGGCTCGGTGGTGACATCCGTCCTGCTGACCCCGTTGGCCTGGTCTTGTTGCACCAGAATGGAAACCTTTGTTGGGACGCCTTGGGAACTCGCGCACGCCCTTGCCTCCTTTGCACCAAAGAGGAAACTGTCTTCTTCTATGCCCGCCTGCACCTGCCTGGCCCGGCTGGCACTACCTCATCCTCCCAAGGCCGAGCGCTGCATAGAGATCTCCGCCCCTCGGGAGGAGACCTGGAGAGGCCTCCTCCCTCCGGGGACCTTGGCGTCGTTCCCCTCGCGAGGGTGGGTCTCTCGCGAGGGCCTTGTCTTGAGTGAAGCCACGCTGGGCCGTGTCGGGCTGTCGAAGTGGGGCACGGGGTCTCCGGCTCCACCTCCAGCCTCTGGAGGCGGTGGAGGGGGGCCTTCGAGGCCGGCCCAGGAACGCCGGCACTGGACCGTCGCCGACGAGTGAGTGTTCCGTTGCCTTCCTCACTTTCTTGTGGACCATGCCCGCCATGCCGGGTCTGATTGCCTCCTCTACTCAGGGCGCCCGTTCCCAAGAGACGCAAGCTCGACGAACTCCAAGAGGAGGCGGACGCGCTCAGGGCCCAGCTTGCGGGCGCTAAGGCTGCCCTTCAGGCCGCGCTCAAAGGTGAGGAGGACGCCAAGGCAGAGCTGGCGTCCCTCCAAGCCCAGATTGAGGGAGCAGCCAACGCCGTGCAGGCCGCCAAGGACGAGGCGGCACACGCGAAGATGCTGGAGGTACAGTGTGCCAAACAGTATCTGGACAGCGTTCCTACATATTTAGTGATTGATGGTGGTTCACATTTTATTCATGGTGCTTTCCGTAAACTTCTTGCTAAATATGATGTTAACCATAGGATTGCATCACCTTATCATCCCCAGTCTAGTGGTCAAGTTGAATTGAGTAATCGAGAAATAAAATTAACAATGCAAAAGAATGTTAATAGATCTAGGAAGAATTGGTCTAAGAAACTAGATGATGCAATTTGGGCTTATAGAACTGCTTATAAGAATCCTATGGGTATGTCCCTCGTGTGGCCTCCGAACTCCGATTTCTTCCGGAACACGTATTCTGACCTAGAAAAAATCATTATATATACTCCCAGATGTTTAGACCACCGCATCGCGAGATTTTCCTCTATTCTTGTTTCGGGCTATTTTTTTTACAGATCTAGATCGCTATGACTTCCCCTTTGCCAACCAAGGACAAGTTCTTCGAGAAGGTCATCAATCCCTACCTGCCGGAGGTGATGAAGCACCCTCAAGCTATTGAGATGCGTGAGGGGGTGCTCACCATCTGGGGCGTTCAAGGCCCCAAGAGGGAGGGAAGCGAGAAGGCCAGGCTTGCACAAGTGGAGCAAGAAATCTTCAAGTGTCAAGGGATGGTTGAACGTGGCTTGAGTGCTAGTCACTCTATGATCACGGACTTCATCCATGAAAACAAGATGGACACCAAAAGCATGGGGGAGGCTCTCGCCAAGCTTCAAGATCGGATTGAACACCTCCAGGATCAACTCTATCAACTCCAACTCCAAAACTGTGAGTATGAATCCAGGTTTAAAAGGATGAGCCTAGCTACTGATTTCAGGATCCCGGAGACAAGGGTTTCTTTCTTTGATGGAGAACCTATGCCTTGGAAGATGGAGGACTACCAAACACCACGCCATCACCAAAGAACACTTGAGCACATGGGTATGGGCACCACCCTTGGCTTGTTCCAAGCTTGGGGGAGGTGTCCCGGTATCGTATCACCATCACTTTTTACCACCACTATCTATCTTAGTTCGATCTTTAGTTTTTTGTGATTTAGGGAGTTAAATTTCAGATTTGCTTTGTTTAGAGTTTTTGCTTTGAGTTCTACCTATCCTTGTAATCAAGTGTGAGAGTTATATAATAAAGTTAGTTGAGATTGTGTGCCCCTTCTTCACTTGCACCCATCATCTTAGCAAGGCAATAAAATGAATAGAAAAAATCATATGCCTATCTCTTGAGAAACAACGACTTCACGTAGAAAAAGAGGTATGAGCAATAAGAAGCGTTGGAAACCAACAAACATAATGTTAGTAATTGATATGATCTATGCAAAAGTGTGGTAGAGAAGAGGAGATTTACATATAAATATACTATCATGAACACCTTGTATGATTGTGAGCTTCCATCAAAATATTACATGATGATCAAGTGTTGAAGTGGGACATGGAACACAACATAATGATCATGTTTGTCTACATTTGCATAGAAGTTATATGGTATTGAATCCTTTAACATGTGATGCTTGCTTAGGACCTTTTGCTAGCCCAAAGATTCGCACTAAGTAGAGATACTACTTGTGCATCCATAACCATTAAATCCAGTTTCTTGCCATGAGAGTCCACCATACCTACCTATGGATTGAATAAGATCCTTCAAGTAAGTTTTCATTGTTGCACAGGGCAATAAAAATTGTCTCTAATCATGTAAGATCTTTTATTGTAAGGGAAAGTAAGCTTTGTACGATCTTGTGATGGTGAAGTAATAAAAGCGACAGGATGCATAATAAAGTTCGCTATCACAAGGGGCAATATGAAGTGATGTTCCTTTATGTTAAGAGATTAAACATATCAAAAAAAATAAAAGCTCATGACAACCTCTGCTTCCCTTGCGAAGGGCCTATCTTTTACGTTCTTACAAGTTTTATTTTCATGCAAGAGTCTATAATATTTCCCTTGTTCTTATTCTCCAAACTATTTAGTGGCAAGCATTATATGTTGAGGAAAGATTCAAACAAATATATCTAGCTGAATTTAAATGATCATGTTCCATTATTGTTGATATTATCCTTGAGGTAAATCAGTTGGGTGGCAAGAACATTAAAGTCCCCATCTTCCTATGTGTCCCGCGGAGTCACTTGTCCCAAAAATATGCAATGTATGTTAGCAATCATAGAAGGTTACATCATAGTTGAATATGTGAACTTGCTAAAAATATAATCTCTTACATAGACTCTTCTCTCGATTGCAAAAGCTATGATTATCTCAACGACTAATTGCATTGCTTGTTGGTTCTCAATAAAGATTATGCCTCATATTTCCTGAGTTGTGAATAGATTGTTACTTGTTCATGAGAGGTTATATGATTGAAAACTTGTTGCTATGATGATATTCATGATGCTCTCCTGTCTGTATTCTGTTTTTATTGACATCTCTCTCTCTCATATTATGTGGTCATTATTTTAGAGTTTGGCTTTCGCTTGAGGACAAGCGAGGTCTAAGCTTGGGGGAGTTGATACGTCCATTTTGCATCATGATTTCTTACCACTATCTACCTTATTTTTGTCCATTATTCCACATTATCTTACAATTATTATGTTTATTATCTCTGAATATGCAAGTTACATCACAAGGAGGAAAATATCTGGAAACTGGAATTCTGGACCGAAAAACCGAGAAAAAGGCAGAAAAATCACCAGTCTCAGAATGACCTGAAAATTTACGGAGAATATTTCTGGAATATTTAAGAATTTCTGGAGCAAAAATATACCGGAGAGGAGCTGCCAGCAGGCTACAAGCCAACACGCCGCGCCCCCTGGGGAAATCCCTCTCTGGGAGGGGGAGATTGAAGCCATCGTCGTCACCAACGCTTCCTCCTTCGTTGGAGGACCAATCTTCATCAACCTCTTCACCAGCACCATCTCATCTCCAACCCAAGTTCATCTCTTGTATTCAATCTTTGTCCCAAAACCTCAGATTGGTACCTGTGGGTTACTAGTTGTGTTGATTACATCTCGTAGTTGATGCTTGTTGGATTACTTGGTGGAAGAGATTATGTTCAGATCCTTAATTATCATTATTACTCCTATGATCTTGAACATGTTGATGATGTGTGAGTAGTTAGTATTGTTCCTGAAGACATGGGAGAAGTCTTGTTATAAGTAATCTTGTGAAGTTGGTATGCGTTCGATATTTTGATGATATGTATGTTGTTACTTCTCTTAGTGGTGTCATGTGAACGTCGACTACATGACACTTCACCATGTTATGGGCCTAAGGGAAGTCATTGTGGAGTAACAAGTAGATGATGGGTTGCGAGAGTGACAGAAGCTTAAATCCAGTTTATGCGTTGCTTCATAAGGGGCTGATTTGGATCCACATGTTTCATGCTATGGTTAGATTTATCTTAATTCTTCTTTCGTAGTTGTGGATGCTTGTGAGAGGGGTTAATCATAAGTAGGTTGTTAGTTCAAGTAAGAACTGCACCTTAGCACCGGTCCACCCACATATCAAATTATCAAAGTGGCAAACGTGAATCAACTCAACATGATGAACATGACTAGACTGAAATTCCCATTTGTACTCGGGATCACTTGCTTAATATAAGAGTACTTTCAGGCATGTCCTTTGCTACAAAAAGGATTGGGATACCTTGCTGCACCATTGTTACTATTGTTACTTGTCACTTGTTACGAATTATCTTGCTACAAAACTATCTACCACTGTTACTCACAACACTTGCAGAGAATACCTTGCTAAAAACTGCTTATCATTTCCTTCTACTCCTTGTTGGGTTAAACACTCTTACTTATCAAAAGGACTACGATTGATCCCCTATACTTGTGGGTCATCAGTACTCAATGGAGGACTGATGCCAGAAGGATGGAATGACATGATATTCCTAATGTGAAAGAGCCAACTCACATCAAAGATCTTTGTCCTATTAGTTTGTGCAACATCCATTATAAACTAATGGCCAAAGTTCTTGCCAACCGTATGAAAGATGTGCTCCCGGAAATCATTTTTGATAACCAAAGTGCTTTTGTGCCTGGACACTTAATTACGGATAATGTGCTCATCACTTATGAGATCTCGCACTACTTGATGAACAAGAAAGTGGGTAAAGAAGGCATAGTTACAATGAAAGCGGATATGTGCAAAGCCTATGATCATGTCGAGTGGAATTTCCTAGAAAGCACGATGCTAAAGTTGGGTTTCAACACGGAATGGACTGCTAATATTATGAAGTGCGTCAGATCGGCGAGATATCAAGTTAAAGTTAATGGAAATGTTACTCAACAATTCCAACCTACGAGAGGTTTAAGGCAGGGCGAGCCCCTCTCCCCTTATCTCTTTATTATCTGTGCGCAGGGGTTGTCAGCGCTACTTCATGATGCTGAGCATAGAGGAAGAATTCACGGGATGAAAGTATGCCCAATTGCACCAGTGGTGTCCCACCTCTTGTTCGCAGATGACTCAGTTCTATTGCTGAAGGCCAATAGGAAAGAAGCTCCAGCGTTAAAGGAGATTTTATCTTTGTACGAGAATTGCTCTGACATGTGTATCAATGTGGAGAAGTCAACATTAATGTTCAGTCCGAGTACACCACAACAAGCAAAGAACGAAGTCAAAGATGAATTCAGCATCCGGATTGACACATGGAACCACAAGTACCTTGGGTTGTCGGTTTTCGTTTGCAGATCAAAGAAGAAAGATTTTGAATATATCAAGGACAAAATTTGGGCATGTATCCAAGGTGAAAGGATCAATATGGTTGACTAGAGGGGGGTGAATAGGCAACTAACAATTTTTAACTTTTCTTTAACAATTTAGGCTTAGCAACAAATAGGTTGACTAGATATGCAACTAGGTGAGCAACCTATATGATGCTAATCACAACAAGCACACAAGCAAGCACGGGATACAACACAATAATAGCTTGCAAGAAGTAAAGGTAAGAGATAACCAAAAGTGGAGCCGGTGGAGACGAGGATGTGTTACCGGAGTTCCTTCCCTTGAGAGGAAGTACGTCTCCGTTAGAGCGGTGTGGAGGCACAATGCTCCCCAAGAAGCCACTAGGGCCACCGTATTCTCCTCACGCCCTCACACAATGCGAGGTGCCATGATTCCACTATTGGTGCCCTTGAAGGCGGCGACCGAACCTTTACAAACAAGGTTGGGGCTATCTCCACAACTTAATTGGAGGCTCCCAACGACACCACGAAGCTTCACCACAATGGAATGTGGCTCCGAGGTGACCTCGACCGTCTAGGGTGCTCAAACACCCAAGAGTAACAAGATCCGCAAGGGATTAGTGGGGGGGATCAAATTTCTCTTGGTGGAAGTGTAGATCGGGGCCTTCTCAACCAATCCCGAGAGAATCAACAAGTTTGATTGGCTAGGGAGAGAGATCGAGCGAAAATGGAGCTTTGAGCAACAATGGAGCTTGGGGAGGGAAGAGGTGGTCTTCTTGGGGAAGAAGACCCCCTTTATATAGTGGGGGGAAGGATCCAACCGTTATCCCCACTCTCAGCCCGCGCATTGCGGTACTACCGCATAAGAGCCACGGTACTACCACAAGAGGTTGCGGTACTACCGCTGCAGGATGCGGTACTACCGCTCGCACGGTAGTGACCAGACGCAGGCCGATTGCACAAGGCAACGAGCGGTAGAACCGCCGGAGCGGTACTACCATGCGCCCATACGGTACTACCGCATGGTCGGTAACAACTGGCACAGGAGATTCACGGTAGTAAAAAATTACTTCCGTGCCTAACTCCGCTGAGGGCGGAGCTGCGCAAAAGTCTAGCACGGTAGTACCGGACATATATCACGGTACTACCGCTCGAGGGCGGATGTAAAAAATTACATCCGCGCCTACTACTGCAGGCGCACGCACCAGGGCTGGGGACAGTGGTACTACCGCGGGCACCTGCGGTACTACCGCTCCCTTGAGCGGTACTACCGCTAGCCACTGAAAACTAGCACCTTGCTGCCTTCACTTTGCACAGACAAGGAAAACGGACTGGAGCTTCATTGAAGCGAAGGAAAGGTGGTGCAATAGAACAGATGTGTACGTGTTGATTCCACCCTAACCTTTCCGAAGCGGACCCCCTCTTAATAGTATGGCTTTCCTACAACTCAAAACCACCGAAAAGAAACGAAGAAAGCAACCGTCTTCGATAGACTCCGAGGGGCACCGAATCGTCTTGTGCCACGTCATGAGATATCTGAAATGCTCAATGCACACGATTAGTACGCAAATGAATTGTCATCAATCACCAAAACCACTTAGGGAGAAATATGCCCTTACAATCTCCCCCTTTTTGGTGGATTGATGACAATACGGGATTTGCACATAAAGATATATAATGAGCATATGCAAACCCAAAATCTTTAAAATATAGACAGGATCCCCCTAGATGTGTGCAATCTATAGATATGCTTTGGACTACAAAGCACACACACTAGGATCAACACTCCCCCTATATTTTATAGACATGGCAATCCTTGCAACAGAATGAATAAACACTAAGCATGGAAACAAGGCATAGCATGTGAGCATGAGGATAAGGGCACATAACAGATAAACTCACAAGCTACTAATCATACTGGACAATAAAATGATAAGAGTGATAGCATATGTCTCACACCATATGATAGAAGAAGTCTCCTGGTCTCACACACAAATAACATAAACCAAAGCAACGACGAAGGTTCAACGAAAGAAAGGAGACGACGAAAAACGAACGAAAACACTTGCAAATCCTACACTCTCTCCCCCTTTGGCATCGAGACGCCAAAAAGGCAGAGAAGACACCTAAGACACAGGTGGTAGCTCCTCCTCCTCCTCTGATGCAGCTGGAATAGACTCCTCATCTGAATCAACCCACTGATAGCTCTTCTTCTTCATCCAAGCAGCCTCAGGAGTGATGTTCTTCTCAGGCCCACTCGAGATGGTCTCGCCAAGCTTCCTCAGAATCTGCTTGCCGCACTGACGACTCTCCTTCTGAGCAACGTGAGTCTGGTACTGTCCCTTGGCCTGCATGCAAAACAACGTCTTCATCCTGTTCTTGAGCTTCTTGGCCCAAGATGGCTCAGTAGACGGTGGCTCATACATTTCTGAACTGTCCTCCTCCTCCTCTTCAGTTTCATCTTCATCAACATCCATATGTGCAGCAGCAGGCCTAGTGGTAGTGTTAGCCCACTTGTCCTTCTGACGCAGCCGAATAGGCTCATGACGGATCCAGTTAGGAGCATGAAAGTCCTCACACGGAAAGGACTTCTCCCAAGTCTTCTGAATCAAGAAGAACAAGTAGGGTCCATAGATGGGGACCTTACGGTTGAACACAGCAGACTGAAGCTCACTCCACATGATGTGAGAAACATCAAGTGGTTGAGCAATGTGACTCCGCCCTTGCTCACAAAGGAGCAGCATATCCACTAGATAGGAATGCACCTTGTCCTTGTTTCCCATGCGAGGAAAGAGAGTGTTGCGAAAGATCTGGTGCATGACATCAAGAAACGGGTTAAGCACATAAGTTTTCTCACCAGAGGGTAATGTCTTCCCAACAAGGTATGGCAGAAGCTTCTCCTTTTGTGCAGCATGAGGGTTGGCGTGCGGGCGCAAACCAACGGGCACATCAAGCCCCTCATCACGAACGTGCAACAGATCCATGAACTCCTTCCAGTCAGCAGCCAACCTCTTTCCATTGGTCATCCAAGTCATGCTCCGCTTCACATCCGTGTGGAAGTGGACGGAAGCAAAGAAGTGAGCCACAACCTCGGGATCATAGTCAAAATGGAACGAGATGATATCCTTGATAACAAACTGCTCCACCAAATCCAGAGGCTCACCAAAAGATGTCTGGTTCTTCCTCAGATGTGCCATGTCAATCCACTGGGCAGGAACATAGATATTCTTCTTTCCCTTGATCACATCTATATAGATGAGATTTCGTTGCTTGGTCCAAAACCCGTCATTGCCCTTGAACTGTTCCCTAGGGTTGATATAGGGGTTGATCTTCCGGCGAACCTGAAACTCTGCTAGAGGCATCTCTTCCCAGCTGACAACTGGCTCCTTGGTCTTGGATACAGTCCTCTTGAAGTGGCGAGGCGAGGTATTGGACCCCTCGGGTGCATCTTGATTGCGTAGATGCTTTGAACTCGTATCATGAGAGGGATTCGAGCGTCTTGAACCGGAACCGGAGCCACCACCTATGACACACAACGCAAACACAGGAGAAGAGCGAAAAAAGTCATTGCAAAGACCAAGGCAAACAAGAGGACCACATAGAAGTGAGAGTTGGCAGGACAAAACAGGGAAATGTTAGATCGAGCGGTAGTACCGCAGGTCTTGCGGTAGTAATTTTTTACTACCGCGCCGACCGCGGTAGTACCGCTCCAGGTAGGGGCGGTAGTACCGGGCTGAGCGCGGAAGTAACAAATTTCATCCGCCCGACGGACGGTAGTACCGTTCCAGGTGGTGCGGTAGTACCGCACGGGGTGGAGTCCACAAGAACAGCGAAACAAAGTACCGGAAAAATAGATCGGTACTACCGTAGATCAAAACTACCATGTTGTATCCTACCAAATAACACTTCTACGCACAAGCACTCTCCAACCATCACCTCATGCACAGATTTAGCCAAAAATCACAAGACCAACTCATATTTCCCCCTAAACCTAGATCCAAAAATAGAGAGGCAAAGAGAGAAGCACAAGGGGAAATACCGGGGTCCATGGCAAGAGGACGAGGTGGGGAACGATCACACCGGTTGGAATGGGAGGAGAGTGGCCGAAGATGGAGATCCGGCGAGGTCCTCCGACGCCGTTCGTGGGGAGGAGAGAGAGAAACGTGAGGGGAAGAGATGAATGGGTATGGGGGAGTATGAAACCCCCCTACCCGCTCTTAACCCCCACGCAGATCTCACGGCGCGGTAGTACCACACATCATTGCGGTAGTACCGCCTGGCCAACGGTAGAAAAAAAATACTGCCGCTCACCGGGCGGTAGTACCGCTCTTCCAGCGGCAGTAAAAAATTACTGCCGCGCTGGATGCGGTAGTACCGTGCCGGGGCTGCTGCTGCACTAGCGCAGTAGTAACCCCTCTCCAGCGATAGTACCGTGGCAAGCCACGGTAGTACCGCACTGCCAACAAAATGCAGGTTTTGGGCCTTTGCACCAGAATTAATTTTGAAAAGCCTATGAGGCACGAAGATAAAACAATACGCTTCAAGCAAAAAGGACACATACGAAAAAGCACAAAAGAAGCAACTCAACCACGAACACGGTCCAAAAGATTAGAGAGGAGAAACAAGGACCAAACATCGAACCACTACCTCTCATGAAGAGAGGGCGGTGGCCGGAGCCACCTATGTTTGAGTCAATTGGTATGGCACCGCAAAGAATTATCCTTGGGCCCATGACCAAAACTCGTCTTTGAAGCACAAAAACCATCAAAAATGGCGGATGTGAAAGACTTTGATTAGTTTATGCATAATAGGAGGAGGGATAGTTCATTGAGAGAACTAGACTCCCCCTAAATCCATGCCTACATCTAAACAAGACATAATGATGAGTGTGGTGGGGTGTGCACTAAGTCAAGCAACATTGCTCGAATAGATGATATTTAGCTCATGCCTTAACTCGCGAAATCTTGCTTCATCTAATGGCTTCGTGAAAATATCTGCAAGCTGTTCCTTGGTATAAAGATGAATAAGATCAATTTCTCCACGCTTGATATGGTCCCGGATGAAGTGATGACGAATCTCAATATGCTTCGTCTTGCAGTGTTGAACCGGGTTGTTGGAGATCTTGATCGTGCTCTCATTGTCGCAGTAAATAGGCACTTTGTCACAGTTGACACCATAATCCTTTAAAGTTTGCCTCATCCAAAGAATCTGAGCACAACAGCTTGTGGCGGCTACATACTCGGCCTCGGTGGACGAGAGAGAAACACAGTTTTGTTTCTTTGAAGACCAACTTACCAGAGAGCGACCAAGAAATTGGCAACCTCCGGAAGTGGACTTCCTTTCCACACGGTCTCCCGCCCAATCCGAGTCAGTATATCCAATGAGATCAAATGAAGCACCTTTGGGGCACCATAAGCCACAGTTTGGGGTATGAGCCAAATATCGAAAGATTTGCTTGACAGACACATAGTGACTCTCCTTAGGTGCGGATTGAAATCGTGCACAAATTCCCACACTCAACATGATATCCGGTCTAGATGCACAAAGGTAAAGCAGAGATCCAATCATGGAGCGATATACCTTCTGATCCACAGCTTTACCATTGGGATCACTGTCAAGTTGGCATTTGAGTTGCATCGGAGTGTTGGCTTCGGAGGATTCAGCTCATCCATCTTGAACCTCTTGAGCATGTCTTGAGTGTATTTAGCTTGGTTGATGAAGGTTCCTTGGCTTCGTTGCTTGACTTCGAATCCAAGGAAGAACTTCAACTCTCCCATCATAGACATCTCAAACTCTTTGGTCATTAGTGCGGCAAACTCACCATTAAAAGCTTTGTTAGAAGAACCAAAGATAATATCATCAACATATAGTTGGCATACGAACAAGTTCCCGTTAACCCTCTTAGTAAAAAGAGTGGGGTCGATTTTCCCAATTTCAAACCCACAATCTTGCAACATCTCAGTAAGGTGCTCATACCACGCACGTGGGGCTTGTTTAAGGCCATAGAGTGCCTTATCGAGAACGTACACATGATTGGGGAACTTGGGATCCTCAAACCCTGGGGGTTGCTTGACATATACCAACTCCTTAAGTGGACCATTAAGAAAAGCACTCTTCACATCCATTTGATATAATATGAAATCATGATGAGAAGCATATGCAAGCAACATGCGAATAGATTCAAGGCGAGCAACAGGGGCAAAGGTTTCACCGTAGTCGATACCCTCGACTTGGGAGTAGCCTTGAGCCACCAGTCTTGCCTTGTTGCGAATAATGATACCATGTGCATCTTGCTTGTTCTTAAAGATCCATTTGGTTCCAATGACATTGTGATTCTCTTTTGGTCTTGGCACCAATCGCCACACTTTGTTGCACTCAAAGTTGTTGATTTCATCATGCATGGCTTCAAGCCAATCCTCGTCTTCGAGTGCATCTAGTACCTTGAGGGGTTCAAAGCAAGCAACAAATGCATGATGTGCACAAAAGTTTGTTAATTGACGACGAGTAGTTACCCCTCTTTTCAAGCTTCCGTAGACATTCTCAAGGAGGTGTTGCTTTTTCTGAAGCTTGGCAGCAGTCTTGGCAGCTCGTCTTTCAAGAATTTCGTCCATGGAAAGTTGAGGCTTGGTAACTTGACGAGCTTCGGTACTAGCACCGGCTTGCTCATGATCTTGAGCATGATCTTGATCTTTAGCTTGACCTTGATCTTGAAGTTGATCTTGGTCCTGAGCTTCATCTTGATCTTGAGCTTGCACGGGGGTGTGAACAAGATCTTGAGCATCATGTGAAGTAGAAACATCACTATCGAGTTGATCTTGCCCTTGATCTTGATCACGGGGTTGAGAGCCTTCAATGCGTTCTTCGGAAGCATGTGGGTCGTGCGTCGGTGATGGTTCCACTTGAGTGGAACATTGTCCTTCTCCTTCAGCCACAAGGGGTTCCTCAACGGGTAGGAAGTATCCCACACCCATTCTTCTTATGGCTTGGGGAGGAATTTCATCACCTACATCACAAAGACCACTTTGCTCCACTTGGGAGCCATTATTTTCATCAAACTCTACGTTACTCGTCTCCTCATTGAGTCCCGTGGACTTGTTGAGGACACGGTAAGCATGAGAGTTTGCAGCATAACCAACAAATATGCCCTCATGGGCTCTAGATTCAAATTTAGACAAACGAACACCTTTCTTGAGAATGAAACACTTACAACCGAACACCCGGAAGTATTTGAGGTTGGGCTTGTTCCCGGTAAGAATCTCATAAGGAGTCTTGTTCAAGCCTTTGCGGAGATAGAGCCGATTTGATACATGACACGCTGTGTTGATGGCTTCGGCCCAAAAGTTGTACGGAGATTTAAACTCTGCCATCATGGTTCTTGCCGCATCCATCAACGTCCGGTTCTTCCTCTCCGCAACACCGTTTTGTTGAGGGGTGTAAGGTGTGGAATATTGGTGCTTTATCCCCTCATCACTGAGAAACTCATTTAGGGTGTAGTTCTTGAACTCAGTGCCGTTGTCGCTTCTGATCATCAAAATCTTTGCTTCATGTTGACGTTGGACTTCATTTGCAAAGTCGATGACGGTCTGTTGGGTCTCACTCTTCCTCTTGAAGAAATATACCCATGTGTATCTTGAGTAATCATCCACAATCACCAAGCAATATTTTCTTCCTCCAAGGCTATCAAAAGATGGAGGCCCGAAGAGATCCATGTGAAGGAGCTCTAAGGTCCTCTTTGAGTAGATTGTTGTAGTTGGACGATGAGCCTTTTCATGTAGCTTTCCTTCGATACAAGCACTGCAAGCACGATCTCTGGCAAAACTCACATTTGTTAGTCCAAGAATGTGATCCCCTTTGAGGAGACTTTGCAAAGATCTCATATTGACATGGGCTAGTCGGCGATGCCAAAGCCATCCCACATCAACTTTAGCCATTAGACATGGCGCGGTCTTAGTGGGTCGCTCCGAGAAGTTAATCACATAGAGACCATTTTCGACATGTCCAACAAAGGCTACTTTAAGAGTCTTGCTCCACAAAAGGGTCACGGTATCAATGCCAAAGAAAGTACTAAAACCCATGAGTGCAAGTTGACGAACGGAAAGTAAATTGTATGCAAGGGTCTCAACAAGCATGACTCTCTCAATAGTTAAGGTCGGAGAGATAACCACCTTGCCAAGACCCAATACCTTTGAGATTGCATCATCTCCAAATGAGACTTGGGTGGCCACGGATGCATCGGGTCGAACGTCCACCACCAAGTCCTTGCTTCCGGTCATATGATTTGTTGCTCCGCTATCGAGCAACCATGAGACTCCCCCGGAAGCAAAGTCCTACAATAGATCAATGCTTGGATTTAGGTACCCATTCTTGAATGGGTCCTTTCATGTTAGTGACAAGGGTCTTAGGAACCCAAATAGACCACTCAATATACTCATATGAAGAACCAACAAATTTGGCATAAACATGCCCATCACTAGCACGGCACAAAACATAGGAGGGATTAAAATCGCCGGTCTTGTTGGAGGGAGTGATCTTGCCCTTCTTGGCACTATCACTCACAACCTTGTCTTTCTTCTTCTCATGAGTAATGTTCCCCGCTTTGACAAATGTTTCCTTGAGAGGAGGAGCCTGCGTGGTCTTCTTCTTCTTCTTCTTTTTGGAGTTGGGTGCAAACCCAACTCCTTCCTTGGCAGTCACTTCCTTTTGATTGCTCAAAAGGTCATTGAGATTCTTCTCACCTTGTATGCATGTCACAAGGCCTTTCTCAAGCTGCTCTTTTAGCTTAGCATTTTCCTCCATAAGATGTGCATGCTCACAACATGGGTTAGTAGCAGATGCATTATCAATTAAGACAAAGGGAGGACACGTGGCAATTTCCTTAGTGAGTTTTACTTGGATTTGATCATGCGACTCTTTAAGGGAAGCATGAACGCTCTTCAATGCCTTAAGAGCATTGTCAAGAGACACAAGCTCATCCTTGAGTCGAGCATGGTCAACCCCTAGTGCAACCTTTTCAGATTTAAGAACACGATTAAGAACAATAGCATGATCATAATCTTTACGTAATTTAGCAAAGTCTTCATTTTGTGACTCCTTAAAAGTCAAATGAAGACCTCGCTCTTCCTCTAGAGCAATAGAAAGATCTGCTATCTCGTCGGCATAATCACGACTATGGCCTCTCATCTCCTCAAGAGATTCTTCTTGAGAATCAATCGTGTCATTGGCCTCGCCAAGTTGTTCCAAGAGAGCAACGAAGTGCTTCTTGGACTCACCCTTGAGTTTATACAAGAACTTGTCAAACTCATTCTCACCCTCTATCGCCTCCTCAAGTTCATCCACACAATCTAACAAAGACGGAGTGGAAGAAATAGAAGTCTTAATGTTTGAGGTTTTGGCATTGGAGGTTACCTTGGTGATACCTTTTGCCATGAGGCACCTAGCGATGTGGTTCTCATTGGGGACGTCGAAGAGTGACACCTTTGTTGGGGTAGAGGATGCAATTGCCACAGATGCCATTGCCATTCCTTCACCACTTGTGTCTCCGTCATCACCATCATCATCCGATGCATACTCTTCTTGAGCCACCAACACTTTGTGTGAAGTCTTCTTGGTGAAGTTGGTCTTGTTGGGGAACGACTTGGCCTTATCTTTGCGGATGAGCTTGCCACCATTGTCTTCCCTCTTCTCGTATGGACAATCCACCACAAAGTGACTCACATTACCACAGTTGTAGCAGGTCCTCACACGTTGCTTGCCCTTTGACCTGTTTGAGTTGTTCTTGGAGAAGTTGGGACTTGTGTTTCTCTTGTTGCCCCAAAACTGCCTGGACACAAGAGCCATGTGCTCATGATAAGCATATTTGGTGTCCTCGGGGCAACCCTCTTCTTCTTCTTCTTCTTCTTCTTCTTCTTCTTCCTCTTGACAGACCTTGGCCTTCAAAGCAAGGTTGGGGGATGATTTCTTTGACCGTTGCACGCGAGCAAGAGCATTGTCAGCTGTTGTGTTCAAGATGTTCATTGCAATAAATTCATCCAACACATCACCAGAAGACAAGGTGTGAAAGTCCGGTCTTTGACGGATGACAGCGGACATGGCCTTGTTGTAGGGCATGATGGCCTTCAGAAACTTACGCTTGACCCACGTATCATCCACATCCTTGCTGCCATGATCTTTGAGGGCAACGGCGAGGGCAGTCACCCTTCTATAGAGCTCATGCGGTTCCTCATCCTCTACCATTACAAACTCATCTGACTGATCAAGGACAACTTCATAGTTTGACCATTGAATGCTTGAGCTTGCCTTGTACATGGATATAATGTGTTCCCAACACTCTTTAGCAACAGTGAAAGGACGCAGGTGAGGTAGGTCTTCAGAAGGAACAGCAGCTTGGAGTATGAACAAGGCGGATGAATTTAGCTGTTTATCCGCTTCTTCCCTTGGAGTGAGGTTGCATGGATCACGAGGGTAGTATCCTTCTTCAATGACTCGCATGAGTTGAATTGAGCTGTGATCCAAATGAGACTTGATACAGAAAAGCCAATTAGCAAAATCATTTTTAACAAGCTTAGGAGGAGGACCGTGGTTAACTATATGAGGTGGGTGCACCGGTCCTCCATAGACCAAGGGAGGGGGAACTGAGGCAAAAGTCCCCGACCCATTAATTCCTTGAGAACGATTATCTTTATCAGCACTAGCCCCCTCCTTACCGGAGTTGACATCCGATGCCGAGTTAGTGGGATTAACCACTTGAACCGCATTGGTGGAAAGTTTAAGAGTGTCAAGGAATTCTTTAAACATGGATTTGACCTCGGTCGTCATGGAGGATTTAAGCGAGGACATGGCCTCATTTAAATCCTCGCGAGAGACCGTGTTCACTCCCACGGCCTCGGGAAGTTCTCCCAACCGCTCCTCTTCGCCCTCCATACTTTTCGGGTGGTGAAACCCTTAATAAAGAGACGAGGCTCTGATACCAATTGAAAGGATCGATATGGTTGACTAGAGGGGGGGTGAATAGGCAACTAACAATTTTTAACTTTTCTTTAACAATTTAGGCTTAGCAACAAATAGGTTGACTAGATATGCAACTAGGTGAGCAACCTATATGATGCTAATCACAACAAGCACACAAGCAAGCACGGGATACAACACAATAATAGCTTGCAAGAAGTAAAGGTAAGAGATAACCAAAAGTGGAGCCGGTGGAGACGAGGATGTGTTACCGGAGTTCCTTCCCTTGAGAGGAAGTACGTCTCCGTTAGAGCGGTGTGGAGGCACAATGCTCCCCAAGAAGCCACTAGGGCCACTGTATTCTCCTCACGCCCTCACACAATGCGAGGTGCCGTGATTCCACTATTGGTGCCCTTGAAGGCGGCGACCGAACCTTTACAAACAAGGTTGGGGCTATCTCCACAACTTAATTGGAGGCTCCCAACGACACCACGAAGCTTCACCACAATGGAATGTGGCTCCGAGGTGACCTCAACCGTCTAGGGTGCTCAAACACCCAAGAGTAACAAGATCCGCAAGGGATTAGTGGGGGGAATCAAATTTCTCTTGGTGGAAGTGTAGATCGGGGCCTTCTCAACCAATCCCGAGAAAATCAACAAGTTTGATTGGCTAGGGAGAGAGATCGGGCGAAAATGGAGCTTTGAGCAACAATGGAGCTTGGGGAGGGAAGAGGTGGTCTTCTTGGGGAAGAAGACCCCCTTTATATAGTGGGGGGAAGGATCCAACTGTTATCCCCACTCTCAGCCCGCGCATTGCGGTACTACCGCATAAGAGCCACGGTACTACCACAAGAGGTTGCGGTACTACCGCTGCAGGATGCGGTACTACCGCTCACACGGTAGTGACCAGACGCAGGCCAATTGCACAAGGCAACGAGCGGTAGAACCGCCGGAGCGGTACTACCATGCGCCCATACGGTACTACCGCATGGTCGGTAACAACTGGCACAGGAGATGCACGGTAGTAAAAAATTACTTCCGTGCCTACCTCCGCTGCGGGCGGAGCTGCGCAAAAGTCCGGCACGGTAGTACCGGACATATATCACTGTACTACCGCTCGAGGGCGGATGTAAAAAATTACATCCGCGCCTACTACCGCAGGCGCACGCACCAAGGCTGGGGACAGCGGTACTACCGCTCCTTGGAGCGGTACTACCGCGGGCACCTGCGGTACTACCACTCCCTTGAGCGGAACTACCGCTAGCCACTGAAAACTAGCACCTTGCTGCCTTCACTTTGCACAGACAAGGAAAACGGACTGGAGCTTCATTGAAGCGAAGGAAAGGTGGTGCAATAGAACAGATGTGTACGTGTTGATTCCACCCTAACCTTTCCGGAGCGGACCCCCTCTTAATAGTACGGCTTTCCTACGACTCAAAACCACCGAAAAGAAACGAAGAAAGCAACCGTCTTCGATAGACTCCGAGGGGCACCGAATCGTCTTGTGCCACATCATGAGATATCTGAAATGCTCAATGCACACGATTAGTCCGCAAATGAATTGTCATCAATCACCAAAACCACTTAGGGAGAAATATGCCCTTACACAATGGTGGATGGAAAAACTATTAAACAAAGCTAGAAAGGAGGTCTTAGTGAAGGCTATCGCCCAAGCAATTCCTACCTATGCAATGTCTTGCTTTTACTTGACTAAGTGTCTTTGTAATGAGATTAGCACCATGATCAACAAGTTCTGGTGGAGCCACACGGACAGGCGAACAAAATGCATTAGCTCAGTTGGGAAACTCTCTCCAAACCCAAGGCTTTGGGAGGGCTTGGGTTCAGAAATATCCATGATTTCAATGTGGCTATGCTATCTCGTCAAGTTTGGCGCTTGATCCAGAACCTAGAGAGCCTCTGTGCAAAGATTTTGCAAGCAAAATACTTCCCGGGCGGTAATCTGCTCCACAACCGAGACCGGGCATCTCTTATTCATGGTGAAGCATTTTGCATTGCCTAGAGCTTGTGAAGGAGGGGTATTTATGGCGAATTGGTGATGGACAAAAGGTTCAGATTTGGTCTGACCCTTGGATTCCGAGACCCTGGTCTAGAACTGTCATTAAGCCGAGGCGGTAGCTTACTAACCAAGGTCTGTGAGCTTATGAACCCAATCACATGAAAGTGGGATGAACAACTTGTTGATGACCCACAAGTATAGGGGATCTATCGTAGTACTTTCGATAAGTAAGAGTGTCGAACCCAACGAGGAGCAGAAGGAAATGACAAGCGGTTTTCAGTAAGGTATTCTCTGCAAGCACTGAAATTATCGGTAACAGATAGTTTTGTGATAAGATAATTCGTAACGGGTAACAAGTAACAAGTGTAGCAAAGGTGAAGCAAGGTGGCCCAATCCTTTTTGTAGCAAGGACAAGCCTGGACAAACTCTTATATAAAGCAAAGCGCTCCCGAGGACACATGGGAATTTCTGTCAAGCTAGTTTTCATCATGCTCATATGATTCGCGTTCGTTACTTTGATAATTTGATATGTGGGTGGACCGGTGCTTGGGTGCTGCCCTTACTTGGACAAGCCTCCCACTTATGATTAACCTCTCTCGCAAGCATCCGCAACTATGAAAGAAGAATTAAGATAAATCTAACCATAGCATGAAACATATGGATCCAAATCAGCCCCTTACGAAGCAACGCATAAACTAGGGTTTAAGCTTCTGTCACTCTAGCAACCCATCATCTACTTATTACTTCCCAATGCCTTCCCCTAGGCCCAAATAATGGTGAAGTGTCATGTAGTCGACGTTCACATAACACCACTAGAGGAGAGACAACATACATCTCATCAAAATATCGAACGAATACCAAATTCACATGATTACTTATAACAAGACTTATCCCATGTCCTCAGGAACAAACGTAACTACTAACAAAGCATATTCATGTTCATAATCAGAGGAGTATTAATTATCATTAAGGATCTGAACATATGATCTTCCACCAAGTAAACCAACTAGCATCAACTACAAGGAGTAATCAACACTACTAGCAACCCACAGGTGCAAATCTGAGGTTTTGAGACAAAGATCGGATACAAGAGATGAACTAGGGTTTGGAGAGGAGATGGTGCTGGTGAAGATGTTGATGGAGATGGACCCCCTCTCGATGAGAGGATCGTTGGTGATGACGATGGCTTCGATTTTCCCCTCCGGGAGGGAAGTTTCCCCGGCAGAACAGCTCCGCCGGAGCCCTAGATTGGTTCTGCCCAGGTTCCGCCTCGAGACGGCGGTGCTTCGTCCCGAAAGCTCTCTTATGATTTTTTTTGCAGGTCAAAACCCTCCATATAGCAGAAGATGGGCACCGGAGGCCTGCCAGGGGGCCCACAAGCCACAGGGGCGCGCCCAGGGGGTAGGGCGCGCCCCCTGGCTTGTGACCTCCTGGTGGGTCCCCTCTGGTATTTCTTTTGCCCAATATTTTTTATATATTCCAAAATAATTCTCCGTAACTTTTCAGGACTTTTGGAGTTGTGCAGAATAGGTCTCTCATATTTGCTCCTTTTCCAGTCCAGAATTCCAGCTGCCGGCATTCTCCCTCTTCATGTAAACCTTGTAAAATAAGAGAGAAAAGGCATAAGTATTACCATAATGTGTGATAACAGCCCATAATGCAATAAATATCAATATAAAAGCATGATGCAAAATGGACGTATCAACTCCCCCAAGCTTAGACCTCGCTTGTCCCCAAGCGAAAGCCGAGATCGATAAATATGTCCACATGTTTAGAGATAGAGGTGTCGATAAAATAAAATACGGACATGGGAGCATCATGATCATCTTTAGAACAGCAATACTTATTGATATATAATTTCTTATACTAGAGTAACAATTCATTCACAAGGTGAAATATGAATCAAGAACTCTGTTGAGAACCAACAAACTATGATCTTAGTCATTGAAGCAATTGCAATTTATCATAACATCGGAAAGAGTCAATATAAGAGCTTGTAAAGCATATCCACATACTCAATCATCTTTTAGTCTTTCATAATTGTTAACACTCACGCGCTACTTATGAGGTCAAAGCTTCAATTGGACACAGAGAAAGATAGGGGCTTGTAGTTTTGCCTCCCAACTATTTACCTCAAGGATAATGTCAACAGAAAAAACTCATGATCACCCACATCCGAGTGGATATATGTATCTAGATCATTCCCCAACACATGACACTTGCCAAGAGAGAAAGGCAAAATAAAGGAAGTGGTGAAGATCACCACGACTCTTGCATAAAGGTAAGTACTAGAAAGTAAAAGTAGCAGATAGGCCCTTCACAGAGGGAAGCAGAGGTTGTCATGCGCTTTTATAGTTGGATGCGCAATCTCTTAATGCAAAAGAACGTCACTTTATATTGCCTCTTGTGATAAAGAACTTTATTATGCAGTCTGTCGCTTTTATTTCTTCCATATCACAAGTTTGTATAAAGTTTATTTTCCTCACACTAATAGATCATACATATTTAGAGAGCATTTTTTATTGCTTGCACCGATGACAACTTACTTGAAGGATCTTACTCAATCCATAGGCAGGTATAGTGGACTCTCATGGCAAAACTGGGTTAAGGATGTTTGGATGCACAAGTAGTATCTCTACTTGGTGCGGAAGTTTTGGCTGATATGGGGTGGAAGCAAGCGTCACATGTTAAAGGATATATAACCATATAACTTCTATTCGGAAATAAGCAAACATAACCCATTATGTTGTCTTCCTTGTCCAACATCAACTTTTTAGCATATAATATTTTAATGAGTGCTCACAATCATAAAAGATGTCCAAGAGAATATATTTATATGTGAACCTCTCTTTCTTTATTACTTCCTTTTTAATTGCAACAATGACCAATCGCTATGTTTGTCAACTCACAACAAATTTCAATCAACATACTTCTTATATGTGAAGTCATCACTCCCCATAAGATCATCATATATACTCTTTGCTTTTATTCTATACTTCTTTTATTTCTTTTTCTCAAGATCATAGCAAGCAAGCAAAGCCCTCAACTCAAAACTACTTTTTATTATATAACTCTCGGACTCGCTTACATAGGGGGAACATAAAGCAAAACTCAAAACTAGATCATACTAAAAACTTTATTCTACTAGATCAACATATAACCAAAAAGGATCGAACTAAGAAAAATGATAAAAGTAAAAGATGTGATGGTGATACGATACCGGGGCACCTCCCCCAAGCTTGGCACAAGCCCAGGGGAGTGCCCATACCCATGTGTTTAGTTGTCTTCCTTCGGAGGTGGTGATGTTGGAGTTGTTGATGAGGTTGGAAGCTTGTCCTCTGTCTTCCAAGGCATAGGCTCACCATCGTAAAAAGATGAACGGGTCTCCGGGATCCTCAAATCTGCAGCCAAACTCATTCTCTTGAATCTATATTCATACTCACAGTTTTGGTTTTGCAGGTCATAGATCTGGGCTTGGAGATGCTCGATTTTCTCGTAAAGCTTAAAGATGTGCTCCCTGATGTCCTTGGCTTCCAGTTGTGCTTATGGGTAAACTCCGCGATCATCATGTAATTGGCATTGATTTCGCGTTCCACCATCCCTTGGCACTTGAAGACTTGTTGTTCCATTGCTTCGAGCCTTGTTTCCACACTTCCGGTCTTCTTTGGCCCCTCAACATCACGGATGTGCAGCACCCCCTCACGCATCTCAATGGTTTGGGGGTGTCGCATCAGCTCCGCAAGGTAGGGGTTGATGACCTTCTCGAAGAACTTGTCCTTCGAACCACTTCGGGACGTCATGGCAATCTAAATCTGTCCAGAAAAACAACAAAAACAAGAACAGAGGATTTTTCCGTGGTACGGTGGTCAAAACCTTCAGGAGATTATATAATGAATTTTTACCGACCTAAAGGAGTATACCACAAGAAAACGGAGTCCGCAGGGTACACGGGGTGGCCACAAGCCACAGGGGCGCGCCCAGGGGGGTAGGGCGCGCCCCCCTGGCTTGTCGCCTCCTCGTGCACTTTTCGGACTACTTTAACTTTTCCTAATTTATTAAATATTCCAAAATAGAGAAAAATTGCTATTGAAAAAGTTTTGGAGTTGGTTTGCTTACCGTATCACATACCTATTCCTTTTCGGAGTCTGAAACGTTCTGGTAGGTCTCCCTAATGTACTCCTCCAGAGTTATGGTATTGATAATATTGGTTTCAACATTTATGGGAGTACCTGAGATATAATGTTTGATTATTTGCGTGTTTACCACCTTCGGATTTGTGCCTTCGGCGTTGTTGATCTTGATGGCACCGGAACGGTACACTTCCTCGATAATGTAAGGCCCTTCCCATTTAGAGAGAAGTTTTCCTGCAAAAAATCTTAAACGAGAATTGTATAGCAAGACATGGTCACCTACATTGAATTCACGCTTTTGTATCCTTTTATCATGCCATCTCTTAACCTTTTCTTTAAACAACTTGGCATTCTCATTGGTCTGGGTTCTCCATTCATCAAGTGAGCTAATGTCAAATAACCTCTTCTCACCAGCAAGTTTGAAATCATAGTTGAGCTCTTTGATTGCCCAATAAGCTTTATGTTCCAGTTCTAGAGGTAAGTGACATGCTTTACCATAAACCAATTTATACGGAGACATACCCATAGGGTTTTTGTAAGCAGTTCTATAAGCCCATAATGCATCATCAAGTTTCTTAGACCAATTCTTTCTAGATCTATTAACAGTCTTTTGCAAGATCAATTTAATTTCTCTATTGCTTAATTCTACTTGACCACTAGACTGAGGATGATAAGGAGATGAAATTCTATGATTAACATCATACTTAGCAAGCAATTTACGGAAAGCACCATGAATAAAGTGTGAACCACCATCAGTCATTAAATATCTAGGGACTCCAAATCTAGGGAAAATAACTTCTTTAAGCATTTTAATAGAAGTGTTATGATCAGCACTACTAGTTGTAATAGCTTCTACCCACTTAGTAACATAATCAACAACAACTAGAATATGAGTATACCCGTTAGACTTTGGAAAAGGTCTCATATAATCAAAACCCCAAACATCAAATGGTTCAATAACAAGAGAGTAATTCATGGGCATTTCCTGACGTCTACTAATATTACCAATTCTTTGACATTCATCACAAGACAAGACAAACTTACGAGCATTCTTGAAGAGAGTAGGCCAATAAAAACCAGATTGTAATACCTTGTGTGCAGTTCTATCTCCAGCGTGGTGTCCAACGTAGGCCTCGGAGTGACACTTGTGTAGGATCTGTTCCTGTTCATGCTCAGGTACACAACATCTAATAACACCATCTACTCCTTCCTTATAGAGGTGTGGATCATCCCAAAAGTAATGTCTTAAATCATAGAAGAACTTTTTCTTTTGTTGGTATGTGAAACTAGGTGGTATAAATTTAGCAACAATGTAATTAGCATAATCAGCATACCATGGAGCATTACGTGAAGCATTTATGACAGCTAATTGTTCATCAGGAAAGCTATCATCAATAGGTATTGGGTCATCAAGAACAGTTTCTAACCTAGACAAGTTGTCTGCTACGGGGTTCTCAGCACCCTTTCTATCAATAATATGCAAATCAAATTCTTGTAGCAGAAGAACCCATCTAATAAGTCTAAGTTTAGCATCTTTCTTTTCCATAAGATATTTAATAGCAGCATGATCAGTGTGAACAGTTACTTTGGAATCAACAATATAAGGTATGAACTTATCACAAGCAAACACAACTGCTAAAAATTCCTTTTCAGTGGTAGCATAGTTTCTTTGAGCACTGTCTAGAGTTTTACTAGCATAATAGATAACATTTAATTTCTTATCAACTCTTTGTCCTAGAACAGCACCAATGGCATAATCACTAGCATCACACATAATTTCAAAGGGTAGGTTCCAATCAGGTGGTTGAACAACAGGTGCAGTGATCAAGGCTCTCTTAAGAATTTCAAATGCTTCTACAGAATCATCATCAAAAACGAATGGAACATCTTTTTGCAAAAGAATAGTGAGAGGCCTAGAAATCTTAGAGAAGTCTTTAATAAACCTCCTATAGAAACTAGCATGACCAAGGAAACTTTTTATACCTTTGATATCCGTAGGACACGGCATTTTTTCAATAGCATCAACTTTAGCTTTATCAACTTCAATACCTCTTTCGGAGATTTTGTGTCCCAAGACAATGCCCTCATTAACCATAAAGTGGCACTTCTCCCAATTCAAGACAAGATTAGTTTCTTCACATCTCTGCAAAACTCGATCAAGGTTGCTCAAGCAATCATCAAAAGAAGTTCCGTAAACAGAGAAATCATCCATGAAAACCTCAACAATCTTTTCACAAAAGTCAGAGAATATAGCCATCATACATCTTTGAAAGGTAGCAGGTGCATTGCATAAACCAAAAGGCATACGTCTATAAGCAAAGGTACCGAAAGGACAAGTAAAAGTGGTCTTCTCTTGATCCTCTTTTGACACAGGTATTTGAGAGAAACCAGAATAACCATCTAGAAAGCAGAAGTGTGTGTGTTTGGATAGTCTTTCTAGCATTTGATCAATAAAAGGTAGAGGGTAATGATCTTTTCTAGTAGCTTTATTTAATTTCCTAAAATCAATTACCATTCTATATCCTGTAACAATTCTTTGCGGGATCAATTCATTTTTATCATTAGGAACGACAGTAATACCTCCCTTCTTAGGGACACAATGAACGGGACTAACCCATCTACTATCAGCAATAGGATAAATTATACCTGCCTCCAGAAGCTTTAATATTTCATTTCTTACCACTTCTTTCATTTTAGGATTTAACCGTCATTGGTGATCAACAACTGGTTTAGCATCAGGCTCCATATTAATTTTATGCTGACATAGAGTGGGGCTAATGCCCTTAAGATCATCAAGAGTATATCCAATAGCAGCACGGTGCTTCCTCAGAGTTTTCAATAATCTCTTTTCTTCATGCTCTGAAAGGTTAGCATTAATAATAACAGGATATATCTTCTTTTCATCAAGATAAGCGTATTTCAAAGTATCCGGTAATTGTTTAAGCTCAAACACGGGATCACCCTTGGGTGGAGGAGGATCCCCAAGTATTTCAACAGGCAAGTTGTGTTTCAAAATAGGATGTTGATCAAAGAAAATCTTATCTATTTCATTCCTTTCATTCATATGCATGTCGTTTTCATGGTCTAGCAGATATTGTTCTAAGGGATCAGTAGGAGGCACGGCAATAGAGGCAAGACCAATAATTTCATCCTTACTAGGCAATTCTTTATCATGGGGTTGTCTACAAAATTTAGAGAAGTTAAACTCATGGGACACATCCCCAAAACTTACAGTAACAGTTTCTTTCTCACAATCTATCTTAGCATTAACAGTATTCAAGAAAGGTCTACCAAATATAATGGGACACAAATCATCTTGTGGGGAACCAAGAACAAAAAAATCAGTAGGATATTTTATTTTCCCACACAAGACTTCAACATCTCTAACAATCCTAACTGGTGCTATAGTATCTCTATTAGCAAGCTTAATGGTAACATCAATTTCTTCTAATTCAGCTGGTGCAATATCATTCATAATTTCTTGATATAAGGTAAAGGGAATTGCACTCACACTAGCACCCACATCACATAAGCCATGATAACAATGATCTCCTATTTTAACAGAAACAACAGGCATGCCAACAATAGGTCTATGTTTATCTTTAGTATCAGGTCTAGCAATTCTAGCAGCTTCATCACAGAAATGAATAACATGCCCATCAATATTATCAACCAAGAAATCTTTAACCATAGCAATACTAGGTTCAACTTTGATTTGTTCAGGGGGTGTAGGTGTTCTAGTATAACTCTTACGAACCACAGTTGAAGCTTTAGCATGTTCCTTTATTCTAACAGGAAAAGGTGGTTTCTCAACATAAGCAGCAGGAATAACAGGATCAACATTATAAATAATAGTTTCTTCTTCAACTTTAATAGGTTCAACTACTTTCACTTCAATGGGAGGATGATATTTAAACCACTTCTCCTTAGGGAGGTCAACATGAGCAGCAAAAGATTCACAGAAAGAAGCTACTATCTCAGAGTCAAGTCCATATTTAGTGCTAAATTCACGAAAAGCATCGGTGTCTATAAAGGATTTAACACAATCAAACTTAAGGTTTATACCTGACTCCTTACCTTCGTCGAGTTCCCAATCTTCAGAGTTGCGTTTAATTCTTTCCAATAAGTCCCATTTGAATTCAATATCTTTCTTCATAAAGGAACCAGTACAAGAAGTATCGAGCATGGATTGATCATTACGAGAAAGCCGAGCATAAAAATTCTGAATAATAATTTCTCTTGGGAGCTCATGATTGGGGCATGAATATAACATTGACTTAAGCCTCCCCCAAGCTTGAGCGATACTTTCTCCTTCATGAGGCCAAAAATTATGAATATAATTCCGATCATGATGAACCAGATGCATAGGATAAAACTTCTGATGAAATTCCAATTTCAATCGATTGTAGTTCCATGATCCAATATCATCACATAGCCTATACCATGTCAACGCCTTCTCCTTCAAAGATAAAGGAAAGACCTTCTTCTTGACATCATCCTCGGGCAAACCTGCAAGCTTAAATAATCCACAAACTTCATCCACGTAGATTAGATGCAAATCAGGATGTAGTGTTCCATCTCCTGCATAAGGATTATCTTGCAGTTTCTCTATCATACCCGAAGGAATTTCATAATAAATATTTTCAGTAGGTTCAGTAGGTTGAGGAGCAACTCTTTGTGCTTTCGGTTGAGGTGAAGATACCCCGAACAAGCCCCTCAAAGGATTATTTTCCATAGTAACAAGTGACAGTAAATTTCAGCACACTAAATAAATTTTTCCTTACCAAATTCCACTCACCAAAGGGGCTTCACTCCCCGGCAACGGCGCCAGAAAAGAGTCTTGATGACCCACAAGTATAGGGGATCTATCATAGTCCTTTCGATAAGTAAGAGTGTCGAACCCAATGAGGAGCAGAAAGAAATGACAAGCGGTTTTCAGTAAGGTGTTCTCTGCAAGCACTGAAATTATCGATAACAGATAGTTTTGTGACAAGATAATTCGTAACGGGTAACAAGTAACAAGTTTAGAAAAGGTGCAGCAAGGTGGCCCAATCCTTTTTGTAGCAAAGGACAAGCCTGGACAAACTCTTATATAAAGCAAAGCGCTCCCAAGGACACATGGGAATTTCTGTCAAGCTAGTTTTCATCATGCTCATATGATTCGCGTTCGTTACTTTGATAATTTGATATGTGGGTGGACCGGTGCTTGGGTGCTGCCCTTACTTGGACAAGCCTCCCACTTATGATTAACCTCTCTCGCAAGCATCCGCAACTACGAAAGAAGAATTAAGATAAATCTAACCATAGCATGAAACATATGGATCCAAATCAGCCCCTTACGAAGCAACGCATAAACTAGGGTTTAAGCTTCTGTCACTCTAGCAACCCATCATCTACTTATTACTTACCAATGCCTTCCCCTAGGCCCAAATAATGGTGAAGTGTCATGTAGTCGACGTTCACATAACACCACTAGAGGAGAGACAACATACATCCCATCAAAATATCGAACGAATACCAAATTCACATGATTACTTATAACAAGACTTATCCCATGTCCTCAAGAACAAACGTAACTACTCACAAAGCATATTCATGTTCATAATCAGACGAGTATTAATTATCATTAAGGATCTGAACATATGATCTTCCACCAAGTAAACCAACTAGCATCAACTACAAGGAGTAATCAACACTACTAGCAACCCACAGGTACCAATCTGAGGTTTTGAGACAAAGATCGGATACAAGAGATGAACTAGGGTTTGGATAGGAGATGGTGCTGGTGAAGATGTTGATGGAGATTGACCCCCTCTTGATGAGAGGATCGTTGGTGATGACGATGGCTTCGATTTCCCCCTCCGGGAGGGAAGTTTCCCCGGCAGAACAGCTCCGCCGGAGCCCTAGATTGGTTCTGCCCAGGTTCCGCCTCGAGACGGTGGCGCTTCGTCCCGAAAGCTCTCTTATGATTTTTTCCAGGTCAAAACCCTCCATATAGCAGAAGATGGGCACCGAAGGCCTGTCAGGGGGGCCACAAGCCACAGGGGCGCGCCCAGGGGGGTAGGGCACGCCCCTGGCTTGTGACCTCCTGGTGGGTCCCCTCTGGTATTTATTTCGCCCAATATTTTTTATATATTCCAAAATAATTCTCCGTAACTTTTCAGGACTTTTGGAGTTGTGCAGAATAGGTCTCTCATATTTGCTCCTTTTCCAGTCCAGAATTCCAGCTACCGGCATTCTCCCTCTTCATGTAAACCTTGTGAAATAAGAGAGAAAAGGCATAAGTATTGTACCATAATGTGTGATAACAGCCCATAATGCAATAAATATCAATATAAAAGCATGATGCAAAATGGACGTATCACTCGTCAACGATACATTCTGGCCTACTGATGCACGTCTAATCCTACAAATACTTCTCAGAGAAGGCATCGAAGACTTCATTGCCTGTCACTTTGATGACAAGGGTGAGCACTCAGTTCGGAATGCCTACAAATTACAGGTTGAACTGGAGAAACAGAGGAAAGGAGGGGCTCCATTCTAGCAGCAGCGTTGTAGGTGTTTTGGATAGAACTGAATGTACAAAGTGGAAACGCGTCTGGTCCCTTCTGAGGGAGTCCTGGACTAAGGGGTCCTCGGGCCGCTGGCCTGTCTCTCAATAGGCCGGCTTGGTGGGCCGCACTCTGACTGTCGCATGAGGGGCCGGATACATCGAGACCCTGTGTTCTAGAAGGAAGTCCCGAAGGCGCGTCGTGCACTCCAAGTCAAGATGAGGAAATCGACATCTCCATCCTCGGCAGGAGACCTATCATGTGTAAACCCTAGGTACCCCCCGGTGTCTATATAAACCGAGAAGGGTTTTAGAATGTAAGACAGAGAAACTCATCTAGGGTTTTAGCTAGTCGATCTCGAGGTAGATCAACTCTGTAACCTTCATACCATCAATATAATCAAGCAGGACGTAGGGTTTTACCTCCATAGGAGGGCCCGAACCTGGGTAAACATCGTCTCCTTCGTCCCCTTGTTACCATCGATCCTAGACTCACAGCTCGGGACCCCCTACCCGAGATCCGCCGGTTTTGCCACCGACATTGGTGCTTTCATTGAGAGTTCCACTGTGATCTCCAAAGGAATCGATGACTCGCGTTGTCATTAACGAAGAAGTCCGGAACATGGACTCCTTCGTCCCTGGACAGATCTTCGCTTTCGGCAGCATTGTGCTGCACGCTGACCCGACCGGCCGTCTTGGCTGGGTCGGGAGTTTCGCCCCTTATCAAGAGGTCAGATTCGGGAACCTAGTGTTCTCCGTAGACTCTCGGGGCGATCTTTCGCTCACCGGGCTCGCAGTCTCATCTGACACACCCGAGGACTCCGAGGCCTTAACCTCGGATGTCGCTTTCGACCCCGCTCACGGGACTAACCCCGGCGATGATCTGGCTTTTAGTCCGGATCCGGCCATAGCGCCAGATGGCCGGGTACCAGCTCCTGCCGAACATACTTCTTGTGCGGACGCATCGGAGGTTAACTCCGAAAGCGCTGAGCAAATTGACCCGATCGAGCTCTCGGCACTCAACGAAGCTCTAGATCGGATCTTATCGATGAAAGTTACTGACGACCCAACCCCGATCCACGTTCAGATCGGTCTTAAGGCGGGTCAAGAGGAATTTTTCATCCCACCCACCACCCACTTCGTAGCCACTGACGAAGACTTAACCGATATGTTGGAGTACGCCTCCGAGGAGGCAGATGACATGGATGAAGAGAATCGCGCTCCCACCCCCGTCAACACCGGGCGATGGACTGCCACCTCCACCAACGACGTCTACATGGTGGATACTCCAGCCGATAATGGCGAGCGCACACCCGCAAACAATGGTGATGAATCGAGTGAAGCGCCGTCAAGGCGCCGGAAACCGCGCAAACGATCAAAGACAAAAAAGGGAAGGGAAGCTATTGCTGGCATCGGGGAAAGCGATACCCCGGAAGACCTCGGCGATCCCGATATTCCCGAGCGGACGCTAGAGGGCCAGGAAAGGCCGGAAGACCAGCGCGACCCCGAAGATCCAAATGATTCCGAGGATGACAACTACCTCCCCCCTGTAGAGGAGGAGGATAGCCCGGAAGCCGAAGACTTCATCGTCCCCGAAAACCTTGAGGATCAGGAACGGTTTAGGCAACAGCTTATAGCCACTGCCCGAAGCCTAAAGGCAAAAGAACGGCAGCTTAAGGCCGAACAAGATACCCTCAATGAGAGATGGACGAGGGTCCTATCAGCCGAGGAAGGATACGGTACCGGTCTATTGGACCAACCCAAGAGCTATCCACGCCGACGGCTGCTGCCACAATTTGATGACGAGCTCCCTAATACGCCGTCCACCAAGCACACTCCATACGACCAGCCGGACCGCCCTCCCCGAGGACGAGATAGGACGGCTGGCGACACCGGTTATAGGCCGGCGATACCCCGCAGAAGGGGAAAGGAGCCAATGGAGCCTGAGGATAGGTATGACCTGCGACATGACCTGGATTATAGAACAGGCCGCACGAGATCCATCTACGGATCTAGAGGGTACTCCCCCGATAGACGGGACGGGTACCAGCCTTGGCTCGACTGAAACAATAGAGGTCGGGAACAAAACCGGGCCAGAACAGACGCCGACTACCGGCGTGACATAGCCCGGGTCAGAGGCGCTGCCCACCCACTGTGCTTCACCGACGAGGTGATGCAGCATCAGTTCCCGAAAGGGTTTAAACCCGTGAACATAGAGCAATACAACGGAACAACTAACCCAGCAGTGTGGATCGAGGATTTCCTCCTCCACATTCACATGGCACGAGGAGATGATCTCCACGCCATCAAATATCTACCCCTTAAACTTAAGGGGCCAGCTCGGCACTGGTTAAACAGTCTCCCCGAAAATTCTATCGGGAGTTGGGAGGATCTCGAGGATGCATTCCGATCTAACTTCCATGGCACCTATGTACGGCCTCCGGACTCCTCCGACCTAACCAACGTCATCCAAAAGGCAGGAGAGTCCGCTCGACAATTCTGGAATCGGTTCTTGACCAAGAAAAAACCAGATCATCGATTGCCCAGATGCCGAGGCTATAGCCTCTTTCAGGCACAATATTCGGGACGAATGGCTGGCTCGCCAGCTCGGTCAGGATAAACCTAGGACCATGTCTGCCCTTACACCACTCATGACCAGCTTTTGCGCGGGCGAGGATAACTGGCTAGCGAGACGAAGCCACAACCCCGAAGACCCCGGCACCTCCGAAGCTCGGGATGGAAACGGGAAACCACGACGCAACAAAAATAAATGCCGGCACAGCACTAGTGACGCCGACGACACGGCCGTTAACGCCGGCATCCGCAACCCTCGACCCGGGCAGCGGAAGAAGCCTCCTAAAGGCAACCGCGACGGACCCACCCCGCTGGACAAAATCATGGAGAGGCCTTGCCAGATCCATGGCACTCAAGACAAGCCCACCAACCACACCAACCGTAACTGTTGGGTGTTCAAACAGGCCGGCAAACTCGCAGCCGAAGAGCAAGGCAAGGGCCCACGCAGCGAGGATGACGAGGAGCCCCGCGGTCCGAACAATGGAGGTCAGAAGCAGTTCCCTCTAGAGGTAAAAACTGTGAACATGATATACGCCACTCATATACCTAAAAAGGAGAGGAAGCGCGCCCTTCGAGAGGTCTACGCCGTAGAGCCTGTAGCCCCAAAGTTTAACCCATGGTCGGCCTACCCGATCACCTTTGATCGACGAGATCACCCGACCAGTATCCATCATGGGGGTTCGGCAGCCCTCGTCTTAGACCCCATTATCGATGGGTATCACCTCACTAAAGTCCTAATGGATGGAGGAAGTAGCCTCAATCTAATTTACTCAGATACGGTGAAAAAGATGGGTATAGATCCATCAAGGATCAAGCCTAGCAACACTACCTTTAAAGGAGTGATCCCAGGCGTTGAAGCCCGGTGCACGGGCTCTGTTAGCCTGGAAGTAGTGTTCGGTTCGCCCGATAACTTCCATAGCGAGGACTTGATATTCGACATCGTACCTTTCCGCAACGGTTATCACGCCCTGCTAGGCCGTACAGCGTTCGCTCGCTTTTACGCCGTCCCACACTACGCATACCTCAAGCTCAAGATGCCCGGGCCCAAAGGGGTCATCACTGTCAACGGCAACATAGAGCGTTCCCTCCGAACTGAGGAACATGCATTGGCCCTGGCGGCCGAATTCCATTACGAGGACGGTTGGCAAACACCGAAATCTGCCATAAAGGCATGTAAGGTTGACAAACGAGCTCGGTTTCAATCCGAACTCCCAGAATCTTCTTCTCCCCAGAAATAGGGACACGCTTGATGTCTACTACGCAACCTTCTTCTTGTAGACTCGTGTTGGGCCTCCAAGCGCAGAGTTTTGTAGGACAGTAGCAAATTTCCCTCAAGTGGATGACCTAAGGTTTATCAATCCGTGGGAGGCGTAGGATGAAGATGGTCTCTCTCAAACAACCCTGCAACCAAATAACAAAGAGTCTCTTTTGTCCCCAACACACCCAATACAATGGCAAATTGTATAGGTGCACTAGTTCGGCGAAGAGATGGTGATACAAGTGCAATATGGATGGTAGATAAAGGTTTTTGTAATCTGAAAATATAAAAAACAGCAAGGTAGCAAGTAACAAAAGTGAGCACAAACGGTATTGCAATGCTTGGAAACAAGGCCTAGGGTTCATACTTTCACTAGTGCAAGTTCTCTCAACAATACTAACATAGTTGAATCATATGTAAATCCCTCACGTGCAACAAAGAGTTCACTCCAAAGTCACAAATAGCGGAGAACAAACGAAGAAATTATTGTAGGGTACGAAACCACCTCAAAGTTATCTTTTCCGATCAATCTTATGAGCTATCCCTATAAGTGTCAAGAACAGCCCTAGAGTTCGTACTAAAATAACACCTTAAGATACACATCAACCAAAACCCTAATGTCACCTAGATACTCCAATGTCACCACGAGTACCCATGGGCTTGATTATACGATATGCATCACACAATTTCAGATTCATCATGTTCAATCCAACACAAAGAACTTCAAAGAGTGCCCCAAAGTTTCTACCAGAGAGTCAAGATGAAAACGTGTGCCAACCCCTATGCATAGATTCCCAAGGTCACGGAACCCGCAAGTTGATCACCAAAACATACATCAAGTGGATCAATAGAACATCCCATTGTCACCACGGATATCCCATCGCAAGACCTACATCAAGTGTTCTCAAATCCTTAAAGACTCAATCCGATAAGAAAACTTCAAAGGGAAAACTCAATTCATCACAAGAAGATAGAGAGGGGAAAACTCCATATGATTCATCTATATTAATAAAGCTCGCGGTACATCAAGATCGTGTCATCTCAAGAACACGAGAGAGAGAGATCAAACACATAGCTACTGGTACATACCCTCAGCCCCAAGGGTGAACTACTCCCTCCTCGTCATGGAGACCGTCGGGATGATGAAGATGGCCTCCGGTGATGGTTTCCCCCTCCAGCAGGGTGCCGGAACGGGCTCCCGATTGGTTTTTCGTGGCTACAGAGGCCTGCGGCGGCGGAACTCCCGATCTAGGTTTGTTTCTGGGGGTTTTGGTATTTATAGGAATTTTTGGCGTCGGTCTCACGTCAAGGAGATTCCCGAGGGACCCACAAGCCAGGGGGCGCGCCCCCTAGGCTTGTGGCCTCCTCGGGACTCCTCTCTGGTATCTTTTTGCTCCAGCATTTTTTATATTTTCCAAAAATATTCTCCGTAAATTTTCAGCCCATTCCGAGAACTTTTATTTCTGCACAAAAACAACACCACGGTAGCTCTGCTGAAAACAGTGTCAGTCCGGGTTAGTTCTAATCAAATCATACCAAAATCATATAGAATTATTGTAAACATGGCATGAATACTTCATAAATTATAGATACGTTGAAGACGTTTCAACGCTCCCCATTGCACAGCCCTAATGACCGTCAAACACGTGCCAAGAAGGCACAACTTCGCACTCAAGATTCCATGGGCAGCAGTGGGGAACAACCATTAAAGGGTAAGTGTTCGGCTGGACCGAACCATTACCAGCACACGTCCTCGGACATAACACCGGTACCATCAAGGACCTGCTAAAGCGTAAAGCTCATCCATACTTCGGTGACTTCTCAAGACCTTCTTCCCAAGGTCCGCTCGATGACAGCATCACCCTTAAAGGAATGCAACTCCCAAAGAGGCACAGGAACGGACAGGCGACAGGGCACATCGAGGACGTCAAGCCACCAATCGAAGACCCCTGGTACAACCTCTCCTCTATAAATTTTATATTTCATCTTCAAATACCTGTAAACAGTTGCCTCGGCAATCTGAGCTATAAGAATTATTGAGCAAATACAAGACCATTATACATGGCCACTTCGTTGTATTTTATACATACTCTGTTCTTCCCTCATCAACGCTTCTTGCAAAAATTGTTCAGTATACATTGCGATGCAGCCGGCTAATAGACCGGGGGGTTGAATTTAAAATATCACCCTAAGCATCACTCCGATACACCTGATTGCGTGTTCGGCATCTTGGATTTTGCTTTATATGCATCGGATCCGAACTATGTCTTGGGTCAATAGTTGGGTTGCCCGGCTCCTGTGTTTGCCCTCTTATGTTCCGCTCGTTCGGCTAAAAGGGCAAAGGGAGAACCACTGCGATTGTGTTTCCAGCTCGCCTGGTCAAGCACCTCAGGGGAGAAAGTCGAAAACTGACCGTCATAGTAAGCGAGAACCGGTCTGCAAATCCGAGCATAAGTGTCATACTACAAGATTGATAGAGGTTATTCTGTGTTATACGATGGCTTTCGTACTTGTACAAACCATGTGATGCTGGCTTTGGCATCGGTACATCCGAACATCACAACACACTGGGTGCTGGTCATCGGCCCCCGCATTTTTTTACGCTCCTACGGCTAAGTGAAAGCGATAAAGCATCATAGTCCGATTGCCTTGTCCCCCTCGCACTACCGCCTTCGGGCACCGATACCTCGGCTAAGGGTCACAGTGCGGAGACAGAGACACCTCGCGTAGTATCTACGTGGGGGCTGAAGCCGACGACTCGCAACTTTCAGATAAAATGGCCACCTGGGAGTCGAATAAATACTAAAGACTTATAAGACATGATAAACCATGCAACACTGATTATAAAACGTTAAAAGTCTTCGGACATATTACAACGCGCTCATTCATACAAAACATCTTTGGAGCATTGGGCCTCTATTGCCCGAGCACCCTCCATCACTACGGAGAAGTATAGCTCGGGCGCCTATGCCCCTTTCCAGGAGGCGGAGGTGCGGTGGCCATCTCGGTCGGCTTGAGCTTCGGCCAGTGCACCATGGTCTTTGCAAAGGCCATCCAAGCTCCCTCGATGCATGTAGAACGCTTTAGCACGTCAATTCGAGGCGCAACATCGCATAGTTTTTGCACCAAGCCGAAGTAGCTGCTCCACAACGGCTCTTCAGGCCACAGCCGGATGCAGAGATCCTTCATGGTCGGCTCCACCATCCTGTGCAGCTCCACTAGTTGCTTCATCTGCTCGATCAGCTGAGGAGAGCGCTCGGGGGACTCAAACTGTGCCCAGAATAGCCGAGCCTCATCATCCTCCTCCCACGAAGCATAGAACTTGTTCGCGTCTGTTGCACTCTTCTAGAGATCCGCACAGACGCCTGAGGAATGCCACACCTGGGTGAGCAAAGCAAACCTGCTACCACCAAAGGCGCATTGTAGTGAATACGGCTTACCATCTGTGACAGCCTTGACTTGGCGAACCTCCTCTTCAAAGGACTGCCTGTCCACCCGCTCCTTTTGGAGCTCGGATTTCAGCGCGGATAGCTCGGTGGCTTGCCCGTTGCCTTTCCGCTCAAGGGCCTCGCACTTCGTGCTGGCATCCTTGAGCTCCTGCTGCACCTCCTCCACCCGGGCCTCATGCTTATCACTAGCAGCTTTCAAAGCGGAGAGTGCGGCTGCTGCTTGTTCGGCGGCCGCCTTCTCATCCGCGGCCTCTTGCTTCATCTTTTTGAGCTCGGCCTTGAGTTTTTCAACCTCCGCAGCTAAAGCTGTGGGAGCAATAAAAAATAAATCACACTGGGGTATCAGTGCGGATCATTAACAATACACAGCCCGGATGTTACAATTCGGCTTACCTTGTGCCTCGTCGAACCTCTTGTTCAGGCTATCAAGCTCCTCTTCGGAGATCTTGAGCTTCCTATTTAGCTCGGTAAGCTCAGCGGCATTCACGGCCGCCGCCGATGACGAGGCCTACAAACAATAAAAACCAATATCCGGTTATGTGCGTTCCAACCCCCGAACTGTCAAGGATATGACCCTATGTTCGGTCCTCTTAAGGGCTTTTAGAACATTGCGGGACTAATGGTGCCTTGTGCATCGTTGTTCACTCCTGAGTGTTTGACCCCCGGGTGCATTTTTGCAAACCCATCCGGGGCTCGGTGGCTACTACATATATAAAGATAGCATAAACTTAAAATTAAAAATTTTCGGGAAAATGGTATTACGTGACTCACCTTGAAGCCCGTCAAGAGACCATTGAGGGCCTCTTTCAGTCCGCTATCGACGGACTGAATTCCTTGCAAAACCGCACCCATAAGAGTGCGGTGATCCTCGGAGATGGAGGCGTTTGATAGAGCCTCCTCCATGACCGGCCACCTAGTCGTCGGTGGCACCGATGGTGACCGGCCCGCCCGATCTCTGATCGGGGACTGAACCGGTAGCCCCGGAGGCACAGCATGCTCCGGAGATGTCCTCGGAGGGGACTGGACATCCCTCCGCCCTTCCTCCTCAGCGGCCAGGGGAGTTTTCTCCCCCTGGTCTTCAGTCATCGAGGCATCGACCTCGGCCATGGCATGGTCACCCCCACCGCCTGTGTTCGGCTCCAAAGGAGCCTGGTGGGATGACACCTCCGCGGCATCCTTCGCGGCCCCTGGAGGTGTGGGGTGTGACGCAGTCCCACTCTCCGCCAGCTCGGCGGGCGGAGACTCCCCATCCGATATTTGGTCAGTGGGGAGAACGCGTGGTGGGCTGCAGATTAAAAGATGTTCTTGCATTTAAGACATTAAAAACTTTGCATAAATGACCCAGGAAGTCTTCGGATTCATACCTTCGAGTTGGGGGCTTGACCCTTAGGTTCCTTTGGGGAACCTTCTCAAAGTCCTCGGACTCAGCATCAGAGTCCGAGCTGTCGTCGGCCAGGATTAACCTTGGCCTACGCGCCTTCTTCTGGGCAGGACGGGGTAGATCCTCTGCGGCATCCTGCAACGCCGCCCTCTTTCTTGTGAGGGGGGAATCACCTTCCCCGCCCCCCCGTCTTCATGCTCTTCCTCATGGCTAGAGGAGGCATGGGTTTCCTCGGACATAGTGTCCGGCTGGTCCCTTATGCGGAGGCCTTCTCTGGCCTTCTTCTTCTTCTCCTTCTTCTAGGGCGCCGAGTACGGCGCCACGACGAGCATCGCCGTCAACAACTCCGACCTGGGGTCTTCGGGTTGTGGCGTCGGGCAGTTAACTCTCGTGGCTTTTCTCAACCATTTCTGCGAAAATGAAGGAAGGCATTTAGTCCTTTTGTCAAAGAAATAGAGTCAGTGGATTGAAATTATACCGTACCTGGGTAGGTGGGTTATCGGCGCTTAGGCCCGAATCCTCTTCCTTGGCCGGCCAGCTTTTCCGAGGCTTGAATAATGCCTTCCACAACTTCTCAGAGGTAGTGCGGAAGAGTTGACGCATGGTAGGCTCGTCCTCAAGCTGATAAGCCCACATCGGGGAAGCCTGGCGCTGGCAGGGAAGAATACGGCGGTGGAGCATGACCTGGACCACATTGACCAGCTCAACCTTGGCCTCGATCACCGAGGTAATGCGCTTCTGCAGCAATTTCACCTCTGCATCCGACCCCCAGTTGAGGCCCTTCCTGAGCCATGAGGTTAATCTCGTAGGAGGTCCGGATCTGAACTCGGCAGGCGCCGCCCAGCTCTCATCCCTTGGTTCAGTGATGTAGAACCATTCCTTCTGCCAGGTCTTGATTGTGTTGATGAAGGTGCCAGTTGGCCACTCGACGCGGGGGAGCTTGCTGATTACCGCCCCTCCGCAGTCTGCGTGCTCGCTCGCGACGGTCTTCGGCTTAACGTTGAAGACCTTGAGCCACAGGCCGAAGTGCGGTTCGACCCGCAGGAAGGCTTCACAGATAATAATGAATGCCGAAATATGCATGAAGGAGTTCGGGGGGAGGTCGTGGAAGTCCAACCCGTAGAAGAACATGAGGCCCCTGACGAAGGGGTGGAGCGGGAAGCTCAGTCCCCGGATGAAGTGGGGGACGAACACCACCCTCTCTCCTGGCTTAGGGGTGGGAACCACCTGGTTAGCCTCTGTGGCACGGTGGAAGACGTTGGCGGGGAGGTAACCGGCGAGCTTTAAATCCCGGATATCCTGGTCAGTGACCGTGGAAGCCTCCCACTTGCCCATGGAACCCGAGCCTGCCATGGCTAAAGCTCGGAGGAGGGGTTGAGGGAAAACTAGATCTAGGCTCTGGGAGCTTGGGGAGATTGGGGATGCAGAAGATGCGAAGGGGGAGCATGAATAGGCCTTGGGGTTTTTCCCTTTTATAAGACGTCACGCCGATTAGCCTCCTTTTACTGTGCCGCGAGTCTCTCCGCTTCCCAAGGCGTGCATGCCGTTATGCACGCACAAGATAAACCTAGGGTGCTGATTATATCCCGTGTGAAACGAAGCACGATCTATACATTGATGAGTCGTGTCAATGTAAAAAATGGCCTCGAACCGCGAATCAAGTTTTCATAACTGGTTTAGCGGTCGTGGTAGGACACGACCCTTCGTCAGAAGGGGGCATCAGAAAACACTGTTTACACTTAGACGTTTGGCCTTCGGGGCAAGGCAAGTCATGGTGCCCGGACAATCGTATGATCGGAAGAACTACGCGTCATCTGAAGCCGGACTAGTCCCAGCCGATCATTGACGGGAGGAAGAACTCACCCCTCAAGCCAAAGACTCTGATCACGTGAAGCTGCCAGTGTCGATGTCAAAACCGGCGGATCTCGGGTAGGGGGTCCCGAGCTGTGAGACTAGGATCGATGGTAGCAGGAGACGAAGGGGACAAGGTTTTACCCAGGTTTGGGCCCTCCTATGGAGGTAGTACCCTACGTCCTGCTTGATTATATTGATAGTATGAGGATTACAGAGTTGATCTACCTCGAGATCAAGTAGCTAAAACCCTAGATGAGTTCTGTCGTCCTACAACCTAAAACCCTCCGGCTTATATAGACGCCAAGGGTACCTAGGGTTTACACATGGTCGGTTACACGTCGAAGGGATAAACATGCCTATTCACTACTCCAAATGTGGAGGACAAGCCACGATTCTTGAAGCTTCCTTCTTGGAGACAGAGTCTTCAATCCATCTAGTATTCGGCAAGTGGCCCATACAGTCCGGCCCATAAGCAATAGGTCGACCTCCCGAAGACCCCTTAAACCAGGACTCCCTCAGTAGCCCCCGAACTAGCCTCCAACGCTAAGGGTCCAAGCTTCAGCTGCCTCAAATGATCAGAGTCTTCGGCTTGCGAGGCGAGTTCCTTTCTCCGAATAATGATCGGCCGAGTTTAGCTCGGCCTCCGACAACGTGTAGTTTTTTTTTCTGATCATAGATCGTCCAAACATCAGGAACAATTCGGCCCTGAAGGCCAAACGTCAGGGAGTCAATAGCGCTCTCTGACAACCTTACAGATGAAAGGTCACGGCCCACCACGACCACCAGACCAGTCGTAAAGACTCGATTCGCGGTTCGAGGCCATTTTCATCAGCACGATCCATTAATGCACAGATCGTGCTCCGTTTTACACGGGATATGTTTAATCATGCACGTATAACGGCACGCACATCTCGGGTAGCGAAGGGATTCACGGCGCAGTGAAGGGAGGCTAAACGGTGACAAGCCCAATAAAAGGGGAGGAAAAACCTCAAGGCTTATCCGCACTTCCCATTCGCACCCCTGCTTCCCCAATCTACTGAGCCTCCAGAGCCCAGATCTAGATTTTCCACCCATTCCTCCTCCGAGCTCAACCATGGCCGGCTCAGGCTCCAGCGGCAAGTGGGAGGCTTCCTCAGTCACAGACCAGGACATCCGGGACCTCAAGGAGGTCGGGTACCTCCCCGCCAACATCTTCCACCGCGCCGCAGAGGAGGGCCAGGTGATCCCCACCCCCAAACCAGGCGAGAGGGTGGTCTTCATCCCTCATTTCATCCGAGGGCTAAGCTTCCCGCTCCACCCCTTCGTGAGGGGCCTCATGTTCTTCTACGGCCTCGACTTCCACGACCTCCCGCCGAACTCTTTTATGCACATATCGGCCTTCATCATCGTCTGCGAGGCTTTCTTGCGGGTCGAACCACACTTCGGACTGTGGCTCAAGATCTTCAACATCAAGCCGAAGTGTGTCACAGGCGCACACGCAGACTGCGGCAGGGCGGTCATCAGCAAGCTTCCACGCGCGGTATGGCCATCCGGCACTTTCATCGACACCATCAAGACCTGGCAGAAAGAGTGGTTCTACATCACTGAACAAAGGGAGGAGGGTGGAACTGTTCTTGCCGAATTCAGATCCGGCCCCCCGACCAGACTGACCTCATGGGTCCGAAAAGGCCTTGATTGGGGGTCGGACACAGAGGTGGAGGACCTGCAGAGGGGCATCGCCTCCATGATCAAGGAGGGAGTCGGGCTGACCAACGTGGTCCAGGTTATGCTTCGGCGGCGCATCCTCCCCTGCCAGCGCCGGGGCTCTCCCATGTGGACTTATCGGACTGACGACGATCCTACGATTCGTGGCTCTTCCGCACCACACGGGAGAAGCTGTGGAAGGCGTTGTTCAAGGCGCAGGAGAATTGGCCGGCCAAGAAGGAGGACCAGGGCTTACGCGCCGATAAGCTCCCTTCCGAGGTATGATATAGTTTTATCAGATCGGCTTTTATCTTCCCAAAGAAAATCTAAGTACTTTTCGATCACCTCTGCAGGACTGGCTGAGCAAGGCCACGGGCATCAAGTGTCCGGCTCCACAGCCCGAAGACCCCAGGTCTCCGCTGTTGCTGAAGATGCTCGTCGTGGCGCCTTACAAGGCGCCAGAGAAGAAGGAGAAGAAGAAGCCAGGCCGAGCAGGCCTGCGCAACAGGGATCAGCCAGAGGCTGTGTCCGAAGAAACCCATGCCTCCTCGAATCAAGAGGAGGAGCATGAGGCTGAGGGGTGAGGCGATTCCCCCCTCACAGGAAAGAGGGCGGCGTCATCGGACGCCTCAGAGGATGTACTTCCTCCCGCCCAGAAGAAAGCGCGTCGGACACAGGCAGTCCTGTCCGACAACAGTTCGGACTCGGATACCGAGTCCGAGGACTTCGAGAGGGTTCCGCGAAGGAACCTCAGGGTCAAGCCCCCACCTCGAAGGTACAGATCCGAAGACCTTTCCGAGCTATTAATGCTAAGTTTCGAATGTTACTAACATGTGAATGCTTATTGACTTGCAGCCCACCACAAGTCCTCCCCACCGATCAAGTCTCGGATGGGGAGACCCCGCTCGCCGAGCTAGCGGAGAGCGGGACCGCGTCGCACCCCTCTCCTCCGGGCGCCGCGGAGGTGTCCTCCTAACAGGCTCCTTTGGAGCCGGACACTGGAGGTAGGGGCGATGAAGTCATGGCCGAGGCTAACACCTCGGCCGCCGAAGACCCGGGGGAGAGGCCCCTCCCGGATACTGAGGAGACCGGACGAGAAGACGTCCAGTCACCTCCAAGGCGGTCTTCGGAGCGTACCATGCCTCCGGAGGTACCGGTTCAATCTCCGGTTAGAGATCGGGTCAACCGATCCCCACCGGCGCCACCGACCAATGGGTTGCTGGCTATGGGGGAGGCTCTGTCAAGCGCCTCCATCTTCGGGGAGCACCGCACCCTTATGGGTGCGGTATTGCAGAGCATTCAGTCCGTAGACCACGGACTGAAGGAGGCCTTCAATGGTCTCCTGACGGGCTTCCAGGTAAGCCATGTAATGCTCTATTTTGTGAAATATTATTTTCTGTGAGTTATGATTATATACATGGCAGCCCCCGAGCCCCAGGTGAGTTGGAAAAAACTTACCTGGGGGTCAAACATAGATCCTTATCCGAACTGTGCATAGGACAATATGTGTTCGGATCGTTCTAATAGCCCTTAAGAGGACCGGACACAGGATCATTTAATGACAGTTTGGAGGTCATAAACCCCTGTAACGTTATATGATTTTGTTTGTTACAGGCTTCGTCGACGGTAGCGGCTACCAACGCTGCCGAGCTCGATGAGCTAAATCGGAAGCTCAAGAGCTCCGAAGACAAGCTTGACGCTCTGAACAAGAGATTCAACGAGGCGCAAGGTAAGCCGAATTAGAGTATTCAAAACTCTTCATTACTGTACTGTCAACGCAGTATTTTTGATGTGCTTTAATGCTTATACAGCCTCGGCGAAGGAGATTGAGAAGCTCAAGGCCGAGCTTGAGAAGGCGAAGCAGGAGGCTGCGGTGGAGAAGGCGGTGGCCAAAGAAGCGGCTACCGCGCTTTCCGCCCTAAGAGCCACCAGCGATAAGCACGAGGCTCGGGTGGAGGAAATCCAACAGGAGCTCAAGGACGCAGGCAAAAAGTGCGAGGACCTTGAGCGGAAAGGCAAGGAGCAGGCCGCCGAACTATCCGCCCTGAAAACCGATCTCCAAAAGGAGCGGGTGGATAGGCGGTCCTATGAAGAGGAAGTCGGCCAGGCCAAGGCTATTCTGGATGGTAAGCCATATTTATTGTAGTGTGTCTACGGGGATAGCAAGTTCGAGTTGCTTACCCAAGTATGGCGTTCCTCAGGCGCCTGCTCGGACCTCCAGAAGAGCGCAGCGGACGCGAAACAGTTCTATGGTTCGCGGGGAGAAGGAGATGAAGCTCGGCTGTTCTGGGCGCAGTTTGAAGCCCCCGAGCGCTCTCCTCTCCTTGTTGAGCAGCTTAAGCAGCTGATGGAGCTGCACCGGATGGTGGAGCTGGCCATGAAGGATCTCTGTATCCGGCTATGGCCCAACGAGCCGTTGCCGGACAGCTACTTCGGCCTGGTGCGGAAGCTGAGCGACGCCTCGCCCCGGATCGACGCGCTAAGGCGATCTTCCTGTATCGAGGGAGCTCGGATGACCTTTGCGAAGGCCAAGGTGCACTGGCCGGGGCTGGATTCGATGAAGATCGCCACCGCCCCTCCGCCTCCTGGAAAGGAGCATAGGCACCCCGAGCTATACTTCTTCGGAGTTATGGAGGGTGCTCGGGCCATAGAATCGCAGTGTTCGAGAGAGAACGTGTACGAATAAAGTGTTGTAATATGTCCGAAGACTTTTAATCGCGTATTTATTTAAAATGCATGGTTTATCATGTCTTGTATGTTTTGCATCCTTTATAACTCCTTTGTGGCCGTTAAACCTGAAAGCTGCAAGTCGTCGGCTTCAGCCCCTATGTAGATACTACGCGGGGTGTCTCTGCCAACGCACTGTGACCCTTAGCCGAACTATCGGTACCCGAAGGCGGTAGTGTGGGGCGGACAAGGCAATCGGACCATAATGCTTTATTGCTTTCACTTAGCCGTAGGGGCACGAGAAAGGAGTGCGGAGGGCTGATGACTAGCCCCCAGGGTTCGTGATGTTCGGAATAACCATGGCCGAAGCCTATATCACATGGTTTGTACGAATACAAAACCCATCGTATGACATGGAGTAACCTCTGACGAGATTTATTTAAGCTCGGATTCGCAGACCAGTTCTCGCATACCATGACAGTCAGTTTTCGGCTTTCTCCGCTGAGGTGCTTGACCAGGCTAGCCGGAAACACAATCGCAGCGGTTCTCCCTTTGCCCTTTTAGCCGAATGAGCGGAACATAAAGGGGCAAGCACAGGAGCCGGGCAACCCAACTATTGACCCAAGACATAGTTCGGAACCAATGCATATAAAGCGGAATTCCAAGATGCTGAACGCAAAAATCAGTTATGCTTAGGGCGATTTTAGGGTCGAGCCCCCGGTCTATTAGCCGGTGGCATCGTAGAGTGTGCCAAACAGGTTCGCAAGAAGAGAGGGAGAAATAGAGGGTGCGCCAAAAACAGTGAAGGTACATCTGTATTTTACTCAACAACTCTTATTATTCAAATTGCCAATACAACTGTTTACAGGTATTAAAAATGAAATATAAACCTTACAGGAGGGGGTTATACCAAGGGTCTTCGATGGGTGACCTGACGTCCTCGATGTGCCCTGTCCTTATCTGCTCCTGCGTCACCTAAGGAGGTGTATGCCTCTATGGGCTTTGCTGTTCGGCGAACGGACCTTGAAGAAAAAGTCTTGAGAAGTCGCCGAAGTATGGATGAGCTTGACGCCTTAGCAGGCACTTTATGGTACGTGTAGTATGTCCGAAGACGTGTTGATGGTAATAGTTTGGTCCAGCCGAACACCTACCCTTTAATAATTTTTCCCCACCGCTGCCCATGGAATTTTGAGCACGAAGTTGTGCCTCCTCGGCACGTACTTTGCCGGTTCTAGGTCCGTGCGATGGGGGACCAGTCCCTATTTATGGGGAGAGGAAGGTTCTGGTACTTCGGATTGAGACCGAGCTCGCTTCCCAGCCTTGGGTGCCTTTACGGCAGATGTCGGCGCTTGCCAATCATCGGTGTAATGGAATTCGGCCGCCAGGGCCAACGCATGTTCCTCAGTTCGGAGGGAGCGCTCTGTGTTGCCATTGACAGTAATGACCCCCCTAGGGCCGGGCATCTTGAGCTTGAGGTATGCGTAGTGCGAAACAACGTTAAAGCGAGCGAACGCTGTACGGCCGAGCAGGGCGTGATAGCCGTTGCGAAAAGGTACGATGTCGAAGATCAAGTCCTCGCTTCGAAAGTTATCGGGCAAGCCGAATACTACTTCCAGGCTTACAGAGCCTGTGCACCAGGCTTCAACGCCTGGGATCACTCCTTTGAAGGTAGTGTTACTGGGCTTGATCCTTGATGGATCTATGCCCATCTTTTTCACCGTATCTGAGTAAATCAGATTGAGGCTACTTCCACCGTCCATGAGGACTTTAGTGAGGTGGTACCCATCTATGATCAGGTCCAGGACGAGTGCGGCCGAACCCCCATGACGGATACTGGTCGGATGGTCACGTCGATCGAAGGTGATCGGGTATGCCGACCATGGGTTGTACTTCGGGGCTACAGGCTCTATGGCATAGACATCTCGAAGGGCGCGCTTCCTCACCTTTTTGGGTATATGAGTGGCGTAGATCATGTTTACTATTTTTACCTCTGGAGGGAATTTCTTTTGTCCGCCACCGATCGGACCACGAGGTTCATCCTCATCATCGCTGCGTGGGCTCTTGCCTTGGTCCTCAGATGCGAGCTTGCCGGCCTGTTTGAACACCCAACAGTTACGGTTGGTATGGTTGGCGGGCTTCTCTTGAGTGCCATGTATCTGGCAGGGCCTCTCCATGATCTTATCCAGCGGGGTGGGTCCGTCGCGATTGCCTTTAGGAGGCTTCTTCCGCTGCCCAGGATGGGAGTTGCGGAAACTGGCGTTAACAGTCGTGTCATCGGCATCAATATTGTTGTGCCGGCGCTTGTTCTTATTGCGCTTTGGTTTCCCGTTTCCATCCCGAACTTCGGAGGTTCCAGGGTCTTCGGGGTTGTGGCTACGTCTAGCTAGCCAGTTATCCTCGCCTGCGCAAAAGCGGGTCATGAGTGATGTGAGGGCAGACATTGTCCTTGGTTTATCCTGGCCGAGCTGGCGAGCCAGCCACTCGTCCCGAATATTGTGCCTAAAGGAGGCTATTGCTTCGGCATCAGGGCAGTCAACTATCTGGTTTTTCTTGGTCAAGAACCGATTCCAGAATAGCCGCGCGGACTCTCCTGGCTTCTGAACGACGTTGCTTAGATCGGAGGAGTCCGGCGGCCGGACATAAGTGCCCTGGAAGTTAGATCGGAAAGCCTCTTCTAGGTCCTCCCAACACCCAATGGAGTTTTCGGGGAGGCTGTTTAACCAGTGCCGAGTTGGTCCCTTGAGCTTCAGGGGTAAGTACTTGATGGCGTGGAGGTCATCTCCTCATGCCATGTGGATGTGGAGGAGGAAATCCTCGATCCATACGGTTGGGTCAGTTGTCCCATCGTATTGCTCTATGTTTACGGGCTTGAACCCTTCCGGGAACTGATGCCGCATCACCTCGTCCGTGAAGCACAGTGGGTGGGCGGCGCCTCTGACCCGAGCTATGACGCGCCGGTGATCGGTGTCTGTCCTAGCTCGGGTTCGTTCTCGATCTTCATTGTCGCGGTCAAACCAAGGCCGGTACCCTTCCCGTCTATCGGGTGAGTATCCTCTGGATCCGTAGATGGATCGCGTGCGACCTGTTCTGTGGTCTAGGTCGTGTCGCAGGTCGAACCTGTCATCGGGCTCTAGTGGCTCCTTTCCCCGTCTACGGGGTATCGTCGGCCTATAGCCGGTATCGTCAGCCGTCCTGTCTCGTCCTCGAGGAGGGTGGTCTGGCTTGTCGTATGGGGTATGCTTGGGAGACGGCGTATCAGTGAGCTCGTCATCGAATTGTGGCAGCAGCCTTCTGCGTGGATAGCTCTTAGGTTGGTCCGATAGACCGGTGTCGTATTCTTCCTCAGCTGAGAGGACTCGCGTCCATCGGTCGTTGAGGTCGTCTTGTTCGGCTTTGAGCTGCCGCTCTTTTGCTTTCAGGCTGCGGGCCGTGGATATGAGCTGTTGCCTGAACAGTTCCTGATCTGCAGGATTGTCGGGGATGGCAAAGTCATCGGCTTCCGCATTGTCCTCCCCCTCGATAGAGCGGAGGTAGTCGTTGTCCTCGAGATCATCTGGATCATCGGGGTTGCGATGGTCTTCGGGCCTCTCCTGACCCTCTAACGGGTGTTCGGGGTTTTCGGGATCGCCGATGTCTTCCGGGGTATCTCCGTCCCCGGTGCCATCGATAGATTTTCGCCCCTTTTTTCCTTTTGACCGTTTATGCGGCTTTCGGTGTCTTGACGACGCTTCATCCGATTTGTCGCCGTTGTTTTTCGGAGTGTCCACCATGTAAACGTCGTATGTGGAGGTGGCAGTCCACTGCCCGGTCTTAGCGGGGGTGAGGGCGTGATCCTCCTCATCCATGTACTCTGCTTCCTCGGAAGCGTAGTCTAGCATGTCGGTTAAATCCTCGATAGTGGCTATCAAGTGGGTGGTGGGTGGGACGAAAAATCCGTCCTGACCCGTCTTACGCCCGATCTGAGAATAAATCGGGGTTGGGTCGTCGGTAATCTTCATCGACGAGATCCGATCTAGAGCCTCGTTGAGTATCGAGAGCTCGATCGGGCCGGTCTGCCTAGAGCTTCCGGAGTGGACCTCCGGTGCATCCGCGTAGGGAGAGTGTTCGGCAAGAACGGATGTCCGGATGTCGGGCACTATGACCGGATCCGGACTGAAAGTCGGGCACTCGCCGGGGTAGATCCCGTGGGCAGAGCCGAAAGATGGACCTGGGGTTAAAGCCTCAGAGTCTTCGGGCATGGCAGGCGAGACTGCGAGCCCGGTTAGTGATATATCGCCTCGAGAGTCTACGGGGAACTCTAAGTTCCCGAATCTGACCTCTTGATCAGGGGCGAAACTTCCGACGCGGCCTAGATGGCCGGTCGGGTCGGCGTGCAGCACAATGCTGCCAAAAGCGAAGATCTGTCCAGGGACAAAAGTGCCCGTATTGCGGACCTCTTCGTTGATGACTAGACGAGCCATCGATTCCTTCTGGTGGTCACAGCGGGACTCTCAATGAAAGCACCAATGTCGGTGTCAAAACCGGCGGATCTCGGGTAAAGGGTCCCGAGCTGTGAGACTAGGATCGATGGTAACAGGAGACAAAGGGGACAAGGTTTTACCCAGGTTCGGGCCCTCCTATGGAGGTAATACCCTACGTCCTGCTTGATTATATTGATAGTATGAGGATTACATAGTTGATCTACCTCGAGATCAAGTAGCTAAAACCCTAGATGAGTTCTGTCGTCCTACAACCTAAAACCCTCCGGCTTATATAGACGCCGAGGGTACCTAGGGTTTACACATGGTCGGTTACACGTCGAAGGGATAAACATGCCTATTCACTACTCCAAACGTGGAGGACAAGCCACGATTCTCGAAGCTTCCTTCTTGGAGACAGAGTCTTCAATCCATCTAGTATTCGACAAGTGGCCCATACAGTCCGGCCCATAAGCAATAGGTCGACCTCCCGAAGACCCCTTAAACCAGGACTCCCTCAGCCAGTGTTGTGACCCTTGGCGTTGGGGGCTAGTTCGGGGGCTACTGAGGGAGTCCTAGACTAAGGGGTCCTCGGGCCGATGGCCTGTCTCTCAATAGGCCAGCTTGGTGGGCCGCACTCTGACTGTCGCGGGAGGGGCCGGATACATCGAGACCCTGTGTTCTAGAAGGAAGTCTCGAAGGCGCGTCGTGCACTCCAAGTCAAGATGAGGAAATCGACATCTCCATCCTCGGCAGGAGACCTATCATGTGTAAACCCTAGGTACCCCCCGGTGTCTATATAAACCGAGAAGGGTTTTAGAATGTAAGACATAGAAACTCATCTAGGGTTTTAGCTAGTCCATCTCGAGATAGATCAACTCTGTAACCTTCATACCATCAATATAATCGAGCAGGACGTAGGGTTTTACCTCCGTAGGAGGGCCCAAACCTGGGTAAACATCGTCTCCTTCGTCCCCTTGTTACCATCGATCCTAGACTCATAGCTCGGGACCCCCTACCCGAGATCCGCCGGTTTTGACACCGACACCTTCCAGCCCCTAACAAAGTTAGGATGTTTGTTTGGAGAGTACAATATGAGTCACTAGCTCTTCGGACAAACCTAGTCCGAAGAGGTATGAAGCTGGATGACGTGAAATGCCTATTTTGTGGTAGGTCTGACGAAGATAGTGGCCACTTATTTGTCATGTGCAAAGCTGTAAAGGTGATGTGGAGAGGTCTTGACCTTGAGGAGAGCCGACAGAAGCTGGAAAATATTGGACCATAACATGAAATGCTAGACCAGGTTTGGTCTCTTGACGAGAGGAGAAGAGTGATGATACTCACCTTCTGGTGGCAATGATGGTCCATAAGGAACAAAATCCGAGAAGGAGAACTTCCAATGAGTGCTGACGAGTTGATACGACGCACAAAATCTCATACCATGGAGTACCTAGAAAACTTCAGTCCAAAGGAGAAGAAGAGGAAAACAAACAATTGGACAGCGCTTGGACATGGTATGATCAAGCTGAATCTTGATGGTACTTTTAATCCCGTTGACTCATTTGCTGGATGGGGCATTGTTGCTATAGATGCAGGGGGTAATGTGATCCATGCGCGTGCAGGGAGATGCGACAATATCCATGACACCTTTGGTGCAGAGTTGTGTGCCATGTCCAATGCTATCAATTTAGCAGCGGATATTGGGGCTATGGGAGTAGAGCTTGAAACTAATTCGGCCCTTCTTGCTGATGCTTTGGATGTCCGACGCGTCGACTCGTCATCTTACGCTGCGATCATTGAGGATGTCTGTCACACCCTGTGATTTGCCTCATGACTAAGTTAACATGACTCAAAAACTAGGGCCAATTAAAACTTTTGAGTGCATATGAATGCTTGACTTGTGTGCTATTTGCTTCCTTGTTTGATTGCTTGCTAGTGCTCTATATTCATAAAACTCCCTCCTACTCTCAAAACTCTTTTCCTTGATCTAAAACTCTTGTCCAATGATCATACCATGTGTATAGGACCTAAAACTATTTTTATCAAAATTTATTTTTGCCAAAAAGGATTCATTCAAATTAGGTTTTCAAAAACCCCCTGAATTGAGGTTTGTACTACAAGTCCTCAAATTGGGTGGAATATTTTACACCAATGGATTTATTTGAAACCCACTATATATATGACTTCCCAAAACCACCAAATATTATTTTTAAAGATTATTTTACTATTTTATTTAAAGGCTTTTTCTTAAGGCCAGAAATAGTCTTTTATAGGGAAAAATTATTTTTATGCTTTCAAAATATTTGAGAAAATTTAGGAAAACTCAGTGGACATATATTGTCCATATATGAGAGTTTAAACACATGGTCATGTTCAAAATAATGGACAAAACCCTTCAAAACCATTTCTGCCTATTTCAAGGATTTGAAATATTTCTATAAGAAATATTCTCAAATAAATCCAAGAAAATTCTAGCATGTCACATATGACATATGTGATCATCTTGCCAAGTTTCATCTCAGTCCCAATTGTTTTGATTCACCAAAATATTCCAAAACCCTCTCTGTCCAGATCCAAACTTGAGCAACTTTACATTGCCAACTATCTCCTATTAATCTCAAACCTTGTGGACATGTTCTAATACTCCAATAATGCATCCACACCAAGTGGTGCATCAAGGAGAACAGATCCACTATCCCAAAACCCCACAAAACCCTTTCTGCTTAAATCAAGCTTTTGAAATATTTCTATAAGAAATATTCTCAATAAATTCCAAGAAAATTCGAGCAAGTCACAATTGTCATATGTGATGATCTTGCAAAGTTTCATCTCAATCCCAATTGTTTTGCTTCATCAAAATATTCCAAAACCATTCCTGTCCAGAGCCAAATTTGAACAACTTTACATTATGAAGTTTCTTCCCTTGACCCCAAACTTTGTGGGCATGTGCTAAACCCCAAATAATGATACCACACCAAGTGGTGGATTTGTGGGAAGTGAAATGCATGCCTAGATCTACAGAAATCTGATTCTGTTGATTTCTAGGGTTTCACAAAGTTACATTGTGAACTTTCTTCAAAACTCCTCAAACTTGGTGATACTCTCTACTTATACCTATATTTTCATCCTATTAAATATCATGGCAAGCAAACCCCATTTGCTTAGCCCAACCATCATCAAACACTTTTGCTTATGCTATGAAAAGCCCTATTTGACCCCCTTCCTCTATTCTCCTTGAGTCTAAATTTTTACCACACCTTCTTGCAATGATCAATCACCTCCAGTAAAAACCCCAAGTCCATAAGACACTGGTTGATGGGGTAAAACCCTCAATTTACTCTCTGGACAGCCCCTTTCTCTCTCTCCCTTTGCCTCTCTCCTTCTCCCTTGATTCTCCAAGGCATCCAATGCTTCAACCCCGCTTGTTTACTCCCCCTAGATCCCCTAGACACGGGAGGCCACGCAGAAGCTGCCAAGGACATGCCATGGCATGCCAAAACGGCGCTCCAGAGCGCGTTACAGTGCCCGACCGCACTGTAGCCACCGCCCACTGCATGGCCCCGACAGCCTCGGGCCTCCCCCTCTCGCCACTTGGCCCCCCTCGACGTCCGCACCACGGCGCCATGTCGGCCCCCTCCTCCCTCTCCCTCCATCGGCTCCGCTCGCACGTACCGCGGCCGCCCGGTTCGGCCAACCGCTGGCCTCGCACGCGCGCGCCTCCCCTTCTCTCTCTCTCGCTCCCCCTGGCCTAGACCTACCCCACGAGCACCCCAAACACGCCCTCTCCCCCTCCCGTGGCCTCTGGCCTCGGCCACGAGCTCGCCGGCGCACCCGCATTCGGTGGACTCGCCCCCGCCTATATAAGGCCTCCCCCGAGCTCTCTCCTCCCCTCTGGAACCCCCTTACCCTCTCAATCGACCCCCTGAACCACCCGAATAACCACCCGGAGCCCCAGTGCTCGGGATCGACCGAGGCGCCGCCGCGTCGGGGCTTCGTCGATCTCGGGATACCGTCCCGCTCCGGCCATCTTCCCTCCTCCATTGAGACCACAGAGAGCCCCTGCCTCGTTTCCCCCTTTCCCCTACTCGATTTGCCGCACAAGACGGCCCCGGCGACCTCCTCCCGAATCCCTCCGCCGCGGCTACCTCGTCGCCGGCGACCCCTTGCTCTCCAGCGCTTCCCTCCACCTCCAGGAGATCGGCGGCTCAACCCCGAGCCCATTCCCGCACTCGCCTGCCGTCGCCGTGCCCCGCACCGTCGCCGGTGAGCATCGCCGCCCCCCTGTCCGGAGGTGGAAGATGACAGGTGGGACCCCCCTGTCATCCCCACACCTCTCTCCCTCTCCGTCACTCTCGCTGACGCTGGGCCCGCGCGTCAGGTTCAAACCTAGCCGCGCGCGCGCGCCCGCAGCTCAGCTGGGCCGGCCTGGCCGGTTGGGCCCGGTACGGCTGGGCATTTGGCCCAAGGCACTGAGGCCTTTCTCTTTTTCTTTTTCAGTAGGTTTTCCAAAAATCCCACAGGATTAAATAAACATCCAATGCCAAATATTTTTTCCACCATAAATCTTAGGATATTCTGTAGAATTTAACAGTGCCACTTGTACATTTTTGTGTGAATGTTTTATGAAATGATTTTTATTAAAACCTAGTTTTTAATATTTTTAGCCTCTGTTTAAATAGTTTTAAAAATGTTTTTCACAACAAAACCTTAGACAAACATTTTTAGAATAGCTTGTAGTATTTATCAGAGTAGGGTAACATTTTAGAAGTAAAGATTGTGCTCTATTTTTGTGTGATGCTTATTTTTGCCCGTTTATTCCGTGACGATAGATTGCGTTGTTGACGAAGGGATTGGACACGAAGACTTTGAAGACCCCGAAGACTTTGTTGAGCCAGGCAAGCAGCCCTTTGACCATGATAAGAAACTTTTTCATGCATGACATATAGCACTTGTTGTTTCAATGATTTGATCATGATGTGGTGTTCCCCCTTCGGTGGGATGCCTCCGATACTTTACTGTTGATACTTGCATCGTGCATGACCCTACCATCCTTATGAGGGTTGTGCGGGTGGGAGTTGTTAGGTTGCTAGTAGATGCTACGCAAGTGGGATGGGAATATGCATGGTGATGGAAACAAAGTGATTTCAAAGACTTTTCGAAAACCCCGTCGGGTGCCACTAATGCCCGAGGGAGATGATGTCGTGCTTGGTAACCACTTGAGAAAGAAGTGGTGTACCGGAGCAGGTTGTGTGTGTGTGTGTTTTCGAAAACGGAGAGATTTAAGATTTGCTGACCATCCCAACCTTACATGTACGACCACGATACCCCTTATGGGACGGGGCTTTGTTGATTACCTTGGTGGGTACTAGCATGGAGCCCGCATTACTAGTGGCGGGAGTGGCGTGGTCACTCTCGATACGGGGTCGTGCCTGGAAGGGCGACCATGCGCTGTCTTTACAGGCACCGGGCACACCGTTGTGTTCCTTCATGGATGGTACTGTGTAGAGCAAGGCTCGTGTTTGTACATCATGAAGACACGGACCAACGAGTGGACTCTTTGTTTAGTATCGCTAGGGGAAAGGCATTGTTCGAGTGCTTACCTCGGGTATGTATTATACCGCGAGTCGTGGATGACACGGAAGTTCCCCGAGTCTTGTGGGTAAAGCGTGCAACCTCTGCAGAGTGTCAAACTATTCGAATAGCCGTGTCCACGGTCATGGACAGTTGGAGGTCCTGCTTAAACTACGTCCGAGGTTTTCATAAACTTGGTGTGTGTGTAAGAGTGAATGACACAAAGGTGATACTTGAGCTAAGTCCGATGACTTGGCATGATGATGAACATGAGATGTTCAACCCCTGCTTATGATGATAACTAAGACTTGTTCACATGAATACCTGTCAACAGTTGATGCATGCTTACTCAAGGTTACTTGATCATATCATTGCACTTAAAATCAGCTTTCTGCAAAACTTACCTACTTAGAGCTATATCATGCATTGTTATACCTTGTTCCACAACTTGGGTTGCTTGCGAGTACATTCAAAGTACTCATTGGCTTGCCACTGGTTATTTAATTGGCCAGGCATGGAAGAGCAGGATTATGGCGAAGAGTTCGTCGGTGACGAACATGCTAGCTAGGACGCTTCCCAGTCAGAATGCCTGTAGGTTTAAGGCAGATGGGATGGGTTCACGCTCTCGATCAAGATTTCCGCTGCTTATTATGTTTAAGTGTTTGGCCCTTGCGGCCCTATCTATGTAAGACTTGACCTCCATGATCTTTATTTGTGTAAGACGGTATGTAAGGATGTAAGACTCTTGTATTCCAGTTTCTGTGTGTTCAGTGAGCATTGATCTCTGGGATCACTGTGCACGTGCATTCGGTGATCACGACTCATGAGTCGGGGTCCCCACAATGTCAAGTATCAAATGAAATTGTGGTTCTCTAAATGTAGGGTGTTGGCGTGTAATAGAGAAGCAAATTGTGTTGCTCATGAGCTAGCCAGGTTAGGACACAATTGTAATCCTTTTGAGACCCTGATATGGGACTCGGTTGTACCTGCCCATGTAGCAACTGTTTGTGATGGGTGATATGATCCCTAAAAAAAAGTTCACAACAAGTTGGCTTGGGTTGTCTGAAAAAAGAAAGAAAAAAAGTTGGCTTGGGATCTAGGCCCACTGCCGAGTTTAAACTAATCTACATGGGCTATCGTTCCACCTGTGCTAATCATACATCATCCTAACCCTGCCCCCGCGAAAATATCGCGACGACCGACCCACACCGCGTTGGAACCGGATCCTCTAACGTACAGAAGGAATGTTAGAGAAGCTACAATACCATAACTTGCCTTCTTTCAATCGATATGAGTAAGGCTAAAATGACTTAAATTAATTTTTAACTTACAAATCTATTATGTACATTCATAGTAATTGCATACAAACAAGTTTTTTTTTAACCGGGCTGATCCCCTTTCCATTAAAAGATAACGGGAATACAAGTAGTTCAAAAGTCCCCAAAGGAAAGGAAATGAAGGGAAAGGGAAAAGGCGAGTTCAAGCACACCAGGGAAACCCTTTGGGTAGTGATTCGCAATCGTAACCACTACCCCGGGGCGAAAACCCTGGTACACCATCACAGCGCCTACTACAAGTCCAGCAGCATCTAGCATGGTTTGACAAAAGAGAGGACTCGGCCTACGCAGAGGCATAACCAATCAACAGAGTACTATTATCTAAAGCTAGAAAGAAGCTAAAGCAGTATCCAGTAGGCCATCCGGCATCGAAGTCGCATGCCAAGGAGGAAGGTCTCAGCAAACGTCGCTCAGCGCCCCACCGCCTGATCATTGTGAGCTGACGCACAGATCATCATCATATTCCTTGCGTTCTCCCTCAGAATTGAAGCGCCATTTTCCAGCAGCAGGCGATCCTCCTTCTTCAGCAAACCTGCCCAGTAATTTAGATGGACACAAGCTGTAAAGACAATCTCAAAAGGAGATGACAATTTCTTAAATTCAAAGGTCGCTCGGTTTCTGCAGTTCCAGATAGCCCAGCAAATCGCCGCCAAACCCATAGTAAAGAATCGTTCTCCATCAGGGAGAAAAGCGTAGCACCAGGAGTAGAACTATCGAATGTTATTAGGGCAAAGTTCCGTCCCCAGCATAGAACCTACAGTACGCCATGCCACTTTGGCTACCGAACATTGAAAGAACAGGTGAAGATATGTTTCTCTGCTGGAGCAAAAGGAGCAGCGAGGGTTACCAGTCCATTTTCTGCGACGCATTGCATCCCTAGTAAGAACTGCATCTTGGAACATTTGCCACAAAAAGATTTGAATTTTAAGGGGGAGCTTAGCACTCCATATCCACTTAAAATCATTACCTGCCAAATTTCTTTCGAGAAAAGAATAGATGGCTTTAGTAGTGTATCGGCCTTTAGGGCCCAGAGACCACTCAATTTTGTCCCGCTCACCCCCGCTATTCAAGTGCAGAATAGCTGCATTGATCTCATTAAATTGTCCACTTAAAGCATTATTAAGCCTGCGCCTGAAAAAAGAGTATCAGGGTCTCGCTCACGGAATTGGGCTACTGTACCATTAGGGAAGTTTAAAATGCTAAACAAATCAGGAAATCTCTCTCGGAAAGGAGGCATCGTGTCAATCTAGTCATGCCAGATTCTAGCAATATCTCCAGATCTCACTATATTTTTTCTACCAGCCATGTATTGGTCTTTGAACTTAATCAAAGCCTTCCACACGGGGGAATCATTAAATTTCCCTTTGACAGTGGCAACTGTGTCTTTCTTCAAGTACTTGGCTTTGACCACATCTTGCCAAAGTCCAGTGCCAGAATCTAATTTCCACCACCATTTAGCCAGTAAAGCTACATTCTGTCTATGCAGATTCTTCACACCAAGCCCCCCTTTTCTTTTGGATCTGCACACCCTAGTTCACTTGACCAAATAGTATCTTTTTTACCCCTGCCCCCACACCAGAAGAACTTACGTCTATGTTTATCCAATCTCTCAATAAAGGTCTTAGATAGCAGGAACATGTACATGTAATAATAGGCAATACTGGATAGGGAGGAGTTAAGAAGAGTGAGTCTCCCCCCCCCCCCCCGAGGAAGCAGCATCACCAATCCACGACTCAAATCTCTTTAGATATCTGATCGCAACAAACTCCCAGTCAATATTTCTAAGGGTAGAATGGCTAACAGACACCCCCAAATATTTCATTGGGAAGTGACCTATTTGGCAACCGAAAAAATGAGCGTATTTCTGTAGGGTCGAGTCGTCTCCCCAAACACACAACACCTCACTCTTTAAAAAATTAATCTTAAGCCCAGACGTAAGCTCAAAAATGTAAAGCAAAAGCTTAAGATTAGTTGCTTTCTCAAAATCATCCTCAATGCAAAGGACTGTGTCGTCAGCATATTGCAGAATAGCAATCCCATTGGGAACCAGATCCGCAGCCAATCCTTTAATAAGATTGTTGCGCTGGGCATTAGTGATCATCTTAGTGAGGCTTTCCGCGGCTAAATTGAATAGAAAGGGAGACATAGGATCCCCTTGACGGACCCCCTTGTAACTTTGAAAGTATGGGCCAGCGGTATTATTGATTTTGACACTAACTGTCCCATGTTGAAGGATTTTTTCTATCCATCCACACCACTTGTCACTAAAACCACGAAGTTTGTGGCATTCGAGGAGAAAGTCCGAGTTGACTTTGTCGTAGGCCTTTTCAAAATCCAGTTTTAGGACAATACCGACTTTTTTCTTAACACGCGTATGGTGTAAAATTTCGTGCAAAGTAAGAATGCCATCCATGATATTGCGCTTCTTAATAAAAGCATTTTGATGGTGACTAATCAACTTATCCGAGAACATGGCCACTCTATTATCTAACACCTTAGTGATCAACTTGTATGGGCAACGGAGGAGGCAAATGGGGAGGAATTCTTGAATTTTTTAGCTCCATCCATTTTAGGGATCAGGGTTATGATCTCGTAGTTCAGCCTCTTCACATCAAGCGTACCCTCATGAAAAGCTACGAATAGATTCATAAGGTCATCTTTGACAATGTCCCAACAGAACCAATAAAATTCAGCAAGAATATTATCAGGACCGGGCGCGCGATTGCTCTCCATAGAGAATAGAGCGGCCTTCACTTCAGCTTCACTAAAAGGCCGAGTGAGGAACTCATTATCCTCTAAGTTAAGCTTTTCGTCCTCGCGCCAAGTCTCGGGGTCAAGATGAAAAGTATTCCCAGGGGCAGGTCCGAAGAGATTCTTGTAGAAGTCAGTGGCATGTTGAAGGAGGTTTTCTGTACCCTCGATAACCGAAGTACCATCATAAAAGGAATGAATGGTGTTCTTCCTCTTTCTTCCATTGGCAATCCTATGGAAGAAGGCTGTGTTCTCATCACCTTTCACCAGCCATTTTTCGTGTGATTGCTGAAGCCAAAAAAGCTCTTCATTGGCCAACAACATTTGCAATTCACCACAGAGAGTGGCTCTTTTGTCAAGAAACAGTCAGAGGACCCTGTTCCTCCAGTTTTTCATTTTTTTCCAGTTCAGCCTTGATCTCACCCTTTCTCTTCTTTTCTTTACCAAACTTATCGGACCCCCAGCCTTTGAAAAAGGTCTTGAGTCATTATAGTTTGATATTAAGTACATCTATAGGATCAGAGGACCTAACAGGTCTTTTCCATATCTTGGAAACTAAAGGAAGGAAATCATCATTCGCCATCCAGCTCATCTCAAAGCGAAACTCTCTAGGTTTGGGGGCCTGAGGCCGATTACTATCCGTGGCCAGCAGGAGAGGGTTATGGTCGGAGACATCTCTAACCAGTTTCCTAACAGTGCCCAGGGGAAAAAGAACCTCCAGTCGCCACTCATCAAAATCATGTCTAGTTTCTCAAGAGTAGGGTGCGCCTGATTGTTAGACTAGGTGTAGAGCCCCCCTCAATGTGGATCTCCCGCAAACACATCATATTTATGATGGAATTGAATCTATTTGTGTGGATGGAGGAATTCATCTTTTTATTCTTCTCTCCACTATGTCTAAGAATATTAAAATCCCCCCCAACAATAAAGGGAACTGAGATATGATTGCAAAAGGTAGCAAGCTCAGTCAGAAATTCTTCTTTCTGTTCTTCATGAGCTGCTCCATAAACATTTAGCAAGGCCCACACTGAGTCCAGCTCAGTGTCGTGGACTAAAGCTTGCATAATGAACTTGCCTAACGACCAAGATATCACCTGTAATTTATCCTTATTGACCCCACAAAGCATGCCCCCCGCCTTGCCCATAGAGGGAACCCAGTTCCACTCATATCTACCATAATGATCTAGTTTTCTCAGGAAACTAGAGGAGAAACTTTTTTTCATAGTTTCCTGCACACAAATAAAATGAGGGGAATGAACTTTCAGCATATCAGCGAAGCAGGTAGTCATTCCTTTCTTTCCTGCTCCTCTGCAGTTCTAGAAGATTCCATTCATTTTAAAGGTTTTTTTTCTTCCTCCCTCTGGTTACTCTGCCAGGGGACTGGGCAGCATTACCAGCACTAGTAGTGGGCTCCACTACTTTGCTTTTTTGACTTCTGGTTGTAGGTCTACAGACATTAACTTGGATTTTCTTAGCACTTTTCCTTTTTCTAGGTTCAACAAGAATAAAATCAAGTGCCTCATCCTCCCTGTCATCCCCCCATTTCATATTGATAGGTGTCTCATCACCTTTTCCATTAGTTATGTACAAGGTTTTATTAGTAGGATCATACCCCTCATTACTCTCATTTCTAGACTTTTCAAGTTCCCTAAGAATATCAATTTTGGCAAAGTCAATATCAGGTATTATAACTCCCATTTGGCTAGATCTAAGCATTAAATCATGATTGGACAGAACAACAAATGAGTTTGGGGAGGCAGGTGTACCTTCCAGATCTCTATTCTTGCTGGCAGCCCTGGCCTTGTCCTCCACTTTCTCCAGGTTTGTGTGCATGGTCCTTAGGCTGAATATGAGATTCTCATATAAAAGAGGAGGAGTGGGGATCACATCATCACAACACTCAACAGCAGATTCAGGTGATTGAACAGTGTACTCAACTATATTCTCATCCACTTTACCAAAAGGGCCTTCTAACTCAGTAACTTGAATGCCTTTTTTCACTGCTTCAACATAAGTGCCCTTAACAACCATATCATCATCGGTGTTACATTTCTCCTTTGTCTCATTCTTCATCTCTTTCATCGCCCGAGATTTTTCATCATTCTTCCTCATTTCATCACGCGCCTCCATTTCCATGCTATGGATAAGTAAAGTGTTGTGGTTGGAGCTGTCAGACGCAACTGAGACAGGTGATTTAGGTAGATCTGACAGTATTTTCTTGCCACCACTGTATTTCCCCTCTGTGTTTCTCACATTAGTTGAGGAACTTCCCATAGGATCTTCAGCACCCCCACCTTTTTTTGCTTTTTTGGTGATGGTTCTTCAAAAGCAGCAGAAGTTTTGATTGTAACTCTCTCTCTGTCAGGGTCTCGGACCAAGACTTGATCAATCTCATAAGAGAACTTATAGAAATAGTCACCCAGGACTGACTCAGCCCATGGAGGAATTTCATCCACACTGCGACAACCAATTTTCACACGCACCAACTCGGGGCGATGTAGAGTGGACATATCTATCTCTAATGGAACTCCCACCAGAGAAGCCACATAAGCCACATTCCTGTCACATCTCTTATCAATAGGGATTCCACCCACCTTAACCCAAGCTTTTTCTAGTACCCCGATCGCACCATCATCCATCTTCCATTGAGTAACTTTCACAACAGTTCCACATGGTCTCATCGTCATACGATCGCTGTAACAGGCTTTGTCAACTTCCCTTGTGTTAGGGAAACGCATCATGAACACTCCATGTTCAATCAGTTTAGCAGAGCATCTCCAGGTCTCTCCCAGATACAGAAAGAAAGCTTCATTCATTTGCTTAACAGTGGGATTCCCTTTTAGCACAGTGATAATGACATTGCAAGAACGTTCTCGAGTACGAGAGGCAGCACAGTAATCATGAATGTAGTAAAACCCCTGCCCTCTCCCTTGAAAAGCACACATAGGAGCAAGACATTCCCATGGCAGAAATTCTGAACATACAGAAGCAAGATGACCTCACTTATTGCAGCGTTCACATAAAGCTTGCGGGAAGCGCACAAGCAAGTGACACAAGGATTTGCAGATGGGACAAGTAGCACCAGATTTGGAGTGAGGCACCTGATTTTTCGCAGTGGCTTGCAGCTGATCCGTGGGAGCAGCAGGAGCAGGATCTGCTGCTTGGGAGCTGCTACCCCCACCGGATCCTGAAGATCGAGGGCGCTTCTCCACCCACACACCATCTGTGCCCGAGCTCTGTCTCTCCGCTGCAGCCGAGTCCCAGCGAGATGTATCCGAGTTGTTGGAGAAGCCCATCTTGCGGTCGTCGTTGGATTCGTCTCTCCTCCAGGAGAACGGCCGCCGCGGTCGTTCCTGCTAGCGCCACGGCCGAATCGGCCGCCGCCACGGTCCAGGCGACCCGCTCCGCGACCCTCACGCCCCGCCCCAAATCCCTCCCGGCGGTCGCCATGAAAACCCTGACTAGCCATCGGATCTGGAGGTTTAGGTGGTGAGGCAACGATCTCAGCAAAGGATCTGGGATCTCCCCCTATTTTTCCCCTCCACCAGCCGAAGGAGGAAGGAGGACTGGATCTAGGGTTTGGGGGCGCCGCCCAGAAGTGGGAAAATGCGGCATCTAGGTCAAGGATTGGGGACGGTGGGACTTTTATACCAGCCGCGTCATTATTGGAGGTGGGGTGGGAGCGATCGCCGTCCACGTGGTCCGCATCCTCCATTGGTGCCGAAAATGCCCCTCGGGCGTCAACGACCCGTGTACCGCTTGGCTGCATGTACCGCGTCGCTGGGTCGCCATGCACCGCGTCCCACGCCCCCCCCCCCCCCCCCCGCTGCACGTGAGACTCCTCGCCACCCCGACTGCTTGCCGGCGTCGCCAATATCAACTGTTTCGCCCTCTCTAAGGGCCCGAGCATCTTCCACCTCTCCGTGGGAATTGAAGAGGACGAGGCGAAGCGCATCGCGTCGGAGAAGGAGCTCGCCGTCGATGAGAGAGACTCGCCGGCTGGATTCGAGATCCGCCGCGAACCAAACGCGCCACCGAGCGTCGTCCACCGAGGCGAAGCGCATCTCGTCTTTCTTGGCTGGACCCCCCCAAAAAACCAAGGCATTCGATTGGAGGAAGTGTGCTACCCCGCATACAAACAAGTTGATGGTGAAATAAAATTATTATTTTTATATCTACAGTAATTATCACTAGTAAACAACTTGTTAATAGTCTCTAACATTCCTTCTTCATTTTATACTAGAATAGCATGGTAGCATCATGACATTCTTTCTCAACGTTAGAGGATCGGGCTCCCGCCGCGCTGGGCCTTCTGATAGAATATGGAGTAGTACTAGTATCTACGCCACGTCACCCACGGGGCGGCGACGTCACACTGCCGCCGTGGGCCCTCGCGCTTTTCGTCAGTGGATGGTACTATCTCTATCTCTATCTGTCTCGCCGAAAGGATCTCTGACCCATCCACCCCGCCGACGCCGACGCGCCGTTGCCTTCTCTCCCCTCACCTCCCCGACCTCATCGCCGCGATCCCCCTCCCTCCGCCCGACCGATCAACTCCTCCGGCGCGCCGAACCTGTGAAGGCGGCGGTCGCGCGAAATCTGGACGCGGGTCACGCTCGATTCGGTGCGGGCGCCGGCTAGGGTTCGCTGCCGGCGATGAACGAGAAGCGCGGGCTGGAGGCCGCCGCCGCCGCCGCCGGCCCCGACGCCAAGCGGTCGCGTCCCCCGGCTCTTGCCAGGTCGTCGAGTTTTAGCACCCCTTTTAAGTGCGTGATTTGATTTTCGTATATAGTCGTGCCGATTCGGCCGCGCGAGTGATGGCCAGTGGAGTTGCTTCGTATGTTGGATGGTAGAAAAGCTTTCGTGATTTAGCGCCGGCTTACGGATTTGGGGATTCATCTTCAGATTTATTGCTCGCGATTTGGTGCCGTCTAGCTGAAAATCTGAATTACGGATTTGGGGCGTTTTGAAGTTGCCTTTCGGTGTCATACTGCTTAGTATCAGAAATAATTTGAGTTGGAACTGGTGTGACCTGCTGGGAGATGTCTGAATTCTGGGTAACTTGGTAGTTAACTGTTGAGAGAAAGGACAATATCCGTTATACAGAGTTTCAGGAGCACACTCGTGACCTTGTTATAAACATCAAGGATGTGCACCCAGGGACGCCTATGCTTAGTTGCTTACCACTGAAAACAATTTAAGAAAAGTGGTATACGTCATCGAGCACACATATAGACAAAATTAAATGTGCCCTATTTTCTGAGCTTGTTCTGTGCCTTTAACTCCAGGCTTGTCATTCACTCTATTCTTTTGTTATAATATTTTAACTTCATGCACTCAAATTAGGCAAATACATAAGATTACCACTGTGGCCATGTTTAAACTGTCTTATTTGCTATCCCATTGAACTTGTTCGTCTACAAAATACCCCAACTGGCCAGCTGACAAGAATCTCCCTGGTTAATGGCTAGAACCATCTCCAAATCACCATCTTCTGGCCCTTATGTAGGCATAACTTCCATACTATTGTCCTGTTTATTCGAATAGCCAAAGCTTAATATTGTTTAGTGTGACCATATGAACACATGTAAGCGTTTCCAGTGCATTTGGCACATGGCACATTCTTGGTTGTCATCTGTGTGAATATGTGGTGTTGGATACTTCGATGTGCTACAGACTACATAAATCATTGTAGGACAATTAAGAAGTATTATTTTACCATCTTTCAGTAAAAAATGTGTCTCTTTTGCGTAATTCTGTTTCGAAATGCTAGAAGAAGACTGTGAAGTGCTGTGACATTATGATGTTGAGTTGTGACCTGTTGAATATTAGCTAAGTATTACTATTTCTCAAATGGTTTTAGTGAACATTTTTTGTTGGGTTTACCTTTCAATTGGAATTAGATTTAATCATGGCTTTTATTTTTTATACTTATTCATTCTACTTGTACAGTGTTATTGTTGAAGCACTAAAGGTGGATAGTCTGCAGAGGCTTTGCTCATCATTGGAACCAATTCTCCGTAGAGTGGTAAGAACAAAGCAAGTATTAAACAGGAATACTGTTATGACATATCTTTATGGAGTTGCAAAATGTCTATGGACATTTTGTTGTTCTTTCTTATGGTTGTAATTTCGTATTTTGCTTGTAGGTTAGTGAAGAAGTAGAGCGCGCCTTGGGAAAACTTGGACCTGCTGCAATCACTGGGAGGTATGACATCAAGCCAACAATGAAGCAAATATATTAGTTTCATTGTTAAAAAGTCAATATGTTACTTTCCATTTAAGATGCACCGAACCGTTTGTTTGGTGCTTTCTCCATGTTGTGATGCGTACATGATGCGGATATGCCTCATGTGGTATGTATCAAAGGTGTATCAGATTATTTTTGAAATATTTATACACACCGTACATGGCTATGCAGCCCGCTGCCAGAAAAGAAAGCTCGTCAAACAACCTAAGTGTGACCTCTAAACCTACCTTGACATTCTTATGGTTGATTTTGCATAGAAATCGAAGATACTTTATGTGCTTATTATGTTTTACTTGGAGATCCCATGTGGTCAGTGTCAATTCTAGACTAGAGGAACTACACTATTGAATACTTCATAAGTTTTCAAATGTATATGCAGCTTTGTCAGTGTGTTAAGGAAAAATCATGTATCACCGTAGCCTAGTTTTTCCTTATACCTTCTAGCTGTGCACTTCATTCGTTTCAAAATAGATGTCCGTCTAGGGTTAGGCATAGAAATGAAGAGTGTTGAGTGAAATATCAATATTGCCACTTATTTCTGCCTCCATGTACTTTTTCTCACCTTGACGTTAGATTATACCTCCTTTTCCTCCCCCAAGCAACGCATCCAAGCAAAATGACAAAATGTATTGGAGATGCAGGAGGACATTACTTTGAAATGGAAGGAGTATGACACATAAGAGCAACTCCAACCGGGTGACCCATTTCGTCTGCACATGTCTTTTTGGGTCACCGCGGACAAAAAAGATGGCCCAACGCGGAGACCCATTTCCATTTTGTGTCCGCTCTATGTCCGCGCGGACCCATTTCCATCCCAAATTTGGTCCACATTTGGGTCGCGGGCGGACACAAAGCGGACGTTTTTTGTGTCCTCCTCGTCCGCCTCTGTCCGCTGCATGTGCCGCGTGGCCCACCTGCCATCCGCCCACCCATCCCATCCCATCTCTCTCCTCCTTTTTCTCTTTCTTCCCCCACCCATAAAGCCACCGCGTGGCCCACCTGCCATCCACCCACCCATCCCATCCCATCTCTCTCCTCCTTTTTCTCTCTCTTCTCCCTCCATGCAGCCACCCAAGCTGCCGTTGGGCGCACTGCGTGACCCAAATAAAAAAGCGGACAAATATGTCCGCCAGGCCACCCAAATGGACAAAAAGCAGTGTCCGTTTGGGTCTTTGCGTTGGAGTTGCTCTAACACCCTTTCCTTACTGAATTGTACAATATTAACCCTTTCCTTACTGAATTGTACAATATTAATATAGTGTAAGTAACTCAAGATGGTATTACCAGTAACTTGATGTTTGCGTTGTGCAATGTAATTTAGCTTCACGCATCATGCTATATCCTCGCAAAGTATGTAAACTTTGAGGCCTGAAATGTGAAATGACCTTCTTTGGGAGCCATGTTGATACTAATTATTTGCTACTGATTGGAATAATGCAGGTCTTCTCCAAAGCGAATTGAAGGTCCTGGTGGAAGAAATCTGCAACTCCAATTCAGGACAAGATTGTCCCTTCCCCTTTTTACTGGAGGAAAAGTTGAAGGGGAGCAGGGGGCTGCAATTCATGTTGTTTTGCTTGATACCGGCAATGGCTGTGTTGTATCATCTGGGCCAGAGTCGTCTGCCAAGCTTGATATTGTTGTTCTAGAAGGAGATTTCAACAATGAAGATGAGGAAGGCTGGACAGAGGAGGAATTTGACAGTCATGTAGTGAAGGAGCGTGAGGGAAAACGACCTATTATAACTGGCGATATACAAGTCACACTGAAAGAAGGTGTTGGCACAATTGGGGAGTTCACGTTCACAGATAACTCTAGCTGGATAAGGAGTAGGAAATTTAGACTTGGTTTGAAAATTGCCTCAGGGTTTTGTGAGGGTGTTCGCATCCGTGAGGCAAAAACTGAAGCTTTCATGGTTAAGGACCATAGAGGAGAATGTAAGTTTTCTGTAATGGTAATCATGTGCTTCCGCTTGACATATGTCTGAACAATTTGAATTTCACTTCTTTAGTGTACAAGAAGCATTATCCACCTGCATTGAAGGATGAGGTCTGGAGGTTAGAGAAAATAGGAAAAGATGGGTCGTTCCATAAGAGGCTGAATAAATCTGGAATTTTAACTGTTGAAGATTTTCTTAGGCTTGTGGTTCGGGATCCACAGAAGTTGCGTACTGTAAGTTCGTTTCTTTTCCACGGCCTTTGATCTTTTGCTGTTTTAGTTCTAATTTGTATACTGTCCTGTTGTTTTAGATCCTCGGAAGTGGCATGTCCAACAAGATGTGGGATTCCCTCGTTGAACATGCAAAAACCTGCGTCTTAAGTGGAAAATATTACATATACTATTCTGATGAGAACAGAACTGCTGGTGCTATTTTCAACGACCTCTATGCATTCTGTGGGTTGATTTCTGGCGAGCAATTCTATTCGTCTGAGAGTCTTGATGATGGCCAAAAGGTTTGTGCTATGGGCATATATTTGGAGGCATTTGATATCTAGTGTTATGTTTTGTTGAACTTAAATGTTGTTTCCATTCATTTTAACATGCACCCATCCTAGATAATGCAGTTAAATTTGTCCTGTTTTGGAGTTTTGAAATTGGTATACTCTCTGTTCCTGATTCTAGGGCGCTTTAGTTTGGGCGTCAATATTAAGGAGTGTGGGCATGGACGTTACTAGTTAGGAGTTGGTCGATTTTGCTCTCACACTCTTGTCTGAGAAGTTCATCTCATGCAGATTCTGCATATCTTGCTCGCCCTGATCTCTGCTCACCAGTAGTCCGCCTACCATTGAACAGGCTACATCTAAGGAGATGTTCCAGAGATTTTCTTTTCAATATATGGTCAGGACGTTTAGATTTTGGAAGTAGAGGGATCGTTAGCGCTTTTACTATGGTAGGGGAACATGAACGTCACGTATGCGGGAGTATCATCAGGAGAAAGTAGGGGAAAAACCTCCAGGGCCCTAGATCTGGGAAAAGATGCCCAAGAAACAGCGATTGAGGGAGTAATATGTAGAGGCCTGACTTCATCTTATATCACATTGGTCTTGATCTGTCCACACACCCTTTATATTCGAGAATGGTGGCCATGGATAATGTGTATTAACTATTAAATTTCTGGTACCATTATATGTTTTTATCGCACTGAATGCTCATTATGTACGTTAAACCCTTGGGTATAGCCAGTTTATCCAATGTATGAGATTTTTTTGGCCTTCCTATTAACTGCAGTAATTTCTGAGATGTGCTACACCCTATGCTTAGCTGTGTTCAAGTAATCTGCGGCACGAGTTTTTTTTTCTTTTTTTTTTCGAGGAACTTTTTTTTTTCAAGAAGCGAGTTTGGCTTTCTCTGCTTTAATCAGCAGAAGTGTTTTTTTCTTACATTAAATCTTGACTGATTAGAATGTTATTGTTTGCTACAGCTCTTTGCTGATGGCCTGGTGAAGAAAGCATATGATAATTGGATGTATGTTATTGAATATGATGGTAAAGCTCTCTTGAACCCTAAACCGAAGAAAAAGGCTGCATTAACTAGTCAAGCTGAGGCTCGTGCTCCCGCTGCATATGTACAGCGCATTTCTTCAACGAGTATGCCAGGACCATCTACAGCAGGTAAGCAGCACACAAGTGCTTAAGTTACAGAATTCCAAGTATTTTTGCCTTTTTATTTTGGAGGTAGGAAAATATGACTTAATGCATTGGAAAGACTGAAACATTGATTTTGGATATAAATTAAGCAAAGGGTGTATGGGATGTTTGAAATATTTTACGATGTCACTACAATAGCAGTTTCTCACAACCATATGTTCTGTTCCATTCATTTCAGGCACAAATGGTTCTTTAGGGTATGATGGCAACCAAACAGCAACACATGCTGTTCAGCTTCAGAGTTCATCTGCTAATGTGCCTGTGCCATATGATGATGCCTTTTCATTTTTGCCGCCTACCATGTTGATGGGTTCGAATCAAGGAACAGCAAGTGATGCCATGGGTCTGGAACTTGGTCAATTGCATCACACAATTTCTCAAGGCCACCCAATTCAGCCAGCAAACATCGGCTACGATAATTGGCATCACAACCGTGATAGTCAGTATGCTGATGATTTCACTGAAGACATTCGCATGAAAAGCCACCAAATGCTCGAGGGTGAAGACATGCAGCAGCTGCTCAGGGTCTTCAATATGGGTGGAGCTTCTCCTGGTTTGCCAGACGAGACGTTTTCCTTCCAGTCTTACATGCCATCTCCATTGGCAAACCTAGACTTCGAAGGTGAGCCCAGCCGCCCATCCGGCAAAGCTGTTGTTGGCTGGCTCAAGATAAAGGCTGCTATGAGATGGGGAATATTCGTCAGGAAGAAAGCTGCCGAGAGAAGGGCACAGATTGTTGAGCTGGATGATTAAGATCTTGGCGTGTGCTCACTGTTAGATGTTACTGTCGAAACCTCAAATACCAGCTGCTGTTGCTGCGAACTAGTTCTTTGGTTCACATATTCATCGTGATTGCCATTGAAACTACTTTTCTGTAAATCTAGAGCGAGTAGCGTTGCCATGTTGTAAAAAGAATGCGGACTCGCTTCCTTGTATAATTTCAACATAAATTCTTGTTTAGCTTGTTTCTGTTTAGTTTAATTTGTGCAGAATATTACTGATGTGAATTGATGTGAAGAGTATTATGCTTTTGTGGAATTGTTTTTAAGGCTCAATAATTTTGTTGAGGCATTATGTTATTGGCCTGTTTTGTAAGTGATCATACAGCGAGTATTTGTTGCAATAAAGTATGCCATTTATGGGAAGTTGAGCTGAAGGGGACGTGGAGGTCTTCTAGTCGAATCGAGGGCAAACTGAACAACACATCTTTTTCCTTTTCAATATCAGTCACTATTGTTTCTTTTCGAAAATGCTAAACCAACGGATGCCAGCTTCCGAACGGAAGGTACGTGTCCACACCCTAATTAGGCCCTGCCCCCTTTGATATTTCTCTTCTCCTAATCCTCCACCTCTGTCCGATATTTTTCCTCCCTAAGATTTCTCAACTAGATGTAGCGTCTCTTTTTTGAAGTTTTAAAGTGTAGTTGATGTTTCAAGTTGCTATGCATCGTATTCGAGGTGGTTGACGCTTTATGCAGTCTCGTTGAAGCTGCGAAGGCTACCTGTAACTGTAAGCAAACGCAGATGGCTACACCGCCTTTCACACCATGTTCACAATCTCTGTCAATGTAGCATATAAGTTCGAATAACACATGTAGTATCAGGGCATCTCCAAAGGCGACTCACGAACCGTCCGCATCCGTTCGGACCATGGGAACCATCCAACGCGGTCCGCGGGGTGGTTCAGATGCGATTTTCGGGAGTCCGGACACGCGAAACATATCAATCCGACACCCTTGGCCCATCCAAAATCCTTCTCGAACCCCGCGACTCCATCCTCCTCATTTTCTCTCCTTACTTCTTTCTCTCTTGCCTTCGCCATCGCTCCACCATGCCACACCCCTGTCGGAACTCCGCGTCTCCGTCACCTCTGGCGCTCCAGGAGGGCTTCCCCGCCGCTTCTTCTCCGTCTCCATTCAACCCCTTTCCTCCGACCGCCCCGCCAGGTACCTTCCTCTACTGCTATTCTCACCATGCTCGGCAACTGTTCGATAAATCGCCGGAGCTGAAAAAAGTTGTCCCTTCTTCTTTCTAACAATGGACTCCGATTTGGAGTACATATCCGAGCAGTATGTTGAGTCGTCCGACGGCTCTTCGGACGAGGAACAGTACTCCGATGAGACGGCGATGATGCAGGCGGTCCTTGAAGATGCGGAGCGTGCAGAGGAGCACGTTCTCAATTTCAAGGGCTCGAGCAAGGGTCATCGAGTGGTCAACCGTCGGCGCTTTGACACTGATGGACGACTACTTTGCCCCCGGCGCACTATCCGTCGACCATTTTTGCCAACGTTTTTGGATGCGCGAGATTGTCTTCGATCGTTTGTACCATGGCGTCCGGTCCTACGATGACTACTTCATCCTGTAGAATGACGCCGTGGGAACGATTGCCTTCTCTGGTTATCAAAAGTGCACGGCCTCACTCCGGATTCTTGCATATGTCACGGTCGTTGATTCGTGGGACGAGTACCTACGGATGTCTGAGAGCACATGCGGAGATGCCATGGTCAGGTTTACAACTGCCGTGGTCGAGGTGTTCGGACCTCAGTACCTGAGAGAACCAACTCTAGCAGATACCGAGAGGCTCTTGGCAATCTCAGAAGCAAGAGGGTGGCCAGGTTTGCTTGGATCTCTTGACTACATGCATTGGAAATGGAAGAACTGTCCGAAGGCTTTACAAGGGCAATATCAGGGTCATGTTAAGAAGCCCACCATCATTCTTGGATTTGGTACGCTTTCTTTGGCATGCCCGGGTCTCACAATGACATCAATGTGCTGCAATAATCGCCGTTGTTTACGAGGCCGACTGAAGGAAAAGCTCCTCCTTGCCATTATACTGTCAATGGACATGAGTACAACATGAGCTACTATCTGGTTGACGGTATCTATTCTTCATGGGCTACCTTTGTCACCACTATCTCAAACCCAGTTGACCAGAAAAATGCCCACTTTGACCAAAGACAAGAAGCAGCTAGAAATGATATCGAGAGGGCATTCAGAGTTCTGTAGGCCCGTTTTGCAGTTGTTCATGGACCTGTAAAACAATGGGATCCGGAGACCTTGTGGGAGGTGATGACATGTTGTGTGATCATGCATAATATGGTCGTCGAGGATGAGGATGACGATGGTGCCGCAACTCTGGAATTTGAGAACATGGGTGATCCTATCCAACTTCCGGAACAGAATCCGGCCACATTTGAAGAGTTTATTCAAATGCATCAACAAATTCGGCATCGACCAACTCACGAGCAGCTGAAGGAAGATCTGATTGAGCATCATTGGAGGGTGAAAGGGGACAATAATGTTGGGATGTAATATTTGAAAATTTTCAAATTTAAACTAGTGTTGCATGCGGCTATTTGAACATGTGTACCCTTGTCGCTATTCGATCGTGCGGACATGAAAAAAATTGAGGAAGGCCGGATGTATGCAACTAGCGTTGGATGACGGCCCCCCGCATCCGTGTCCGCGGACGGATGCAGGAGAAATTTTGCAGGTGCCGTTGGAGATGCTCTTACAAGATAAACTATGAGGGTTAGGGAGGTAAAATTGGTAACCGCGAGGATGCCGCACATATTTTCGTATGTGGCCGCGTGGGCAGCCCTCCAGCTACCCACATCCGCCTCCATCGACTTCATCTGAGACATCGCCACTCCACTTGATCAGGACGACACCATATGACCATCGGTGGTGCTCACCATCCTTTGGAAAATATAGGACTCTAGAAACTCTCTGGTTTTCCGGGGGAACCGTGACTCAACTTGTGTAACCGTTAAAAATATTGTTCATTACTTTACTTTCTGGAATCTTATACTTGCATCTTATCTCTCCCCCTATTGCCCAACTTTTTATTTTGAGAATCCCCTATTGCCGAACCTTTTTTTAGAACCCCCTATTTCCCAACTTAAGATACACAATTTCTTTTTGCGAAATAATTAAAATACACGTTATTAGAGCAATTGTGTGGTGTATCATTGGCTGATGAAATAGACACCGGTATTCCATAATCAAGCCCACAATTTGTTGGTCATTCTCTAAAAACCATGGCATTTTATAAAGCTCACGCACTTTGGAGTCCTTTGCAGCGCCACCGCCACCGGCACAGGCACATCAAATTGATGGGAACCGATGGATCGGTGGGTGATATAAGTAGGCGCGCTGGACGGGACCAACGACGCCCGCTACTCCGTCTTCACACCGTTGGCCAGGCAGCGAGGCAGATACCGGGCGGGCCAAGGACATGGGGATGGGGATGGGGGCGGTGGCGAGGCTGCAGGCGGCGGTGGCGTCGGACAGGGCGGAGACCCTCCTCCGGGGCGCGTGCGCGGCGGGGTCGGCGGCGTCCGCGCTGCTCCTCGGCCTGAGCGCACAGACCAAGACGGTGCTCTTCGTCCGGAAGAAGGCCGTGCCCAAGGACGTGGAGGCCCTCTGGTACGGTACGCTACGTACTGACGCGCGCGCGGTTCATAGATGTGCTACCAAGTTCCTGATGTGAACACCTCGGCTCGGATACTTGCTGTGTGTGTGTGTGTGGGCAGGGTGCTGATCGTGGCGGCGGCCGTGGCCGCGGGGTACCACGCCGCGCGGCTCCTCAAGCGGCTCTGCTCCGGCGGCGGCGGCAGCGGCGGCGGCGGCTCTGCCACGGCGGTCGCGTGGGCATGTTTCCTCCTCGACAAGGTAACCAACTGACTGATCAAATTCCGTTGAATTGATTTTGCTTCCTCGAAATCAGTTTTAGAGCATGGTTAATAATACAGCCAACTGCTGGCTATAAGATGTTGCCATATCATCTATAGCTAACACATACATTCACTCATACAACAAGGTTAGCTATAATGTTGGCTATAAAATTAGTACTTTTTCTCATCTTCTCTCTATCTCTTTCTTCACATTTATTGTATCTGCCTAGGAATCCCCATATAGCTAGGCTCTTGCACGAGAGCCCACTCCCTTTACTTTTTCATGTCTCTCTCCTTCACGTACTCTCTCCGTCCGTGAAAGACTGCACGTCTAGGCTTCACCTTTTTTCCCTAAAAAAAGACTGTACTTCTGCGTTTTTTGGGATAATTTTACATTTGTCCCCCTGGTTTATGCCTCGAGGTAACGCGAGGGCAACAACCTAGTCCATTAATTAGGTTCAGGCTGCAAGCGAATCCCCAATCATCTTGCATTTTGCTTGCATAACTAATTGCTTACTATTGTACTTGCTCTTAGCTAGACTAGAGACTAGAGAGTCGTGGTGATGGATGGATGGATCCGGAAGGAAGGAGGAAACAGGCCGGACGCGTGCTTGGCCTTGGCGCCCAACCGTTTCCCATTAATACGCATCGAATGGAATTATCGTGAGCCGGCTACAGGCTACAGGCTACAGCGACGCGCGGGTGTGCATCGTATTCGTATGGGTACGGCCCTGGCTGGACAAGTGCATCGTATGGTTAGCAAACTGAGGCCTTGCTTGCCAAGCACTCCTTGTCGCTTTAATGCTACTAGCCGAATGCCCATGCGTGGTCACGGATCAAAAAACACATTATGATCAAATAATTGTTCTAATGAAAACATGTGTGTCGGATTCGAGGACTGGTTTCAATTCCTCGACAAATTTATCCTCTCCCACTTCTTTCTTCCTAGGCAATCGTGGTATTTCTTTAACTACCCCCCCCCCCCCCCCCCCCCCCCCCCCCAATCAACATGTATTTCTCCTTACCCTTCCTTTCTCTTCACCCTTTTGCACAGTGCCGTATGGGCAAGGCCTGTTCAAAATCTTGTATTTTCATTTATTATGTCATCGATTCAAAATATTATCTGATCTCCTTTTTGGCGGTCAATAGTTAAATGGAAACTTAAGTGCTTCTCACAACTAATTGAAAAGAAAGAAACATGTAGAAACAAAGGGCAAAATCATATTTTTCTGAAAAAGTAGACCCTCTGAAACAGCATATAATACTCCCATACCAAAGAAAAAATGACCTATAAAAGAGCTATGTTTAATGCAAAACATCTAATCTTTAGAGCAACTCCAACCGGCAGACCCAAACGGATGCACGTTTCGCTTGTTTTTTGTCCGTTTGGGTCGACAGCACAGACGCCGTGTACTCAACACTGGTCAGACCCACTTTTTTCAAATGCGGACTAAATAAAGGCAATCACGCTCAAACTTAACACAATTAAACATTAAAAGCCGATTGTTGAACATAATTAAACATTAAAAGCCGGTCAACCACCAGCCAAGGTCCACATAAAACGTTAATTAAACGTATTTAAACATAATTAAAAAAAATACGACGACATACTACCATCACAATATGTAAATGTGTGTGCATTATTTAGGTTCTCAACCTCTATCTTTCATGCTTTTCCAGTTTCTTTTCTCCTATCTAAGCATCTCACGACCAATCTATCAAAAATAGCAGCTTCCCACGCAGATGGGGCCTCGTCAGCGACGCGGCCGGAGAGGACATCAGCCTTCAGGAAGTACTCGTCAAGCTTGATACCGACCGGTGACCACCTTGATTGATGACAATAGCCCATGAGAAGACGCCACACTCTTGCTCACCGCAGAAGTAATTCTGCATACATGAAGACTTTAAAAACAAAAATCAATGTCCTAAAAAATTAAAAGCTACACATATAAAAGTATAGGAAGGCATAAGTGGGGACAAAATTGTGGATTAGCTCTAATGAATGCACATAAGACTATGTGGCACTTTGATTCTCGGAGACGATTACATGCTCGTAATGTACCCTTCAAGAACATAATCAAATCCCAAGAAAAATAAAAATTATTATCACCATAAGCCATATACAAGATGTCTAGAAAGCAAATAGCAACGGTCATTTTGACAGGAATCAAAATATGACACATTATTCAGAAAACAAGAATTATAAGTTCAATATGTACGCAACATGATACTAATTTATACACGCGCACTTGTCATGTGTGCAGCAGGCACCATTCGGAAACAGAGTACTCCCTCCGTCCTAAATAAGTGTCTTTGATTTAGTACAACTTTAATACAAAATTGTACTAAATCAAAGACACTTATTTTGGGACGGAAGGAGTAATCTTTATTGGTATACACACACTGTTCCTGGACAAATTGAAACCTACATGCAGCTGCAATCATGCATCAAACCTGCCCGTACAAAATACATCTTTTGAAGGTTGAAATTTTATGGTCTGGTAGCCATCTGCAATCATGCATCATTTCTCAGAATCGTATCATGATTGAAAATTTTCCAATTTGGTAGTCTACAGATTAATATAACAAGCAACAATTGGAGAGTTGGGAGACATTACTATATGATTCACTTAGTACAATGTAGTTTCACCATGATCGATAATTTCCCAATTTGGTAGTCTGCACATCAACATTACAAGCAACAAATTTCCACTTTTTACAATGCAGTTTCACCATGATCGATAATTTCCCAATTTGGCAGAGAGGATGTGAGTTTCACAATTGACACTACTGACCATCTGCAGATTTTGAATGATACTTTTTAGACCTTGTGATAAAAAAATGACGTTGAACTATTGGCAAAGATTCAAAATCAGTCAAGAGATTAGTTAATCAGCACCGTGATATTCTACAACAAAGTGATCAAATTTTGAGTACCTCCCAATAAGTGTTTGCTTCGTCCCCTGCAAAAATCCAACCAGAAAAGATATCATAATATAAACGATGGAAATTGAATCAGTAATCAGTGTACACAATCTATTATTGGTCAGTGCTTTTTGGCCATATACGGGTTGCCTAGTATGCCAATTGAACCTTACAAATACAAATCCCATGGTAGAAATTCTCTGTCCAGACATGAGGCCTGATGGGATCCCTCATGATAACTAACAAGAATGGAATGGTCCAAACAGAAAATGATGGGATTAAGGTAGAATAGAAGACCAAACCTGAGGTTGTAGCCTATAGCGGCCGGAGACTCCTCGCACACCTCCGTCACTGATAAACAGCGGGTCAGCCATGCCGGCGCGTGCCTGAGCGAAGGCAAGAAGAGGCCGATGGGAGAGCGTACCAGCATGGAGAAGCCCTTGCGGAGGACCAGTTTCACACCGCTGGTCACCACCGCCTCCCTCGACAAGGTTTAACAGCGCACATAAAAATTTCAAAAGAAAGACACTAAACTCGGGATTTTTTTTGTCAACGGTTCAGTTGGATGGAATGGTTCATAGCAATTTAATGGGAAAATAAAACGATAGAACAAAAGAAAGAAGCATTTCCATCACCACATACAGTATCAAATGAACCCTTGCTACAACACGACGACTGATCAATGTTTGACATTTTACCTTTTCATCTACTTGTATGTAATCTTGTGTGCACTTATAGTTAGGACATGGTATCCAATAGACAGTGGTGGAACAAACGAACATAGTATCACAGTAGACTAACGGAGTAATCAAATCAACCATACTACCAGTTCACGAATGACGACCATGCTTAACTTCTGACAGAGAGCGACCTGCTTCAGGATAATCTGAACTAACTTTATACATAGAGGACCAGATGAGCTGCTTCTCAGTTTGAAAGAATAATGTTGATCACATGTCATTTGTAGGAGAAAAATATTTGGGTAATGCCACCATTTTGCATATAACAATTAACAATACCTATTCTTGTTTCATAATTTGAGGCATGGAATGTTTTAGGACAAACATATACCTGAAAGGAAACATGATATTGTTCTGTAGTGAAGTCTGACAAGCAATGGTCTCAAGGTATCATTTTTTAATACAACCCCACCAAAAATTTCTGAAGTCAATAATCCAACATTTAGTGTATTAACGTTATTGTGTATTATTATTTAGGAACACAGGAGTAAAGCGGAGAATAGACCATGCTCTTAATATATTGAAGCAGCCGTGGCACTTAGGCATCATGCAGAGAAGGACTACAAAGACAACACATAATCAGGGGCTAGGAGAAAATCAATTGAACGGAAAGGCATGTTTCACCCACATCCCATGTGGTCTGATGCGCACTTACCATGAAGAATGGGTTGAGCTTCTCTGGACCCGCCGACGGCTTGAGGAGGTCGATGTCGTTCTGCCACACCTGCTCCGATTCCCAACTGAAAACAGACATGCGGCAAACCGCAACGAAGTAGAGCGGCGGCTATGAACGGAATCTTCACAATAATATAGGATGCGAGGGCACAGAGGTATGGCGGGGACTACGTACCCTGGTGACAACTGACAAGCTGGACGGCTTCCTCCTCGGCGAGCAGCCTCCCTCTCATCCGTCTGCCCTCCTCCCTGGTAATACGCTGGCCCCCGAAGCTCGCGCCCGTCTACCACACAGACATCGGCGATGCTGCACTGGATCTGGATGGCCGCGGGCTCCCGCCAGGTTCCCCGCAGGGGTCAACCTCCTAAGTCGTCGGCGTCGTAGTCCATCGAAGCGCCGGCTGTTGCGGTGGCGGAGGCGAGCAGGTCGTACAAGGGCGGCGTGCACGGGCTGCACGACGGCGACAAAGACTACCGTCCGACGGCGATAAGATGGGCAGTTCATCATGGCAGACGAGTGTGGGGGCGGCGGCGCAGGCGATTTTTCTGACGAGATCGAGAGAGAGAGAGGAGGGATCGGGAGCGAGAGGTGGGAGAGAGGACGTGGGACATGGGACGGGATTGGGTCGTGGTTGTTTCCTTTTTTTTTAATCGTGCTGAGGGAAGGCTGCGAGGGAACGTGGGCTGCTCCTGCGATCTTTTTGCGCGCGGGGTCATCCGGGGGGCGCGGCTCTTTTTTTTTCTCACGGGAAGGGTGGGATCGATGGTCGAACCATCCCCACGACGACGACGACGTTCGATCCACTTTAACAGTAGAGATCCTTCCTTGACATGCATGCATGCATGATTTTTTATTTCTGAATCACGTTCACGCTTACTCACTGTATGTCCCCCCGCGCGCGTCAAGTTCACATCGGCACTCAACATGTGCACGAAACGGCGGAGAAGATCACAAGTGTCGCTGATGTGATGTGATGTGCTCGCCATATATAATTCCATGCTACTGTATGGAGAGCAAGGGCCATAACTGATGCGGTTGCAACCGTAACGGGGTCGTCTCTCACTCTCAACCTTAACTCGCCGCGCGTAACAAGAATCTTGATGGACTGATGGCCGCACTCGCACTGCTAACGGCAAAAGCACAACACATTAAGAGCAACATTAGCAGAGTCGTCGGTCCGATCTGCACAACAATCATCAATTCAACGATTTTTGGCTGCAAAAAAACTTACTCTAGCTAGCAGAGTCGCCGTCCTGTTTTCTATTAATAGGAGTACAATTTAGGTAGCGTGCTCCATATACGACCCACGAGGCATGGTATTTAGGAGCTGTTCAGCAGCCCTCCGCGGAGCGGAGCGCGCGGAGCGGGCTATTAGCAGCTCCGTAAATTATTGCTGGATCCTATTCCGCTCCGACGCGGAGTCGCGGAGCGGAGGGATTCCGAACGCGGCCTTAAAAGCTGGGGAAGCTGATATGAAACGGCCGTCATCACTGCTCAGGCAAGAGGCAAGTTTCAACCCCCTCCTTGTCCTCCCATGATCGATGTTCATCTCCTCACCATGTCAATGACACATGCTGCAGAAGAAGCCATGGCATCAGGAAACGTGTCAATTAGTGCTGGTTAGTCGTCTGCCAACTGCTAGCGGTCATTAACACCATTTTTTTATCACATTTTCCCCACCGCCTATCACGTTTTTGCGTGATCCATTACCCACGGCTATAAAAGACCGTCACCATGGCTGAATAGCTCATATGCTCCAGTTCGTGTAGCCATGCCAGAATAGCTCTTATCCCACAACCCCCACTTCCCTCTCACCGTCGCCATGCCGCTTCCTCGTGTCCGGACTGGGTGCCACTCTAGAAATCGGATCCTGGATGAGGCGGCGGTAGAGGACGACGACGAGGAGGATCACCTTTTTACGTACCGGAGGTGGTGAAGGAGGATCGCGCCCTCAATGAGTGGCCGGATTGGAATCCAAAAACACATACCATTGAGTTCGACTGGCATGGCGGCTACAAGCTGATCCCACATCAGTAGGAGAGCGCTCTCCCACACAACGAATATCGCCCCCCACGTGCTCCCCCTCGCCTCACTGTTAAGGAGGTATGCGATGAGCACTACGAGGCCTACGCGTCGGCCGTCCGCCCCGGCGAAATCTTCAAGCATACTGCCATTGGGAAGGCGTTGTGGATGGAGAGTGACCGCGAAGTCTGGCTACATTACAAATAGAAGAAGACGGACTTAGCGGGGGAGAAGAGGGCGCACCAGATGACACTCATTCGACATGAACATGATGACATTCACCGAGACGGATCGCGCCTTATCGAGCATTTCCGCTCTTGAAAATGTCGTCCCCAACCTCGACCACGACGGGCAAGAGCGGGATGGAGACGAGGTCGCCGGACCATCACCTAGGCATGCCTAGACGACGAGGTGACCCATCACATATGCATGTGCCCTATGCACTGCATTCACCATCGTCATGCTGGGTATAACTAGTGCTTCTCTCAAAACATAAAAGTCATCCGTTTAGTAAAAGGTACGGTTAATCAACCTTTCTACCTTTATGTAACCACTTTGTAATGCAAAGTTCAAATTAGTGTTCTAATCCCTAAACTTGGGTTTGTGAATTTCTGAGTTGATGTGTCCAAAAGAAAAGAGAGAAGAAAAGATACAGAGGCCGCATTATGACGACTATGTGTCTGCACGTAGCCATCGCGGCCTCCCGATATGACAACCTGCTAGAGTTCTCATCGATCAATCAGTAACTATACAAACATTTTGTTCAACTCGTCTCTCGGTGATGGACCGACTCGAGCATCTTGTAGTTGGCGGGCATATCATCTTGCACTGAACGTTTATCATTGGAAAGATTAACATAAACTTTTAAAGATGTGAACACATGTGCCATGTTTAGGACTTAAGGTTTGGCAACCTGGTTCTACTACAAGGAACCTGATCATTTGAGGTACACCTGGTTTGCTTATTTGTAATAGATTTTAGGAGCAACATCAATAATTATTTTACAATTTACAATACATTGCTAATCCAAATATCCATACCTTGTACAAGAAAATCGCATCGAAATGCATTAGAGCAAGTAGAATAGTGGGCTATAAGCCCACTCAGGGTATCTCCAACGCCGACCTGCAAACCTCCCGCATGTGTCTGGATTGCGGAAGCCATCGAACACGGTCCTGTATCGGTCCGCGGCACGGTCCGAACGTCCTTTCTCCCGCAAACTGGACACAAACGCGTGGGGGGGGGGGGGGGGGGGGGCTTTGCGGCAGCCGGAACCGCTCCCAAGCCCTCTTCTGATCGCCCTGGCCCACCCAAACCCCCTCCACCACTCGGCATTCATGTTAGGCTAGAGCAGACGCGACCGCTCATTGGCCGTGCCGCTTCCTGGTTTAGGCGAGTGCTGTGCGTTCAAACGACACGACGACCGCCCGTCCGTCCGTCTTCCGCCCACATTGTTGTCACATGGTTGCCGAGGCGTCTCCTCTGGCGCTACCTGTTCGTCCCTCTGCCGCCCACCATTGCTATATAAACCGCTGCCTCGGCCATAGCCGCAGTCATCCGCCTCCGATCCCTCTCCGCACCACTCCCACCATGGATTCATTCCCTGCTAAAGCTCTCTGGGACGGACTGACGTCGGACCAGAAGAAGGAGATGGCCGCCATTGTTGCCGGCTGGCTGGCCGACAGGCAGCCGGAGGACGACGACGTCCCAATGGAGGACGCTGTCGACGACGATCCGGCGCCACCCTCCTCCTCCGCGCCACTCTGCTCTTCCTTCGCGCCACCCTCGCCGGTGCATTGCACCATGACCATTAGTGAGGCCCGTGCCCATAACATGGACCTGGTGTGGGAGGAGCAGTTCCGAGAAGCAGAGGTCGACGCCGCCTACAACCACCACCTCCTCCAGGAGCATGTGTAGGCGGAGGAGCAGCTCGCCGCCGGCAGGGCGGTTGCACTAGATGCGGACCTAGCGGAGCAGCATGTGCTGCTCGAGTCCTTCCGCTCCGCCCGCGATATCCGCCTCGCCCGCTGCGGTACCGCCAGCGGGTGGCGGCTGCCTCCAAGGAGTGCGACGATAGTGACGCGGGCAAAGGCATTGTTCGGCGAGACGGACGACAAGGATGAGGACTTCGCTGAGGCCGCGCCCCGCCGCGACGACCATGAAGCCGACACGTCCGCGGGCTCTGCCGGCAACGAGGAAGAGTAGAGCACGGTAGGTCGCCGACGCTCGGGTCCCAAGAAGGCCACCGCTCCTCCCCTCCCGTTGAAGCCAAACTTGGCGGGATGGTAAACGTCGGCCAATTAGCCACTTGCCGGCTATGTGGAGGCGGACAACTTCACTTCCCGAGGCTCCGGAGAAGGAGGTTACGGAGGCAGAGCTGGAGGAGACAAAGCTTCAGTTCTCGGGGCTGATGGTCGGACACGGGGAACGGGCGCCGGCGATCATAGATTAGGTATATTAATTATACCTCTAGAGCCGACCGAGCACCGCTTAGTTGATGTAAATGTAATGAGTCTGTTATGTTTGTATGAAATCCGGCTGTGTTTATATAAAATCTGTCTGTGTTTGGACGAATTTCGTCCGGTTGGTTCGAACTGTGTCAAAATGTGTGGCTACGGTTGGATGTTGGCCTCTCACATCCGTGTCCGTGGACCGGTTCCCCCTGTCCGCGGACGGATGTAGGAGGACATTTGCAGGTTGCCGTTGGAGATGCCATTACATGACATTTTTACCTATGTGGAAGAGAGAGATGAAAAAGTAAGATGAGTGGGCTCTCATATAAGAGCCTATACCTATATACATATTTCTAGACAAATGCAATAAATGTGAAGAAAAAAAAGGGAGAAAGTAGAAAAAAGTACTAATGTAATAGCCGACCTTATACCGACATTACTATATGAGTTACTATAGATAATGGCTATTGATGACATGACAATTTCATATAGTCATCAACTGGCTATATTATTAACCATGCTCTTACAACCAACTCCCGCATGAATGAATGTGTATCATCTACCCCCTCCGTTCGAAATATTTTGTGGTTGAAATGAGTATATCTAGACACGGTAATATTATATGCACATATCCAAACGAGAACACATGATGGAATTGAAACATGGAATGCATGTAAAGGTAATTATGTAGTAATAAAATGTTGTGAGTAACTATGTAATTATGAGGGTAACAAGTGCAAGACTAATCACAATATGTGTGGCCTGCTTTAAATTTTGATAAAGATGAGCTACTCCAAACGAATTTCACGAACTAGTATCACCGGCAACGAGGGGAGCTGTGACTTTTTTGGCACTTAAAACAGAGTTTGTAAACTCTAAGTGCATTTTGTTGACATGTTTTAAATTTAACTTTGCAGGGGTGTGCGTACGTGGTGTTCGCGAGTGCCGTCGCGGCGCTGCAGGCATGCTTCGTGGCGCTGACGGGCGTGGAGCCCCTCCAGTGGAGCAGGCTCTGCAACATCTACACCCGCTTCTGTGTGCAGGGCGCCTTCGGCATGGTTTGCGGCCTCGCGGCCGCCGTCGGCATGGCCGTCCTCTCCGTCTTCTCCGCGCGTGATCTCTTCCGGCTCTACTCGCTGGCTGGGCGCAGGCAGGCGCGGTTGAGATCGGAAACAAGTCAAACGGGCCTCATAAGTAAAAATGAGACGACCAGAGAAAGCGCAGGAGATGACTAGGTTCCTTCGTGAATTCTGATCGCCGGGCCCTTGGCCTTGCTATTAGGAGTTCGTGAGGTCTGACTGACATTGCAACCTGCAAGATTATATATAAATACGAAGTGAAGCTAAATCCATTTTAGAACAGGCAAAGAAAATTATGTGATGGTTGTTCCTACGTATTCGTCGTGATCCTTTATATAGTTGTTTTCCTTTTACGAATATTCAGCAGTTACATAGGTACACATATCGTCGTGATCTTTTATATGGTTGTTTTTCCTTTTACGAATATTCAGCAGTTACATAGGTAGGTACACATACGCGAGGAGACGAAAGCCTGAGAAGAGGCTGAGTGAAGGTCTTGTCCAGGAAAGACCTTTGCATTCCATGTGTTCCATATCTTCCAAAGAATGAGCATGAGGATCAAGCTCCAAATTGCTTGTTTAGAGGCCACATATGTGATCCATTCCCACACAGTCACAGGTGATTTACTGTTGGTCGTGGGGAGATCACTAGGCGTTGCCATATACTCCCTCCGTTCGTAAATATAAGTCTTTTTAGAGGTTTCATTAGGGGACTACATACGGATGTATATAGATATACTTTAGTGTATAGATTCAACCATTTTGCTCCGTATGTGGTCACCTAGTGAAATCTCTAAAAAGACTTATATTTAGGAACGGAGGGAGTATATCCTGTTGGCCAGGGGAAGGGAGGGGACACAACAGAAAGACGTGATCGGTATCTTCGTTGTCGTTGCTGCACCGAGAGCATGAGGGGCCGGTCGACATGTGTGCTTCTTGTACAAGTTAGCCCGACAGTAGAGTGAGTCGCCACCGGAACCGGAAGAGGAGCCAGACTATGATCTTCACTTTAGTCGGCGTCGGCGCACGAGTCTGCCATATGTAGTTGGCGGGGTCGTGCATGTCGTAGTTATAAGTTTGTATTCAGCTAGAGGAGGAATCAATACTGTTAGGTTGATCTCCTCCTGATCGGGCCCAACGGCACGATCGGGCCCTTGCCTCGCGCCCTGATCGGGGGCGCCCAACCCTTATCTGGTTGGTGGGCCCATGTCGCCAGCGCTATAAAGAGAGGTGGGGGCCGGACGCACAGATCACGAGGTTGACCGTGCGCCACAACCCCCACCGACACCCCAATCCGATCTAGGTTAGCGCTAGGCCGACGGGAAGCTCCGCCGCCACTGCCCTCGCACACGCACGCTCACGCCGTCGCCCCCCTCCACCATGGCCGTTGGAGTGGGCAGCTCAAGTCAAGGAGAAGGTAATACCCCATCTCCACTATCTACTGCTGCCGAAAGCCTAGCCAACCCGATCCCAACAGTCTATCAATGGTATCAGGAAGCCAGGGTTGGATGTGTAATTTTTGGTAGTAAAGAGAAATCCCCCTTCCCCCCAAAAGATCCCTAGAACAGGGTAGAGAGGATGAGGTCTCACCGGAGCAGGGCCTGGTGCTCGCCGACAAAGAGCGCCACCGTCATGGCCGCGCAGTTCCGCTCGATCCCGACACGCATCGGCAAGCCGAGGTGCCGGGAAGAAGAACCAACCCCTCCGGGGGCAAAGGCGCCACCACCGAGCCGCTTGGCAGCGGCGCGTTCACCAACCGGTGCTCGCGCACGCCGGCAAGAGGGCCGGGGAGGGCGCCGCCACTCCATCATCGCTGGCGGACAGAGCTGCTAGGCAGAGCTGCGAGGAGGCGCTGGCAGTGAAGAAAGAAAAGAGGCGAGGGGGGAAAGCAAGAGGAGGAAAGCGCCGCGCCGGGGGCGTCCAACGCCGTCGCCGGCTCGCTGGCGGCGCGAAGGGGGTGCTAGAAAGTCCGCCGCCGGCGAAGACAGAGGAGAGTCGCGCGGCGCGTCCGAGGCGGGGAAGGGGGAGAATGACTAGGGTTCCCCCTTCCCTCGCCGGTTCGCTCGTTTTGACTTAGCGATCCTCACGCGTGGCCATTGGATTCGATCCGACGGCCAGGGACCAGCGGGAGCACGCCAGGACAGGCCGTGGGCCGCGTGCGCCGCCTGCCGCGGCATGGGCCAGCGCCACGCTGGACGGCTGGGCTGGTTCCGGCCCAAAGAGCCCGTGGGCCGGGCGAAGGACAACACAGCACGCGTGTTTCCGTTTTCCCCTTTGTTTTTTGTCCAATTCTGGGCAAATTTCAAACAGTTTTTTATTTTATTTTTCTATTCAAATTTTCCAACGAAAATTCTGTTTAGAAAATAGAAAGTAAAATAAAAGTTCCTGAAAAGAATAAAGTCATGAATTTTTATTCATGTTTTTCCGCTGCAAAATAAATAAATAAAAGTGCTCTTGTAAAAGAAAATAAAAGTTTCTGAAAATATTAAAGTTCATGATTTTTTATTCATGAAAAATAAATATTCATGCTCTTTTTTAAAGAAAATAAAAGTTTAATGTGAATTAAATTTTAAGAGCATGTTAAAGAGATTAATGATATAAATATGATTTTGTTATTTTTATGACCAACTTTGTTAATAACATAATCATGATTTATTATTGTTGATATATGTGCATTTATTTCTATTTTCTGCCCAACGGTGATATAGTTTTAATTGCACAAACAGTTGTATGTTTTAATTTTGACCAACGTTGGATTATTGCATGCAATTCTTGTCATGATCTAACCTCATTGTGGTTTTCAGGAGGGTACTACTTGATGAGCTGCATCAAGGATGTTCCAATCCTCAGAGGTGATAACTACACTGAATGGAGAAAGAAAGTTGATTTGGCCTTTGTCTGTGCTGAGGTGGACTGGGTTGTGGACACTCCACAGCCGGTCAGACCAACAGAGCCAGTCAGAGATGCCAATGATGATGATGCTGCATGGGACAAAAAGAGGAGGGACTATGCTCCAGTGGAGATGTCATATACCCTCGACAACCAAAAGTGGCTCACCGCCAATAAAAAGTGCATGGCTTTCATAAAGAACACAATTGAGAACGCTATGTGGGCTCAATTGCACAGTGTACTTCCGTAGGGGAGTTTCTTGAAAAGATAAAGAGCCAGTTCACTGGTTGTTCAAAGATATATGCTACCCAGTTGCTTAAGCAGCTGGTGACAGAAAAGTACACAGGCGGTGGACATGGCAGAAGAGAGCACATCCTCAGGATGAGCAACATGGCAGCTAAGCTTAAGCCCATGGATGCGGATTTGGAGCTCAAACCTGCGCTCCTGGTCCACCTGGTTATGGCTTCATTGCCAAAAGAGTTTGACACTTTTGTTGTCAACTACAACATGTCACCTGAAAAATGGGACATTGAAAAGACTATAGCCATGTGTGTCCAAGAAGAGGAAAGACTTAGAACCTCATATGGTGGTTCTCTCAACTATGTGAAGGATAATAAGAAAAAGAATTACAATGAAAATAGCAAAGGTTCCCCTTCAAAGGCACATGGAAAAGCTCACTATCAGCATCAGCAGAAGTCTCTTCCAGTGGACAAGGATACATGCCTCCACTGTAAGAAGACCAGGCATTACAAGAAAGATTGCCCTGATTGGCTATAGTCAATAATGGCAAAGAAAGGTAACAACATTGTTTCCTTTGTAAATGAATCCTTGTATACATAGTTTTCGAAATCTACTTGCACTAGTAGAAAACATGGCTTTGGTTGAGGCCAGGATAAGGGCATTAATCCCGGTTCACTTACGAACCGGGACTAATGGGAGCATCAGTCCCGGTTCGTGAGGCCAGGGCGCCGGCCGGGCCTCGGGGGCCATCAGTCCCGGTTCAGATGGGACCTTTAGTCCCGGTTTGAGCCACGAATCGGGACTAAAGGGGTGGTGGCAACCGTTCGCCTGGCGCGAGCCCTTTTAGTCCCGGCTCGTGGCTCAAACCGGAACTAAAGGTCCAAACCGTTCAATTCCCGCGCCTTGGAAGTTGTTCCGCGCGAGATCAAATGCTACAGTAACCGCGACGCTACAGTAAACGCGACCAGCGCCTCCATTTCTGTTCGTCTCCCCCTCCTCTCTTCTTCCCCATCCTCCACCATGAATCCAATCACTCGCTACGGGAAGGTGCTCGCACATGGCACGACCAATCTCCATGTCGTCTACACGAACGACAGCGCCAAAGTGAAGGTTTTTCTTTCCATGTTCGAGGAATGGCTTCAAGAGGAGAAACAAAAGTTCATGGGCCTTGATCTCGAGTACACGGCCGATGGTCGCGATGTTGCCGTCGTCCAACTTTGTTTCAAGCAACGTGTCATGGTCTTTCAGTGGGCAAGGTAATACGAAACTTGTCATAGTTTTAATTGGGGCTTTTCTTTGATTCATAGGATAGGAAATTTGCATAGGAATAGGAGGATTGGGAATGTCGAGAACATGTCATAGTTTCCTTGATTCATAGGAAAAATGCATAGGAAAATTGGGGCTTTTTCTTTGATTCATAGGAATGGGGCTTTTCTTTGATTCATAGGAAAATTGCATAGGAATAGAAAATTGCATAGGAATAGGAGGATTAGGAAAATTGCATAGGAATAGGAATAGGAGGATAGGAATAGGATAGGAAAATTGCATAAGAATTTTCCTTGTAGTTGCATATTGGCCATCGTGGGAGAACATGTCATAGTTTAGGGGCTTCTTTTGATTCATAGGATAGGAAATGCATAGGAAATAGGAAACTTGCTATGATTCTTATTATACTTGTTATGATTCTTATTATACTAGTGCCGAATTATACTTGTTATGATTCTATTATACTTGTTCTAAAATATACTTGTTGCAGCAGTATTTAACACATTTGTTCCATTTTGTTGTTGCAGTAGTGACAAGCACTGTCCAAAACTCATGGAGTTCCTTCGCAGCGGCATATATTTTGCTAGCGTTGATATAACGAATGACAAGATCAAGATGAGGAGCACTTGGGGTATTGAGATACCAGCTGAATGCCACATTGATCTTCAGGGCAGGTTCAGGCTTGAGCATGACAAGACTTCAATGGCTGATATGGCAGCCGCCCTGATCGACGAGGAGTACACTGATATGAAGACAAAATTCCCCAAGTCAGGGCACAAACTTTGGGAGAAGACCCCACTTGACCCTATCAACATTGAGTATGCAGCAATAGATGGGTACGTTGCATACGAGTTGTACCGCAGGATTGGAATCTGCAATTATGGGCAGCGTCACCTCGTACCGCTAGTATCTCCTACTTGGGGGTATTCTGATCCGGACGACGAGTAGTGTTTGCAATGGCGAACACTTTTATCTCTATTATGTAGTGCTTGGGGGTCTCCTAATTCGGACGAGTAGGTTTGCAATCCGGAAGAGTAGGATTGGTATCTTCAATTATGCAGTACTTTCTGTAATGGATATCTGAACTATTATTTCTATTATTTCCCTGTTTAAGTACGGTTTGTGTGTAAAAATATTTAGTATGATGTGAGCAAGCTTTCTGAAGCATTGTGATGTATGTGATGAAGATTGTCCATGGTTACGGCGCAATAAGAAAGGGACACACGCGAAGAAAAAGTGAAGACTTTCTCTCCACAACTATTCTGATGATGGCTTTGATCTACAATATCACTGCAGTTAAATATAATATTAACTAAAATTATCAAAGTATTTATTTGTTAAAAAGAATGAACTAAAAAGAATCAACTAAAATATTAACTAGAAAGAATGAACTAAAAGAATCAACTAAAACATTAACTAAAAAGAATGAACTAAAAAGAATCAAAATAATATTAACTAAAATTATCAAAGTACTTATTTGTTAAAAAGAATGAACTAAAAAAATCAACTAAAATATTAACTAAAATCACCCACATAGCATGTGCTAAAAAGTTGAGATGGTCCAGTTTGTACACGAAGTGCATCCGGTTTTTGCCGTAACCCTCTCAACTTTTTAGCACATGCTATGTGGGTGAAATGATGATACCATGCCAACTTGCAACCATTTCAGAGTTCATTTGTAGTGCTTTTCAATTCAGGGTCATTTTAGCTCAAAATAAATCATGAAATGCATGAAAAATAGCAAATGAAGTCAGAAAAGGTTTGAAAAGTGATGATGTGGCTTTGAATGGTGCATATTGAATGCAGAAAAAGTATTGAGTTCAAATATGTTTAAAAAATTGAAATCCTTTTGTAACAGAAAAGTTTTCGTCCGAAACCCTGACACTTCGAAAGAGATTGTCCAGTTCGTACACGAAGTGCATCCAGTTTTTGCCGTAACCCTCTCAACTTTTTAGCACATGCTACGTGGGTGAAATTATGATACCATGCCAACTTGCAACCATTTCAGAGTTCATTTGCAGTGCTTTTCAATTCAGGGTCATTTTAGCTCAAAATAAATCATGAAATGCATGAAAAATAGCAAATGAAGTCAGAAAAGGTTTGAAAAGTGATGATGTGGCTTTGAATGGTGGATATGGAATGCAGAAAAAGTCTTGAGTTCAAATATGTTTAAAAAATTGAAATCCTTTTGTAACAGAAGAGTTTTCGTCGAAAACCATCACACTTCGAAAGAGATTGTCCAGTTCGTACACGAAGTGCATCCAATTTTTGCCGTAACCCTTTCAACTTTTTAGCACATGCTACGTGGGTGAAATTATGATACCATGCCAACTTGCAACCATTTCAGAGTTCATTTGCAGTGATTCTCAATTCAGGGTCATTTTAGCTCAAAATAAATCATGAAATGCATGAAAAATAGGAAATGAAGTCAGAAAAGGGTTGAAAAGTGATGATGTGGCTTTGAATGGTGCATATTGAATGCAGAAAAAGTCTTGAGTTAAAAACTTTAATAGTAAAATGAATTTTCATAAAGTATATTTTGTTACAAGCTTTAATAGAAACTAAAAATCTTTTATAAAACTCTAATAGCAAAAGGAATCAACTAAAAAGAACCAATAAAAAACAAAACTTATGCAACTAAAATTATATAACTAAAAATAACATATGCAAAAAATAACATTAAAATCATAATATATGCAAAAAAAGGCCCGCCAAACACTATAAATGGGCCAGGATTCCTGGCCCGCAGTGCTAGCAGGCCCAACAGGGCATCAAATAGGCATGGACTGCCTGCATTAGAGAGGAGCTCGAGAGGGCAGTGGCAGCAGCGCTTATAAACCACTCCGAGCCCCTCTCGACTAGCGAGGTGGGACTAAACTTTTGCTACGGGAAGCACAGCCCTTTAGTCCCGGTTGGAGCCTCCAACCGGGACTAATGCCACCCTTTAGTCCCGGTTGGTGCCACCAACCGGGACTAAAGGTCTCTGCTTCCCGCCCTTTTGGCTGCTGGAAATTGACCTTTAGTCCCGGTTGGTGGGGCACCAACCGGGACTAAAGGTCTCTGCTTCCCGCCCTTTTGGCTGCTGGAAATTGACCTTTAGTCCCGGTTGGTGGCACCAACCGGGAGTCCCGGTTGGAGGCTCCAACCGGGACTAAAGGTCTCTGTATATAAGCGGGAGTTGGGAAAATTTCCAATTCATTGCAGTTTCTTCTCTCCTCGGCGCCGACGACGACATCGACGTCGCCAGGCTGCCGGATTTTGCCGTCGTCCTCGCCGACGCCCTGCCGTCCCGCTGACCGTCGCCGGCGCCGGACCTCCTCGTGCGCCCTGTCCCGCCGCCGCCGTCGCCTCGCCCTGCCCTGCTGTCGTCGCGCCCCTGCCCCTACGCGTCGTCTCCGTCGCCGCGCCCTGCCCCTACGTCGCCGTCGCCGTCGCCTCGCCTTGCCCCACTGTCGCCGTCGCCTCGCCCTGCCCCTCCGTCGCCGTCGCCTCGCCCTTCCCCGCCGTCATCGCGCCCCTGCCCCTACGTCGTCGTCGCCATCGCCGCGCCCTGCCCCTACGTCGCCGTCGCCGTCGCCCTGCCCTAGCTGTCGCCGTCGCCTCGCTCTTCGCCGCCGTCGCCTCCCCCTGCCCCGTCACCATCGCCGCGCCCCTGCCGGCCTCGACGTCGTCGCCGCGCCGGCCCCTGCCCCCATAGTGAGCCCATTGAACATGGCTTGTTGATGCTGATGGCTTGTTGCTTTTTGAGAGCTTGTTTATTGTTAATTACCTTATCGCCGTACCCGTATCGCCGTACCCGTATCACCGTACCCGTATCGCCGTATCCGTATCGCCGTATCCGTATCGCCGTATCCGTATCGCCGTACCCGTATCGCCGTATCCGTATCGCCGTAGGCCCGTATCGCTGTATCCCGTATCGCCGTACCCGTATCGCCGTATCAATGTCGCTGTATCGGTGCTTCGTAGGTTGCCAGTCCCACCATATGAACATAATGCACTTGAGAATTTTCATATGTTCGTAGAATGATAACTTCGACATGAGGGGGGTGGGGGTCCGCAAGTATCCCTGAGGACTATGAGAGAGGCGTACGGGTTCAAACCCGTTTCAGTAATACCCGAACCCGAAACCCACCATCCCCGTCAAAATACTACGCTAAGCATATTGGGCCATTCAGCCTTCACTACAAACGACCATGAGAGAGGCGGTCCGCAAAGTATCCTCTCTCGAAAGATAGGGCGACTCATCAGACATGAGGGGGGAGGAGTCCTCGATGATCGTCTGAAACTGACTATTATAAAACTTGTGAATTTTGCATGATGTTTCCCACTAATCCATTGCTCATATGCATATGATTCCTTGTTGTGATTAAGTCTATGTTTGCCACTAATCCATCTCTCATGGTTGTATATTGCCACGTTGTAATATTTGTAGAAACTATGGCAGACAGAGACTTAGAAAAAGAAAAGTTGTTGGGGGATATAATCCGCGACGGAGGTGATATCTATCTCACCTGCTTGTTGTTTCTCAACGAGACCGATGGTGAGGAAAGAGAGGATGGCGGCTCCGGTGAGGAGGAAGGAGATCATGACTGCTCCGGTGATCGAACTAGGGACGAAGGAGATCATGACGGCTCCGGTGATCGAATGGAGAAGGGAGCCATAACTGCTTCAGAGTCTGGTGAGGTATATATTAATTAATCGTCTGCTGACTAGATGCATTAATTTTTTTGTATGTACATATATTAACGCTTCTTTCTTCTTGTAATTAGCCATCCGGATCGAGCTCTGCTTCCGTAAGGAGACGAGGCCCGATGAGAAGGTTGGACGCGCAAGAAAGGTTCACGATCGAAGAAGTCTCTTGAGAAGGCCAACCGATTGCTCCCTACCGGACCAAGAACAAATTTATACATCAGTGCGGAGTGGTTGTTAGGGACATCGTCCCGATCACCTACCAAGAATGGAATAAGAAGAAGGACCCTCAAGTTCCTTATGTCAACGATAGACTGAAAGATGTTCTTTGGACCAATCTGATGAAAAATTTCAGTCTACCGCCAGAAGAGGATCCGAATAACCCAGTTATACAGCGAAAGGTCAGGGCGTCTGCTCTTAAGAAGATGGCAGAACTATTCAAGAACTGGAAGAAAGTATTGAACAAGAAGTTTGTCGAGAAAGACAAGACTCCAGAATTCAGAGGTCAATATGAGAAGATGAGAGATCACTGGACCACATTTGTGGCCTACAAGAAATCGGAGAAGGCTAAGAACAGGTCACTTACAAATAAGAAAAATGCCGCAAGGAAGGAGTTTCACCATGTTACGGGGTCAGGTGGCTACAGCAAAGCCCGGCCTACGTGGGATAAAGCTGAGCAAGACCTGCTTGCTAAAGATGTCCAACCAGCGACATTGCACTGGCCAGATCGGGCAAGGACTTGGTTCTTCGGGGTTGGGGGAACTTTGGACCCAGAAATAGGGAAGTGTGTCTGGACGAAATCTCAACTTGCAATACCATTCAAAAAGCTTGAGGAAACAATCAAGAAATCGCAGGAAGGGACGTTCGTTCCCGACAGAGAGAAGGACGAGCTGTCATTTGCCCTCGGGAATCCTGAACACCCTGGACGAACACGAGGCACATCAGGCTCCGTTCCGTGGAAGGTTGGGTTTCCCGACAGCGCTGGTTACAGAAGCCGACAGAGAAAGAAGAAAGAGGAAGCAAGCGAAATGCAGAAGTTTAATGAAAGAATAGCGAAACTAGAGGCACTTGAGAGTCAGCGAGCTACCGGCCAACCATCTCAGCTGCACGACGATCCTTCATTGGAGACTACCCACGATGCTACCCCACCATCTCAGTGGAGAAGCAGCGTGGCTTCCACTGAGCTCGTTCATCCTGATAGCACGGCTCCTCGCTACCCCGTGGATGGTATCACGCATAATGAACATTGTGTGCTAATGGCGAAATGTCATAACCTGACCTTCAAGGTGGAGGTCGTCTATGTCTTACCTCCTCGACCTGATGCAACTTTCCATTGCACTCCGGTTCCAGCTGACTTTGCTATTGTTGGGGTGGATGAAATAATGGACGGATTTGATGAGCTGGAGCTTGATTACGCTACAGGTGAAGGGGATCTTATTCTTTGATATGCCTTAAGGACTACCTGTCTATGGAGAAAGGAACACATCGTGCTTCCAAATTGGACGCCGCCTCAGCAGACTCAGGCGGAGGAGGCCCCGGTGCCTGAGTCGTGTCCGGTGCGTCAGCCGTCTCCGGTGCATCAACCGTCTCCGGTGCGTCAGCCATCTCCGCCGCCTTAGCGGACTCCGACGGAGGAGGCCCCTCAGCAGAATCCTCCTCCGCCTCAGCTGTCTCCGCCGCGTCATTGGACTCCGCCTCCTCCGCTGCCTAAGCAACAGCGGAAGAGAGTCGCCGCCGCTCCGGCGGCTAGCAGCAGTACGAAATAGAGGAGATTCAAATACGGCCCAAGCCTCAAGCCTCTTCCCAAGTTACCCTACGAGAGGTCTGAGGAGGAACTCAACGAGATCGTGGATGCCGATGTGAAACATCAGGTCGCACCGAAACGCCCACCTAAAGAGGAGAAAATAGATCCGGTGAAAGCAAAGCGAACTCTGGAGGCCCTTAGGCGACCACCACCGCCTCCGCTGCCATCAAACTATGACCGATGTATTCAAAAGAAACATGATCAAGCGAGGCGGTGGGGAAGCTTAAGTAGAAGTGGCTCAAGAAGTGGGGAAACAATTCCCCAGCTCGGTGAACAAGAACTGCAATCGTACCCTCCGCTCAAGGTGGTTACCGATATCGCTAATGATCCAAAGAAAGCGGCCGATGGTCTTGCTATCACTGCTGATGATTACTTACCCGATTCGGTACAGTTCGAAATGGCTGAGGTAGTACCATCCTTAAGCTACGAGCACGGGAAGCCTCTCGTCACACGTGAGGAGCTCAAGGGTCTACCAACGAGGATGCGACATTTGCATGAATGGTAATTGGATGCCTGCAAGGAGGGGAACAACGATATCTTGGTGGGAATAAAAATGAGCACTTCTTCAATGGAAAGCAGATGTTGATCGTTGAATTTGAAGAAATTTTTCAGTTATACAACCAAAAGGAGCTCGACAAAACTATGGTCAGTTCCTATTGTCTGTAAGTATTTTTTCTGTAATTAAGTCTCTAGCTCAGCTCGTTCATTGCATGTATTAATTATCCTCACTCTATATTATGCAGAATGAAGATCCTCGAATGCAAACAACTACAAATCTATGACATTGGGTTCAATGACCCAAATTTCATAAATGAACATACATTAAAAGAATTTCCCGCTGATACAGAGAAAAATTTGCTAGATTCGTTACTTGGACAACACACCAGAAAGGAAATACTATTTCCTTACAACTTCAAGCGAGTGTTACTATCCTGTGCACATTCTGTTTCGCTTACTCGAGGTTAAGTGCAATTAATGAGTTATGTGTGCGCATTTTCCACTTTATTCTGCTAGACATTCAGCTTGAAGAGGGAAAAGTAACTGTCTTGGACTCGAGACGTAAAGACCCTAAGGAGTGGACGAGCATGAGGGAAATGCTTCAGAAGTAAGTTCAATCATTATCGCACCATATCGGCAACTTTCGTTCATTTCCTGATATCAAGTAATTATTTTCTTTGCCGGGCAGGGTTTGGAAAAAGTTCACCAAACAGGTTAAGGGTGTCAAATGGAAAAAAGAGCTGCAATTTTTACACCCCAAAGTAAGTACTACTCTAGTACCGCACATCTCTCATTGATTCTAGTTTCAATACCATTATCATGCTTGATTATCACTTTGATTGAACTCTATTCTCGTAAAGTGCTTGTGGCAGGCAATCGGGACTAATTTATGTGCTTACTACGTTTGCGAGTTCATTCGCCACTTGACCACTGAGCAGGGCCGGGGCATATCTGACGAACAATTTGAAGTACGTAAACAATATTCACAATTTTATTTTATTACCATCAATTGTGTTGAGTTTTATTGACCCCCTTCTTTAAATTAGATCTGGCAGATGCGGGATGAACTCCTACCAACTGATCGCGTACGAGCAATTCAAGAGGAATTGGCGGGATTCTTTGTTGAGCATGTCATACCTAAAGACGGGGAATGCCATCAGGATTGGTAATAGAAGTTAGGATCGTAAGAGATGTTATATTGTATATATGCATGAACGTGTACTATATGTAATAGCGTCGAATAGATTTACGAAAACTTGTTGCATATTGTTCGACCAAGCACAGACAAACAGAGGTCACTTCTCTCTATATATTGATCATGACGATGTTGTGTAATGGTTCCTTCATTGCTATATGTAGTAGCTAGCGTCGAGTTGAATGAAAAGCGTCAAATAAAAATGGTAAACACAAAAATAAAAGGGGGAAACACAATAGGAAAACCCCTAAACCCCTCCTTTAAAAAAAAACAAAAACCCCAGCGCCTGGCAGGTGCTGACGCGTGGCTGCCTTTTAGTCCCAGTCGGTGTTACCAACCGGGACTAAAGGTTCTCCTGCCTGGGCGCCCCGCAGCGGCCACGTGGAGCCCCTTTGGTCCCGGTTCGTAAGCAAACAGGGACTAAAGGTTTTGGGTATTAGTCCCGATCGGTTTGTCCCGGTTCCAGAACCGGGACTAAAGGCCCTCTGGAACCGGGACTAGTACCCTGTTTTCTACTAGTGTTGGTGGATTGACTCAGGTGCAACTGTTCATGTTGCAAATTCTTTATAGGGATTCCATTCGACGCGGACTACGCAAAGAAGCGAAAGATATATTGAAGTTGCAAATGGAGTTCAAGCAGAAGTTGAAGCTGTCGGTGACATCTCCTTGGAGTTAGCTGATGGATTCAAGCTTCTACTTAGAGATGTTTTATATGTTCCTTCATGTCACAGAAACTTAATTAGTGTTTCCTGTTTGGATAAAGATTATTATGAATGTCACTTTGGACATGGCAAATGTGCCATATGGTTTAATAATACTCATGTGGGTGTTGCTTTCCTACACGATGAGCTTTATTTATTATCACTCCGTGAAAAAGTGTATTCTGTGTGCAATGTGAATGAGCATGTTTCTACGTCGAATAAAGAACAAAAGAAAAGAAAAAGAACTTATGACTCATCAAAATTATGGCACTGTCGCTTGGGCCATATTTCCAAGGGGAGAATAGAAAGATTAGTTAAAAGTGATATTCTTCCTCCGTTAGAGTTCTCAAACTTAGAACAATGCATAGATTGCATTAAAGGAAAGTATGTAAAACAAATCAAAACGGGTGCAATCCATAGCACATGCACACTAGAAATCATTCACACTGACATTTGTGGACCATTTCCGGTGAAAAGTGTGGATGGATATGACTCATTCATAACATTCACAGATGATTGCTCTTGCTATGGTTATATTTATCCAATCAAAGAAAGATCTGAAGCGTTGGATAAATTTAAAATATTCAAGGCTGAAGTTGAAAATCAACATGATAAAAGAATAAAGATAGTCAGATCTGACCGTGGGGGGGAGAGTACTACGGTCGGCACACTCCATATGGCCAAGTCCCTGGACCTTTTGCAATGTTCTTACAGGAGACTGGCATAGTGGCCCAGTATTCAATGCCGGGCGAGCCTCAGCAAAATGGAGTAGCTGAAAGGCGTAACCGTACTCTGATGGATATGGTGCGCAACATGATGAGTTACTCCACCTTGCCATTGGGATTATGGATGGAGGCGCTTAAAACCGCCATTCACATTCTCAATAGAGTACCAAGCAATTCGGTGCCCAAAACACCGTACGAGCTGTGGACAGGAAGAGTACCCTCCCTACAACACCTTAGGGTGTGGGGGCACCCAGCTGAGGCCAAAATGTTTAATCCAAATATTGCAAAGTTAGATCCCAAAACAGTGAGTTGCCACTTCATTGGCTATCCTGATAGATCAAAGGGTTTTCGTTTCTACTGTCCAGACAGATACACAAAGTTTGTAGAAACAAGACATGCAGTCTTCTTAGAGGACGAAATGATGAGGGGGAGCATGGTAGCTCGGAAAATTGATCTTGAGGAGAAGAGGGTGCATGCACCTAATCCGATGATTCAGGAGCCATTTTTCTCACTACCAGCTGTAACTCCACCCATGGCAACTATGTGAGAAGACCCAGAACCTGTCCGTCAGGAGCCGACTGAACCCATTGTTGAGCATGAAAGGGAGGTGCAGCAGCCAATTTTAGAACATGTGCCGGAAGTTGAGGCACAGAATGTGCCAGAAACTGAGGCCCTTAGAAGATCTAATAGAACAAGAAGATCAGCTATTTCTACTGATTATAAAGTTTATAACACAGAAATGGTTCATATGGAAGGTGACCCCACTACATATGAAGAAGCCATTAGAAGCCCTCACTCATCAAAATGGCTAGAGGCAATGGAAGATGAGATGAAATCGATGAGTTCCAAAGATGTTTGGGACTTAGAGGAAATTCCTAAAGGAGCCAAAACAGTAGGCTGCAAATGGGTTTACAAAACAAAGTATGACCCTAATGGGAATGTAGAAAAGTATAAAGCATGACCTGTGGCAAAAGGATTTACACATAGAGAAGGGATTGATTACAATGAGACTTTTTCCCCAGTCTCATGTAAGGACTCCTTCAGAATCATAATGGCATTAGTTGCACATTTTGATTTAGAGTTACATCAAATGGATGTAAAGACGGCATTCTTGAACAGGGATTTAAAAGAATTTTTTTTACATGAAACAACCCAAGGGTTTTATCATGGAAGGCAAGGAAAATATGGGATGCCGCCTGAAGAAATCTATTTATGGATTAAGGCAAGCCTCTAGACAGTGGTATCTAAAGTTTAATGAGACAATTAAAAGATTTGGATTTAAAGAAAATATTGAGGATAATTGCATTTATGCAAGGTTTAAAAATGGGAAATATATTTTCCTAATCTTGTATGTGGATGATATCTTGCTTGCTAGCAGCGATGGTACTCTACTACAAGAAACAAAGAAGTTCTTGTCCTCAAATTTTGATATAACAGATCTTGGTGAAGCATCATATGTTTTGGGCATAGAAATTCACCGAGATAGGAACAATGGAGTCTTAGGACTATCACAGAAGGCATATTTAGAAAAGGTTCTTCAAAAGTATAATATGCATGCGAGTAAAGGCACACCTGATCCTATAGTCAAGGGCAATATTTTTGGGAGATTCCAATGTCCCAAGAACCAGTACGAGATCGATCTAATGAAAGCAGTACCATATGCTTCGGCTGTTGGAAGCTTACAGTATGCACAAGTGTGCACTCGCCCTGACTTAGCTTTTATCACCGGGGTACCCGGTAGATATCAAGAGAATCCAGGCATAGAGCACTGGAAGATGGTAAAGAAAGCATTGCGTTATGCGCAAGGCACGAAGGACTACATGCTAACATACAGGAGATCTGATTCCCTAGAGATAAGAGGGTATTCAGACGCAGATTTTGCGGGGGACAAAGATGATAGAAAATCCACGTCAGGATACGTGTTCACTCTCGCTGGAGGGGCTATTTCGTGGAAAAGCTCCAAATAGTCAATAGTTGCATCGTCCACGATGTATGCAGAATTCATAGCATGTTTTGAGGCCACGGGGCAGGCGATATGGCTAAAGAAATTTATACCCGACTTGAAAGTGGTAGATTGTATTCACAAACCACTAAAGATGTACTGTGACAACCAGCCCGCAGTATTCTATGCTCACAACAACAAGTCAAGTAATGCTGCCAAAACAATAGAGATAAGGTATTATGTTGTGAAAGATAAAATCCAGGATCACACTATAAGTCTCGAGCATATAAGGACAAAGGATATGCTTGCGGATCCGCTTACGAAAGGCTTACCACCCAATGTGTTCAAGGAACACTTAGCCGGCATGGGTTTAAGGGAAAGCCTTATGATTCCTGGATCATGAGAGGCCCAAAAGGAACATAATTTGTTTCAGAACATAGAGGTATGTTGTAGCTGTCTGATTCTATCGGCAATCGAGCTGTGACGATGAAACATGTTCTATGTATTGATCTGTGATGAAATGAGTAAAGTAAAAAGTAAAAAGTAAAAAGTAAAGTTGAGATCAAGGGGGAGAATGTTAGGTTGATCGCCTCCCGATCGGGCCCAACGGCACGATCGGGCCCTTGCCTCGTGCCCTGATCGGGGGTGCCCAACCCTTATGTGGTTAGTGGGCCCCTATCGCCAGCGCTATAAAGAGAGGTGGGGGGCCGGACGCACAGATCACGAGGTTGACCATGCGCCACAACCCCCACCGACACCCCAATCCGATCTAGGTTAGCACTAGGCCGACGGGAAGCTCCGCCGACACTGCCCGCGCACACGCACGCCCACGCCGTCGGCCCCCTCCACCATGGCCGCCGGGGTGGGCAGCTCAAGTCAAGGAGAAGGTAATACCCCATCTCCACTATCTACTACTGCCGAAAGCCTAGCCAACCCGATCCCAGCAGTGTATTAAATACCAACATCAAGGAACCTATGGTCAGGTAGCAATGAAGGCATGAAATCCGGCAACAAAGACAAAAGGGAGCCCATCTCTCGTGAGACAGCGCGCGTATGTTAGACGATTCCGTAAGTTAGACTCTAGGTTTTCAGCACAATTGTAGCCACTTTGACATGCTATTTGATGGAGTGGGTGAATAGGCTAGGGAATAAGGCAACAAGTGGTGAGTGTGGATCTAAGAATCGAACAAAAACTAGGTGTTTTGGCCATTGTTGGTTAGGAGAAAGAAGATATTCCGTAATTGTGGTATTTGTAGGTTGATTGTCTTTTTTTGATAAAGAGTGAATTTCATTTGCTCAAAATGAAGCATCAAGAAGGTACATAACAGAATGAGCACACATCCGGACTCCACATATCTAGGATGTACACAGCCAACACCAACTTACACACACGAAAACACGCCGATAACTAGCAAAGTCACGTCAGACCAAATCTATGCGTAGGCGAGGAAAAAAACAAAAAAAGCCCCAATGCAATCAAGATCTACGATCGGAAAATTACAATAATGACCATATCCACACCATCCATCTCATAACATCACATGGACAACAAGGATGTTCAACAACAACCCCTTCAAGAAGGAGGCGACACTCAAGCACCGCCGTCATATATCGGATCCAACCATAAGGTCAAAATCTAGGTTTCACCCAGAACAAATCGTTCCAAGCATATCCGAGTAATGCCTTCAACAAGGTAACGATGTAAGAAACACACCATCATTGCGAGGCATAACCACTCGGGTCTGACCTAGGCTTTCGCCCCGGAGCTCGAGACCGGGTGCTCGAATAGCACCGCCATCAAAGTCACACATGTGATCCCACCATCACTTTTCCATGATCCTAGCAGTTACAAGCGATATGCAGTCGCCACTGCACAACCAACCCTCTGCGTCAAGCCATCGTCCATAATTTGTATCTCACCATGGAAGTCAACCATCAAATCAAAAGAGATGAAGCATCCCAAAGATCTTTGGATAACCACCACCATCGTGGAGTCGCAGGAAGTCACTACAGTACAGATTGCAGTCACCACCATCCGGCTGATCAGATCTGACTCATCACTATCAAGCTATGGACCGTAGCGCCTCCGGCCAGCCACCGCACGCGCAAAAAGCTAGCACCTCACTACCGCGGTCCACATCCGGGAGCCCTCTCGGTTGCTGTAGATCGGGGCGTAAGGGTCCCACGGGAGAGGGACGAGGATCCAGTCCTCCCATGCCTTAACCCGTCCAGACAACCGCAACATCCAAATTCAATACGAGCACACCGTAGCCTGAAACCACCTTCCGTGCCGCCTATCAGTCACCAAGCAACATGTGGATGACAAGCCGTGGCAGAGAAGATCGGCTGCACCGCTGGGCGCAGCCCAGGCCGTCCCCACGAGCATGCCACCTGAACCTGGCACCGCCGAGGCGTCGGATTCCGCAGCTGCCGCATAAGACTGGCCTGAGCGTAGCCCCCACGCAGCCCCCTCACGCGTGCGCTAGGCCTGGCCTGAGCGTAGCCCCCACGCAGCCCCCTCACGCGTGCATTCCGGGGGAATGCTATGAGATGGAGCCGCGAGGGGTCATCCTGAGGTTGAATGCACCCGCTAAGGCGCCCTCAGTTGTTTATCCCCAACGCGGAGCATAGGGCTTCCACGTTCCGTGGGCATAGCCATTGGAGGGCCGTGTCGTCCGCCAGCGCGGAGCATGGGGCTTCCACTTGGGCGTGGGAATGGGGGGCCCTGGCTCCTGTGCCCCCCAGGCGTGTACAGCCCATTAAGTTCGTACGCGTGGCCTGCACGGTAGAACTAGGAGGTGTATCTGGGCGTCGTGAGGCAGCTCAGGCCTCACGAGGCCCTACCTCAAAGGCGGGTTGCACCTGAATCTTCCGGTGGGAATCACCGCTTCAAGTCCTGTACATTTTTGAGAAACCTGCGCCAAATGGAGTTCCAAGGGCCATCGCATGAGAAGGCCAAACACCAATGACCCCACGAGGTGACGTGAACGGGGCCGGCCCGCTAGACAAGAGCAGGGACGGACTCGAGCACGGACGCCGTGCCCAGTCTTCTCATGCGACAACTCTGAGGAGGAAACACCCGGCGCGCGGCTCCTATGGCGGCGAAAGGCCGACCAGAACCGTGCCGCGCGCCCTGACTCACCCACTCCCGATTAGCTCATGCGAGGGCGAAGCACCGAGGGCCATGCAAGGTGACGTACACGGGGCTAGCCCGCGAGACAGAGCTCGACCACTTGGATTTGTCGACGCTGCAGGGACGGACCCGAGCACAGATGCCGTGCCAGCCCTTAATCATGAGGCGGTCGAGGGCAGGCTCATTAGGGCGCAGCGTCATTCATGGTGGCGAAGCACCGAGCATGCAGGTTGGAATACTTAGGGAAATAGATCGAAAGCATGTAAAGGTCCAAATCATGCGGGAAAGACGTGGCCGGGATGAGTTCTAGCTGCCTGAGGATAATGCAGCCCAATGGGCGCCCTCAAACTGAGCAAACCAAAAAGTTACCTGGTACGGGCCAAAAGGATCACCTGGCGGCGATGCCGCTGAAGCATGGAGGTAGTCGTAGGAGCTTGGCCTTGCGCCTCCGCAAGCTTGGCCTTCACGAGCCCGTCGCCTCAGGAGGCTCGGGGCACCCGCTTGGGCCCGACACCTCCTCCAACTCCTCACGGTACCTGGCCTGGTACGGCGCGAACATGGCCCGGGGAAGGCGCTGGAACGTGTCAGCCGCGTTCGCCAGCCCAAAGGGCATGCGGACGTAGTTGCGCGGGCAGGCCCTGCCATGACTGACGCGCGTCGGCCAGAAGACGTCCGGTGATGACGGCGACTCAGATGCTGGGTACGTTGACGCAGATGCGCGGCACGCCGCCCGGGTCGATGATGGCGACGGCGTTGGGTGGTGCAGGGCCGCACCCACCTCGCACAGCTTGTACCTCCTGAAGCTCCTCGATCGCTCTGGTGATGGACTCCCGCGAACTTGGCGCCCCTCGCCGTGCTCTCTGATTGGATGGGTGCGTGCCGACGCATGCCCCCAAGTTGTGCCCGAGCGCCTCCCTTGTTTGACTGGTCAGGTCGGTAGTCCTCCGGGTGGAAGCCCCAAGCCCGACCCAAGGGAGGCGCCGGGCGCGCCTTCCTATGCGATGGAGGAAGGGGCCTCAGCCCCTGGCACGGATCCTGAGGCGCCATCCTTAGGGTTTTCAGCCCCCTGGCGTCCCTTGGAAAGGAGCTGCTTCTTCTTCTTGGGGATGTCCTCGCGGGGCAGGACACCTCCTTCGTCGTCTGAGTGCTCGGCCGTCGCGGCACGGTAGGTGCGCTCGAGGGAGCAGACGACGTCCTTCTCGTCGCAGGCGATAGTGATGACGCCGCCACTCCCCAGCATCTTGAGGACGTTGTAGCCGTGGTGGGTCACCGCCATGAACTTGGCGAGGGCTGGGTACCCAAGGATCGCGTTGTACGGGAGGTGGATGTGGGCGACGTCAAAGACGATGATCTTGTTGTGGTAATTGTTGCGCCCGCCGAAGGTGACGGGTAGGCGCACTTGCCCGATGGGGACCGTGGAGCCGTCAGTGACTCCAGATAAAGGCTTGGTTGGCATGAGATGGTCGTAAGGCACTTGGAGCGTCTCGAACGTCTCGATGGAGAGGACACTGAGTCCGGCGCCGCCGTCGATGAGGGTCTTGGTGACGAGGACATTTCTGATGGTGGGCGTGCACAGCATGGGGAGTGCGCCCGCCATACTGAGTTGATCCTTGGAGTCGAAGGTGATAGCACATTGGGACCACTTGAGGGGGCGCGGGGCCTCGAGCTTTGGAAGAGCCGTGTTCACCTCCCGCGAAAACTGCTTGAAGACACGGTTCGATGCCGGGGCTTGGGCACTGCCCAGGATGCAAGCTATTGCCCTGACCTCCTGGAAGCCCCCAGCCCCGTCATTCCGCCTGTCCTCTTCCTTCCTTCTGGGTGGCGGCGGCAGCGAGGGAAGGCTGGCCTCGACGCGACCCCTCAGGAGGTTCGTCGCGCCAGCGGTCTTCCCGAGCCTGATCGCGCCAGCGGTCCTCCCGAGGCTGGTCTCGCCACTCCTGACACGGGTCTCGATTGTCCCAGCGGCCTCCGCCACGTCCATAGCCTCGGTCGCTGCGCCCAGGGCGCCGGCCGAAATGGTCGTCACGGACCACCCTGAGCTCCTGGCCGTCGATGGTGTTGTGGCTGTTTGTGCCATGGAAGATGCAGAATGGTCACCCTCCCGTGAGAGGTTCCTCGCCCCGAGCGCTCTTTGCCTCGGGCTCAGCCGCCAGCACCGCGGGTGCCTTGCACTTTGGCTCCTTGGCCTTGGTCTTCTTGTCTTCGGGTTCCGCCTTCGGAAGCTGGCGGAGGGAGAGGCGGCCCTCTTCGGCCTTCGCGCATTTGTTAGCCAAGTTGAACATCTCCAAGGCCGAGCTCAGGTCGTCATGGATAGCCAGCTCCTCACTCATCCTGAGGTCCCTGACGCCGTCGGTGAACGCCGAGATGATGGCCTCATCTGACGCTCTGGGGATATTGAGGCAGGTACTCGTGAAGCGCTGTATGAACTTGTGCAGATTCTCGTCAGGTTGTTGCTTCACGCGACGGAGGTCGCCCACTCCAAGCGTGCGGCCGCGGGTGCCTTGGAGTTGGCGACGAAGCACTCACGCAGGTTTTCCCAGGAGGTGACTGACCCCTCCGGGAGGTTGAGGAGCCAGGAGAGTGCACCACCCTTGAGCGCCATGGGGAACCAGGTTTCCATGACCTTGTCGTCCCCGCCGGCCGCCTGGATGCTCAGCGAGTAGAGCTGTAAGAACTCGGCGGGGTCCGGGGTGCCGTCATAGCGAGGAGGTAGGTCAGGCTTAAACTTGCAGGGCCACACGGCCGGATGGAGCTCCGGGGCGATGGCGCGGCAGCCCACCGGGCCCACGGGCGGTGCGCGCTCGGGAGGAACCTGGCCTTGATGCTCTTGCATGGCTGCCTCCAAGGGCGCCCGGTCGCGCCGCTGGCGCGCCGGTGCTGGGAGCGCACGCGTGTCAGTGCGCGACCGAGGCACCACCTGACAGCTTACTTCATCTCTCACCCTCGCTGGGAGCCCGCACGGCTGGTCGCGCGGGCATGCTTCGCACCTGGGCTCGGGGTCGACGTCACGCTGGGGAGGAGGAGGCGGCACATCATGAGCTTCGTCGCCTGCCAGGGAGGGTTGGGGCCGGAACGAGTAGGTGAATGCCGAAGTGTCGCCAGCTGCACTGACGAGTTCCGCGACGCGCCCGAGCCAGTCGTCAAGGCAGTTGGGGGTAGGGCGGTAGAGCAGCAGCTCGCGCGCCATAAGGAGTGCGCCCAATCCACGCGCTGGCCCTGGGCGGGCGTGGGAGGACGACCCAGTAGCTGGAACGATTGACGGAGTAGTGGTGTGGCCGTCGCGCCACATGGTGACCGGCTGTGACGAGTTCTGCTGCTCGTGGGCCTCCGGGCCCATGGCGGCGTTGGCCACAGGGGAGGGAGACCGGCGCGCAGCGGTGCGGCCCACGGGTGCCGTCTGGGCGACACGAGCAGCACGGTGCTCGGCGCGGGCTCGACGGGCGTCTGCCATCGGAGCGGTGAGGCGGAGGAAGAGCGAGGCTTGAGGAAGACTTCGACACGCCCCCTACCTGGCGCGCCAAATGTCGGATTTTGGGCTCCGCAAAACCCTAAGGATTTCGAACCCAGGGGCGTGTGCGAAGATCCCCAACTGCTTCGCCCCCTCCAAGCTCACAACATGATAACCCCGCTCGATGGCGAGGAAGAAGATAGCACACAAGAGTTTACCCAGGTTCGGGCCGCTGCGAAGCGTAAAACCCTACTCCTGCCTTTGGTGGATTGCCTCATGAGGAGGTTTGTGGATGAACTAGTACAGAGGTGTGCTGCCTTGCAGATGTGTTTGCGGGGTGGTCGTCTCGTCCCCCTCTACCGGGCTACCTCACCTCTATTTATAGCGGCCCGGGACCTCTTCCCTTATCGCAATGGCGGGAAGGGATCCCACAGCGGCCAAATTTGAAAGGGGACAGGAGGTACATCCTATCCTGACGAAAGGCGGTCTTCGCCTGCAAAGTAGGTGGTGGTGACGCGGTGGTGGGCTCACTGGTGACATCCGTCCTGCCGCGCTCGCTGACCCGGTCTTGTTGCACTGGAATGGGAACCTTTGGCGAGGCTCCTTGGGAACCCGCGTTCGTCCTTGTCTCCTTTGCACCAAAGAGGAAACTGTTCCCTCTGGCGCGCTGGCGCCCGCCTGGCCTGGCTTTCATCACCCTTGACCTCCCGAGGCCTAGCGTTGCATAGAGATCTCCGCCGCTTGGGAGGAGGCCTGAGGAGGCCTCCCCCTTTCGCCTTGGCGCTGTCCTCCTCACGAGGATGGGCCCCTCGCGAGGGTCTTGTCTTGAGTGAAGCCGCGTGGGGCCGTATGGACCGCCAGGTGGGCCACGCCCTGGGCCGCAACTAGGCAAGTATGGGTACCCCGGTATCCAGAATGCCGACAATACTTGACGTCTCCAACAAGAATTAAATCCTTGAAGAGCCGCCATGAAGAACCTTCGGAAGAACTCTAGAACAGAAGGATGATAGAAGAGAATTGAAGGTTGCAAACGAACAAGATTGAGGCCTTGCAAGATTTAGATGAAGCTTCACGAAGAGATGCTTGAGAAACTTGGAACCCCGGGAAAGAAAAGATGAGAATACTTGAAATCAAGAATTTGATATCACGAACAACTCCGGAAGAAGGATTGAAATCACCTTGATGAAACAAGAATAAGATTTATGTTATGCTTATCCTTCATCAAGTTAAATTGATGACAAGCAACGGATTTGGCATACTACTTATTCTTCTAAAAACATTGAAGAGAGATATAGCACGAACTTGAAGAAGTCCTCAACACAACGTCGGAAAGGATTTGAAACGAATGAGAATACTTCGAATGAATGGATATGCATGAGAACGAAGAGATCACGATCCACTAATAGAAAACTTGAACGAAGCACTGGAATACTTGAGATACGAACGAAGAGACAACCATTGAGAAGAATTTGAGAATGAAAGCTAAAAGCTGCGAAAGAAGAAATCTTCTGAAATGATGGCCTTCGGAGGATCGAGAAATGACAACAACTATGGAATGCTCCGGATAGATATGGAACGAATTACTCATGATTGAAAACAATTTGAGAGGATAGCTCGAAGCTTGAACCATGAACCTTCAAGAGAATGGACAAAGATTTAAAAGAAACACTCCTTCGGTCTTCAATGCTGAGATTGACGAGGGGAAACTACATCATGAATTGCTGAGACACTCCGGAACAATGAATAAGGAAAGGTTGAGCCAACGATGAAAATATTTTAGAAGCGATCTTCGAGAAGGCAGAAATATGACTGATGGAATTCATTCTTACGTCACATTTGAAAAGAACTTGAGGTCTCCGGAAAAGCTTAGAAGAGCCAGGTAAGATCCTGGGGAAAACCTGTGGGTTGTGAGCCCACTCAAAGAGATCACCGTTGAAACGATTACTTAGGAAGAGAGATTTCACTGATACAATTGAAAACTTGATGAGGTGAGAACCTCAAAATAATTTAAGAGGATCTGAATGGAAATGAAAGTCTTCTGAGATATCTTGCCACTCCGGATAGAATAGAGAGAGATGAATAAAAGAGAGAGGCTTGGACAAGAAGTTCCACACGGATAGCATTTAAGGAATGAAAAAGATACGATGAACACCGCGATCTTGCATTGACTCCACCGGGGAAGAAAACAAGAACAAAGAATGACGAACTTAACACGTGAGCACCTTCACAATGAATCACCGGATACAAATACGGAAGAAAGATAGAGGAAGAATCACATGAAAAGAATATACTTGGATGATAATATAATCTTTGAAGTAAAGGGCGGGAGGGTGGGAAAAACAAAGACAACCTTGGACGGATGAAATGACCTTCGGGAGAAGGAAGATAAGGATAGATCTTGCGACAATTGAAATAAGATTGAATTATCTTGATGAGAAACACACAAGTTAGGAAAGATATGAAATCACCACTTGACGTCGAAGCAACTCGAATTACCATACTCCACCTAAACAAAAGATGAGGCTTGAGGATTAAGCTGGAAATAAATACATAACCCATTTGCATTTGCCGGAAGGATAATCCTAGGTAACTACTTGAATTCCCAACTAAGAACTTCCAAAATCTTTCTCGTTATGCAATCTGGTCCAACGGATTCACGGATAAATTACTGAATAAATCACTCAACTCCTAGCAATAATACTACCCACCGTGTATCACATTCGTCAACACAAAACCAGGGTAACCTCGGAAACTCATCTACCTTAGACCCTCGTAATCACAACGATACTAAACATGGCAGTACATGTGATCCCGCTCCCCAGTACTGGGTGCTGCCACACTATTCGCACCACAAATAGTATTGAAGCAATTTCGAACATCCGCTTCTTGAGATACTAAGGAAACTGAACGATAGCAATGTGTCAAGAACCCCTTGGAGCTCAACTCCCCGGGTCCAATCCATACGTACGGGAGGCACCAAGAACAGAGTTCCGGTCACATCGATATCATAGAGATTCCAAAATACCCGCATGATCCTAAAAAAATTCGAGTGAGAAGAGGGGATAGAATTAAAATTCCTACGTCAGGATTCCTCACCAGAGCATAGAAAAGGAGTAAAAATAATCCTACTCTCCGATATATAACTAGACTCAAAATAGTTTTTCACTAGACTCGACTCGGCCAAGTTCGGTCAATCAAGGGGCTCCTAGGTCGGTACAGGCTCTAATACCAACTTGTAACGTCCAAGATGCGATCCTATCCTTATTTTTTGCTCGAGGCCTCGACAAGGATAGAAGCGCATCTCGTCGTTTCGCAAGAATGGATATCATTACAAGTACATGTAAAGAAGAGATGAGTATATGGAATTGGCTTACACTCACCACAAGCTACATCAAGATCACATCAATACAACATCATATACAATCATCATACAGAAGAGCAGGGTTCGACTACGGACGAAAACAAACGATAAAATGACATCCACCCTTGCTATATATCCCAGGCTGCCGGCCTGGAACCCATCCTATGATCTATGAGGAAGAAGAACTCCAAATCAAATAGCATCACGCTCACGTCAAATCATCGCATTACCTGTGCCTGCAACTGTTGTTGTAGTAATCTGTGAGCCACAGGGACTCAGAAATCTTATTTTCAAGGGTATCAAGACTATTAAAGCTTAATGGGTGAGGTATGGTTGAGTGGTGAGGCTGCAGCAAGCACTAAGCATTTATTTAAGTGGCTAACTTACGAGTATAAGATTAAGGGGGATGATCGTCGTATAAACGGACGTGAACTAGTAATGATCACTAAGTGATCCTGAACACCTACTTACGAGTCAAACATAACCCCAGCGTGTTCTCTTTCGGAGCAGGCCTCATGAGAAGAGACAGTCACGGTTAGGCACACGGTTGGTGTATTTTATTAGAGTTTACTTCAAGTTTGCTATGACCGGGTGTTAAACAAAGTTTTCAAGTTGCCACATAACCGCGGGCACGACTCTCATGAAAGATTTAACCCTGCAGGGGGTGCTCCAACTCATCCATCACAAACTAACCACACGCCGCGAGAATAACCTCGACCACGAAACCCGTGATCTCCTTGGAAATTCCGTTGGAAAACCTCAACCTCGAGGTAGCCCAAAGTATCCTCGGAATTCCACGCACAAGACGTTCAAGAAAGGTAAAACAAATCCAGCAAGGTCGCCCGGCGTGTCGACAAACCCGATAGGAGCCGCGTATCTCGTTCTCAGGACACGACCAGATGAGCTAATGTACAATGGCCTGATAGACATCACCCGAGTTGCCCCGGGGTGGCCCCACATAATGCTCTATTTTGGACCAACACTCATGAGGAGCACTGGCCCGGGTTGTTGATTAATTATCCGCGGGTGCCGGCGGGTCCCTATGCAATTTTAGTTGTTATTAGGAAAATGTAGTACCAATGTTGGGCCTTGCCAAAAGAGTTTTATCCCAAAACGAAAATCAAGGGGGTCCCCATAACAACCCCGAGCATGTTAGGAGCGCTCAATATGGAACATAACACCGGTACACAAGTAACTAGGGCGGCAAAAGTGGAACAAAACACTGAGCAAAAGGCCAAGACTTCCACCTTTTACCTAGTATATATGTGCATTAAATTAAATAGCAATAATATTGTGATATATCAAAAGGATATCCATGTTGGCACATGGAAACAATTGCACCTGCAACTAGAAATGCTATAAGAAGGGCTGAGCAAGCGGTAACATAGCCAAACAATGGTTTGCTGGGATGTGGAGGGGTTAGAGGCTTATCATGGCATTTGGGAGGCTTGACATACAAGTGGTAGTTAGCGAGACAAGCGATAGAAACGAGGCATCTAGCATGGCTATGATAGTAATGATATCCAGGGAAATGATCATCTTGCCTGATATCCCGCTTGGAAGAAGAACGAGTCCGTGAAGTAGACGAACCACGTAGTCGAACGGATCCTCACACTCCGAACGCTTTCGGAACTCTATCGAGAAGAAGCAATCCGAAAACAACAATCAACACATGATCAACACGACAACTTATGCATGACATGATGTGCAAACAAACATGATGCATGTCCGGTTTAATTATGCAAGGCATGGCAATCACAACAAACAAATACTACACATTAAGTGAAGCTAAATATGCAAGCTCAATATGCAACGAGTTGCATATTAACGAAACTCCATATTTGAATTATTTAGTTCACTCTCGTTAGGTACACAACAATATTAAATGTTGTTAAACATGGCAAGAGGTGAAGAATAATGAAACTACACTATCTAGGCATCTTAAATGAGGACGGAACAACATATAGCAATTCCAAAACGACCCCATGTGTTAATTTCGAAATTGGTCCAGATCTTAACTAATCATGTTTTTCATTTGTTAAACAGCAAAATAAAGTGCTCCACGAGATTCTACATGTCATTCTAGTCAATTTACATATATGGATCATACGAAACGGAGCTACGGTCTAGAAGTTACGACACACACAAGATGAACATGTCATGAATGCAAAATGCATGAAAAAGACAACCACAAGCACTTCAAAACATGGATGCAACATGATATTATGAAACTACATGAAGTTCTAAGCAAGTTTCATGTCCTACTTGTTCAAAACGGAGCTACGGTTCAACAATAACAAGCAACACAAGTTATAGACATAATCTGCCCAAAACAGCGACATGGCATTTTTCTCACATGAAAACAACAAGCTACAAGACTTTAAAATGCACAAACTAAGCATGGGGCAGTAGCATATAACACACACTTCATTTCATCTCAATATATCATACTCAAAAGAGTCATGGATCACATGGTAGGAAGCTCACAACATGGCAATAAAACATGGCATTAGGGACTTAGTGAAAATAAGAGTTTTTCACACCAGTGTTAACCTGATGGCATATTGAAAACACTAAAAATATATGCTACAGGTCATAGAATGACATGAAATTTTACAGCAAGGTAGAGGACATGATGCACTACAATTCATTTCATTATGGCAACAACAAATTATGCACAGATTCATGGCAAACATCAACACAACATGGCATTATGAAGAAAACAGATTCTCAGACTTGGTGAAAATTAGATTAGATCTGAGCAGCAGTTTTTAACAAATTGACATCTTGGACAACAGAAATAACTATGATGCAAATCCTATACATGGCAAAAAATGGTACAAACTGGTAGGCAACAACTTGCTTACGAAAAGACTCCTTTGGAGCAACCACAAAAGACTGCTAGAACACTAGCAAATCACATGGCAACATGGCAACAAAATAACTGTTTCAGACTTGGTGGAATTTAACTATCTCCCAAAACTGCAGTTGACTAGGCATGTGTACATGGCAATAACAGTAGCATAACAACCATCTATGAACATGGCAAGGACACTAACAGCAATAAGACATTTCACACTACAAAATACCCCATTAGCACAACTTCATAGGAGGCATGGTTTGCTTAATATGATGCTCACAAAACGGAACTTAACATTAACAGATTACAGTTTTAACACGATAGCAACTTGAGAGCAACAAATTGACATGTTAATGATGTTTGGCATATCAACCAGAGGCATGACATGAAAGTACACATCACATAGAGCAATACTCATGAAGAAACCACATGCAAAAGACCTACGGACGTGATGCAATCTTCCACGAAACTTTGAATAAAAATAACAGATTTACACACTACGACGGGATGCACTTTTGCAACACAGATCTACACATCTAGATGATTCCTATAATTCATGCAAGTAATGCTATCATGTAGAGCACGAAAAGTAGATGCATTTCATATATAACACATCAAAATCTGATGCACGGTTTACGAGATATGATCACCACAACATGCATGTGTGCTGTTAAAAAAATCAGGGACTTAGTCAAAAATGACCAACTCTGGGCGCGGGATGAGTCGGTACCGGAACGGAGGCACACGGGTGTTTGGTTGCGGGGACGGGGCCGTCCAGGGCTGGGGACGGACGAGGCCGTCCAGATCTAGACAGGAGGAGGCCGGCCTCGGCTCCGGCGAGCGGCGGCGCAGGGGAGGCAGGGTCCGGCGGGGATGGCGCAGGTGGGACAGAGCGGCGGATCCGGGCGGCGCAAGTCCGGATCCGGCCGTGGAGGCGACATAGCGGGGCGGCGATGACCTAGGCCAACGAGGAGCTCATGGGCGGAGGCGATGCTCGAGGCCGACGGCGGAGCTCGCGGTGTCGGGCTCCAGGACGGCTCGGGTCGCCGGCGAGGTGCGCGGGCGGCGGCAGCACGCGGCGGCTGGACGAGCGGGCGGCGGAGCTCGGGAGCAGGCGGCGGGGGCAAGCTCGGGGCGGTGCTGGGCGAGGCCCCCGCTCGGGCGGCGCTCGGGAGCGGGCGCGTTGCGCGGGACCGGGGCGGCAGTTGCTCGGCCCGGATCGGGCTGGATCTGGGCCCGGCAGGCCGCAGTGGTGGGAGGTTCGTCCGACGTGGATTTTGATGTGAGAGGCGACGGCTGGAGGTTAGGGGTGGCTAGGGGTTCCAAAAATGGCAAGGGAGGTGTCTATATATAGCAAGGGGGCTAGGGTTAGGGGTTTTGCACCGTTTCGAGCCCTCCGATCGCGATCAAAAGGCTCTGGTCGCAGGGCTTGGTTAGGATGGGCTGGTTGGGCTGTGTTAGAGGGGTTGGGATGAGATGAGAGGGAGGTGGCAGCCCATGACAGAGGGTTTTAAACACCACAGAACGTCCGATAATAAACCGATGACGGTGCTGCTACGGTCGACCGTTCGGTTATCAAACGACCTATGATTGCGATGAAATTTGACAGGTGGTCTACCTACAATATAACCAGACCACACACCAAGTTTCGACCCAATCCGAGAATATTTTTCGCACACTTTTAAAAACAATATTTTATCGATGCCGTGGGTGCGTGCATGTGTGGTTGGTCTCGAAACGACCGTCGACGAGAACGCAGAGAACAAGCGACTACGAACGGATGCAGTTTTTTGAAAAATGATGACAATGAAGTGCCGATGCTATGCAGATGATGCGAATGGTGCGATGATGAATGCGACAACCAGATAATTCACACGGCGACAACGGAATAAAAAGGGGAATCTTCTGGAGCATTGGTCTCGGGCTGTTACAACTCTCCTCCACTTACAAGAGATCTCGACCCGAGATCTTAGAGGTAAAACTTAGTTGCTTCTTGACAAACGAGTAAAACCAAGAGAAGAAGGATGATATGACCAACAAGCAAGAATTCAAAAGAAATTTGGGCAGCACTCTGGTAGAAAGAGAGAAAACTTGATAAGATGGAAAGAACTTGAAGAGAGGACACAACACTCTGGTTAAAAGAATAAGCAAATAAGGAACATGATCTTGACAGAACAAGATGATAGATTAAAGAGAGCAACATCACAATGGCTCCGTAGCAAGAGAATATAAACTAGATCGTTGAAGAGAAAAGAACGGAGAGGACAACGACAACTTCTGCCACAATTGAATTGAAAATCATCCTTACAAAGAATGATTGGACAAAGTTGGTGGAAAAACAAGAACGAAAAGAATAATATTGTTGTGGGCTTATGGAAAACATTTCAAAATTATGAGGTGACAACCCGCCACTAATGAAAACAATTGGTTTCATTGAGATCAACGAAGAGATGAAAACTTCTTTCACCGAGAGGATACATTGAGAGCTTGGATCATTGATAAGAACCATGATAGCACCAACCCGTAGGAAATGCTCTAGGTGAAATCCAATCCAAGCTAACACCGAGAAAGAAATGATGGGTTTAAATATCTCATTCTTGAAACAAATTCTCTTCGAGACTCCTCATGAATCAAGAATGCTATAACACCATCTCAAAAGATAAGAGAGAATGAATTGCAATTCGGAATACAAGACGAATGATACTTGACCTCTCCAACAAGAATCTTAAAGAACACTTTGAGAAGGAATTAAATCCTTGAAGAGCCGCCATGAAGAACCTTCGGAAGAACTCTAGAACAGAAGGATGATAGAAGAGAATTGAAGGTTGCAAACGAACAAGATTGAGGCCTTGCAAGATTTAGATGAAGCTTCACGAAGAGATGCTTGAGAAACTTGGAACTTCGGGAAAGAAAAGATGAGAATACTTGAAATCGAGAATTTGATATCACGAACAACTCCGGAAGAAGGATTGAAATCACCTTGATGAAACAAGAATAAGATTTATGTTATGCTTATCCTTCATCAATTTAAATTGATGACAAGCAACGGATTTGGCATACTACTTATTTTTCTGAAAATATTGAACAGAGATATAGCACGAACTTGAAGAAGTCTTCAACACAACGTCGGAAAGGATTTGAAACGAATGAGAATACTTCGAACGAATGGATATGCATGAGAATGAAGAGATCACGATCCACTAATAGAAAACTTGAACGAAGCACCGGAATACTTGAGATACGAACGAAGAGACAACCATTGAGAAGAATTTGAGAATGAAAGCTGAAAGCTGAGAAAGAAGAAATCTTCTGAAATGATGGCCTTCGGAGGATCGAGAAATGACAACAACTATGGAATGCTCTGGATAGATATGGAACGAATTACTCATGATTGAAAACAATTTGAGAGGATAGCATGAAGCTTGAACCATGAACCTTCAAGAGAATGGACAAAGATTTAAAAGAAACACTCCTTCGGTCCTCAGTGCTGAGATTGACGAGGAGAAACTACATCATGAATTACTGAGACACTCCGTAACAATGAATAAGGAAAGGTTGAGCCAACGATGAAAATAATTTAGAAGCGATCTTCGAGAAGGCAGAAATATGACTGATGGAATTCATTCTTACATCACATTTGAAAAGAACTTGAGGTCTCCGAAAAATATTAGAAGTGCCAGGTAAGATCCTGGGGAAATCCTGTGGGTTATGGGCCCACTCAAAGAGATCACCGTTGAAACGATTATTTAGGAAGAGAGATTTCATCGGTACAATTGAAAACTTGATGAGGTGAGAACCTCAAAATAATTTAAGTGGATCTGAATGGAAATGAAAGTCTTCTGAGATATCTTGCCACTCCGGATAGAATAGAGAGAGATGAATAAAAGAGAGAGGTTTGGACAAGAACTTCCACACGGATAGCATTGAAGGAATGAAAAAGATACGATGAACACCGCGAGCTTGCATTGACTCCACCGGGGAAGAAAACAAGAACAAAGAATGATGAACTTAACACGTGAGCACCTTCACAATGAATCACCGGATACAAATACGGAAGAAAGATAGAGGAAGAATCACATGAAAAGAAGATACTTGGATGATAATATAATCTTTGAAGAAAAGGGCGGGAGGGTGGGAAAAACAAAGACAACCTTGGACGGATGAAACGACCTCTGGGAGAAGGAAGATAAGGATAGAACTTGCGACAATTGAAATAAGATTGAATTATCTTGATGAGAAACACATCGGTTAGGAAAGATATGAAATCACCACTTGACATCGAAGCAACTCGAATTACCATACTCCACCAAAACAAAAGATGGGGCTTGAGGATTAAGCCGGAAACAAATACATAACCCATTTGCATTTGCTGGAAGGATAATCCTAGGTAACTACTCGAATTCCCACCTAAGAACTTCCGAAATCTTTCTCGTTATGCAATCTGGTCCAATGGATACACGGATAAATTACAGAATAAATCACTCAACTCCTAGCAACAATACTACCCACTGTGTATCACATCCGTCAACACAAAACCAGGGAAACCTCAGAAACTCATCTACCTTAGACCCTCGTAATCACAACGATACTATACATGGTAGTACATGTGATCCCGCTCCCCAGTACTGGGTGCCGCCACACTCTTCACACCACAAATATTATTGAAGCAATTTCGAACATCTGCGTCTTGAGATACTAAGGAAATTTAACGATAGCAATGTGTCCAGAACCCCTTGGAGCTCAACTCTCTCGGGTCCAATCCATACGTACGGGAGGCACCAAGAACGAAGTTCCGGTCACATCGACATCGTAGAGATTCCAAAATACCCGCACGATCCTAAAAAAAAATCGAGTGAGAAGAGGGGATAGAATTAAAATTACTACGCCAGGATTATTCACCAGAGCATAGAAGAGGAATAAAAATAATCCTACTCTTCGATATATAACTAGACTCAACTCGGCCAAGTTCGATCAATCAAGGGGCTCCTAGGTCGGTACAGGCTCTGATACCAACTTGTAACGCCCAAGATGCGATCCTATCCTTATTTTTGGCTCGAGGCCTCAACAAGGATAGAAGAGCATCTCGTCGTTTCGCAAGAATGGATATCATTACAAGTACATGTAAAGAAGAGATGAGTATATGGAATTGGCTTACACTTGCCACAAGCTACATCAAGATCACATCAATACAACATCATATACAATCATCATACAGAAGAGCAGGGTTCGACTACGGACAAAAACAAACGATAAAATGACATCCACCCTTGCTATCCCAGGCTGCCGGCCTGGAACCCATCCTATGATCGATGATGAGGAAGAAGAACTCCAAATCAAACAACATCGCGCTCACGTCAAATCATCGCATTACCTGTGCCTACAACTGTTGTTGTAGTAATCTGTGAGCCACAGGGACTCTGAAATCTCATTTCCAAGGGTATCAAGACTATTAAAGCTTAATGGGTGAGGTATGGTTGAGTAGTGAGGCCGCAACAAGCACTAAGCATTTATTTAAGTGGCTAACTTACGAGTATAAGATTAAGGGGGATGATCGTCGTATAAACGGACGTGAACTAGTAATGATCACTAAGTGATCCTGAACACCTACTTACGAGTCAAACATAACCCCACCATGTTCTCTTTCGGAGCAGGCCTCATGAGAAGAGACAGTCACGGTTACGCACACGGTTGGTGTATTTTATTAGAGTTCACTTCAAGTTTGCTATGACCGGGTGCTAAACAAAGTTTCCAAGTTGCCACGTAACCGCAGGCACGGCTCTCATGAAAGATTTAACCCTGCAGGGGGTGCTCCAACTCATCCATCACAAACTAACCACACGCCGCGGGAATAACCTCGACCACGAAACCCGTGATCTCCTTGGAAATTCTATTGGAAACCTCAACCTCGAGATAGCCCAAAGTATCTCCGGAATTCCACGCACAAGACGTTCGAGAAAGGTAAAACAAATCCAACAAGGTCACCCGGCGTGTCGACGAACCCGATAGGAGCTGCGTATCTCGTTCTCAAGACACGACAAGATGAGCTAGTGTACAGTGGCCTGATAGACATCACCCAAGTTGCCCCGGGGTGGCCCCGCACATTGCTCTATTTTGGACCAACACTCATGAGGAGCACTGGCCCGGGTTGTTGATTAATTATCCGCGGGTGCCGGCGGGTCCCTATGCAATTTTAGTTGTTATTAGGAAAGTGTAGTACCAATGTTGGGCCTTGCCAGAAGATATTTGTCCCAAAACAAAAATCAAGGGGGTCCCCATAACAACCCCGACCATGTTAGGAGCGCTCAATATGGAACATGACACCGGTACACAAGTAACTAGGGCGGCAAAAGTGGAACAAAACACTGAGCAAAAGGCCAAGCCTTCCACCTTTTATCAAGTATATATGTGCATTAAATTAAATAGCAATAATATTGTGATATATCAAAAGGATATCCATGTTGGAACATGGAAACATTTGTACCTGCAACTAGCAACGCTATAAGAAGGGCTGAGCAAGCGGTAACATAGCCAAACAATGGTTTGCTGGGATGTGGAGGGGTTAGAGGCTTATCATGGCATTTGGGAGGCTTGACATACAAGTGGTAGGTAGCGAGACAAGCGATAGAAACGTGACATCTAGCATGGAAATGATAGTAATGGTATCTAGGGAAATGATTATCTTGCCTGAGATCTCGCTTGGAAGAAGAACGAGTCCGTGAAGTAGATGAACCACGTAGTCGAACGGATCCTCACACTCCAAACGCTTTCAGAACTCTATCGAGAAGAAGCAATCCGAAAACAACAATCAACACATGATCAACACCACAACTTATGCATGACATGATGTGCAAATAAACATGGTGCATGTCCGGTTTAACTATGCATGGCATGGCAATCACAACAAACAAATACTACACATTAAGTGAAGCTGAATATGCAAGCTCAATATGCAACGAGTTGCATATTGACGAAACTCCATATTCGAATTATTTAGTTCACTCTCGTTAGGTACACGACAATATTAAATGTTGTTAAACATGGCAAGAGGTGAAGCATAATGAAACTACACTATCCAGGCATCTTAAATGAGGTCGGAACAACATATAGCAATTCCGAAACGACCCCATGTGTTAATTTCAAAATTGGTCCAGATCAGAACTAATCATGTTTTACATTTGTTAAACAGAAAAATAAAGTGCTCCACGAGATTCCACACAATATTCTATTCGATTAACATATATGGATCATACGAAACGAAGCTACGGTCTAGAAGTTACGACACACACAAGATGAACATGTCATGAATGCAAAATGCATGAAAAAGACAACCACAAGCACTTCAAAACATGGTTGCAACATGATATTATGAAACTACATGAAATTCTAAGCAATTTTCATGTCCAACATGTTCAAAACGGAGCTACGGTTCAACAATAACAAGCAACACAAGTTATAGACATAATCTGCCCAAAACAGCGACATGGCATTTTTCTCACATGAAAACAACAAGCTGCAAGATTCTAAAATGCACAAACTAAGCATGGGGCAGTAGCATATAATGCACACTTCATTTCATCTGAATATATCACACTTAAAAGAGTCATGGATCACATGGTAGGAAGCTCACAACATGGCATTAGGGACTTAGTGAAAATAACAATTTTTCACAACGAGTGTTAACCTGATGGCATATTGACAACACTAAAATTATATGCTACATGTCATAGAATGACATGGAATTTTACAGCAAGGTAGAGGACATGATGGCAACATCAAATTATGGCAACATCAAATTATGCACATATTCATGGCAAACATCAACACAACATGGCATTATGAAGAAAAAAGATTCTCAGACTTGGTGAAAATTAGAGTAGACCTGAGCAACAGTTTTTAACAGATTGGCATCTTGGACAACAGAAATAACTATGATGCAAATCCTATACATGGCAACAAATGGTACAACCTGGTATGCAACAACATGCTTACCAAAAGACTCCTTTGGAGCAACCACAAAGGACCCCTAGAACACTAGCAAATCACATGGCAACATGGCAACAAAATAACTGTTTCAGACTTAGTGAAATTTAACTATCTCCAAAAACTGCAGTTGACTAGGCATGTGGACATGGCAATAACAGTAGCATAACAACCATCTATGAACATGGCAAGGACACTAACAGCAAGAAGACATTTCACACTACAAAAATACCCCATTGGCACAACTTCATAGGAGGCATGGTTTGCTTAATATGATGCTCACAAAACGGAACTTAACGTTAATAGATTACAATTTTAACACGATAGCAACTTGAGAGCAACAAATTGTCATGTTAATGATGTTTGGCATAGCAACCAGAGGCATGGCATGAAAGTACACATCACATAAAGCAATACTCATGAAGAAACCACATGCAAAAGACCTACGGACGTGATGCAATCTTCCACAAAACTTTGAATAAAAATAACAGATACACACTACGATGGGATGCACTTTTGCAACACAGATCTACACCTCTAGATGATTCCTATAATTCATTCAAGTGATGCTATCATGTAGAGCACGAAAAGTAGATGCATTTCATATACAACACATCAAAATCCGATGCATGGTTTACGAGATATGATCACCACAACATGCATGTGTGCTGTTAAAAAAAATCAGGGACTTAGTCAAAAATGACTAACTCTGGGTGCGGGATGAGTCGGTACCGGAACGGAGGCACACGGGTGTTTGGTTGCGGGGACGGGGCCGTCCAGGATTTGGGACGGACGAGGCTGTCCAGATCATGAGAGGAGGAGGCCGGCCTCGGCTCCAGCGAGCGGGGGCGCAGGGGAGGCGTGGTCCGACGGGGATGGCGCGCAGGCGGGGCAGGGCGGCGGAAGCGGGCGCAGGGCGCGGGACCGGGGCGGCGGTTGCTCGGCCCGGATCGGGCCCGGGCGGGCTGGATCTGGGCTCGATGGGCCGCGGTGGTGGGAGGTTCGTCCGGCGCTGATTTTGATGTGGGAGGCGACGGCTGGAGGTTAGGGGTGGCTAGGGGTTCCAAAAATGGCAAGGGAGGTGTCTATAAATAGCAAGGGGCTAGGGTTAGGGGTTTTGCACCGTTTTGAGCCCTCCGATCGCGATCGGCAGGCTCCGGTCGCAGGGCTTGGTTAGGATGGGCTGGTTAGAGGGGTTGGGCTAAGATGAGAGGGAGGTGGCAGCCCATGATAGAGGGTTTTCAACACCGCAAAACGTCCGATAATAAACCGATGATGGTGCCGCTACGGTCGACCGTTCGGGTATCAAACGACCTCTGATTGCGACGAAATTTGACAGGCGGTCTACCTACAATATAACAAGACCGCACGCCAAGTTTTGACCCAATCCGAGAATATTTTTCACGCACTTTTAAAAATAATATTTTATCGATGCCGCGGGCGCGTGCATGTGTGGTTGGTCTCGAAACAACCGTCGACAAGAACGCAGAGAACCGGAGACTACGAACGGATGCAGTTTTTTGAAAAATGACGACAACGAAGTGTCGATGCTATGCAGATGATTCGAATGATGCGACGATGAATGCGACAACCAGATAATTCACACGGCGACAACGAAATAAAAAGGGGAATCTTCTGGAGCGTCGGTCTCGGGCTGTTACACTCGCTGTCTTTATTATATTTTATTTTATTTTGCAACTATCCATTACTACCTACTTGTTTCACTTGCTTGCAAATAACGAGTCCAAGGGGATTGACAACCCTCTTGCCCGCTATGGGTGCAAGTGTTTGCATTTTGTGTGCAGGCACTGAAGACGGTGGTTGCGTGTTACTGCTATTGGTTAGATAAACCTTCGTTCTTAACTAGGGGAAATACTTATCTGTTTGTGCTGCAATTACCCGTTCCTCTTCACGGAAAACCCAACGCAGATCACAGCCATTAGGAAGGATTTGTGGCGCCGTTCCCGGGGAGTATCACCAATCTACCATCAAGTAACTTCGCACAAATTATCATTCACTTGTTCTACTTTTTATTTGCTGTTATATTTTGCTTGTTTAAAAAAAATCAAAAATACAATGTTTTTTACTTTACTAGTTTGCTTGTTTCGCCTCTAGTTTGCTTGGTTTGCTTGTTACTTTGCTTGCTTGGTCACCATGTCTCAAGATACTACTAAATTGTGTGACTTTTCTAATACTAATAGAGATGGCATTATTAGCACTGCTATACCACCCGCCACTAGTGCGGAGGCTTTTTATATTAATGCTGCATTATTGAATCTTGTGATAAAAGAACAATTTTTGGGAAGTCCTAATGAGGATCCCGCTGCTCATCTTAATACTTTTGTTGAACTATGTGATATGGAGAAGAAAAAGGATATGGATAATGATGTTGTGAAATTAAAATTATTTCATTTTTTCACTTAGAGATAAAGCTAAGGCTTGGTTTTCATCGTTACCACATAATATTATTGGAACATGGGATAAGTGTAAAGATGCTTTCATTACCAAGTATTTTCCTCCTGCCAAGATCATCTCCCTTAGGAATCATATAATGAATTTTAAACAACATGATCATGAACATGTTGCACAAGCTTGGGAGAGGATGAAATTGATGATTAAAAATTGTCCAACTCATGGTCTAAACTTGTGGATGATTATCCAAAATTTCTATGCTGGACTAAACTTTGTGTCTATAAATCTTCTAGATTCCGCCGCAGGTGGTACCTTCATGGAGGTGACACTAGGAGATGCCACTAAACTTATGGACAACTTCTTGGCAAACCATTCCCAATGGCATATCGAGAGATCTCCAACTGGTAAGAAGGTAAACTCCGTCGAAGAAATTGCTTCTTTGAGTGAAAAAGTGGATGCTCTCATAAATATGTTCTCTACTAAAAATGCCCATGTTGATACCAATGATATGCCTTTGTCTACCTTGATTGAACGTGATGATGCAATTGATGTGAACTTTATCTCAAGAAACAATTTCAAAAATAATGCCTATAGAGGAAATTTCAATGCTAGACAGTATCCCGGTAACTCCTCTAACAATTATGGCAACTCTTATGGAAATCCTTCTACCATTAATAATAAGTTATCCTCTGATCATGAAAACATTATTAAAGAATTCATTAGTTCTCAAAAAGTTTTCAACACTATGGTAGAGGAAAAGTTGCATAAAGTTGATGATTTGGCTAAGAACATGGATAGAATTGCTCTTGATGTAGAGTCTCTTAAAAATAAAATTTTGCTACCTAAGCATGATTTTAATGATACTATTAAATCTATCCAAACTTCTATTAATGAAAGTAAGGAGAGGACCGCTAGATTAAAAGCGAAGCGGGAATTCTTAGAAAAAGCTCTTCCACACGGTTTTTACCGGAATCATGATGAAGATCTTAAAATGATTGGTACTTCTCCCATTTATTCTTTGCTTACTGATACGTCTCCAACGTATCTATAATTTTTCATTGTTCCATGCTGTTATATTATCATTCTTGGATGTTTTACAAGCATTTTATAGCTACTTTATATCATTTTTTGGGACTAACCTATTAACATAGTGCCAAGTGCTAGTTGCTGTTTTTTGCTTGTTTTTACTTCGCAGAATATCAGTACCACATGGAGTCCAATCACGACGAATTTTTTGGACCAGAAGACAACTTGGGAGCCAAGGAAGCACCTGGGAGGAGGCCCGTGGGGCCCAAAAGAGACCAGGGCGCGCCAGAGGCCCCCGGCGCGCCCTGTTGGATTGTGGTGCCCTCGGGAGTCCCCTCCACCGCTTCTGAGCTCTATAAATACCCAAATATTCCAGAAACCCTAGAGGAGTCGACGAAAAACACTTCCAGCCGCCGTAAGTTCCATAACCGCGAGATCCAATCTAACACCATCACAGTGGGGTCATCATCCTCATTGGTGCCTCTCCAATGATGCGTGAGTAGTCCACCATAGACCAACGGGTCCGTAGGTAGTAGCTAGATGGCTTTCTCTCTCTCTCTCTCTCTTTTGATTCTCAATACAATGGTCTCTTGGAGATCTATTTGATGTAATGACTTTTTGCGGTGTGTTTGTTGGGATCCGATGAATTTTGAGTTCATGATCAATTTCTATCCATGAATATTATTTGAGTCTTCTTTGATCTCTTATATTCATGATTACTTATAGGTTCGTATTTCTTCTTTGAATCTTTGGTTTAGTTAGGCCTACTAGATCGATTGTTCTTGCCATGGGAAGAGGTGCTTTGTGATGGGTTCGATCTTGCGGAGTCCTTTCCCAGTGACAGAAGGAGCAGCAAGGCACGCATGTATCGTTGCTATTAAGGATAACAAGATGGGGTCTATTTCTACATGAATAGATCTTGTCTACACCATGTCTTATTGCATTACTCCGTTTCTCCATGAACCTAATACACTAGATGCATGCTGGATAGCGGTCGATGTGTGGAGTAATAGTAGTAGATGCAGAATCATTTCGGTCTACTAATCTTGGGCGTGATGCCTATATAATGATCATCGCCTTGAATATCGTCATGATTATTTGATCTTCTATCAATTGCCCAACAGTAATTTGTTTACCCACAGTGTGCTATACTCATGAGAGAAGCCACTAGTGGAACCTATGGCCCCCGGGCCTACTCTTTCAACATATTGCTTTCCGATCTATCTTTTGCCGCTTTTGTTTTCGGATCTATCATTCCAAAAACCCCAAAATACCTTGCTGCACTTTTTATTTTCCTATTTTATTTTGTGTTCTTGTGTGATCTATTCATCCAATCTCATACAAACTAATCTATCTTTTTATCATGGAGATATTGAGAACCTCTCTTACGCGTCGGGTTGCAAGTATTTGTTCTTTGTGTGCAGGTACCGTTTACATAGTGTTGCCTGGTTCTCCTACTGGTTCGATAACCTTGGTTTCATAACTGAGGGAAATACTTACCATAGCTGTGCTGCATCATCCCTTCCTCTTTGGGGAAATACCGACGCAGTCTCAAGCCACGCCAAAGGAATTTTTGGCGCCGTTGCCGGGGAGGAGGTACGAAAGTAGTCTCCCGTCAACTTGCCAATTTCTGGCGCCGTTGCCGAGGAGACATCATCAACATCTATCAGGTTCCTAATCACAAATCTCATCTCCTTGCAATTTACATTATTTGCCATTTGCCTCTCGTTTTCCTCTCCCCCACTTCACCAAATTTTCCGTTTTAGTCGCCCTCTTTTTCGTTTGCCTTTTACTCGTTAAATCTCTTGTTTGCTTGCAATCTTGTTTGCGTAGTCATGATGACTCAAGAAAATACCAAATTGTGTGATTTTTCCAACACCAATAATAATGATTTTATTAGTACTCTGATTGCTCCTCCCGCCACTAGTGCGGAGTCTTGTGATATTAATGCCGCTTTGTTGAATCTTGTCATGAAAGATCAAATTTCGGTACTCCTAATGAAAATGCCGTGTACCATCTAAACACATTCGTAGAATTGTGTGATATGCAAAAGAAAAAATATGCGGACAATGATATAGTAAAGTTGAAATTATTTCCTTTCTCCTTGTGGGATCGTGCAAAAATTTGGTTTTCTTCTTTGCCTCGCAATATTATCGATTCTTGGGATAAGTGCAAGGATGATTTTATAACTCAAATCATGAATTTTAAGAAACTTGAGCATGAACATGTTGCACAATCTTGGGAAAGAATGAAATTGATTCTAAGAAATTGTCCTACTCATGGTTTCAATCTTTGGATGATCATGCAAATTTTTATGCGGGATTGAATTTTGTCTCTAGAAATCTTTTAGATTGCGCCGTGGGTGGTACTTTTATGGAAATTACTTTGGGTGAAGCTACTAAATTGCTAGATAATATTAAGGAAAATTATTCGGAATGGCATACTGAAAGAGCACCAACTAGTAAAAAAGTTAATTCGGTTGAATAAATTAGTACTTTGAGTGAAAAAGTTGATGCTCTTATGAAGTTGGTTGCTAGTAACAATGCTCCTATTGATCTTAATGATCTGCCTTTGTCTACTTTTATTGAGCAAAATAGTGAATCCGTAGATGTGAATTTCATCTCGCGAAACAATTTGAATAACAATGCATATAGCGGTAATTTTAATCCTAGGCCTTTTCTTGGAAATTCCTCTAATAATTATGGTAACGACTATGGTAAGTCTTCTTACAATAATAATAGGAACTCCTCTGATCTTGAGAGTAACATTAAAGAATTTATCAATGCTCAAAAAGTTTTCAATACTATGATAGAAGAAAAGTTGAATAAGATTGATGATATGTCTAGAGGCATTGATAGAATTTCCCATGATGTAGAAAATCTCAAGTTGAAAGCTTTTGTACCTAAGATTGATGAATCAATTAAAGCTTTATATGTTTCTATGGATGAAAGTAAGAAAAGAACCGCTATGCTTAGAGCTAAAAGAGAATTTTTAGAAAAAGCGTTTTCTAGTGATTGCTTTCATAAAAATGATGAAGATCTTAAAGTCATTGGTGTTTCTTCTATTGATTCCTTGTCCAGTAAAATTAAAATTGATGATAAAGGGACTGAAGTAGAGTCAACTTTAGCTAGAAGGCGTCCGAATGATTTGGAAGGTGAAAATCTTGATGAAAAAATTGATGAAAGTGGGTTTGAAGAGGTCAAAACTTTAACAAGTGATGTGCCCACTATTTTGGATTGCAAAGACTTTAATTACGATAGTTGCTCTTTGATTGAATGTATTTCTTTGCTGCAATCCATGATAAATTCACCCCATTCTTATGAACAAAATAAAGCTTTTACTAAACATATTGTTGATGCCATGATGAAATCTTTTGAAGAAAAGTTGGAGTTAGAGATTTCAATTCCTATAAAATTATATGATGAGTGGGAACCTACCATTAAAGTCAAGGTCAAAAATTATGAGTGCTTTGCTTTATGTGATTTGGGTGCTAGTGTTTCCACAATTCTGAAATCTCTATGTGATGTGCTTGGTCTTACCAATATTGAAGAATGTTCTCTTAATTTGCACTTGGAGGATTCTACTATTAAAAAAGCCTTTGGTAAGAATTAATGATGTTATTATTCTTGCAAATAGGAACTATGTGCCCATATATTTTATTGTTCTTGATATTGATTGTAATCCGTCTTGTCCCATTATACTTGGTAGACCCTTTTTACGCACTATATGTGCCGTGCTTGATATGAAAGAAGGCAATATTAAATTTAAATTTCCACTAAGAAAGGGTATGGAACACTAGACTAGAACAATAATTAAGCCACCATATGAATCAATCATGAGAGCATCCTATGGAGCAAAAACTAAAGATGACAATACTTGAATCTATGCATTATGCCTAGCTAGGGGTGTAAAACGATAGCGCTTGTTGGGAGGAAACCCAATGAATAAAATTTATTTTTACCTTTTTCTTAATGTTTTTGAGTGTTGATACAATTATGCTACTGTTATGATTGTGTTTTTATTTTTTAATTAGTGTTTGTGCCAAGTAAAGCCTTTAGGATGATTCACAAGATGAGTAGAAACAATGCTGAATGTGAAACAGAAACTTTGACTCCAGTACAGGAATTTTCATTATTTACTGGAACGTGATCTTGATATGAAATTTTAACACAGTGTTTCTATACAAATAATTTACGTTGTACTAAATTTTCAGAATTTTGATAGTTATAGAAGTATGGTTATAGTACAGATTACTACAGACTGTTCTTTTTTTGACAGATTCTGTTTTCGTTGCATTGTGTGCTTGTTTTGATGAATCTATGATTTGTATTGGAGGGTATAAGCCATGATAAAGTTAGAATACAGTATATATAATGCAATAATAAAATATGAATGGGTTTGCAACAGTACTTAGAGTGGTGATTTGCTTTATTATACTAACGGATCTCACGAAGGTTTTGTTGAGTTTTGTGTGATTGAAGTTTTCAATTTTTGGGTGAGATCAAGATGGATGAAGGAATAAGGAGTGAAAAGAGCCTAAGCTTGGGGATGCTACAGCACCCCCAAGATAATATCCAAAGAGAAACAAGCAACTAAGCTTGGGGATGCACCGAGTGGCATCCCCTCTTTCTTCTAACGACCATCGGTATTTTACTTGGAGCTATATTTTTATTCGTCACATATCATGAGTTTTGCTTGGAGCGTCTTGTATTATTTGAGTCTTTGCTTGATTTGCTGTTTATTTTTTCACAAGTATCCTTTCTGGACACACCTATTTGAGAGAGCTAAAATTATGCTATGATTTGTTAGAATTGCTCTATATGCTTCACTTAAATTTTTGAGCTATGGAATTGCTCTAGTGCTTCACTTATGTCTTTTTGAGCACGGTGTGCTTTAAAATTTTGAAGAAATACTCTCATGCTTCACTTAGATTAATTTGAGAGTTAGTAAATTTTGAATACATTCTATCATGCTTCACTTATATTAATTTTGAGAGATGAAATTTTTATGCTCATGTTCTTCACTTAAATTTATTTGAGCTTGTCAAAAGCAATGGCAATATATGAAACTAGTCCCAAAGTGATATATATTTGATACGTGTCCTATGTATCGAGAATTTATGAAGTATTCATGCCATATTCACCTATGTTTACAATACTTTTATATGGTTTTGATTCACTTTACATGATTTATTTAGAACTAACCCGGACTGACGTTGTTTTCAGCAGAACTACCATGGTGTTGTTTTTTGTGCAGAAATCAAAGTTCTCCAAATGCAACTAAACTTTTTGATGATTTTTTGGAACAAAATAGGAACTAGAAGCTTCGTTGGAGGGCCAGAAGAGCCACGAGGTGGGCACAACCCACCAGGGCGCGCCAGGCCCCTCTGGCGCGCCCTGGTGTCTTGTGGTCCACTCGTGGCCCATCTTCGCGTGAAACCGACGCCAAAAATCCTATATATTCAGAAACCCCCAAAAATAACCCTAGACGAGAAGTTCTGCCGCCGCAACTTTCTGTATCAGCGAAAAACTAATCTGGAGGCGTTCCAGTATCCTGCCGGAGAGGGGAAATCATCTCCGGTGGCCATCTTCATCATCCCGGCAGAGGCCATGACGAGGAGGGAGTAGTCCACCCTCGGGGCTGAGGGTATGTACCTGTAGCTATGTGTTCAATCTCTCTCTCTCTCTCTCTCTCTCTCTCTCTCTCGTGTTCTTGAGATGTCATGATCTTGATGTATCACGGGCTTTGTTAATATAGTTGGATCATATGATGTGTTTCCCTCGCTATCTTGTCGTGATGAATTAAGTTTTCCCTTTGAGATTTCGTTATGCTGGATTGAATATTGGATTTGAGAACACTTGATATATGTCTTGCATGTGGATACCCGTGGTGACAATGGGGTGTTCTATTGATTCACTTGATATATGTTTTGGTACTCAGCTTGCGTATTCCCGAGGTGACATTGGGGTAATCTATGCATAGGGGTTGATGCACGTTTTCGTCCTACTTTCTCCGTTAGAAATCTTGGTGCACCCTTTGAGTTTCTTTGTGTTGGATTGAGTATTATGAATCTGAAATTGTTTGATGCGTATCGTACAATTAACTCATGGATACTTGTGGTGACATTGGAGTATCTAGGTGACATTAGAGTTGGTTGATGCGTATCATATGGTGTTATAGTACGAACTCTTAGATAGATCCAACAGAAAGGATAACTAGATGTTATCTTAGTACGGACTCTTGAATAGATCGATCGGAAAGGATAACTTTAAGGTGGTTTCGTACCCTACAAACAATTTCTTCTTATACTCTCCACTAGATAAGAACTTTGGAGTGATTCTTTGTTGCACGTTGAGGGATGGTTATGTGATCCAATTATAATAGGATTGTTGAGAGATTGCACTAGCGAAAGTATGGACACTAGGCCTTATTTCCAAGCATTAATATACCGTTTTGCTCGCTGTTTACTATTTTTACCTTGCTATTTTTATATTTTCAGAGTACAAAAACCTATATCTACCATCCATATTGCACTTGTATCACCATCTCTTCGCCGAACTAGTGCACCTATACAATTTGCCATTGTATTGGGTGTGTTGGGGACACAAGAGATTTCTTGTATTTGATTGCAGGGTTGTTTGAGAGAGACCATCTTCATCCTATGATACGTCTCCATCGTAACTACTTTTCCAAACTCTTTTGCCCTTGTTTTGGACTCTAATTTGCATGATTTGAATGGAACTAACCCGGACTGACGTTGTTTTCAGCAGAATTGCCTTGGTGTTATTTTTGTGCAGAAATAAACGTTCTCGGATTGACCTGAAAACTTACGGAGAATATTTTTGGAATTAATAAAAAATACTGGCGAAAGAATCAACTAGAGGAGGTCCACCACATGGCCACAAGCCAGGGGGCGCGCCCCCCTGTCTTGTGGGCCCCCTGGAGCTCCGCCGACCTCAACTCCAACTCTATATATTCCTATTCAGGGAGAAAAAAATCAGAGAGAAGAGTTCATCGCGTTTCACGATACGGAGCCGCCGCCACCTCCTGTTCTTCCTCGGGAGGGCAGATCTGGAGTCTGTTTTGGGCTCCGGAGAGGGGAAATCGACGCCGTCGTCATCACCAACCATCCTTCATCACCAATTTCATGATGCTCTCCGCCGTTCGTGAGTAATCCCATCGTAGGCTTGCTGGACGGTGATGGGTTGGATGAGATTTACCATGTAATCGAGTTAGTTTTGTTAGGGTTTGATCCCTAGTATCCACTATGTTCTGAGATTGATGTTGCTATGACTTTGCTATGCTTAATGTTTGTCACTAGGGCCTGAGTGCCATGATTTCAGATCTGAACCTATTATGTTTTCATGAATATATATGTGTTCTTGATCCTATCTTGCAAGTTGTAGACACCTATTACGAGTTATGATCCGCATCCCCCAGGGTGACAATAACTGGGATTCTTTCCGGTGATTACCGTAGTTTGAGGAGTTCATGTATTCACTAAGTGCTAATGCTTTGGTCCGGTTCTCTATTAAAAGGAGGCCTTAATATCCCTTAGTTTCCATTAGGACCCCGCTGCCACGGGAGGGTAGGACAAAAGATGTCATGCAAGTTCTTTTCCATAAGCACGTATGACTATATATGGAATACATGCCTACATTACATTGATGAATTGGAGCTAGTTCTGTATCACCCTATGTTATAACCGTTGCATGATGAATGCTATCCGACATAATTATCCATCACTGATCCATTGCCTACGAGCTTTTCACATATTGATCTTTGCTAAGTTACTTTTCCGTTGCTACTGTTACAATCACTACAATACTGCTACTGTCATTTTTGCCACCGTTACCGTTACTTCCATACTACTTTGCTACTAAATACTTGGCTGCGGATATTAAGTCTTTCAGGTGTGGTTGAATTGACAACTCAGCTGCTAATACTCGAGAATATTCTTTGGCTCCCCTTGTGTCGAATCAATAAATTTGGGTTGAATACTCTACCCTCGAAAACTGTTGCGATCCCCTATACTCGTGGGTTATCAAGACCTTTTTCTGGCGCCGTTGCCGGGGAACATAGCTCTATTCTCTGAGTCACTTGGGATTTATATCTGTTGATAACTATGAAGAATCTGAAAGACCCAAAAACCAAGATCTATCCCTCTACTACGAGGGGAGGTAAGGAACTGTCATCTAGCTTTGCACTTGATTCACCTTCTGTTATGAGTAAATTTGCGACACCACCACTTGCTAGTACTTCTGATATGTCGCAAGTAATTGATGATGCCACTTCTGCTATGCATGATGCTTATGATGATACTTTGCTTGATAATACTGTGCCATTGGGTGACTTTCTTGATGAACAAATTGCTAGAGTCAATGCGGAAACTGATGATATTTCTGAATCTGATGAAATTATTGAAACTGAATACTATGATACACCTGCTAGACCTAGCTCTCCTAGATATGAATTGCCTAATATACCTAAGGGTTATGTTATGGAAGGAGAGGTAGCTAGGGACTTTCTTGATTGTAAGGATATAGATGATCTTAAGAAATTACTATGCAAGTGGAAGGAAAAATCTTTGAATGCTAGAATGCAATATGATTCTAAGTTTGCTACTTCACCTATCTTTGTTACTGATAAGGATTATGAATTCTCTGTCGATCCTGAGTTAATTACTTTGGTTGAATCTGATCCTTTCCATGGTTATGAATCTGAAACTGTTGTGGCACATCTTACTAAATTGAATGATATAGCCACCCTATTCACTCATGAGGAAAAAATTCGCTATTACTATATTCTTAAGTTGTTTCCTTTCTCATTAAAGGGTGATGCTAAGATATGGTTTAATTCTCTTGCTCCTGGTTGTGTGCGTAGTCCCCAGGATATGATATACTACTTCTCTGAAAAATATTTTCCTGCCCATAAGAAACAAGCTGCCTTGCAGGAAATATTTAACTTTGTGCAAATTGAAGAAGAGAGTCTCCCACAAGCTTGGGGGAGGCTTCTCCAATTACTTAATGCTTTGCCTGATCATCCTCTCAAGAAAAACGAAATACTTGATATCTTTTATAATGGACTAACCGATGCTTCTAGGGACCACCTAGATAGTTGTGCTGGTTGTGTTTTCAGAGAACGAACTGTTAAACAAGCTGAACTACTATTGAATAATATATTGAGCAATGATAATGATTGGACTATTCCCGAACCACCTCCAAAGCCAACTCCGAAGAAAAGAGGTATTCTATTTCTCAGTCCTGAAGATATGCAGGAGGCAAAGAAATCTATGAAAGAAAAGGGTATTAAAGCCGAAGGTGTTAAGAATCTACCACCTATTGAAGAAATACATGGTCTTGATAACCCGACACAAGTAGTAGAGGTAAATTCTCTCCGTAGATTTGATGAAGGTGATATCCCTTATAATAAGTCTGCTAGCCAATGCTTGGATGAGTTTGATAACTTTATTGTTAAGCAAGAAAATTTCAATGCTTATGTTAGTAGACAATTGAAACATAATGCTTACATGCTTGATCGCTTAGGTGATTATATGAGTAGAACTATCAATGATCTTAATCTTATTAGTAAACATGCTTTCATGGTAACTACTCAAGTAGAACAAGTACTTAAGGCACAAAATGATTTGCTTAATGAGATGAATGGTAAGAACGATGATCATTCTGTTAGAGTTGTGACTAGAGGTGGTAAAATGACTCAGGAACCTTTGTATCCTGAGGGCCATCCTAAGAGAATTGAGCAAGATTCTCAGAGAATTAATTCTGATGCACCTAATCGTCCTAGTAATAAAGGGAAAAGGAATGACGATAGGACTTTGCATGCTGCTAGTGAACCTGTTATAGGTACTCATGAAAACCGAAATGATATTTCTATTTCTGATGCTGAGACACAATCTGGTAATGAGCATGAGCCTAGTGATAATATTAATGATGATGTTCATGTTGATGCTCAACCTAGTAATGATAATGATGTGGAGATTGAACCTGCTGTTGATCTTGATAACCCACAACCTAAGAACAAAACATATGACAAAAGAGACTTTGTTGCTAGGAAGCATGGTAAAGAAAGAGAGCCATGGGTTCAGAAACCCATGCCCTTTCCTCCTAAGCCATCCAAGAAAAAGGATGATGAAGACTTTGAGCGCTTTGTTGAATTAAATGCTTAGACCTGTCTTTTTGCATATGCGCTTGACTGATATTCTGAAAATGTCTCCTTATGCTAAGTATATGAAAGATATTGTGACAAATAAGATAAAGATACCGGAAGCTGAGATTTCCACCATGCTTGCTAATTATACCTTTAAGGGTGGAATACCAAAGAAACTAGGAGATCCCGGAGTACCTACTATACCATGCTCTACAAAAGAAATTATGTTAAAACTGCTTTATGTGATCTTGGAGCTGGTGTTAGTGTTATGCCTTTCTCTTTATATCGTAGACTTGATTTGAATAAGTTGACACCTACTAAAATCTCCTTGCAAATGGCTGATAAATCAACTGCTTTACCCATCGGTATTTGTGAGGACGTGCCTGTTGTAGTTGCAAATGTTACTATCCTAACGGACTTTGTTATTCTTGATATTCCCGAGGACGACAGTATGTCAATCATCCTTGGTAGACCATTTTTTAATACTGCAGGGGCTCTTATTGATTGCAATAAAGGCAATGTCACTTTTCATGTTAATGGTAATGAGCATACGGTACACTTTCCTAAGAAACAATCTCAAGTTCATAGTATCAACTCCATTGGAAAAATTTCAACGATTATTATTGGAGATTTTGAATTCCCTCTCCCTACTGCCAAAAAGAAATATGATATACTTATTGTTGGGGACATGCATATCCCCATTGAGGTAACCTAGTGTTATTCGAAAATTCTCCGGTTCCGTGTCATTCGAAAAAAAGTTTGTCAATAAGACTTGATCAACCTTATTGATGGATTCTTTTTGACGGGCATGAGATGGATGAATTTAGAAAGCACAACCTTCTGTACCCAACTTTTACTTTCTGTTATTTAGATTAAATACAGTAAAAATGCTATTATTTTTCTGTTTTCTGATTTACCCGTGCAATAAAAAGTGACCTGAAAATAAAAGTTCTCCAAATGCCCTGAAAATGTATTATGATTTTTTCTGGAATATTTAAGAATTTTTGGCATTGAGAACACATCAGGGGGCTGCATCAGTGGGCCACAAGCCTACAGGGCGCGCCCACCCCCCTGGGCACGCCCCCTGGCTTGTGGGTCCCACGTAGGCCCCCCTCACTTATTCCGGCCACCATCCACTTCGTCTTGCTCCAGAAAAAATCCCACCATTGCTCAAACCCGTGTTCTAGCTCATTTTGCTGCCATTTTCGATCTCCTTGTGCAAAGCTCCATTTGCAAAACTGTTTTGGGGGATTGTTCTTCAGTATGTGACTCCTCCAATGGTCTAATTAGTTTTTGTTCTAGTGCTTTTATATATTGCAAATTTTTGCTACTGCGGTGACCTTGTTCTTGAGCTTGCATGTCAAATTTGTATGGTCCCAAGTAGTTTTGATGCATGATATAGCCTCTAGGCACTTGTGGGAGTAGTTGCTATAAGTTTTGTTGAGTTTTGTTCACCTTTATTGTGAGTCACTAAAAATTTCAGAAATTTTTCAGATAAAAATGATGAGGAGATTATTAAGAGGCTCTTCAAGCCGGGGCTCTAAAGAAGATGAAAATGAGGTGAAGAAGAAGTCCAAATACAATCTTCCTCGCGTCGCGGAGGTTCGGCCATGTGAATGGCCAAGTGATGCATTCTTGAGGGCGGCCGGAATTTATGAAGATTTCTATTATTTGGCTGAGAATGCGGGCATCACCGACTTCCTCAACGATAAGTGTGACGAGCACCTCCTACTCACTAATATCTTCGTGCAAAACTTTCATATTTATCCTAGGAAGAATCCTCCCATGGTAGAATTTTACTTATATGATGTGCCTAAGAAGATGACACTTTACGATTTTTGCAAAGTTTGCAAAATACCGTACGAGGGCAGCATCAGTGAACCACGTCCTAGAGACATGGAGGACTTTATTGCCGCAATCACTGTGGGGGAAGAGAGAGGTGTGTCAAAGGCAAGAGCGGCTAGTTTACATTTTCCTGTTCTACGCTATTATTCATTATTCGCGGGGAGATGTTTAGTTGGTCGTGGGGAGAGTGGAAGCCTTAGTGCTCCCGACCTCGCCATTCTGCACCACGCTTTACTTGCTGATAGAAATTTTAGTCTGGGCGCTATAGTGGCCCAACGGTTGAACTTAAACCGTTCGAAGGGCCCCATATTCGGAGGTATCTATGCATCTCGTCTAGCCAAACACTTTAAAATACCCATTAGGCTTGACGAGGAAGAGGAAATGTTACTACCTACAAGATATTTAGACTATGATAGTATGGTAGCACATGATTTTATTAGGAAGGATAATGATAGGAGGCTGCTTTACAACCTAGTATTTAGTCAGGGTACTTGTGAGATTATTGCTCTGCCTGCTTCTTCTTTGTTTGATATTCATTCAGGCAGGTACACTATTATGCCCGAGGACACCTACAGATATTGGGGTCTGTCGCAACCCCCAGCACCTGAGTCGGCACCAGCCCTTGATCCGTATCAGGATCCAGTTTTTCAGTGGGAGCCACAGGAGCTCGCCAACTAGTGGAACCCTCAGTATCTTGCGGAGTATCCAAGAGATGGTTATTTTCAGCCATGGCCATATACCAACTTAGGCCAAAAGCCTAAGCTTGGGGGAGTACGTATTTCTCACCGACATTACATTCATGTTCACACACTCATTCCAATTGTCGGTGCTTATACATTTTCATTGTATCATCCATGGTGTTTTATTTCTTATTTCCGCTTTCTTCTTGAGTGTTTAATTAACCTTGAGAAAAATCCAAAAAAATTAGTTCTAGCTTTACCTTTTAGTTTGTTTAGTTGAATCATTAAAAGAAAACCCAAAAAGATTTCTTGTTCTTCTTTTGCTTGTTGGGAGCTTTCCCGTGAAGATAGTTTTTCTCGTTCTTGTTTTGAAATTTCTTTTCTTTGGGTCGTAAGGAGAAGACCACAATGAAGATATTGAGTGGCTCTCGTATGCATTATTGTGTATCTTACAGAGAGCCCATATTACCTTGCCTTCTCCTTTGAGTTATTGTTTGCAGATTCCAGCTTAGTCCAATGCACGTGCACTCTTATTATTATTCACACCGTTCGGTCGTGCAAGTGAAAGGCAATAATGACGATATATGATGAAGTGATTGAGTTGGAGAAAAGCTGGTATGAACTCGACCTATTTTGTTTTTGTAAATATGATTAGCTCATCGTTCTGGATTCAGCTCATTATGGATGGAACATGTTTGCAATGAAAATTAGAGATTATAGTTACTCATGCCATGCTTAATTAGCTAAGAGTGTATAATGGTTTGTCTTGAGTGCCAACATGCATTTTAAAATGGTTGTGATGTAGTATGATGGGATGGTACCCTCCTCTAAATGATTCAAGTGGCTTAAGTTGGCACATGTTCACGCATGTAGTTGAAACAAAATCAACATAGCCTCCACGATATTTATGTTCATGGTGATTGATATCCTACTCATGCTTGCATTCAATGTTGGTTAATCTCAAAGCATGTTTATGACTGTTGTCGCTCTCTAGTTGGTCGCTTCCCAGTCTCTTGCTAGCCTTCACTTGTACTAAGCGGGAATACTACTTGTGCATCCACTTTCATAAACCCAAAGTTGTTCCATATGAGTCCACCATACCTACCTATACGCGGTATTTACCTGTCGTTCCAAGTAAATTTGCATGTGCCAAACTCTAAACCTTCAAATAATATTCTGGTTTGCATGCCCGAATCGCTCATGTAGTAACTAGGGGCTGTCAGTATCTTCCATGCTAGGTGGGTTATTCTCACGATATGTGTTGATTCACTATCATTCACGAGAAAGTGGCTGGTATTCGGAATGCCCAGTTCCATGCTCAAAATTAAATCAAAATATAATGAACCAAAACTCCCCCAGGACAGTTGTTTGTATGGACGGTACCCGTGGATTCGGCTCGCCGTGGAGTGTGATTGATTGGTGGAGGGGGAGTAAAAACTTTACTATTCTGTTTGGGAACCGCCTATAATGTATCTAGCATGGAAGATACCGAGATCTCTCGGTTGTTATGTTGACAATGAAAGCATATCGCTCAAAATTATTATTCATCCCTGTTTTAAAAGCTCGAGCTCTGGCACCTCTGCAAATCAATGCTTCCCTCTGCGAAGGGCCTATCTATTTTACTTTATGGTTAAGTCATCCTCTTCTTATAAAAAGCACCAGTTAGAGAGCACCACCGTCATTTGTATGCTTTGTTATTAATTGATATTGAGTATGATTGTGACTGGATCTCTTTTACCATGAATTACAATGTCTAGTCAGTCCTTGTTCTGTAGAGGTGCTCTGCATTTATGTTTTGCGGTCTCAGAAAGGGCTAGCGAGATACCATTATATCATATTGTATCATGATTGTTTTGATAAAATTGTTGTCATCTGAGAATTATTATTATTGCTCGCTAGTTGGTTATGCCATTGATATGAGTAAATGTGAGACCTAAATGTTATTGTGAATGTGGTTAGTCTATAATCCTTGCTGAAAATCTAAACAACAGTTAGACATATTTACAACAACAAGATCAAACAGAGTTTGTAAAAGTTTTTCTTTGTCACTTTCAGTTTGTCAACTGAATTGCTTGAGGACAAGCAATGGGTTAAACTTGGGGGAGTTGATACGTCTCCATCGTATCTACTTTTCCAAACTCTTTTGCCCTTGTTTTGGACTCTAATTTGCATGATTTGAATGGAAATAACCCGGACTGACGCTGTTTTCAGCAGAATTGCATGGTGTTATTTTTGTGCAGAAATAAAAGTTCTCAGATTGACCTGAAAACTTACGGAGAATATTTTTGGAATTAATAAAAAATACTGGCGAACGAATCAACCGGAGGAGGTCCACCACCTGGCCACAAGCCAGGGGGCACGCCCCCTGTCTTGTGGGCCCCCTGGAGCTCCGCCGACCTCAACTCCAACTCTATATATTCCTATTCAGGGAGAAAAAAATCAGAGAGAAGAGTTCATCGCATTTCACGATACGGAGCCGCCGCCACCTCCTGTTCTTCCTCGGGAGGGCAGATCTGGAGTCTCTTTTGGGCTCCGGAGAGGGGAAATCGACGCCGTCGTCATCACCAACCATCCTTCATCACCAATTTCATGATGCTCTCCGCCGTTCGTGAGTAATCCCAGCGTAGGCTTGCTGGACGGTGATGGGTTGGATGAGATTTACCATGTAATCGAGTTAGTTTTGTTAGGGTTTGATCCCTAGTATCCACTATGTTCTGAGATTGATGTTGCTATGACTTTTCTATGCTTAATGCTTGTCACTAGGGCCCGAGTGCCATGATTTCAGATCTGCACCTATTATGTTTTCATGAATATATATGTGTTCTTGATCCTATCTTGCAAGTTGTAGACACCTATTACGAGTTATGATCCGCATCCCCCAGGGTGACAATAACTGGGATTCTTTCCGGTGATTACCGTAGTTTGAGGAGTTCATGTATTCACTAAGTGCTAATGCTTTGGTCCGGTTCTCTATTAAAAGGAGGCCTTAATATCCCTTAGTTTCCATTAGGACCCCGCTGCCACGGGAGGGTAGGACAAAAGATGTCATGCAAGTTCTTTTCCATAAGCACGTATGACTATATATGGAATACATGCCTACATTACATTGATGAATTGGCGCTAGTTCTGTATCACCCTATGTTATAACCGTTGCATGATGAATGCTATCCGACATAATTATCCATCACTGATCCATTGCCTATGAGCTTTTCACATATTGATCTTTGCTAAGTTACTTTTCCGTTGCTACTGTTACAATCACTACAATACTGCTACTGTCACTTTTGCCACCGTTACCGTTACTTCCATACTACTTTGCTACTAAATACTTTGCTGTGGATATTAAGTCTTTCAGGTGTGGTTGAATTGACAACTCAGCTGCTAATACTCGAGGATATTCTTTGGCTGCCCTTGTGTCGAATCAATAAATTTGGGTTGAATACTCTACCCTCGAAAACTGTTGCGATCCCCTATACTTGTGGGTTATCATCCTACACCTCCCACGGATTGATAAACCTTAGGTCATCCACTTGAGGGAAAATTGCTACTGTCCTACAAAACTCTGCGCTTGGAGGCCCAACAAAGTCTACAAGAATAAAGTTGCATAGTAGACATCAAGCTCTTTTTGTCAGTGTTCTGGGATCGGGGGTACTCAGACCTGCCTGCCTGCGGCCGAGGGCGTGGCCCACCTCGACGGCCCGGTACGGCCTGTCGACAACCCCCCCTCCCAAGACAAGACACTCGTGAGGGCCCCGGCCTCACGGGGAGAACGATGCCAAGACCCCCAGGGGAGCGGCCTCCCCAGGACGCCTCCCGAGGAGCGGAGATTCCTATGCAAGCACCCGACCTCAGGAGGCTGCGATGACGTGAGCCATGACGATCAAGGCAGGCGGGCGCCAGTTGGCGCAGCAGGGACATTTTCCTCTTTGGTGCTAAGGAGGCAAGGACGAACGCGGGTTCCCAAGGAATCCCCCAAAGGTTTCCATTCTGGTGCAACAAGACCAAGACCACGGGCTCGGCAGGACGGATGTCATCGCCGAGCCCACCTCTGCGTCATGCCAGGAGCTTTGCAGGAGAAGACGACCTTTAGTCAGGATAAGCTATACCTCTTGTCCCCTTTCGAATTTGGCCATTGTGGGATCCCTTCCCGCTTGTGCGATAAGGGAAGAGGACCAAGGCCACTATAAATAGGGACTAGCCTCCACCATAGAAACCCCCTCGATGAACAAACCAATCCATCCTCACCGAAAGAGCCCTCGCGAGGTCGCTCACCACTGTACCAGTTCATCCCCCAAACCTCCTCGTGAGGCCAATCCACCAAAGGCAGGAGTAGGGTTTTACACCGCAAGGTGGCCCGAACCTGGGTAAATCTCTGTGTCCCTCTTCTTGTTCGTTCGAGCGCATTCGGTAGGACTTGGCTGTGGAGTGGCGAGCTTGAGGAAAGTGTGGGTGAACAGCTTCGCACACGCCCCAGAGTTCGAACCTTCTTGGGTCTGCGGAGCCCCGATTCCGACATTTGGCAAGCCAGGTAGGGGCGTGTCGAGATCTTCCCTCCGGTTCCGCTTCATCTCCGCTTCATCGCTCCCATGGCCGATGCCCGCCGAGTTTGCGCCGAGCGCCGGGCTGCTCGCGTCGCTCAGACGGCGCCCGTGGGCGGCGGCGCCTCGCGCCGCTCCGCCTCTCCTACAGCGAACGCCTCCACTGGTCCAGTAGCTCACGAGCAACAGGACTCGTCGCAGTCGCCCGCCGCGCGGCGCGATGGCCGCACCACCACTCCATTCCTTGTTCCCGCCGCCGCGTCGTCCTCCCACGCTCGCTACGGGCCGGCGAACGCGCAGGCCGCACTATCCATGGCACGTGAGCTGCTGCGCTATCGCCCCGCCCACGATCGCTACGACGACTGGCTTGGTCGCATCCCCGAGCTTGTCAGCGTCGCCAGCGATGTCCCGGCGCCCACCCACTCGCTCCGTCCCCCGCTCTCCCAGGCAGGCGACGTGGCTCACGGTGCACCTCCTCCTCCTTCTCTGCACGGCGCCGACCCCGAGCCTAGACGCGAAGCGCGTCCGCGCGACCTGCCACATGGGGCACCGGTGCAGGCAAGGGATGAAGCAAGCTGCCAGGTGGTGCCGCGGCCATGAGGTGACGTGCGTGCGCTCCCCGCACTGTTGCACCATCATCAAGACCGTGCGCCGCCGGAGGCTGCGGCGCACGGATGCCAAGACCAAGCTCCCCTCGCACGCGCCACACCCGTGAGCGGAGCAGGCTGCCGCGCCCTCACCCCGGAGCTGCGCCGTGTCACCTGGCCTGGCAAGTTTAAGGCGGACCTGCCTCCACCCTACGATGGCACCCCCGACCCCGCGGAGTTCCTTCAGCTCTACGCACTGAGCATCGAGGCGGCAAGCAGTGATGACAAAGTCATGGCAAACTGGTTCCCCATGGCCCTCAAGGGTAGCGCGCTCTCCTGGCTCCTACACCTCCCAGAAGGATCGATCTCCTCCTGGGAAGAACTCCGCGAGCGCTTCATCGCCAACTTCCAGGGTACCCATGACCGCGCCCTGGCAGTGAATGACCTGTGGGGTGTGAAGCAGCAGCCGGGCGAGACCCTGCACAAGTACATACATCGCTTCACAAACGTTCGTCTCAAGATCCCGAAGGCGTCGGATGAGGCGATCATCTTGGTGTTCACTGATGGTGTCAGAGACGTCAAAATGAAAGAGGAGCTCGCCATCTATGATGAACTTTGCTCGGCCCTGGAGATGTTCAACCTGGCGAACAAGTGCACGAGGGCCGAAGAGGGCCGCCTTGACGTGGCTTGAGACTGCGTCGGTATTTCCCCAAAGAGGAAGGGATGATGCAGCACAACGACGGTAAGTATTTCCCTCAGTTGTGAAACCAAGGTTATCGAACCAGTAGGAGGATCACCACCACCCAATAAGCAGCACCTGCACACAAACAACAAATACTTGCAACCCGATGTGAAAGAGATGTTGTCAATCCCTCTACGGTAAAAAGATAGATTAGGTAGTGATAGATAGGAGAGATAGATCTCTCAAGAACACAAAATAGAAAAGGCAAATAAAATATGCAGCAATATGTTTTTGGGTTTTTGGTTTTGTAGATCTGAAAACAAAGATGCAAAAAGATAGATCTGAAAGCAATATGTTGGAAAAGTAGACTCGGGGGCCGTAGGGTTCACTAGTGGCTTCTCTCAGGAGTATAGCGCACGGTGGGTGAACAAATTACTGTTGGGCAATTGATAGAAAATCGAATAGACATGACGATATCCAAGGCAATGATCATTATATAGGCATCACGTCCAAGATAGGTAGACCGACTCCTGCCTGCATCTACTTCTATTACTCCACACATCGACCGCTATCCAGCATGCATCTAGTGTATTAAGTTCATGGAAAAACGGAGTAATGCAATAAGAACGATGACATGATGTAGAGAAGATCTATTCATGTAGGAATAGACCCCATCTTGTTATCCTTAATAGCAACGATACATGCGTGTCTTGCTGCCCCTTCTGTCACTGGGAAAGAACACCGCAAAATCGAACCCATCACAAAGCATCTCTTCCCATTGCAAGAAAAATCGATCTAGTTGGCCTAACTAGACCGAAGATTCAAAAAAGAAATACGAGGCTATAAGTAATCATGCATATAAGAGATCAAAGAAGACTCAAATAATATTCATGGATAGAAACTGATCATGAACTCAAAATTCATCGGATCCCAACAAACACACTGCAAAAGTTTTCATCAAATAGATCTCCAGGAGACCATTGTATTTAGAATCATAAGAGAGAGAGAGAGGAAGCCATCTAGCTACTGCCTACGGACCCGTAGGTCTATGGTGGACTACTCACGCATCATCGGAGAGGCACCTATGAGGAAGATGAACCCCTCCGTGATGGTGTTAGATTGGATCTCGAGGTTCTAGAACTTGCGGCAGCTGGAATTGTGTTTCGTCGACTCCCCTAGGGTTTCTGGAATATTTGGGAATTTATAGGCATCAGAGGTGGTGGAGAGGGGTCCCGAGGAGGGCACAACCCATCAGGCCGCACCTGGGGCCTCTGGCGCGCCCTGGTGGGTTATGGTCTCCACGACCCACCTCTCTGGCACTTCGTTGGCCCACTGGGTGTCTTCTGGTCCAAAAAAAATCTCAAAAAAGTTTCGTCGCGATTGGACTCCGTTTGGTAATGATATTCTGCGAAGTAAAAACAAGAAAAAACAACAACTGGCACTTTGGCACTATGTCAATAGGTTAGTCCCAAAAAATGATATAAATTTGCTATAAAATGATTGTAAAACATCCAAGAATGACAATATAACAGCATGGAACAAGCAAAAATTATAGATACGTTGGAGACGTATCAGCATCCCCAAGCTTAATTCCTACTCGTCCTCGAGTAGGTAAATGATAAAAATAGAATTTTTGATGTGGAATGCTGCCCAACCTGTTCATCTCATATTCTTTTGTTTGTAGCATGGACATTTGGACTTTAGATGATTCAAAGCAATAGTCTAGTTTTAACATAATGACTTCAATACTCAAGCATGCCAACAAGCAACCATGTCTTTCAAAATATCAACACTAAAGAAAGTTATCCCTAGCCCATCATGCTCAATCATTGATCCATTCATGAAACACACTCAAATATTAGCTACACCCAATGCTCAAGTACGATCATAGTGCCCCCTAGTTGGTGCTTTATAAGAGAAGATGGAGACTCAAAATAAAATAAAAATTGCATAAAGTTAATAGATAGGCCCTTCGCAGAGGGAAGTAGGGATTTGTAGAATTGCCAGAGCTCAAAGTTTAAATTTAGAGAGAAAAATATTTTGAGTGGCAAGCCTTTCCTGTCAACAAATGACAAAGTAGTTCACAATCCTTTCCATGCTAGATATATCATAGGTGGTTCCCGAACAGAAAATAAAGTTTATTCCTTTTTCCACCATTCTTTCACAATCCATGGCTGGTCGTATCCACGTTTGCCTTCCATACCAACACTTTCCAAGGAATTTATTATTTGACAACATAAAGTATTTTTTTTTCTTTTTTTCATTTCGGGAATGGGCATCCCTATTACCCCCACTCTCTCATGCAATGACACGTGAATAAACACTCATCTTGAGAATAACACATCTAGCATGGAAAAATATTGGACACCCCCTACCGTTTCATGAGCGGTACGAGCACACAAAAAGGAAATTTATTCTGAAAATTAGAGATGGCACATACAAATTTGCTTAGAACAGCATGGAAATACCGCATATAGGTAGGCATGGTGGACTCATAAGGCAAAACTGGGTTTAAGGATTTTGGATGCACAAGTAGTATTTCTACTTAGTACAAGTGGAGGCTAGCAAATAGATTGAGAATGAACCAACCAAGATACGAAAATTCACATAAGCGAGCATGGAGCATAACTAACACTGAATAATGCACCATAAGTAGGATGTAATTTCATTGCATAACTATTGACTTTCATACTTGCATAGGGAATCACAAACCTTAACACCAATATTCCTACTAAAGCATAATTACTCACTAACATGACTCACATATTACTATCATAAAGTCTCAAAACTATTACAAGGAATCAAGTTTAATTTGTCCAATGATCTTCATGAAAGTTTTTATTATATCCTCCTTGGATATCTATCACTTTGGGACTAGTTTCATATATTGCCATTGCTTTTGACAAGCTCAAACAAATTTAAGTGAAGCACATGAGCATAGAGATTTCATCTCTCAAAATAGTATAAGTGAAGCATGAGAGTATTTCTTCAAAATTTACTAACTCTCAAATTTATCTAAGTGAAGCATGAGAGTATTTCTAAATTTTTTTCCAAGCACACCGTTCTCAAAAAGATATAAGTGAAGCACTAGAGCAATTGTATAACTCAAAATGTTTAAGTGAAGCATATAGAGCAATTCTAACAAATCATAGCATAGTTTTGGCTCTCTCAAATAGGTGTGTCCAGCAAGGATACTAAAGACAAACTAAAAAGCAAAGCAAGCAAAGACTCAAATGATACAAGACTCTCCAAGCAAAAATCATGACATGTGATGAATAAAAATATAGCTCCAAGTAAAATACTAATGGTCGTTAGAAATACTAATGGTCGTTAGAAGAAAGAGGGGATGCCACACGGGGCATTCCCAAGCTTAGTTGATTGTTTCTCTTTGGTGGGGGTGCTGTAGCATCCCCAAGCTTAGTTGCTTGTTTCTCTTTGTATATATATTGGGGGTGATGTAGCATCCCCAAGCTTAGTCTCTTTTCACTCCTTATTCCTTCATCCATCGTGATCTCACCCAAAACTTGAAAACGTGAATCACACAAAACTCAACAAAATCTTTGTGAGATCCGTTAGTATAATAAAGCAAATCACTACTTTAGGTGCTGTTGCAAACCCATTAATAATTTATTATTGCATTATACCTACTGTATTTTAACTTTACCATGGCTCACACCCTTAATTATAACCCATAGATTCATCAAAATTAGCACATAATGCAACGAAAACAGAATTTGTCTTAAACAGAACAGTCTGTAGTAATCTGTACTCTAACCATACTTCTGTAACTCTGAAAATTCTGAAACATTAGGACAACATAAATAATTTGTATAGCAACATTGTGTTAAAATTTAAGCTCAATATCACATTCCGGTAAAAAATGAAAATTCGAACACTGGACGCAAAGTTTCTGTTTCAGATTCAGCATTGTTTCTACTCATCTTATGAATCATCCTAAAGGCTCTACTTGGCACAAACACTAAATAAAACATAAAAACACAATCATAAAAGAGGCATAATTGTGTCAACACTCAAAAACAGAAATAAAAAGAGGAAAATAAATTTATTCATTGGGTTGCCTCCCAACAAGCGCTATCGTTTTACGCCCCTAGCTAGGCAGAACGCATAGATTCAAGTATTGTCATCTTTGGTTTTTGCTCCATAGGATGTTCTCATGATTGATTCATATGGTGGCTTAATTATTTCTAGGGAAGTGTTTCATACCCTTTCTTAGTGGAAACTGAAATCGAATATTCCCTTCTTTCATATCAATCACGACAGCTATAGTATGTAAGAACGGTCTACCAAGTATAATGGGACAAGACGGATTACAATCAATATCAAGAACAATAAAATCTATGGGCACATAGTTCCTAATTGTAAGAATAAGAACAGCATTAATTCTTCCCAAAGGCTTTTTAATAGTAGAATCCGCCAAGTGCAAATTAAAAGAACATTCTTCAATATTGGTGAGACCAAGCACATCACATAAAGATTTCGGAATCGTGGAAACACTAGCACCCAAATCACATAAAGCAAAAAACTCATAATTTTGACCTTAATAGTAGTTTCCCACTCATCATGTAATTTTCTAGGAATAGAAATCTTCAACTCCAACTTTTCTTCAAAGATTTCATCATGGCATCAACGATATGTTTAGTGAAAGCTTTATTTTGTTCATAAGCATGGGGTGAATTCAACGTGGATTGCAGCAAAGAAATACATTCAATCAAAGAGCAACTATCATAATTAAAGTCTTTGCAATCCAAAATAGTGGGCACATCACTAGTTAAAGTTTTGACCTCTTCAAACTCACTTTCATCAAAATTTTCATCAAGATTTTCACCCTCCAAATTATTGGGACGCCTTCTAGCTAAAGTTGACTCTACTTCAGTCCCTTTATCATCAATCTTAATATTACTAAACAAGGAATCAATATAAGAAACACCAATGACTTTAAGATCTTCATCATTTTTATGAAGGCAATCACTAGAAAACGATTTTTCTAAGAATTTTCTTCTAGCTGTAAGCATAGCGGTTCTTTTCTTACTTTCATCCATAGAGACATATAAAGCTTTAATTGATTCATCAATATTAGGCACGAAATCTTTCAACTTGAGATTTTCTACATCATGAGAAATTCTATCAATACTTCTAGACATATCATCAATCTTATTCAACTTTTCTTCTATCGTAGTATTGAAAGCCTTTTGCGCATTGATAAATTCTTTAATATTACTCGCAAGATCAGAGGTGTTCCTATTATTATTGTAAGAAGGATTACCATAAGAATTACCATAATTATTAGAGGAATTTCCAGGAAAAGACCTAGGATTAAAATTACCTCTATAACAATTTTTATTGAAATTGTTTCGCGAGACAAAGTTCACATCTACAGAATCACTATTTTGCTCAATCAAAGTAGACAAAGGCTCATCATTAAGATCAATAGGAACATTTTTACTAGCAACCAATTTCATCAAAGCATCAACCTTATCACTCAAAGTACTAATTTCTTCAACCGAGTTAACCTTTTTGCTAGTAGGTGCTCTTTCGGTATGCCATTGTGAATAATTTGCCATAATATTATCTAGCAGTTTAGTAGCTTCACCCAAAGTAATTTCCATAAAAGTACCACCCGTGGCGGAATCTAAAAGATTTCTAGAGACAAAATTCAATCCCGCATAAATTTTTTGTATGATCATCCAAAGATTTAAACCATGAGTGGGACAATTTCTTGGCATCAATTTCATTCTTTCCCAAGATTGTGCAACATCTTCATGCTCAAGTTGCTTAAAATTCATGATTTGTGTCCTAAGGGAAATAATTTTCGCGGGCGGAAAATACTTAGTGATAAAAGCATCCTTGCACTTATTCCAAGAATCGATACTATTGCGAGGCAAAGAGGAAAACCAAATTTTTGCATGATACCTCAAGGAAGAAGGAAATAATTTGAAATTCACTATATCATTGTCCACATCTTTTTTATTTTGCATATCACACAATTCTACGAACGTGTTTAGATGGGACGCGGCATCCTCATTAGGAGTACTGGCAAATTGATCTTTCATGACAAGATTCAACAAAGCGGCATTAATATCACAAGACTCTGCACTAGTGGCGGGAGGAGAAATCGGAGTACTAATAAAATCATTATTATTAGTATTGGAAAAATCACACAACTTGGTGTTTTCTTGAGTCATCGTGACTACGCAAACAAGATTGCAAGCAAGCAAGAGATCTGACAAGAAAAAGGAAAAGGAAAAAGAGGGCGAATAAAACGACAAATTGGGTGAAGTGGGGGAAAGGAAAACGAGAGGCAAATGGCAAATAATGTAATTGCAAGGAGATGAGATTTGTGATTAGGAACCTGGTAGATGATGATGGTGTCTCCTCGGCGCCTGAGATTGGCACGTAGAAGAGACCGCTTCCTCCCCGGCAACGGCGCCAGAAATTCCTTTGACGTGGCTTGAGACTGCATCGGTATTTCCCCAAAGAGGAAGGGATGATGCAGCACAACGACGGTAATTATTTCCCTCAGTTATGAAACCAAGGTATCGAACTAGTAGGAGGATCACCACCACCTAATAAACAACACATGCACACAAAGAACAAATACTTGCAACCCGACGCGAAAGAGAGTTTGTCAATCTCTCTACGGTAAGAAGATAGATTAGGTAGTGATACATTGGATAGATAGATCTCTCAAGAACACAAAATAAAAACAGCAAATAAAAAGTGCAGCAAAGATATTTTTGTGTTTTTAGAATAATAGATCCGAAAACAAAAGCAGCAAAAAGATAGATCGGTAAGCAATATGTTGGAAAAGTAGACCCGGGGGCCGTAGGTTTCACTAGTGGCTTCTCTCATGAGTATAGCACACAGTGAGTGAACAAATTACTGTTGGGCAATTGATAGAAGATCAAATAATCATGATAATATCCAAGGCAAAGATCATTATATAGGCATCACGTCCAAGATAAGTAGACCGACTCCTGCCTGCATCTACTACTATTACTCCACACAACGACCGCTATCCAGCATGCATCAAGTGTATTAAGTTCATGGAAAAACAGAGTAATGCAATAAGAACGATGACATGATGTAGACAAGATCTATTCATATAGGAATAGACCCCATCTTGTTATCCTTAATAGCAACGATACATGCATGCCTCGCTGCCCCTTCTATCACTGGGTGAGAACACCGCAAGATCGAACCCATCACAAAGCACCTCTTCCCATGGCAAGAAAAATCGATCTATTTGGCCTAACTAAACCAAAGATTCGAAGAAGAAATACGAGGCTATAAGTAATCATGCACATAAGAGATCAAAGAAGACTCAAATAATTTTCATGGATAGAAACTGATCATGAACTCAAAATTAATTGGATCCCAACAAACACACCACAAAAGTTTACATCAAATAGATCTCCAAGAGACTATTGTATTGAGAATAAAGAGAGAGAGAGAGAGAGAGAGGAAACCATCTAGCTACTGCCTACGGACCCGTAGGTCTATGGTGGACTACTCACGCATCATCGAAGAGGCACCAATGAGGATGATGAACCCCTCCGTGATGGTGTTAGATTGGATCTCGAGGCTCTGGAACTTGCGGCGGCTGGATGTGTTTTTTTCGACTCCTCTAGGGTTTCTGGAATATTTGGGAATTTATAGGCGTCAGTGTTGGAAATATGCCCTAGAGGGAATAATAAAATGGTTATTATTATATTTCCTTGTTCATGATAATTGTCTATTGTTCATGCTATAATTGTATTAACCGGAAACCGTAATACATGTGTGAATACATAGACCAAACCATGTCCCTAGTGAGCCTCTAGTTGACTAGCTCGTTGATCAATAGATGGTCATGGTTTCCTGACCGTCGACATTGGATGTCGTTGATAACGGGATCACATCATTAGGAGAATGATGTGATGGACAAGACCCAATCCTAAGCATAGCACAAGATCGTGTAGTTCGTCTGCTAGAGCTTTTCTAATGTCAAGTATCATTTCCTTAGACCATGAGATTGTGCAACTCCCGGATACCGTAGGAATGCTTTGGGTGTATCAAACATCACAACGTAACTGGGTGACTATAAAGGTGCACTACAGGTATCTCCGAAAGTGTCTATTGGGTTGGCACGAATCGAGACTGGGATTTGTCACTCCGTGTGACGGAGAGGTATCTCTGGGCCCACTCGGTAATACATCATCATAATGAGCTCAATATGACTAAGGAGTTAGTAACGGGATCATGTGTTACGTAACGAGTAAAGAGACTTGCCGGTAACGAGATTGAACAAGGTATAGGGATACCGACGATCGAATCTCGGTCAAGTAACATACCGATGGACAAAGGGAATTGTATACGGGATTAATTGGATCCCCGACATCGTGGTTCATGTGATGAGATCATCATGGAACATGTGGGAGCCAATATGGGTATCTAGATCCCGCTATTGGTTATTGGCCGGAGAGGTGTCTCGGTCATGTCTGCATGGTTCCCGAACCCGTAGGGTCTACACACTTAAGGTTCGGTGACGCTAGAATTGTAATGGGAATTGTATGTGGTTACCGAAAGTTGTTCGGAGTCTCGGATGAGATCCCGGATGTCACGAGGAGTTCCGAAATGGTCCGGAGGTAAAGATTTATATATGGGAAGTCCTATTTTGGCCACCGGAAAATGTTCGGGATTTTTCGGTATTGTACCGGGAAGGTTCTAGAAGGTTCCGGAGTGGGGCCCACCTGCATGGGGGGACCCACATGAACGTGGGTAGTGGGGGCAAGGCCCCACACCACTGGTCAAGGCGCACCAAGATCCCCCCTTAGAAGGAATAAGATCATATCCCGAAGGGATAAGATCAAGATCCCTAAAAAGGGGGGATAACAATCGGTGGGGAAGGGAAAGGATTGGATTTCTTTCCTCCCACCATTGCCAACGCCCCAATGGACTTGGAGGGCAAGAAACCAGACCCCTCCACCCCTATATATAGTGGGGAGGCGCATGGGAGCTGCATCCCTTGCCCCTGGTGCAGCCCTCCCCCCTCCTACTCCTCCTCCTCCGTAGTGCTTAGCGAAGCTCTGCCGAAGAACCACGAGCTCCACCGCCACCACGCCGTCGTGCTGCCGGAGCTCTCCCTCAACTGCTCCTCCCCCCTTGCTGGATCAAGAAGGAGGAGACGTCCCCGGGCTGTACGTGTGTTGAATGTGGAGGCGACGTCCGTTCGGCGCTTGGATAGGATCTTCCGCGATTTGAATCGCCGCGAGTATGACTCCATCAACCGCGTTCTTTGCAACGCTTCCTCTTAGCGATCTTCAAGGGTATGAAGATGCACTCCCTCTCTCTCATTGCTAGCATCTCCTAGATTGATCTTGGTGACACGTAGGAAATTTTTTGAATTATTACTACGTTCCCCAACAGTCAGAGGCGGTGGAGAGGGGTCCCGAGGAGGGCAGAGCCCATCAGGGCGCGCTTGGGGCCTCTAGCGCGCCCTGCTGGGTTGTGGTATTCACGACCCACCTCTCTGGCACTTCTTTGGTCCACTGGGTGTCTTCTGGTCCAAAAAAAATCTCCAAAAAGTTTCGTCGCGATTGGACTCCGTTTGGTACTGTTATTCTGCGAAGTAAAAAACAAGCAAAAAGAGCAACTGGCACTTTGCACTATGTCAATAGGTTAGTCCCAAAAAATGATATAAAGTTGCTATAAAATGATTGCAAAACATCCAAGAATGATAATATAAAAGCATGGAACAAGCAAAAATTATAGATACGTTGGAGGCGTATCAGCCACCACTGCTTCCCTACTTTATAGTTTAGCGTTAGCGAAATACTTTCCCTTTCTGAATCATTTGTAGATCTGTAATCACAACCAATTTGGTAGAAACCTGTTTGCCCCACACCTAGCAACAATCAGAGGTCTTTGACCTAGTATGAGCCGTCCTTATTTTTGCTGGCTCAAACCATTGTAAATCGCCATGTGTTAAGTGGCTGTACCAAAATACCAACTTTTCAAAAATAGCCTTAGCTATTGTAAATGTTTAGATCTTCTTGCTTTGAACATACGCTTAAGCCGCCCCCTTTTTGCTTTATTCAGGCGACTCATCATGTCGGAATCCAAAGCCTGTAACTGGGTGCGTTCCCAAGTTTCCGAAGCTATACTCCAAAACTATCAAAATCAAGGTTGTCTGCCATCCAAGGAAATAGTTGGCTGGCGGGTTGCTCTTGGAGAAGAAATCCGAAAACCTGGTGAGGTACAAGTGGTAATATTCCTTGACCATCTTATCAGAGGCTTCTCCCCTCCCGGGTCAAAAATATTTTGAGACGTTTTACACTTTTTCAATCTTCATCCTCAAGACCTTGGCCCCAATTCCATATCCAATCTCTGTCAATTCCAAGTGCTTTGCGAAGCGTATCCGCAAATAGAGCCCTCTGTCTCCCTCTTTAGAGAATTCTTCAATTTCAATCACCAAAATGAATGCGTCGATGGCCCCAACATGGAACTTGGCGGGGTTTCAATCCAGAGGCAGAGAGACGTCGCCTTTCCTGCTGCATGCTGCCGAGTCATCCTAAAGGGTGGAATAAGACTTGGTTTTATTGCCGAAACACGCCCCCGACTAATGAGCACCCCCTGCAGGGTTATAGACCAGAGCGTCTCCCTATGGACCTCGTACTTCCCGGCTGGGCTCCTCCAGAGGAACGTGCTCAACATGCCCCTATCTATCCAAAACCGAGAGCTTTAACAGCCAACGGGTTAACTCGGATTGATTTGACCCGATGCTGGGTGTCCTGGAGTATTCTGCCACTAAGCCGCCATGACAACCTGATGTGCGCTTATTCCGGTGACTAAGAAGACCCCCAAAGGTTCAACAATATAACCTTGGACACCGATGAGGTGAATCAGATTGTGAAGAAGCTATTAGGTGAATGTCTGGCCGCTTGCAGCAAAGACGGGTTGAAGCCCTTCTATGCTCTTAACCCGGCTCCTCCGGTAAAAAGTCTTCAATAGTTTTTATCCAGCTTTATATATAGTCTTTTATTTTAGCTTCTAGATCATCACCTCTTTGTTCTGATTGTCTATTTGCAGGACAAGTCTTCATTTTGGGGCAAGAAACGAGGCAAAACTCCGGCTAATAAAACTAAAGCCGCCCCAAGTAGGAAGAAGAATAAAGCGGACACTGAAGGACCGTCTTAGATGGACGAAACAACTGCAACTGATATCCAATCAGAGGTAGAATTTAACTTTTTCCATGTTTCATTGAATCTGGCCGACGCCTTCTCTTCTTAGGGTAATGTCGAAACAAGCCGTGCGGGCGATGTTGAGCTAATTTCCATCTCCTCCGACTCAGAATCCTTGCCTCCATTGAAAACAAGGCGGGTTCTTTGGAAAGTAAGCTTCTCTCACCCGGATGCTTATCTAGATCCCAATTTTGTTTTGAAGAAAACTCAACACAAGTCAAAGCGTCAAACCCGGACTGGCAAGGTCTATGCGTAGATTCTATGCACGAGTAGAACACAAGTAGTTGTGGGCGATGATTTGGTCAATTTGCTTGCCGTTACTAGTCCTATCTTGATTCGGCGGCATTGTGGGATGAAGCGGCCCGGACCGACTTTACACGTACGCTTACATGAGACTGGTTCCACCGCCTGACATGCACTTGTTGCATAAGGTGGCTAGCGGGTGTCTGTCTCTCCCACTTTAGTCGGATCGGATTCGATGAAGAGGGTCCTTATGAAGGGTAAATAGCAATTGGCATATCACCGTTGTGGCTTTTGCGTAGGTAAGAAACATTCTTGCTAGAAACCCATAGCAGCCACGTAAAACTTGCAACAACAATTAAGGACGTCTAACTTGTTTTTGCAGGGTATGCCATGTGATGTGATATGGCCAAAACGATGTGATGAAATATATGTGATGTATGAGATTGATCATGTTCTTGTAATAGGAATCACGACTTGCATGTCGATAAGTATGACAACTGGCAGGAGCCATAGGAGTTGTCTTAATTTATTGTATGACCTGCTTGTCAATCAAAAACGCCATGTAATTACTTTACTTTATTGCTAACCGTTAGCCATAGTAGTAGAAGTAATAGTTGGCGAGACAACTTCATGAAGACACGATGATGGAGATCATGATGATGGAGATCATGGTGTCGTGCCGGTGACAATGGTGATCATGCCGCGCCCCGAAGATGGAGATCAAAGGCGCAAGATGATATTGGCCATATCATGTCACTTTATGATTTGCATGTGATGTTTATCATGTTTTTACATCTTATTTGCTTAGAACGACGGTAGCATAAATAAGATGATCCCTCACTAAAATTTCAAGAAATGTGTTCCCCCTAAGTGTGCACCGTTGCGAAGGATTGTTGTTTCGAAGCACCACGTGATGATCGGGTGTGATAGATTCTAACGTTCGCATACAACGGGTGTAAGCCAGATTTACACACGCGAAACACTTAGGTTGACTTGACGAGCCTAGCATGTACAGACATGGCCTCGGAACACGAGAGACGGAAAGGTCAAACATGAGTCGTATAGTAGATGCGATCAACATGGAGATGTTCACCATTGATGACTAGTCCGTCTCACGTGATGATCGGACACGGCCTAGTCGATATGGATCATGTATCACTTAGATGACTAGAGGGATGTCTATCTGAGTGGGAGTTCATTAAATAATTTGATTAGATGAACTTAATTATCATGAACTTAGTCTAAAATTGTCTTTACAATCTATCTTGTAGATCCAATGGCCCACGCTAATGTTGCCCTCAACTTCAACGCGTTCCTAGAGAAAACCAAGCTGAAAGACGATGGAAGCAACTATACGGACTGGGTCCGTAACTTGAGGATCATCCTCATAGCTTCCAAGAAAGCATATGTCCTTGATGCACCGCTAGGTGACGCACCCATTTTCCCAGCAACTCAAGATGTTATGAACGCCTGGCAGTCGCGTAGTGATGATTACTCCCTGGTTCAGTGCGGCATGCTTTACAGCTTAGAACCGGGGCTCCAAAAGCGTTTTGAGCAACACGGAGCATATGAGATGTTCCAAGAGCTGAGAATGGTTTTCCAAGCTCATGCCCGGGTCAAGAGATATGAAGTCTCTGACAAGTTCTTCAGTTGTAAGATGGAGGAAAATAGTTCTGTCAGCGAGCACATACTCAAAATGTCTGGGTTGCACAAACGCTTGTCTCAGCTGGGAGTTAATCTTCCGGATGACTCGGTTATTGACAGAATCCTCCAGTCGCTTCCACCTAGCTACAAGAGCTTTGTGCTGAACTTCAATATGCAAGGGATGGAGAAGTCCATTCCTGAGTTATATTCGATGCTGAAATCAGCGGAGGTGGAGATCAAAAAGGAACATCAAGTGTTGATGGTGAATAAGACCACCAGTTTCAAGAAAGGCAAGGGTAAGAAGAACTTCAAGAAGGACGGCAAAGCAGTTGCCGCGCCCGGTAAATCAGTTGCCGGGAAGAAGCCCAAGAATGGACCCAAGCCTGAGACTGAGTGCTTTTATTGCAAGGGAACCGGTCACTGGAAGCGGAACTGCCCCAAGTACTTAGCGGATAAGAAGGCCGGCAACGTCAAAGGTATATATGATATACATGTTATTGATGTGTACCTTACCAGCGCTCGTAGTAGCTCTTGGGTATTTGATACCGGTGCGGTTCCTCACATTTGTAACTCAAAACAGGAGCTGCGGAATAAGCGGAGATTGGCGAAGGACGAGGTGACGATGCGCGTCGGGAATGGTTCCAAGGTCGATGTGATCGCCGTCGGCACGCTACCTCTACATCTACCTTCGGGATTAGTTTTAAACCTCAATAATTGTTATTTAGTACCAGCTTTGAGCATGAACATTGTATCTGGATCTCGTTTGATGCAAGATGGCTACTCATTTAAATCCGAGAATAATGGTTGTTCTATTTATATGAGAGATATGTTTTATGGTCATGCCCCACTGGTCAATGGTTTATTTTTATTGAATCTCGAACGTCATGTTACACATATTCATAGTGTGAATACCAAACGATGTAAGGTTGATAATGATAGTCCCACATACTTGTGGCACTGCCGCCTTGGTCATATTGGTGTCAAACGCATGAAGAAACTCCATGTAGATGGACTTTTGGAGTCTCTTGATGATGAATTATTTGACACGTGCGAACCATGCCTCATGGGCAAGATGACTAAGACTCCGTTCTCCGGAACAATGGAGCGAGCCACCAACTTGTTGGAAATAATACATACCGATGTATGTGGTCCAATGAGCGTTGAGGCTCGCGGTGGCTATCGTTATGTTCTCACCCTCACTGATGACTTAAGCAGATATGGGTATGTCTACTTAATGAAACACAAGTCTGAGACCTTTGAAAAGTTCAAGGAATTTCGGAGTGAGGTAGAGAATCAACGTGACAAGAAAATAAAGTTCTTACGATCTGATCGTGGAGGAGAATATTGGAGTCACGAGTTTGGCACGCACTTAAGGAAATGTGGAATTGTTTCACAACTCATGCCGCCTGGCACACCTCTGCGTAATGGTGTGTCCAAACGTCATAATCGCACTCTATTGGATATGGTGCGATCTATGATGTCTCTTACTGATTTACCGCTATCATTTTGGGGATATGCATTAGAGACTGCCGCATTCACTTTAAATAGGGCACCGTCTAAATCTGTTGAGACGACACCGTATGAATTATTGTTTGGGAAGAAACCTAAGCTGTCGTTTCTGAAAGTTTGGGGATGCGATGCTTATGTCAAGAAACTTCAACCTGAAAAGCTCGAACCCAAATCGGAAAAGTGCGTCTTCATAGGATACCCTAAGGAAACTATTGGGTATACCTTCTACCTCAGATCCGAAGGCAAGATCTTTGTTGCCAAGAATGGATCCTTTCTAGAGAAAGAGTTTCTCTCGAAAGAAGTAAGTGGGAGGAAAGTAGAACTTGATGAGGTAATTGTACCCCCTCTCGAACCGGAGAGTAGCGCAGTGGAAGAAAATGTTTCTGTGGTGCCTGCACCGACTAGAGAGGAAGTTAATGATGATGATCATGAAACTTCGGATCAAGTTACTACTGAACTTCGTAGGTCCACGAGGACACGTTCCGCACCAGAGTGGTACGGCAACCCTGTCCTGGAAATCATGTTGTTAGACAATGGTGAACCTTCGAACTATGAAGAAGCCATGGTGGGCCCGGATTCCAACAAATGGCTTGAAGCCATGAAATCCGAGATAGGATCCATGTATGAGAACAAAGTATGGACTTTGGTGGACTTGCCCGATGATCGGCAAGCCATAGAAAATAAATGGATCTTTAGGAAGAAGACTGACGCGGATGGTAATGTGACCGTCTATAAGGCTCGGCTTGTCGCTAAGGGTTATCGACAAGTTCAAGGAGTTGACTACGATGAGACTTTCTCACCCGTAGCGATGCTGAAGTCCGTCCAAATCATGTTAGCAGTTGCCGCATTTTATGATTATGAGATCTGGCAAATGGACGTCAAAATGGCATTCCTTAACGGTTTCCTTAAGGAAGAATTGTATATGATGCAGCCGGAAGGTTTTGTCGATCCTAAGAATGCTGACAAGGTATGCAAGCTCCAGCGCTCCATCTATGGGCTGGTGCAAGCATCTCGGAGTTGGAACATTCGCTTTGATGAGGTGATCAAAGCGTTTGGGTTTATACAGACTTATGGAGAAGCCAGTATTTACAAGAAAGTGAGTGGGAGCTCTGTAGCATTTCTCATTTTATATGTGGATGACATATTGTTGATGGGAAATGATATAGAACTTTTGGAAAGCATAAAGGCCTACTTGAATAAGTGTTTTTCATTGAAGGACCTTGGAGAAGCTGCTTACATATTAGGCATCAAGATCTATAGAGATAGATCGAGACGCCTCATTGGTCTTTCACAAAGCACATACCTTGACAAGATATTGAAGAAGTTCAATATGGATCAGTCCAAGAAGGGGTTCTTGCCTGTATTGCAAGGTGTGAGATTGAGCACAGCTCAATGCCCGACCTCGGCAGAAGATAGAGAAAAGATGAGTGTCATCCCCTATGCCTCAGCCATAGGCTCTATTATGTATGCCATGCTGTGTACCAGACCTGATGTGAACCATGCCATAAGTTTGGTAGGGAGGTACCAAAGTGATCCCGGAATGGAACACTGGACATCGGTCAAGAATATCCTTAAGTACCTGAAAATGACTAAGGATATGTTTCTCGTTTATGGAGGTGTCGAAGAGCTCGTCGTAAAGGGTTACGTCGATGCTAGCTTCGACACAGATCCGGATGACTCCAAGTCACAAACCGGATACATGTATATTTTGAATGGTGGGGCAGTCAGTTGGTGCAGTTGCAAGCAAAGCGTCGTGGTGGCATCTACATGTGAAGCGGAGTACATAGCTGCTTCGGAAGCAGCGCAGGAAGGAGTCTGGATGAAGGAGTTCATCACCGACCTATGAGTGATTCCCAATGCGTCGGGCCCGATGACTCTCTTCTGTGACAACACTGGAGCTATTGCCATTGCCAAGGAGCCCAGGTTTCACAAGAAGACCAAGCACATCAAGCGCCGCTTCAACTCCATTCGTGGTTACATTCAGGATGGAGATATAGATATTTGTAAAGTACATACGGATCTGAATGTCGCAGATCTGTTGACTAAACCTCTTTCACGAGCGAAACATGATCAGCACCAGAACTCTATGGGTGTTTGATTCATCACAATGTAACTAGATTATTGACTCTAGTGCAAGTGGGAGACTGTTGGAAATATTCCCTAGAGGCAATAATAAAATGGTTATTATTATATTTCCTTGTTCATGATAATTGTCTATTGTTCATGCTATAATTGTATTAACCGGAAACCGTAATACATGTGTGAATACATAGACCACACCATGTCCCTAGTGAGCCTCTAGTTGACTAGCTCGTTGATCAATAGATGGTCATGGTTTCCTGACCGTGGACATTGGAAGTCATTGATAAGGGATCACATCATTAGGAGAATGATGTGATGGACAAGACCCAATCCTAAGCATAGCACAAGATCGTGTAGTTCGTCTGCTAGAGCTTTTCTAATGTCAAGTATCATTTCCTTAGACCATGAGATTGTGCAACTCCCGGATACCGTAGGAATGCTTTGGGTGTATCAAACGTCACAACATAACTGGGTGACTATAAAGGTGCACTACAGGTATCTCCGAAAGTGTCTGTTGGGTTGGCACGAATCGAGACTGGGATTTGTCACTCCGTGTGACGGAGAGGTATCTCTGGGCCCACTCGGTAATACATCATCATAATGATCTCAATATGACTAAGGAGTTAGTCACGGGATCATGTGTTACGGAACAAGTAAAGAGACTTGCCGGTAACGAGATTGAACAAGGTATAGGGATACCGACGATCGAATCTCGGGCAAGTAACATACCGATGGACAAAGGGAATTGTATACGGGATTAATTGGATCCCCGACATCGTGGTTCATCCGATGAGATCATCATGGAACATGTGGGAGCCAATATGGGTATCCAGATCCCGCTATTGGTTATTGGCCGGAGAGGTGTCTCGGTCATGTCTGCATGGTTCCCGAACCCGTAGGGTCTACACACTTAAGGTTCGGTGACGCTAGAGTTGTAATGGGAATTGTATGTGGTTACCGAAAGTTGTTCGGAGTCTCGGATGAGATCTCGGACGTCACGAGGAGTTCTGTAATGGTCTGGAGGTAAATATTTATATATGGGAAGTCCTATTTTGGCCACCGGAAAATGTTCGGGATTTTTTGTTATTGTACCGGGAAGGTTCTAGAAGGTTCTGGAGTGGGGCCCACCTGCATGGGGGGACCCACATGAACGTGGGTAGTGGGGGCAAGGCCCCACACCCCTGGTCAAGGCGCACCAAGATCCCCCCTTAGAAGGAATAATATCATATCCCGAAGGGAAAAGATCAAGATCCCTAAAAAGGGGGATAACAATCGGTGGGGAAGGGAAAGGATGGGATTTCTTTCCTCCCACCTTTGCCAACTTCCCAATGGACTTGGAGGGCAAGAAACCAGCCCCCTCCACCCCTATATATAGTGGGGAGGCGCATGGGAGCTGCATCCCTTGCCCCTGGCGCAGCCCTCCCCCCTCCTACTCCTCCTCCTCCGTAGTGCTTAGCGAAGCTCTGCCGGAGAACCACGAGCTCCACCGCCACCACGCCGTCGTGCTGCCGGAGCTCTCCCTCAACTTCTCCTCCCCCCTTGCTTGATCAATAAGGAGGAGACGTCCCCGGGATGTACGTGTGTTGAACGTGGAGGCGCCGTCCGTTCGGCGCTTGGATCGGATCTTCCGCGATTTGAATCGCCGCGAGTACGACTCCATCAACCGCGTTCTTTGCAACGCTTCTTCTTAGCGATCTTCAAGGGTATGAAGATGCACTCCCTCTCTCTCGTTGCTAGCATCTCCTAGATTGATCTTGGTGACACGTAGGATTTTTTTTGAATTATTACTACGTTCCCCAACAGTCAGAGGCGGTGGAGAGGGGTCCCGAGGAGGGCACAACCCATCAGGGCGCGCTTGGGGCCTCTAGCGCGCCCTGCTGGGTTGTGGTCTCCACAACCCACCTCTCTGGCACTTCTTGGGCCCACTGGGTGTCTTCTGGTCCAAAAAAAATCTCCAAAAAGTTTCGTCGTGATTGGACTTCGTTTGGTACAGTTATTCTGCGAAGTAAAAAACAAGGAAAAAGAGCAACTGGCACTTTGCACTATGTCAATAGGTTAGTCCCAAAAAATGATATAAAGTTGCTATAAAATGATTGCAATACATCCAAGAATGATAATATAAAATCATGGAACAAGCAAAAGTTATAGATACATTGGAGGCGTATCAGCCACCACTGCTTCCCTACTTTACAAGTTAGGGTTAGCGAAATACTTTCGCTTTCTGAATCATTTGTAGATCTGTAATCACAACCAATTTGGTAGAAACCTGTTTGCCCCACACTTAGCAACAATCAGAGGTCTTTGACCTAGTATGAGCCGTCCTTATTTTTGCTGGCTCAAACCATTGTAAATCGCCATGTGTTAAGAGGCTGCACCAAAATACCAACTTTTCATAAACAACCTTAGCTATTGTAAATGTTTAGATCTTCTTGCTTTGAACATACGCTTAAGAAGCCCCCTTTTTGCTTTATTCAGGCGACTCATCATGTCGGAATCCAAAGCCTGTAACTGGGTGCGTTCCCAAGTTTCTGAAGCTATACTCCAAGACTATCAAAATCAAGGTTGTCTGCCATCCAAGGAAATAGTTGGCTGGCGGGTTGCTCTTGGAGAAGAAATCCGAAAACCTGGTGAGGTACAAGTGGTAATATTCCTTGACCATCTTTTCAGAGGCTTCTCCCCTCCCGGGTCAAAAATATTTTGAGACGTTTTACACTTTTTCAATCTTCATCCTCAAGACCTTGGCCCCAATTCGATATCCAATCTCTGTCAATTCCAAGTGCTTCGCGAAGCGTATCCGCAAATAGAGCCCTCTGTCTCCCTCTTTAGAGAATTCTTCTATTTCAATCACCAAAATGAATGTGTCGATGGCCCCAACATGGAACTTGGCGGGGTTTTAACCCAGAGGCAGAGAGACGTCGCCTTTCCTGCTGCATGCTGCCGAGTCATCCTAAAGGGTGGAATAAGACTTGGTTTTATTGCCGAAACACGCCCCCGACTAATGAGCACCCCCTGCAGGGTTATAGACCAGAGCGTCTCCCTATGGACCTCGTACTTCCCGGCTGGGCTCCTCCAGAGGAACGTGCTCAACATGCCCCTATCTATCCAAAACTGAGAGCTTTAACAGCCAACGGGTTAACTGGGATTGATTTGACCCGATGCTGGGTGTCCTGGAGTATTCTGCCACTAAGCCGCCGTGACAACCTGATGTGCGCTTATACCGGTGACTAAGAAGACCCCCAAAGGTTCAACAATATAACCTTGGACGTCGATGAGGTGAATCAGATTGTGAAGAAGCTATTAGGTGAAAGTCTGGCCGCTTGCAGCAAAGACGGGTTGAAGCCCTTCTATGCTCTTAACCCGGCTCCTCCGGTAAAAAGTCTTCAATAGTTTTTATCCAGCTTTATATATAGTCTTTTATTTTAGCTTCTAGATCATCACCTGTTTGTTCTAATTGTCTATTTGCAGGACAAGTCTTCATTTTGGGGCAAGAAACAAGGCAAAACTCCGGCTAATAAAACTAAAGCCGCCCCAAGTAGGAAGAAGAATAAAGCGGCCACTGAAGGACCGTCTTAGATGGACGAAACAGCTGCAACTGATATCCAATCAGAGGTAGAATTTAACCTTTTCCATGTTTCATTGAATCTGGCCGACGCCTTCTCTTCTTAGGGTAATGTCGAAACAAGCCGTGCGGGCGATGTTGAGCTAATTTCCATCTCCTCCGACTCAGAATCCTTGCCTCCATTGAAAACAAGGCGGGTTCTTTGGAAAGTAAGCTTCTCTCACCCGGATGCTTATCTAGATCCCAATTTTGTTTTGAAGAAAACTCAGCACAAGTCAAAGCGTCAAACCCGGACTGGCAATGGTGATCTTGCTGGCGGCTTGCCTGATAAGCCAACCGCCCGCAAATGACCAACTGAGGTACTTGATGCTCCAATTCTTCAAAGAAAACCAACTTAATATGTCGACTATTAATCTTTATATTTCGGATTTATCAGGAGTCGCCACCTTCATCAGGCGACTCAACGGCCTCCAAACTAGCACCATTTGTTATCAATCCCGGGTAAATTTCTCTTTTGTCACATGCTTGTCTAAGTAAGCTTTTGTCTCTGCTTACACCTTATACCGCTCTCTTATTTTGCAGGGCCAAGGCCATGAAAAGGAAAGTTGATGGGTCATCCACCGACCCTGAAGTCCCTGAGCCGGAGAACCCTGATTTGGCAGCTCCTGAAGTTCATACTGATCGGTGTGTGAATCATCAGGAAAACCAGGCTGATTTACCCCCTCCTCCTGAGCCGGCAAGCACCAATGCCGTTGATACTGAAGCTGATCAGGCGGACCATCTTAATCCGCCCAGTCCTCTAAAGACAACTGAAGATGCCCCTTGCGACAAAAATGAGGAGGTCACTATCACTAGGTCGAGTTACGCTGCTCCTGAGGTCTCCGTGGTGCTAGTAAAAATTATTGCTAAGGATGAAATAGTATTGCGAGAGAAAGGGAAAACCATGCTGGAGCTCCCAAACTATTAGAATTTCAGTGCTGAAGAGCTACATGCCGGCTATCTTGATCGCCTTGCTACGAGCCGAGAAATGGAAGTCGGCCTTGTTAGCATGATGAAGAACAAATACGAGGTATGCTCCTCTTTGCTGTATATACCATATATCCCTACTTAGCCCCCAAGGGCCAGCTTATCATTCTGAGATAAGTTGGGTCTTGTGAATATTGTGGATGATTCAACCTGTAGCCCCCAAGGGCCGGCTCATCTTCTTGAGATGACTCGGGTCTTGATAATTGAGGAAATCCGACCTATAGCCCCTAAGGGCCGACTCATCTTCTTGAGATGAGTCGGGTCTTGATAATTGAGAGTTCGACCTGTAGCCCCCAAGGGCCGACTAATCTTCTTGAGATGAGTCGGGTCTTTTGTGTATTTGAAGAACTGCTTTGCATTAGCCCCCGAGTATATTGCTTGCAATCTGCTCGGGACTTCGTTTTAACATTTTGCACCATAACACTCATGATCAATAAGGTAAAAAAATTCATTCAGGAAGCTCTGAAAGTGGCCGTGTTAAATGCGGCCGGCTTAAGAAAAGATCTCGAAGCGTGGCAATCCGCCCGAATAGATGTTGAGGAAAAACTTTGACTCTCCTTGGCAGAATTGGAAAAGATCAAGGAAAATTTTGAGAAAGACAAGCAGTCCTTTGAGACTGAAAAAGCCGCTCTGCTGAAGCGTGCACAGGATGCCGAGGGCCAGCCGAAATCCATTAGTGAAGAGCTATGCAGGTTGAAATAGCACATTGTCCATATTACCCAGGCTGTTTTTGGTAAGTATCTTGACAATTTCTTTGTTTCTTGAAATATGAATATAAATCACCTGGCAACTCATGTATTGATGCTACTTTGCAGGTCCCCAGACTAGCAACCTTCAGGATAATAGCCTGCTGATGTTGAAGGCTGTATACTCGTTAACTGAACAACTTTACGTTGGAAGCCACTTCGCGGTCAAGGCTGTGATGGGGAATAAAGAGCCGATAAAGCTTATCAAGGATGTGCTGAAGTGCCTTTCAACAATTCCATAGTAGATTCAAGAACTGAAAAGATCAGCCGCCCGAGCCGGCTCTATATATGCTTTGAGCCGGGCCCTAGCCTATTTAGCGGAGCTTGATCCAACAAAAATGGCCAAAGGCTTCCCAGAGTTTAAGGTCGACGGGTCAGCTTTTACCGAAAGCGACTACACCTCTTGCATCAAGGCGGCTCAAGTGTTGTTCATCCAGTTGGTTTCCGAAATGAAGCTGAGGAATTATCAGGCGGCTTATGATGCCAACCATTCACGAGTTCCACAACCCGCCTTCGAACTGGTGAATCCGACTCCTCAACGGCGTAAGCACATCTTCGCTCCTGATGTTGACCCGTCGCCCATCCTTGATGATGAAGCAATATTCCATGCTTTAATCCATTGTAACTGGGATGCGGACAATCTTCAGATAGAAGACCCAGAAGACCCAGTGGAGGATAACCCGGAGACAGCTCAAGTGAGGGATTTATTTGCTGCCAATCTCAACGGCACAGAAGGCGAGTTGCCAAAATGATGATATGAACTTTTTAAGTTGCCAACCTAACGTCTTGAGCCCTCAAGTATGGGGCAGAACATTTTGTGGCTCCTTGAGCCTGTAATAGGAATAGTTTGAAAACTTCTGAAATGCTTTGCCGTGCCATCGTGCACGTTTGCGCCTCTGTTGGTGCAAGACACCAATCTTTTGGACCCAATATCATTTTCCTACTCTTTTTGCCTATCTTTATACATCTCTATTGTTGTGATCAATGAGTCTGTTTCACAGAAAAGTCAGAGGAAAATAAGTCGGCAGAAAGTCTTGGTTTGCGAGACTCAAGTTCTGTCAACACTCCCTTCAACGATGTTGAAGATGTATGATTTGACAACTGGTCACAATGTGAATTCAGTTGGTTAACCCGGTCACTCAAATGTGAGTTGGCAATAGTTGCGATATTGTACCTGAAAAATTACCATGATAAAAAATGTAAAATAATACGATTTGATAATGTCGGCGTCCTGGGAATGGGGGTACCCAGACTTGCCTGCCTGCGGCCCAGGGCGTGGCCCGCTTCGACGGTCCGTACGGCCCGACGCGGCTTCACTCAAGACAAGGCCCTCGCGAGAGTCCTACCCTCGCGAGGAGGACAACGCCAAGGCTCCTGGAAGGAGGAGGCCTCCCCAGGTCCCCTCCTGAGTGGCGGAGATCTCTATGCAATGCTCGGCCTCGGGAGGTCAAGGATGACGCGAGCTGGGCCAGGCGGGCACCAGCACGTGCAGAGGAGACAGTTTCCCCTTTAGTGCAAAGGAGGCAGGGGCGTACGCTTGTTCCCGAGGCGTCCCACCAGAGGTTTCCATTCCGGTGCAACAATACCGAACCAGCGGGCTCAGCAGGACGGATGTCACCAGCGAGCCCACCACCGCGTCACCGCCAACTACTTTGCAGGCGAAGACCACCTTTCGTCATGATAAGATGTACCTTCTGCCCCCCTTCGAATTTGGCCGTTGTGGGATCCCTTCCCGCCATGGTGATAAGGGAAGAGGACCCGGGCCACTATAAATAGAGGCTAGGCTGCTCCATAGAGGGGGAAGAAAAAAACACCACCCGAGCACACTCGCGAGGTGACTGACCACTGTACTAGTTCATCCACCAACCTCCTCGTGAGGCAATCCACCAAAAGGCAGGAGTAGGGTTTTACGCTTCGCAACGGCCCGAACCTGGGTAAATCCTCGTGTGCTGATCTTCTTCCCCGTGATTGAGTGAGTTCATCGAGATAGGTTGTCAAGCTGTGATTTTGAGGTCAAAGCTGGTGGGGATATTCGCGCACGCCCCTGTGTTCGAACCTCTTTGGGTTTTGCGGAGCCCAAAATCTGACATTTGGCACGCCAGGTAGGGGGCGTGTCGAAGTCTTCCTCAAGCTTCGCTCCTTCTCCGCTCCACCGCTCCGATGGCTGACGCTCGCCAAGCCTGCGCCGAGTGCCGTGCTACTCGTGTCGCCCAGACAACACCGGTGGGCCGCACCGCCGCATGTCGATCTGCCTCACCTGTGGCCGATGCCGCCACGAGCCCAGATGCCCATGAGCAGCAGGACTCGTCGCAGCCGGTCACCGTGCGGCGTGACGGCCGCACCGCCACTCCAACGATCGTTCCAGCTACTGGGTCATCATCCCACACTCGCCCCGGGCAGGCGCGCTGGTCGGGCGCACTTCTCATGGCGCGCGAGCTGCTGCATTATTGCCCTGCCCCCAACCGCTACGATGACTGGCTCGGGCGCATCGCAGAGCTCGTCAGCGCCGCCGGCGATGCCTCGGCGCTCTCCTACTCGTTCCGGCCCCAGCCCTCTTTGGCAGACGACGTGGCCCATGATGCGCCGCCCCCTCCACCCCGGCGCGACGTCGACCCCGAGCCCAGGTGCGAAGGACACCCGCGCGACCAGCCACGCAGGCCCCCGGAGAGGGTGAGAGATGAAGTAAGCTGCCAGGTGGTGCCCCGGCCGCGCGCTGACGCGCGCGCGCTCCCTGCGTCGCTGCACCGGCGTCACGACCGGGCGCCCCTGGAGGCAGCCGCGCAGGAGCACCAAGACCGGGCCCCTCCCGTGCGCGCGGCACCCATGGGTCCAGTGGGTTGCCGCGCCATCGCCCCGGAGCTGCATCCGGCCGTGTGGCCCGGCAAGTTCAAGCCCAACCTGCCCCCTCGCTATGATGGCACCCCAGATCCCGCTGAGTTCCTACAGCTCTACTCGCTGAGCATCCAGGCGGCCGGTGGAGACGACAAGGTCATGGCTAGCTGGTTCCCTATGGCCCTCAAGGGTGGTGCGCTCTCCTGGCTCCTCAACCTCCCGGAGGGGTCAATCACCTCCTGGGACGACCTGCGCGAGCGTTTCGTCGCCAACTTCCAAGGCACCCGCGACCGCGCCCTCGCTGTGACTGACCTTCATCGCGTGAAGCAACAGCCGGGCGAGACCTTGCACAAGTACATACAACGTTTCACGACTGTCCGCCTCAAGATCCCGAGGGCGTCGAACGAGGCCATCATCTCGGCATTCACCGATGGCATCAGGGACCTCAGGATGAGGGAGGAGCTCGCCATCAAGGACGACCTGTGCTCAGCTCTGGAATAGTTCAACCTGGCGAACAAGTGCGCGAAGGCCGAAGAGGGCGGCCTCTCACTCATCGAGCTTCCGGAGGCAGACCCCTAACATAAGAAGACCAAGACCAAGGAGATGAAGCGCAAGGCCCCCGTGGTGCTGGCGGCGGAACCTGAGGCGAAGCGCAGTCGAGACGAGGAACCCCCTGCGGGAGGGCGACCATTCTGCATCTTCCATGGCACCAATAGCCACAACACCATCGACTGTCAGGACCTCAGGTCAGTCCACGACGAGCACTTCGGTCGCCGCCCTGGGCATGGAGATCGTTGCTATGGTCGTGGTGGAGGCCACGGTGGAAGCCGCTGGGACAGTCGAGACCAACTCCAGGAGTGGCGTGACCAACCTCGGGAGGACCGCTGGCGCGATCAGGCTCAGGAGGACCGCTGACACGACGAGCCTCGGGAGGGGCCCCATCGCGATCAGCCTCGTGAGGCTCGCCCTCGTGAGGCTGGCCTTCCCCCGCTGCCGCCGCCACCCAGGAGGAAGGAAGAAGACAGGCAGAACGACGGGGCTGGGGGCTTCTAGGAGGCCAGGGCAATAGCTTGCATCCTGGGCGGTGCTCAGGCCCCAGCATCGAACCGCATCTTCAAGCAGTTCTCGCGGGAGGTGAACGCAGCTCTCCCGAAACTTGAGGCTGCGCGCCCCCTCAAGTGGTCCCAGTGCGCCATCACCTTTGACTCCAAGGATCAACTCAGGTGTTCGACCATGGCAGGCGCGCTCCCCATGCTGTGCATGCCAACCATCAGCAATGTCCTCGTCACCAAGACCCTCATTGACGGTGGCGCGGGGCTCAATGTCTTCTCCATTGAGACGTTCGAGACACTCCAAGTGCCATACGACCAGCTCATGCCAACCAAGCCTTTCTTAGGGGTCACTGATGGCTCCAGTGTCCCCATCGGACAGGTGCGCCTGCCTGTCACATTCGGCGGGCGCAGCAACTACCACACCGAGCTCATCGTCTTCGACGTCGCCCACATCCACCTCCCGTACAATGTGATCCTTGGGTACCCAGCCCTCGCCAACTTCATGGCGGTGACTCACCATGGCTACAACGTCCTCAAGATGCCAGGGAGTGGTGGCGTCATCACCATCGCCTGCGGTGAGAAGGACGCCGTTTGCTCCCTCGAGCACGCCTATCGTGCCGCACCGGCCGAGCACTCAGACGACGAAGGAGACGTCCTACCTCGCGAGGATGTCCCCAGGAAGAAGAAGCAGCTCCTCTCCAAGGGGCGCCAGGGGGCTGAAACATCTAAGGACGATGCCTCAGGCTCCGCGCCCGGGGCCAAGGCCCCTTCCTCCCTCGCATAGGATGGCGCGCTCGACGCCTCCCTTGGGTCTGGCTTGGGGGCTTCCACCTCGAAGGCTGCCGACCTGACCAGTGAGACGAGGGAGGTGCTCGGGCACAACCTGGAGGCGTGTTACGGCACGCGTCCACCCAAGCAAGGAGCACGGTGCGAGGCACCAAGTTCACGGGAGTTCATCACTAGCGCAATCGAGGAGCTTCAGGAAGCACACGCCATGCGAGGCGGGTGTCGCCCTACATCACCATGTGCAACCGCCGTCGTCGGCTCAGGCGGCACGCCGCGCGTCTGCGTGGACGTACCAAGCATCAATTGGGCCACATCCCAAGACATCTTCTGGCTGTCGTGCGTCGGTCGCGGTGGGGTCTACCCATGCACTACATCCGCATGCCTTTTGGCCTGATGAACGCGGGCGCCACGTTCCAGCGCCTTGCTCAGGCCATGCTCGCGCCTTACGTGGTCAGGCGCCGCGAGGTGTTGGAGGAGGTGCCAGGCCCGAGCGAGGGCCCCGAGCCTCAGGAGGCACCGGGCTCATGAAGGCCAGGCTCACGGGGATGCAAGGTCAGGCTCCGACGACTACCTCGATGCTTCATCGGTACTGCCGCCAGGTGACTTTTTGTCCGTACCAGGTAACTTTTTGGTTTGCTCAGTTTGAGGGCACCCTTCGGGCTGCATTATCCTCAGGTGGTTAGGGCCCGTCCCTGCAGCCGCGTCGTTTACACATGTACCAGAACCTTTTATGCATTTGATCAATTTCCTAAATATTCCAACCTGCATGCTCGGTGCTTCGCCACCATGAATGTCGTCGCGCCCTAATGATCCTGCCTTCGACCGCCTCGTGATTAAGGGCTGGCACGACGTCAGTGCTTGGGTCCGTCCCTGTAGCGTTGACTAATCCAAGTGGTCGAGCTCTGTCTCGCGGGCTAGTCCCGTGCACGTCACCTCCCGTGGCCCTTGGTGCTGCGTCCTCGTATGAGCTAATCGGAAGTGGGTGAATCAGGGCACACGGCACGGTTCCTACAATCACAGTCGGCCTTTCGCCGCCGTGGGAGCCGCGCGCCGGGTGTTTTTTCCTCGGATTTGTCGCATGAGAAGACTGGACCCGACTTCTGTGCTCGGGTCCGTCCCTGCAGCGTCGATAGATCCAATGGCTGAGCTCTGTCTGGCGGGCCGGCCCCGTTCACGTCACCTCCTGGGGTCATTGGTGTTCGGCCTTCTCATGCAATGGCCCTTGGAAATTCATCCGGCGCAGGTTTCTCCAAAATATACAGGATTTGTAATGGCGCCTCCCACCGGAAGACTCAGCCGCAACCCGCCTTTGAGGTAGGGCCTCGTGAGACCCATGCTGGCTCACGAGTGCCTAGATACACCTCCCAGTTCTACCGTGCAAGCCACGCGTACGAACTTAATGGGCTGTACACTCCAAGGGGGCTCAGAAGCTGGAGCCCCCTTCGCACGCCCAAGTGGAATCCCCATGCTCCGCGCTGGCGGACAACACTGTCGCCCAAGCGGCTATGCCCACGCAACGTGGAAGCCCCATGCTCCGCGCTAGTGGATAAACAACTGAGGGCTCCCTAGCGGCTGCATCCAACCTCAGGACGGCCCCTCGCGGCCCCGTCTTGCAGCATTCCCCTGGGATGCCCGCGTGAGGGGGCTGCATGGGGGCTACGCTCAGGCCAGGCCTGGCGCACGCCACCTTCCCAGGTCCCTGATACCTGGTCTTCACGTGCCCCTCTCAGGCGAAAGCTGGCGAGGAAAGGTATGGGAGCCGCTCGTACGTCAAGGGGGACCCCTGAGCATCGCGACTCAGGGGCCTCACTAGTCACATAGCGCCTCACCCCTTGGCACCGTCCTGGTGATCCGGATGCCCCAACGGCGGCTAAGGTATGCGCGGGACCGGGCCCTGCCGACGCAGAGCTCAAGGCGCTCCGAATCTCCAAGTCAACCTCGTCTTCACCACGTTCCCTTCATGAGGGCTGCTCGCACGTCAAGGAGGACTCCTGAGCATCGCGACTCAAGAGCCTCACTGGTCACGTAGCCCTTGCCCCTTGGCACCGTCCTGGTGATCCGGACGCCCCAACGGCAGTCGAGGTATGCGTGGGACCGGGCTCTGCCGACGCAGAGCGCCATAGCAAGCAGGAAGGAAACAAGGCGAGGAAAGAAACCACATAATTTAGCAGTCATTACAAGCATTAAATGCCTCCGGAAATGCAAACAAGTCTAACGCCTCCGCGAGGCACGATGAACGTTACAGGAAAGGACCCAGGAAGAGGAGCTAGGAGGAGCTGGCACCACCGCTCGTCCCGACCGCGGGGAGCTGGTCGTCGACATCACTGCTATTGTCATCGTCGTCACTAACCCTTGCAGCTGCAGGAGGTGAGGGAACGGCGACGGAGGCGAACTTCTTCATCAGCGCCTCCACGGCGCCCTCCACGACCGTCGCCGTAGTGGCGCGAACCCCCGGATCAACCGGGCAGATCATAGAGCCGAAGTCAAAACCCGGCTCTCCAAGGTAGAGGTGGCTGAAGACGCATGTCGCGGCCGTGGAGAAGAGGTCGCGACACTCACTCTCCAAGACGGTCTCCACCCTTGCAACGGCACCCTCATGCACTTCCACGAGCTTTGAAGAGAGCCCCGCGAAGCCGCCCTCAGGAGCCACCAGGGGTTCCGTGAAGCCCCCCGGCAGGTGGAGTTCAGCGCCTGATGGAGCCTGAGCTCAACGGAGGGGAGGGCGTCGAGCTCCGCAGCTTTTCACTCTTCAGCCGCAACAAGGGCCTTCTCCCTGGAGTCGAGCCGAGCCTTCTCTGTGGCTACTTCCTCCTTTAGCTTGTCCAGGTGCTTGCGCTCCGTGGCTTGGTCAGCCACTGCCTTGGACAGCGCAGAGTTGCGGTCGGCAAGCTTGGCCTCACAGGTCTTGAGGTCTTCCTCCTGCTGGCGAAGCCGTTCCGCGAGCACAGTCCTTTCCTCCTGAAGAGCTTTCAGGCGGACCTCCGCCTCACCACAGCGCTTCACAGCAGACGCTGCATCGACCAGCGCCGCGTCGCGGGCTGCTTTGGCTGACGCGGTTTCCTTCCTGCCCTCAGCAACGGTGGCCTCGGCTTCGCTCCAAGCCACCACGGCAGAGGCGTCGGCCTGGAGCCACCCAGAAAGGAGCCCCAAGCGCTCCTTCGCGAGGCGACCGTCGGCGCTCCTGAGGGCATCCCGGACCTGATCCAGAGCGGCATAGGCCCCATCCAGGGTGCCTGACTCGACCAGAAGGCCACAAGCTAGAGACGCCAGGGCCCGGCCCAGAGGTGGTGCCTGCACAGCAGCAGGAGCCGCCCCCAGGGGGCACAAGCATGGAGAGCATAAGGCGCCAGAGGCTATGGTACCACTACAGACAAGGCAGGGACAGACGGTCCCATGGCCAGCCAGCCCTCGGGGGCTGGCCTCTCAGGTAGCAGCGCGGATGCACCCCCAAGGGCAGGGGAAGCCTCTCCAACGGGCGTCGGGGGCTCCATGGCCATGACAAGGAGAGTCGCCCCGCGAGCCTCCTCACCCGCGACATCCGGCGCCTCATCAGGAATCGGCAGGGCACCAGGAACAGGTGTCACGTCGGAAGGCACCTTCGGCTTGATGCCCGCCTTCTTCTTCTTCGCCTTCAGCACGTCGGCGCTCCTGATTGCCAAGCAGAGAAGGGACCATCAGCACACAAGCCACCGGCAGGCGGCCAAACACCAAGCAGGACTACTTACTCCTCGACGTCGACCCACTTCCTCTTCTTCTCCACCTCGGCGAAGGCGGGAATGCCCTCGCCCTTCTCTGGGGAGGCGCCGTCGCGTGGGGGAGTAGAGGCACCGCTCACAAGGACCGCGGCCGGAGAGGCCGTACCAGCCCCAGACGCGTCCGCCTCGCCCACAGGCTGCAGCTCAGGCAGGGGCGAGGCAGGCTCTTTAGCCACCTTGCTGGCACGAGCTGGGCACTCCGGAGGAGGCCCGACCTCGCATTTCCTCTGGGTCGCCCGACCGGCGGACCGTGCGGCCCGAGGTGTGGGCCCCGGCCCCCTGAGGACCCTGGCAAAACGTGGAGGACTTGCAGCAGGGGCTTCGCCGGCATCATCGTCATCTTCGAAGCCACGGCGAAGCACACTCCGCGACGGAGGGGACACTTCATGTAGATCGTCATCCGCTGTCTCCTCCGAGTCTTCCCCATCCGCGGTGTCGTCGAAGGACACCGCCACTGGGGAGCCAGGGCACTCGGCCGGGGAGAGCCCCAGTTCGTCAAAGGTGGGCATCGCGGCGACCAGATCGGCCTTGTTGTCGCGGCAGTACAGCGGGCATAGGCCTCAGGAAGGTCCCCGGGGTCGCCGTTGAGCAGGGTCACCATAGCCCTGTTCAGTTCCCCGGAGGTCAGGCGTGCGGACTGAAGCCTGATGTCATCACCACTTCCCTGATAGTCCCACATGGGCCTCGAGTGAGAGTGGAGGGGCGCCAGGCGTTGTGCCAGGAACTCCTTCACTATCATCCCCCCGGTCAACTTCCTGGCGCTGATGTCTCGAGAGTTCCGCTCCAGGACGGGCTTGGCCCGGGGGTCGGAGAGCTTCGCGGAGCTCCACGCAGGAGTCTTCACCGGTAGCCCCTTCGGAAGCTCCAGGCGGGAGTTAACGCTCTTGAGATCCAAGAAGACCCAGCTGTGCCTAAAGTTCTCCACCTTCCTCCCGGCCTTTAAGAGCATGTTCCCGCTCTGGACCGCGACGAAGGAGACACATGTTGACCGCTGAGCGCCGTCATGAAGCCGCAAGCTGAAGAAATGGCAGAAGAGGGCCGCCGAAGGCTTCACGCCCATGAAGGACTTGCAGTAAAAGGCGAATACGCATAAGAGCAGGATGGAGTTGGGTTGGAGATGGAGAGCTTGGATCTCGTAGTGCTCAAGGATGACGGTGAAGAACTCAGAGAAAGGCGGAACGAGCCTAGAGAAGATGCTATGTAGGAAGAAAGGATAGGCCGACTTGGCCAGGCTGCGCTGCACCATATCAAGGCCCGGCCCCACTCATTGGTGCCATCCGCCGTCGGCGGAAGCACCGGGGCGAGGTCCCCGTCCTTGGCTATGGTGGACTCTGAGAGCGCCGGCGAGATGGAAGTGGAGGCCGAGCCCTGAGCCTCAGGTTTCGAATTACCGGCGGGAGCCATAGAGCAGTCCTTGAGGACGAGAAAGCAAGAAGGAGGATGGTGTGGTGCTGAGATCTAGAGAGGTTCTCACAAAGGATGGAGATCTGGGCAAAGGAGCAAGAGTACAGGGAAGGAAAGCAATAATGGCTCGACACCGGACGTCAGGCTTTTGTCGGTCCGGGCAGTTGCCGAGGAGACACGGGAGCGGAGACGTTTGCGTCTAACCGCGCACCGCGAGCCAGGCCTGGCCCGCAGGCGATAGGGGCCCGCAGCGCTTCGGGCCGTCTTCTTCGGCTTCGCCCCGAAGCCAACTCGAGCGTGCCTTGGGCCCGGGGGTTACTGTCGGCGTCCTGGGAACGGGGGTACCCAGACTTGCCTGCCTGCGGCCCAGGGCGTGGCCCGCTTCGACGGTCCGTACGGCCCGGCGCGGCTTCACTCAAGAAAAGGCCCTCGCGAGAGTCCTACCGTCGCGAGGAGGACAACTCCAAGGCTCCTGGAAGGAGGAGGACTCCCTAGGCCCCCACCTGAGTGGCGGGGATCTCTATGCAATGCTCGGCCTCGGGAGGTGAAGGATGACGCGAGCTGGGCCAGGCAGGCACCAACGCGCGCAGAGGAGATAGTTTCCCCTTTAGTGCAAAGGAGGCAGGGGCGTACGCGGGTTCCCGAGGCGTCCCACCAAAGGTCTCTATTCCGGTGCAACAAGACCGAACCAGCGGGCTCAGCAGGACGGATGTCACCAGCGAGCTCACCACCGCGTCATAGCCAACTACTTTGCAGGCAAAGACCACCTTTCATCAGGATAAGATGTACCTCCTGTCCCCCTTCGAATTTGGCCATTGTGGGATCCCTTCCCGCCATTGCGATAAGGGAAGAGGACTCGGGCCACTATAAATAGAGGCTAGGCTACTCCATAGAGGGGGACGAAAAAACACCACCCGAGCACCCTCGCGAGGTGAGTGACCACTGTACTAGTTCATCCACCAACCTCCTCGTGAGGCAATCCACCAAAAGGCAGGAGTAGGGTTTTACGCTTCGCCGCGGCCTGAACCTGGGTAAATCCTCATGTGCTGACCTTCTTCCCCGCGATTGAGTGAGTTCGTCGAGCTACGCTGTCGACCTATGAGCTTAAGGTCGAAGCTGGTGGGGATCTTCAGACACGCCCCTGTGTTCGAACCTCTTTGGGTTTTGCAGAGCCCGAAATCTGACAGATAATCCGGTTCGGTGAGACCTGGCAAAAAGAGACTGGCTTTCGCGGCTAAAGTCTTGAGTTTTTCCCCAATAACATTGCGGAAGGCAAGAATTTTGGGTTGGTCAGTGTTTTGACTGCAGATATCAATACAGACGTTCATGTACGAGCCGGCAATGGGAACAGGGCGTACCTGAAAGTATTGTATGGTGATAGCATAGTTTTTATAAGAATACGAAGTACTATTAATAAGCCGGCTTAGTGGGACCCGACAAAAATAAACTGGCTTTCGAGGCTCTGAAATATAGACCAACCCTTTGGAGCCGGCTTTGAAGGCTCCAATCATTTGATCCTGGTTATAATAAACCATGATGTGGATCGGCCAATTTTTTTACTTGTTCAGCATAAATATTTAGGTATGATGTTTATGATCTATCCCGGTCTGAAGACTAGTTTTCCGCACAAGTATGAATATGCAGGTATGATGCGATGATGCAATGCAAATGATGTATGTATATGATATCAGAACATAAAAATTGTCAGCTTTCGAGGCTTGACGTAAAGACCGGCTTTCGAGGCTCGAGTCTTGCTTAAATGAAGTGGGTGTGATAACCCATGGCTTATCCTAGCATTATGTATGCCGGCTCTCACATGACTAAAGCCGATGTTTTAACCTTGGTAGGTTCAGGGTCCAACGAGGATTGACTTGTCAAGAGTACACGGGGTCATCTGATCGGAGTGGCATCAAGCATACAGGCAGGTTTAGCCATATGTTGCATTTTTGCCGGGTCAAGAGGGTGAGAAAGCTGAACTCAATGAGTTGGAAGCCCCAAATGACCAAAGTATTGTGGAATTTCTTTGCTGGGTCACAAAGGTGAGAAAGCTGAACTCGATGAGTTGGAAGCCCCCAAGTGCCCATTGTTTCGGAAAAAATAAAGACTCGGGCTCAATTTGTAGGCTGAAACGGTAAAAAGCCTCGATTTTCGAGGGTGCCGGCTTTATTATATTCGAAACATAAAGAAGTATACACATAATTTGCACGGGGGGGGGGGGGGGGGGGTTGGGAGGAAATTACGAAAAGGGAGCCGATGGCTCTAAGTATAATAAGGCCGCATGTGTTCCAAGGCCGGCTTGTTTTCTTCTTGGAGGTATAGAATTTCTCTTGTAAAACCCTCCAGAGTATGAATTTTATTCAGGGATTCAGGTACTAGTGGTACTGACCGCTATTTAGCTGCTTGGGATTACTTTGGAATCCACCTTGGTTATTATGCTGACTGCTCTGGCCAGGATGTTGTCCATTGCCATGATTTCCCTTATGCTAAAAACCAGCCCCCGAGCCGCCGTGCGACTCGCCAGGACCGTGCTTACCCGGGTGTCCTCCGCCATTGCCTCCTGGATTATTTTGGAAAGCCTGGTTACAGAACTCTTGCATGATGTAACAGTTCTCCCATGAGTGGGTAGCTGGCTTGTCCTGGGTGCTGTGTTGGGGACACGGTCCCTTGAGTGCTTCCTCGTAATTACGAGGCTTATTACCATTATAAGTCCCTCCAGGGCGACCATTACAGCGTTTGTTTTTGAATCCAACATTAGTGTTGGCCACAAAATCTGACCCGCCATCCGACTGCTTCCGCTTCCACCTTCACCTTTTTTCCCTTGCCGGTCTTGTCTTCATCCGAGCCGGGATCCTTCGTACTGTCTGACTCGGCGTATCTGGTGAGAACATCCATCAAGTCGCCCATGTCCTGTACATTACGCTTGAGCCGCCCGAGCTTCTGGACCAGCGGCTGAAAGTGGCAATTCTTTCCTAGGATCAGGACGGCTTGAGCCGCCGTAATACTGTCTGACAAGTGTATGATTTCCGTGACCCGGCGAGTCCAATGATGAGCCGACTCATCTACACGCTGGACACCATGTTGAAGGTCCACAATCGTCATTGGCTTCTTGCACGTTCCCTGAAAATTCTTGATGAAACGTTCTTTAAACTCTGCCCAAGTGTTGATGGAGTTGGGTGGCAGGTTCTTCAACCATGTTCGAGCCGGTCCTTCCAGCATCATTGTTAGGTACTTGGCGCACATGGCGTCACTGACATCCAACATATCCATTGCTAACTCATAGCTTTCGATCCAAGCCGCCGGCTCAAGATCCGCTGTGTAGTTCGGCACCTTGCGTGGCCCCTTGAAGTCTTTGGGCATACGCTCGGCGCGGAGAGGCGGGGATAGGCAAGGTATCCCAATCATCCTACTGTTGGTCCCAGCCTCAGGTTGATGATGAAGCTGTTGAATCGCCTGTGCTGCTGCTTCCGCCTCTGCCTGTCGCGCACGCCTAGCCGCATCAAGATCGGGTCCCTCGGGGGCGTTGGAGTATAGTGATTGCCTCGCGAGGGGATCTCCCTCAGAGCTACCATGCGAGGCCGAGTGCGGGGCAACCAACGGTAGGATCCCGCGCCCGGCACGTGGGAGTACGACCTTGCAGAAGGGGACAGCAGGAGCCGTGCCAGCCGGAGCAAACAGAGAGGTTTTCCCCTTTGATGGTGAGGAGGCAGTGCCAGCTGCCCTAGAAAAGCAAGTCCCAAAGTGTTTCCTCTTTGGTGTAAGGAGATCAGAACTAATCGGCACTGCAGGACGGAGGTCATCACTGAGCCCACTGGCGCGTCACGACGACTACTTTAGCTGGCGGAGACCACCTTTTGTCAGGATAGGACTGAGTTCCTGTCCCCGTTTGAGTTGCCACCCTGAGGCCACCCTTTCCCGCCGATGTTTTCAGGGAATAGGACCAAGGCACTACAAAGGGGGCAGGGACGCCTCCATGTAAGGGGATCGAGCTATTTTCTCTCCCCAAGACCTCGTGTACCGCGAGCACAACTCTCGCCCACAGAGCAATCCAACTCAAAGCAGGAGTAGGGTATTACACCTCAACGGTGGCCCGAACGTGGGTAGCTCATGTGTGTCCCTATCGTGTCCGGCGAGCAGCAGCGAGCTTGTCGTCGATCCTCTTACGTTCGTCACCGAGCCGTAGGTACCTAAGCCAAGCCCCCCAGTGTTCGAATCTTGTTCACGGAGAAGTTCTTGGATGCAGATCCCAGACTCCGACATCATGCATATAAAAACTCATTAACCGTGCATCAGATTAAAATAATTTGTATACGAAAGATGTTCAGAATTTTGTGTAGATCAATAATATCCAACTTTCATGCATGATAAAAATGTTTAACTTGCTGTTTTCATTTAATTTAAATAGATGCCATGTTAAAATGGTTGAGTTCATACCTAATTAACCGTAGCTTCAAATTAAATGAACTATATATTTAACTTGATTAGAGAAATCGTGTAGAATAACATGGTGCACTTTATTTTCATGTTTAACAAATATAAAATATGTTTTAGGAAGATCTGGACCAATTTTGAAAATTACATATGGGGTCATTTCAGAAATGCTATATGTTGTTTCCGGTCTCATTTAAAATACCTAGATAGTATAGTTTATTTATGCTTCACCTCTTGCCATGATAAATAACATTTAAACTTGTTTGGTACCTAAACGAGTGTTTGGGGGATGACCCCCGTGTAGGCTCAAGGGCTCCTGTGCCTTTTTTCAAAAACATCGGGGCCACCTGCGCCCCTCAGTCTGGCTCGCCCTGGCCGTCTCCAGCAAGGCGGACCGGCTTAGCAGGCGTCCCCCTCAGGCCGGCTCCACGGCGACCCGGCAATCGACGGGTCAGCGCCCATCCCATCACTCCATACGACAAGACCTCGCCACGATGGTGAGGCGTGGCAATAGTGGCCATAGTACCGCTGACCGGGGCACGTGTGGCCCGAGTGGAGGTGGCCGTACCGCTGACCGGAGCTGATGGCGACCGGGCGAGGCGGCACTGTGGCTACACAGTGCCAACCACTCCATGACGTCGTTAATGTGTGGCTACAACGACAGCCAGCTGGCGAGCCCCACTTCGACCAGATCCAGCAGCCGGCGTACCCTACAAGTGACAAGACCTCCCAGTCGACGGTCCCCACAACCGGCTTGAGAGGCTGCCAGTCGGGGCCCGCCCCCATTATCCCTGCATATTGTAAGCTGGGGGTTGACCTATAAAACCCCCCAGCCCCCATCCTAGCTCGGGGTTCCTCTTGGGTTCATCTCGTTCAGCTACATACACACACACATAGGAGAGGTAGAGAGAGGGCATGCCAGTCCCTTCTTACTCCTCCGCCCAACAGCTCAAGGAGCACCATTGTATTGCCTACCAACCATATACGTGATCCGGCAGGACTCGGGGTGTTAACTCCCACGGAGGGCCCCGAACCTGGGTACATAGTGTGTCGCGCACTGCTTGTCCCCAATCTCGCCTCCGGAACCCGCCGACGCTCTTTGGCCCCAACCACACTCGATAAGCCACCCCATGGCATCTGCTGCGAACACACCACGATAGTTGGCGCCCACCGTGGGGCCGTCCATGGCGTCCGCTGGGGTCATGTTCCAAAGAGACCCTTCACCGACTCCGGCGAGCGCATCGCGCACGGGCTACTCCGCACACCCACAACGTCCGATTCCACAGGAGACGACGCAATCCGCGGTGCTGGCTCCGCCTGCCCCGCAGGCGGTACCATCGTCCCCTTCGGCGAGCTCCGCATCTGCTTCATGCTCGTCCCCAGCGAGAGTCCTAGCGAGGCGCTCACCGTCTATGACCCGCTGCTACCAGCCGACAGCGTGGCTCCTAGCAACAATGACGACCTTTGTGTCTGCTTCGGCAAGCTGTGCATCAGCGTCGCACCCGCTCCCGATGAGTACCCCAGCGAGGTGCTTATCTTCTCTGACCCACTGCCATCTGCCGACAACAGCACTCCCAGCGATGACGACGACCTCTGCGTCCACGTCGAAGTGCTGACCACCGGGTCCAGCACCAGCTCAGCGCGCGGCAGGGAGGCGGCTGAGGCGGCCGCGGCTGCGGCCCGAGCCGACACGTGCGACCCCCTGCGTTCCACCATGCTGGGCCTGCGCACCGCCATCACGCCTGCCGCCGACCCGGCTGCCGCCACGACTGAGCTCAAGGAGGCCCGCAAGAAGCTGTTTGCGGAGGCCACCACGCTCGCCGCCACGCGGCGCCAGATGGATTCCACACAGCGGGAGTACCGTCTATGGCCTCACCCCATCCGGCAACAAGCCCGGCCCGCATGACGAGGTGCGCCGCCGCGGCCGTGTGGTCCCCGACCTCCTTGGTGGGAACCTGCCCACCTACGACACTCCCGCGACCAACATGAAGGTCGCCCAGGCGGCTATGGCCGACCGGGCAACCCTCGAGGGCGAGTAGCGAACGCTGCAAGAGCAGCGTGTCCGCGACCTCATCACTGCCACCAACACGCCATAGGCCCTATTCGAGCCGGCCCCAACCGGCTCAGAGTCCCCCACCCGGGGGTGGTGACCAGCTGTCGGCTGGCGGATGCCGGCAAACATAGCAAGCGTCCTCGTCGCCCGGCTCTGGCCCCTGATCCGGGCGGACCCGGGGTGGTCGTTCTCGGCATCGCGATGACCCGCTAGCTGTACTAGCCAGTGGGATGAAGACGAGGCAGACGGGCGTCTCCAGATGGCCGCCCACGCCCCGGCCCCACGGCGGGACCGAGCCGCCTCGATCGGGCCGGCTATGTGCCCCGCGCTCGCCGCCCGGCTAGGACCCCGCGTGCCCCAGGACGACAATGACGCTCGGCGTCGCCTCGAGCGGCTGGCAGAGTCCCTCCTATTGGAGGAGGAGGGTCCGATCGGCCCCGCCTGTTTTGGTCCCCGCATCCGCAACGAGCCATTTCCACCCGGCTTCATGTTGCCTCGCGACACCCCCAAGTACAACGGCTCCGCCAAGCCGGAGGACTAGCTGATCGACTACACCACCGCGGTCGGCATCGCCCGGGGCAACAAGCACGTGGCGGTGCGCTGCGTCCCCCTCATGCTGCTCGGCTCGGCCCAGACGTGGTTGAACAACCTGTCGGCTGGCAGCATCAACGTCTGGGTGGACTTCAAGGAATCTTCCGTGCGCAACTTCACCGACACCTACAAGCGCCCTGGCCGCCCCCGGGAGCTGGCCATGTGCGTCCAGGGGCCGGACGAGTCCCTCCGCGACTACCTCATGCGCTGGACCGAGCCGTGCAACTCCTGCGAGTTGGTGCATGATGTGCAGGCGATCCAATACTTCTCCGAGGGCTGCCGGGATGGCACCCTGCTCAAGCACAAGCTCATGTGCTCCGAGCCGGTGACCCTTGCGGAGCTCATGGGCAAGGTGGACAAGTATGCCACAACCGACTCCGCGATGCACGTCATGGTCGGATTCAACGTGCCCGGCAAGGCCATGCCTGCCCAACCGGCCAAGCCTCGGCCGGCTGGAGACAACCGGCAGCAGTAGAACAACAATGCCAGCAACAACAAGCGGAAGGCCAATCAGCCGGACCCCCGTGACGGCACCCGAGAGGTCGCGGCTGTCGAGGACAAGCAACCGACCACCCAAGCCGGCAGCCAGCGGCAGCGAACCGGCAAGGCCGCCTGGCAACCCAAGCTCACCTTTGAGCAGATGCTCGACGCACCATAAAAGATGCACAATGGCGCGAAGCCGGCCACGCACACACTCTGGCAGTATACAGCTTCTCCCAGCGCCTGTCTCGAGGTGAGGGCCTCCCGCCTTCTCCTCCGGCACCACGAGCTCCAGCTCCGGCTCTGGCTCTGGCTCCAGCCGACGGCCGCCTCCTAGACCTCTTCCCTGACAAGGATGGGGCCTACGTCATCTTCAGCAGCGAGGATGATGGCAAGCATAGCCGGCGCAAGCGCCGACAGGAGGTGAACGCCACTGTTCCCTCTGTCCCTCAGTTCATGCATTGGTCCGAGAGACCGATCACCTGGAGCTGGGAAAATCACCCGGTTGTGATGCCCAACCCCGGCAACTATGCCCTTGTCCTCGACCCCACCTTATCATCCGAGAGGCTCACCTGCCGGTTCTCATGGGTGCTCGTCGATGGCGGCAGCAGCATCAACATCCTCTACCGCGACACCCTGCTCAAGCTGGGCATCAAGGAGAGCCACCTGCAACCGACCCGAACGGTGTTCCACGACATCGTGCTGGGGCAGTCTTGCATCCCCATCGGCAAGATCCGGCTCGACGTGCTCTTCGACAAAAAAGAGCCACTTCCGTCGTGAGCCGATCTGGTTCGAGGTGGTGGACCTGAACAACCCCTACCATGTGCTCCTAGGCCGGCCCGCGTTGGCCAAGTTCATGGGGGTCCCCCACTACGCCTACCTCAAGATGAAGATGTCGGGTCCCAAGTACATCATCACCATCGACGGTGACTACAAGAAATCCATCGAGCCAAGCCGGCAGCTGATACGTCTCCAACGTATCTATAATTTTTGATTGTTCCATGCTGATATATTATCATTCTAGGATACTTTTTGGGTCCTTATTTACCAATTTATAATATTTTTGAGCACTAACCTATTGACCCAGTGCCCAATGCCAGTTGTTGTTTTCTGCGTGTTTTTTACTTTTCAGGTTTACATTAGCAAACGAAGTCCAATTGCCACGAAACTTTTTGATGATTTTTTCTGGACCAAAAAAAGACCTGGAAGCTTCGGAAGGAGGCCGGGAGGTGCACGAGGGCCCCACCACACATCAGGGCACGCCCTGGGGGGGTGCCCTGATATGTAGTGGCCCCCTCGGCTGCCTCCCGACGCCCTCTCTGGCCTATAAATTCTCTAATATTACACAAACCCGAGAAGCAGTCCCGAAACCCTTTTTCCGCCGCCACAAGTCTCTGTTCCGTCGCGAGGCCATCCAGAGCTCCATTCCGGCACCTTGCCGGAGGGGGGATCGATCACGGCAGGCCTCTACATCAACCTCGCTGCCCTTAGAATGATGTGTGATTAGTTCACGACAGACCTACGGGTCCATAGCTAGTATCTAGATGGCAATCTCTCTATCTCTTGATCTTCAATACAATGGTCATCGCATCTTCACTTTGATCTATCCGATGTAATCCTATTGTGCGGTGTGTTTGTTGGCATCCAATGAATTGTGGGTTTATGTTCAGATTATTCATGAAAAGTATTTGAGATACCTCTGATATATATTGTCTCTTAATTGCATGATCATTATAGCTTTGTAATGCTCTCTGATTTATTGATGTGCTTTAGCCAAGTAGATTGATATTTCATCGGTGGGAGTGGTGTGTTGTGGCAGGTTCAACCTGGCGAGTTTCTATATCCCAGTGACAAAGTAGGGGACAAGATGCGTCTTTGTGTTGTTGCTACTAAGGATAACACGACGGGGTTCATTCATATTGCTTGAGTTTACTTTGTCTACATCATGTCATCGTTCTACATGCATTACTCTGTTTTACTTAATACTCTAGATGCATGCTAGATAGCGGTCGATGAGTGGAGTAATAGTAATAGGTGCAGTTACGAGTCGGCCTATTTGTTTATGGACGTGATGCCTATATACACATGATCATTGCCATGAAAATCGCATAACTATCCGCTTTTCTATCAATTGCCCACCAGTAATTTGTTACCCACCATATGCTGCCTACATGAGAGATGCCGCTAGGAAAACTATGGCCCCCGGGTCTATTCACTTATATATTTACAAATGCTACTATTACCTTGCTGCCTTTATTTATTTTTTATTTTATTTTTCAATTTACAATTATCAAAAATTATCTACGCAACTCATTTGCTTGAAAATAACGAGATCAAGGGGATTGAAAACCCTCTTACCCGCGTTGGGTACAAGTTGTTTGTTCATTTGTGTGCAACCACTGAAGACGGTTGAGGATTAATATTCCTATTGGTTCGATAAACCTTGGTTTCATAACTGAGGGAAATACTTACCCACTTTGTGCTGCGATAACCCGTTCCTCTTCACGAAAAACCCAACGCAGATCACGAGTATCAGTAGCCGGCTGGCGGAGTCCCTGGTCATTGCCGAGGAAAGGTGCCAGCTTGTGGCTCAAGCCACGGCGCAGCCGGCTCCACCCAGCCAGGTGGCTAACGAGGTGGCGTTTACGCCATCCAAAGACACCAAGCTGGTGCCGCTTGACCCGGCCAACCCCAAGAAGTGTGTCACCATCGGCGCCAACCTCAGCAGCAAATAGGAAGGCGAGCCTGTCGACCTCCTCCGTGAGAATCGGGACATCTTTGCATGGTCTCCAAAGGACATGCACGGTGTGCCGAGGAGGTACGCCGAGCATAAACTCCATGTGCGGCCCGATGCGAAGCCGGTCAAGAAGCCGCTCCGCCATTTCTCCAAGGAGAAGTGGAGAACCATAGGTGAAGAGATCGCCCGGCTGCTTGCAGCCGGCTTCATCATGGATGTTTTTCACCCGGACTGGTTAGCCAACCCGGTCCTGGTGCTGAAGAAGAACAAGACTGGGCGCATGTGTATCGACTACATCAGCCAGAACAAGGCATGACGCAAGGACCTTTCGCTCTACCCTATCCCCACAGCATATGTGAAGACACACAAGTTTGGCTCTGTCTACTTGTTGCAAGCAGGACTACCCACCACCAACACTATTATGAGGCATACCTTGATGCCAAAATTAGGTGATCACAAGATGATGAGGGGGTACTCCATCAACATGCTGCACCATGTAGACGCGCACACCAGGTTTAGAGTGATGGATTTGATTGTGGAGACAATCAATAGGACTGCTGCTGACCAGAAGAGATCTTGTGGATATACACCATAGATCAAGATGCTCATAAATTTCAAAGTTGGAAAGAGCCTCTATCTACTTAATCGTCCACACCTACCACTCCAGCTAGATTTTGAGGATAACGTTGTGGTGATGGATCCTAGTCATCCCACTTCAGCTACAACACAAGCAGAGGCAGCTAGAGCCACTAGTGCTCAAGTTCTGAGGACGAAGAGTGACCAGATGTCCTATCTTATCATCACTATCCAAGGGATAGAGAAGAGTGTGTCTAAGATCCTCAAGAACCAGAAGAGTCTTGAGAGGATAGTGGAGACGAAATTTCATGATTTAGACAACAAGGTGACTGAGCTGACCATCACTGTAAATGAATGGAAGAAAGAAGTGGATGCAGTGCCCAGCCCCAGCTCCAGTGATGATGATAGTCCTCCTCTCCAGCCTCATACTCAGTTCAGGACACATGCCAGATCGTCTGCCATGCCAGCTCCAGAGTCAAGACCATCTTCATTAGCACCTGCATCAGCTCCATCAGCACCCTCAGCACCTTTAGCATCTACTCCACCACCTCAGAGGAAATCAGATGAAGCATTCGCAGACGCTGTTCTTTCGACTCCTTCTACGACTACCGGAGGAGATAGAGCCCACATCGACATTTAGCTCTATACCTTGGAACTTTTTGGTAACTTGTTGCCAAAGGGGGAGAAGTGTATAGATCATAGGGCTTCGAGAGAGTGCGTTTTGTATTTTGTTTGCTCCCTTTGTTTCAAAAACATTTGGTTTATCATGTGTTTGTTCTTAAAACTTCGTCGTGTTTGATCATATGCTTTGTTTGATTATGCTACTATTTCCTATCCTTGTGATGCATATATGAATTCACTATTATTTGGTGTTATGTGCATTGTAATCCATTCATATATTTTATGCGCACCAGCAAGTTGTATGTTACATGGAAGAGTTACCCATTCCTAATCGATTGTGCATTTGCATTCGAACGAAAATTTTAAATAGTGCACAAATTTAGGGGGAGCTCTTGCTTATCACATACTTCTCAAAGCGACGATGTTATTCATTGTTTTATCCCTATCGAAGCTTTGATCAACATGTTGTCATAAATTACCAAAAAGGGGGAGATTGAAAGCACAACTTCTCCCTAGATGGTGTTGGTAATTAATAACAACATATATTTCATTGGACTAATTATTCCACCAAGTATATTTCAGGAAAAGTTCAATGAATGGATTGGGAAAGGATTGTGTGGAGATCCCCTAGATGCAAGGAACATCAATTGGCAATAAGCTTCCAGACTCTACATTTTGCATTTTGTGAGAAATCACATTTGAGTCCATAGGAAAGCCAATACTATTAAAAGGGGGTGAGGTATCCATGATGATGTGGTTGCTCAAGTGCTTAGAGTTAGCCACCAAAAATATTCATGAATTCTCCCACAAAAATACTCTGTCTAAACCCTCAAATTCGGAGGCACCAAGTTTTCCAAATCATCCCTACCGAGTTTTACCCTAGACAGACCCTAAGCCAAACCCTAAGGTCTTGGTGACACCAACTTTCATTTCGGTGAAACCGAAACTAGTGACCAACTTTCAGGTAACCCATTTCTAAGAATCGGAATTTCGGAGTTTTGGAAATTTCTCTCACCGAGTTTTGGTAACTGCCTAGGTCACCCAATTCGGTCCCACCGATATTTATATATCGGTCTCACCGAATAGCCAAAAGTTGCCACATTTTGCACTAGTCGGTGCAACCGAATTTTTGCTTCGGTTTCACCAAGTTGGGCAATAATGTTGTAACGGTTGGATTTTTGGAGATGCCTATATATACCCCTCCACCTACCTCTCACTCGCAGAGGAAGCACTCAGAATAAACCAACACTTGCCCCATCTATTTTCTGAGAGAGAACCACCTACTCATGTGTTGAGATCAAGTTCTTCCGCTCCAACCATATGAATCTTGATTTATAGCCTCCCAAAGTTGCTTTCCACCCAATCAACCTCTTATACCAAGCCAAATCTGTGAGAGAGTGATTGTGTGTTGAGGAGACTATCTTTCGAAGCACAAGATAAAGGAGTTCATCATTCGTACTGCATCTATTACCTTTTGGAGAGTGGTGTCTCCTAGATTGGTTAGGTGTCGCTTGGGAGCCTCCGTCTTCGTGTGTGGAGTTGAACCAAGAAGTTTGTAAGGGCAAGGATATCGCCTACTTCGTGAAGATCTACCCCGAGTGAGGCTAGTCCTTTGTGGAAGTAAGCCATGATGGTTGAGCCCTCCGTTGACTCTCGCGACTGTTACCCTCCGTGGGTTGAAGTCTCCATTAACGTGGACGTACGATAGCACCACCTATCAGAACCACAGGAAAAATCTTCGTGTCTCCAATTGCATTTAATCCTCCTATCCCTTTCCTCTACTTATACATGCATGTCTTTACTTTCCGTTGCTATACTCTTAGACTTGCATGTGTAGGGTGTGATTGACTTGTTACAATTGCTAAAACTTGCCAAGATCTAAAATTGGGAAAAGGCTAGATTTTTATATTGGTCATGTAGTCTAATCACCCCCCTCTAGATATATTTCGGATCCTACAAGTGGTATCAGAGCTTTGGTCTCCATTGGTTTCACAACCTAGGAGAGTATGGCGTCTAGTGAGGGAAATTATCATCGTAGAGGTCCATATTTTGATGGTACAAACTTTGCTAGTTGGAAGCACAAAATGAAAATGCATATTCTTGGTCATAACCCCGCCGTATGGGTTGTTGTTCGTATTGGATTGCAAGGTGAATTCTTTGGTGATGGAAAGGAACCGGATCATGAAGCGACCGCGGAAGAATTGAAGATGTTGCAATACAACGCTCAAGCATGCGACATTCTATTCAACTGCTTATGCCCGAAAGAGTTCAACAAGATAAGTCGTCTTGAGAATGCAAAGAAAATTTGGGATACTTTGGTTTATATGCACGAAGGTACCTAATCCATCAGGGAATCTAAGTTGGATGTGCTACAAAGTCAACTTGACAAGTTCAAGATGAAGGATGGTGAAGGAGTCGCGGAAATGTACCCTAGGCTTGCTCTTATCACAAATGAGATTGCCAGCTTAGGAAGTGAAGAGATGACCAACAAATTCATCATCAAGAAGATCCTTAGAGCCTTGGATGGAAAGTACGACACCGTGTGCACATTGATCCAAATGATGCCAAACTACAAAGATCTCAAGCCCACTGAAGTCATTGGAAGGATTGTTGCTCATGAAATGTCACTCAAGGACAAAGAAGAACTTCACACCAAGTCAAGTGGTGCATACAATGCTACAAGTGACACTCCCGCTACTTCAAGTGACAACCTTATTACCAATGAAGAGATAAGCCTCATGGTCAAGAAGTTTAACAAATTCTACAAGAATAGAGGAAAAGAGAGAAGCTCCAACTCAAGATATGAAGAGAAGCATTCCTCTAGTCATGACCGGAATCGTTACAATTGTGGAAGACCCAGACACTATTCCATTGAGTGCACGACTCCCACAAGAGAAGAGAAGAGTAAACTAGAAGAAGAAGCTCAAGAGATGATGAGTCACCTTGTAGAGAGAGAAGGACTAGAGAAGATCGCTATGAAAGAAGACCCTCCCGGAGAAGCAAGGACTCGGAGAAGAAGGACAAGTACACCAAGATCTACACAAGAAGAAGACATCAAGCTCATGTTGGTGAATGGGTTTCCGGCTCCGATTCCGACAACCAATCCGAGAGAAGCTACCACTCCAACTCTGACTATAGTCAAGATGAAGGTATTGCCGGATTAGCACTCGTATCCTCCAATTCCTATGACATATTTGATTCACCAAATGAAGGAAGTCGAAGTTTCTTCATGGCTAAAGGCCCCAAGGTATCACACCCCAAATACATTGACTTTAATAGTGATGAGTATGACTTACTAGGAGATGATGACTTTCTCTTTGATAAAACTAGTGATGTTAGTCAAAATGAACTTGATAATAATCATGCTAGTCAAGTTAAGTAGTGTGATGATGATAAGAAGGAGATTGAGCGTCTAACTGAAGAACTAAACACTCTTAAGTTAGCTCATGAATCTACTCAAGAAGATCATAGAGAGCTTCTAAGAACTCATGAGAAGCTACACTTCGAGAAGCTAAATTTAGAGCAAGAGCATGAGTTTCCTAAAGCTATCAATGACAATCTTCGAAACAAGAGTTCTTATCTTGCCAAACGACTACTCTTGTCTACATTTGTTCCACAAATTAAATCTAAGCAAACTAGTAACAAAGGCAAGAAAGGTTCTTCATTTAATAGCAACAATGAAAATGTTAAATCCAATGATGTTGCTTCTAGTAGTTCTATTGATTCCACTAATGATTCTCTTAGCTAAGTTACACTTGAGCAAGAAAACGATTTATTGAAAGGAATTATAGAAAAAGGTGTCTACATGAGTCTTGCCGGAAGTAAGAAATTTGAGGAGATTGTGCGCAAGCAAGGATGGCACCGGAAGAACCAAGGCATTGTCTACTTCAACGCCAATGGAGTTGAATGGGAAGAAGGTCAATACCCCAAGATGAAGTTCGTTCCTCAAAAGGAGAAGTGTGATCCTACTCTACCCAACGGAACAAAATCTCAAGATAACCTTCCACCACAAGACCACAAGCTCAAGGGCAAGGACAAGCTTCAAGAAGATATTGACACATTTGAAGAAGAATTCCAAGCCATGGTCAAGTGGGTTCCCAAAGCTACTACAAGCTCTACTTCATCAAGGGCTACTTCAACTCCAAGAATTCCCATCAAGTTGATGTGGGCCCCAAAGAAGAAGCACTATAGAAGTTCTTGAGGGGTGACTCCTGATACGTCCCCAACGTATCTACTTTTCCTCACTCTTTTGACCTTGTTTTGGACTCTAATTTGCATGATTTGAATGAAACTAACCCAGATTGACGCTGTTTTCAGCAGAACTACCATGGTGTTGTTTTTGTGCAGAAATAAAAGTTCTCGGAATGGAACGAAACTTTTTGGAGAATTATTTCAGAATATATAAGAATTATTGGAGCCAAAATCTACCGAAGAGGGGGGCCAGGGTGAGCAACACCCACCAGGGCGTGCTAGGCCCCCTGGGCACGCCCTGGTGGGTTGTGCCCACCTCGTGGCCCCACTGACCGTAATTCCACCACTATAAATTCCTATTTTCGGAGAAAAAAATCAGGGAGAAAGTTTCATCGCATTTTATGATACGGAGCCGCCGCCACCTCGGCCAGATCTGGAGCCCGTTTGGAGCTCCGGAGAGGGGAATCTTCGGTCTTCGTCATCACCAACCCTTCTCCATCGCCAATTCCATGATGCTCCCCACCGGGAGTGAGTAATCCCTTCGTAGGCTTGCTGGTCGGTGAGGAGTTGGATGGGATTCATCATGTAATCGAGTTAGTTTTGTTAGGGCTTGATCCCTAGTATCCATTATGTTCTGAGATTGATGTTGCTATGACTTTGCTATGCCTAATGCTTGTCACTAGGGCCCGAGTGCCATGATTTCAGATCTGAACCGTTTATGTTATCACCATTATATCTATGTTCATGATCCGATCTTGCCTAGTCATATGCACCTATTACGTGTTATGATCCGTCAATCCCATAGTGACAATATTTGTGATACTTCACGGTGATGACCGTAGTTTGAGGAGTTCATGTATTCACCGTGTGTTAATGCTTTGTTCCGGTTCTCTATTAAAAGGAGGCCTTAATATCCCTTAGTTTCCTTATGGACCCCGCTTCCACGGGAGGGTAGGACAAAAGATGTCATGCAAGTTCTTTTCCATAAGCACGTATGACTCTTTACGGAATACATGCCTAAATTACATTGATGAAGTGGAGCTAGTTCTGTGTCGCCCTAGGTTATGACTATTATATGATGAATATCATCCAACGAGTTACCGATCCAGTGCCTACGAGTTCTCCACTTATTGTTCTTTGCTACGTTACTATTGCTACTGCTACTGTTCCAATTGCTACAAAACTATTGGTATCACTGCTACTGTTACCGTTGCTGACACTACTGCTATCACACTATCATATTACTGTGCTACTGATCACTGTGCTGCAGATATTTAATCTCCAGGTGTGGTTGAATTTTCAACTCAACTGCTAATACTCGCAAATATTCTTTGGCTCCCCTTGTGTCGAATATATAAATTTGGGTTGAGTACTCTACCCTCGAAAATTGTTGCGATCCCCTATACGTGTGGGTTATCAAGACCTTTTTCTGGCGTCGTTGCCGGGGAGCACAGCTATATTTGTTGAGTCACTTGGGATTTATATCAATTGATCACTATGAAGAATCTGAAGGATCCAAAGACTAAGATTTTTCCCTCTAAGACGAGGGGAGGTAAGGAACTGCCATCTAGCTCTGCACTTGATTCACCTTCTGTTATGAGTAAGCTTGCAACACTACCACATGCTAGTAATCCTGATATGTCGCAAGTTATTGATGATGCTACCTCTGCTATGAATTATGCTATTGATGATGCTAGTACCATGCTTGATGATAATGTGCCACTAGGAGAATTTCTTGATGGACAAATTGCTAGAGCTAAAGAGAATGAAACTGCTGAAATTGATGAGATTGCTCAAACTGATGAAGCTTATGAAACTGATGATGACTATGAAACACCTACTAGTCCTAGCTCTCCTAAGTTTGAAATGCCTAAGATACCTGAAGGTTATGTTATGGACGAAGAGGTAACTAGAGAAATTCTTTCTTGCAAGGATAGAAACGATCTTAAGAAATTGCTACGCAAGTATAAGGAAAAGACTTTGAATGCTAGAATGAAATGTGATCCTAAGTTTGCTACTTCACCTATCTTTGTTACCGATAAGGATTATGAATTCTCTATCGACCCAGAGTTAATTACTTTGGTTGAAACTGATCGTTTCCATGGCTATGAAACTGAAACTGTAGTGGCACACCTTACCAAGCTGAATGATATAGCCACCCTCTTTGCTCATGATGAGAAGATTCGCTACTGTTATATCCTTAAGTTATTTCCATTCTCATTAAAGGGTGATGCTAAGACATGGTACAATACTCTTGCTCCTGGTTGTGTGCGTAGTCCCCAGGATATGATTTACTACTTCTCTGAAAAATATTTTCCTGCTCATAAGAAACAAGCTGCCTTACAGGAAATATTTAACTTTGTGCAAATTGAAGAAGAGAGTCTCCCACAAGCTTGGGGGAGGCTTCTCAGGTTGCTTAATGCTTTTCCTGATCATCCTCTCAAGAAAAATGAAATACTTGATATCTTCTATAATGGACTAACCGATGCTTCTAGGGACTTCCTAGATAGTTGTGCTGGTTGTGTTTTCAGGGAACGAACTATTGAACAAGCTGAGGAATTATTGAATAACATATTGAAGAATTATGATGATTGGACTCTTCCTGAACCACCGCCTAAACCCACTCTGAAGAAGAGGGGTATCTTATTTCTGAGTCCTGAAGATATGCAAGAGGCAAAGAAATCTATGAAAGAAAAAGGTATTAAAGCTGAGGATGTTAAGAATTTGCCACCTATTGAAGAAATACATGGCCTTGACACACCAACATCTCCACTCGTGGTAGAGGTAAATTCTTTATTAAAGTTTGATGAAGGTGACATCCCTCACAATAAACATCCTAGTCAATGCTTATATGAGTTTGACAACTATATTATGAAGCAAGATCATTTAAATGCTCATGTTCTGAAACAATTGAAATACAATTATGATATGATTGCTCACTTGAGTGACTTGCTATTTAGAATCAGCAATGATGTTAGAGGTGTAGGAAAGCATGCCTCTATGGTTCAAACTCAGTTAGAACAATTTGCTAAATCTCAAAAAGAATTGCTTGATGAAATGAATAATAATATGAATGATTTTGCTGCAAGAGTAGTAACTAGAGGAGGTAGAATGACCCAAGAAACACTTTATCCTGAGGGTCATCCTAAAAGAATTGAACAAGACTCTCAGAGAATTAATTGTGATGCACCTAGTCCTTCTAGAAAGAAAAAGAAGAAGAAAAATGACAGAACTTTGCATACCTCTAGTAAACCTGAGATACAAAAACCTCCTGATAATAATGATGTCTCTATTTCTGATGCTGAAACTCAGTCTGTTAATGAACATTCACTTAGTGATAATGAAAATGATAATTATGATGTTCATGAAGATGCTCAACCTAATAATGATAAAGAACCAGATAATAATGTTGAAATAGAGCCTGCTGCTGATCTTGATAACCCACAACCTAAAAACAAAAGTTATGATAAAAGATACTTTGTGGCTAGGAAACAAGGTAAAGAAAGAGAGCCATGGGTTCAGAAAACCATGGCATTTCCACCTAAGCCATCTAAGAAAAAGGATGATGAAGAATTTGAGCGCTTTGCTGAAATGATTAGGCCAGTCTTTTTGCATACCCGCTTGACCGATATCTTAAAAATGGCCCCTTATGCAAAGTATATGAAAGACATCATCAAAAACAAAAGAAAAATACCTGAAGCTGAAATCTCCACCATGCTTGCTAATTATTCATTTAAGGATGGAGTACCTAAAAAACTTGGAGATCCTGGAATACCAACTATACCTTGCTCCATTAAAAGAAACTATGTCAAAATTGCTTTGTGTGATTTGCGAGCCGGTGTTAGTGTTATGCCTTTCTCCTTATATAAAAGACTTGATTTGAATAAACTCACACCTACTGAGATATCATTGCAAATGGCTGACAAATCAACTTCCATACCTATCGATATTTGTGAGGATGTGCCCGTTGTTGTTGTTGTTGCAAATGTTTATATCTTAACGGACTTTGTTATTCTTGAGATGCCCGAGGACGACAACATGTCGATTATCCTTGGTAGACCCTTTTTGAATACTGCAGGGGCTGTTATTGATTGCAATAAAAGCAAAGTCACTTTTCATATGAATGGTAATGAGAACACGGTGCACTTTCCGAAGAAACAATTCCAAGTGAATGGTATAAATGTTATTGAAGAATCTCCGACCATCACTATTGGAAGTTTTCAATTACCTCTACCTACTGCCAAAAAGAAATATGACATACTTATTGTCGGGGATATGCACATCCCCATTGAGGTAACTTGGTGTTTTACGAAAGTTCTTCGGTTTCATGCTAATCGGAAGTGGTTGTTAATAAGACTTGATCAACCTTATTAATGAATCATTTTTGAAAGGTATGAAGTTGATGAATCTAGTAAGCACAACTCTCTGCTCCCACCTTTTATTTCCTGTTTTAGTTAGTCAAATAAAATAAAATGCCATGATTATCCTATTTTCTGCTTTCTTCGTGCAATAAAAAAATGACCCAAAAATAAAAATTCTCAGAATGCCCTGAAAATTTAACACGATTTTTTTTCGAATATTTCTGAATTTCTGGTGCAAATAATACCAGAGGGGGGGGGGGGGGGGGCACCTGGTGCGCACAAGACACCAGGGCGCGCCAACACCCCCAGGCGCGCCCTGGTGGGTTGTGGTCCCCACGTGGGCCCCCTCACTTATCTCTTTAGCCCACATCATCCCCTACCTCCAGAAAAAAATCACCACAACCACCATTCCCGTGTTCTTGCTCTCAAACCCGCGGATTTCGATCTCTTAGCTCGAAGCTCCGTTTCTGAAACTGTTTGGAGGGATTGCTACTTGGTATGTGACCCCTCCATTGCTCCAATTAGTTTTTGATTTAGTGGGTTATTTTTAGAGTAATTAGCTACTCTTGGTGCTGCTGTAGATGAGCTTGCATGTTGAATTCTTAGAGTTCTAAGTAGTTTGAATGCTCAATATGGCCTCTATGCATGCTTAGGTGTAGTTGCTAGCAATCTTACAAAGTTTTGTTGACAAAATTTTTGTGGACTAATTTTTTTCAGAATTTTTATAGGAATAAAATGCAAATCTTTAGGAAGTTCTCCTCCAAGAAAAATGCCAAGGGAGTCATTGGGGAGTCATCGAACAATGACCTTCACACCCCAAGAAGGGCGGAGGTGCGGCCGTGCGAATGGCCGCATGATGCCTTCATGGAGGAGGCCGGATTCCATCAAGAGTTCGCTCAGTTTGTTGCAAACCCTGGGTTGACTGAGTTCCTCGCAGCTAAGTGTGACCAATATCACATCCTTACAAATTCCTTTGTGCAAGGCTTTTATTATCTAGGGAGAAACAATCCTCCTGAAGTGCAGTTTAATCTTTATGCTGACACTTACAAAATTCCGCTAACTGACTTCTGCAACATATGCTTGATCCCTTCTGATGGGGAATTGAGAGAACCTAGGCCATCTGAGTTTGAGGATTTTCTTCTCACTTTAACAATGGGTGAGGATAGAGGCGTGTCAAATGCTACTGCTACCAGCTTGCAGTTTCCCTCAGTGCACTACTTCGCTTTGGTCATTGCTAAGTGTTTAACTGCTAGGGAGAAGGTCGGCGCACTCAGTGCCCGTGACCTTGCTATTTTACGTCGTGCACTTTATGATGATCACACCTTTAGTATGGGGGCTATTATTGCTCGTCGCCTACATCTTAACAAAACTAAAGGAAAGATACATTGTGGTATTTATGCTACTCGCTTAGCGAGACACTTCAATGTTCAGTTTCGCCCTCATGATTATCTCTTGTCTCGAGTTTACCTTGATCACAAGTCACTGCAAGATCACCAATTCCTTGATGTAATTGATTCTCCCCGTGACATTCATTACAACCTAGTGTTCATCAAAGAAACCCGTGATGTTATTCCGTTGCCTGCACCTGCCTTGTTTGATTCTATTGCCAGGAACTGATACAGGATCATGCCAGATGACATTATAGCCTGCCGGAACAACCTAGCAGCCGCTGAGGAGGAGCCCCAGGGGTGGGATGCTCAGGTGCCTCCTCCACCTCACTACAACTTGGGACCGGATGGCTACTATGGATGGAGATTACCAAGCTAGGCCAAAAGCCTAAGCTTGGGGGAGTATATATTTCCACCGACATTACATTCATGTTCACACATTTCATTCTAGTTGTCGGTGTTCACACTTTTTCATTGTAATATCCATGCTAGATTTGTTTTCTCGCTTTCTTCTTGTGTGTTTGAAAACTTTGAGAAAACCCAAAAATATTTCCTATTTCTTTTTTAGTTTTTCTTTCTAGCTTAGTTTAATTGCAGTATCAAAAGAAAACCCAAAAAGATCTCTCGCTTCTTCTTTTACTTGTTGGGAGCTTTCCCGTGTAAATAATTTTTCTCGTTTTTGTTTTTCCTCTTTAATTTTCTTTCTTCAAGAAAAACCAAAAACTCCAAAAATATTTCAGTGTGTTTCTCTGAAATTCTTTTCCTTTTATTTGAGTCGTACCAAGGAGAAGACCACAATGAAATTGTTGAGTGGCTCTCATCTGCATTATTGTTTATCTAACAAAGAGCCCATATTACTTTGTCTTCTCCTCTTGAATAAAATGTTTGGAGATTCCAGCTTAGTCCACGGCACTCTTGCACAATTATTATCTACTTATCATTCGGTCGTGCAAGTGAAAGGCAATAATGACGATATTTGATGAATTGACTGTAGCAGAGAAAAGCGGGTATGAACTCAACTTGTTTTTGTTTTTGTAAATATGTTTAACCTAGTATCCTTGATTCAGCATATTATGATCAAACATTTTTGCAATGGCCATTAGAGATTATAGTTGTTCATGCCATGCTTAAGTAGCTAGGAGTGGATAATGATTTATCTTGGGTGTCAACATGCATTAAAATGGTTCTGATGTGGTATGATGATATGGTATCCTCCTCTGAATGTTTCAAGTGGCTTGACTTGGCACATGTTCATGCATGTAGTTGAATCAAAACCAACATAGCCTTCATGATATTTATGTTCATGGTGTCCATATCCTACTCATGCTAGTATTCAATGTTGATTATATGTAATGCATGTTCATGACCGTTTTCGCTCTCTAGCTGGCCGCTTCCCAATCTATTTGCTAGCCTTCGCCTGTACTAAGCAGGAATACTGCTTGTGCGTCAAAACCCTTAAACCAAGTTGTGCCAGATGAGTCCACTATATCTACCTATATGCGGTATTACCCTGCCGTTCCCAAGTAAATTTGCATGTGCCATCTCTAAAAATTCAAATGAACATCTGTTTTGTGTGCCTGGACCACTCATGGAGCGACAGGGGGCGGTCAGTATCTTCCATGCTAAGCGGGTTATTCGCATGATGAGTGTTTATTCACTTGTCCTTACTCGAGAGGGGCGGTAATAGGGATTCCTAGTCCCGAAATCAAAAATAAAAATAATTAAGAAAAACTCCCCCAGGAATGTTGTTGGTTTGGACGGTACCCGTGGATACGGCTAGCCATGGAGTGTGATTGTTGGTGGAGGGGGAGTAAACCTTTACTTTTACCGCTTGGGAACCGCCGCTAATTTGTTTAGCATGTAAGATATTGATAACTCTTGGTCGTGACGTTGATAGGAAGGGTGTACCTACCAAAATTATATCTATATCTATTTTAAACTTTGAGCTCTGGCACCGCTGCAAATCCATGCTTCCCTCTGCGAAGGGACTATCTATTTACTTTTATGTTGAGTCATCATCTTCTCAAATAAGCGCCAGACCTGAGAGCACTATTGTCATCCTCATGCATTGTGTATAGTTGATGTTGGGTGCAGCATGACTGGATCTTTTCTACCATGAATTACAATGTCTAGTCACTGCTTGAACTTTGGAGGTGCTCTGCATTTATGTTTTGCGATCTCAGAAAGGGCTAGCGAGATACCACTATTGTCATATTGTATCATGATTGTTTTGACAAAGTGTTGGCGGTTGAGATATCTTATTATTGCTCGCTAGTTGCTTATGTTATTGTTACGAGTTAATATAATTTCTTAGAGTTATTGTTGGCATGGTTAGTCATAATATTTGCTGAAAGCCTGGGCACTACTTAAGCATATATATGTAAACAAGAACAAAAGAGTTCATAAAAGTTTTTCCTTATCACTTTCAGTTTGTCAACTGAATTTCTTGAGGACAAGCAAAGGTTTAAGCTTGGGGGAGTTGATACGTCTCCAACGTATCTACTTTTCCTCACTCTTTTGCCCTTGTTTTGGATGTTAATTTGCATTATTTGAATGAAACTAACCCAGACTGACGCTGTTTTCAGCAGAACTACCATGGTGTTGTTTTTGTTGAGAAATAAAAGTTCTCAGAATGGAACGAAACTTTTTGGAGAATTATTTCAGAATATATAAGAATTATTGGAGCCAAAATCTACCGAAGAGGGGGGCCAGGGTGAGCAGCACCCACCAGGGCGCGCCAGGCCCCCTGGGCGCGCCCTGCTGGGTTGTGCCCACCTCGTGGCCCCACTGACCCTAATTCCGCCACTATAAATTCCTATTTTTGGAGAAAAAATCAGGGAGAAGGTTTCATCACATTTTACGATATGGAGCCGCCGCCACCTCCTGTTCTTCATCGGGAGGCCAGATCTGGAGCCCGTTTGGACCTCCGGAGAGGGGAACCTTCGGTCTTCGTCATCACCAACCCTTCTCCATCGCCAATTCCATGATGCTCCCCACCGGGAGTGAGTAATTCCTTCGTAGGCTTGCTGGTCGGTGAGGAGTTAGATGGGATTCATCATGTAATCGAGTTAGTTTTGTTAGGGCTTGATCCCTAGTATCCATTATGTTCTGAGATTGATGTTGCTATGACTTTGCTATGCCTAATGCTTGTCACTAGGGCCCGAGTGCCATGATTTCAGATCTGAACCATTTATGTTATCACCACTATATCTATGTTCTTGATCCGATCTTGCCTAGTCATATGCACCTATTACGTGTTATGATCCGTCAACCCCATAGTGACAATATTTGGGATACTTCACGGTGATGACCGTAGTTTGAGGAGTTCATGTATTCACCGTGTGTTAATGCTTTGTTCCGGTTCTCTATTAAAAGGAGGCCTTAATATCCCTTAGTTTCCTTATGGACCCCGCTTCCACGGGAGGGTAGGACAAAATATGTCATGCAAGTTCTTTTCCATAAGCACGTATGACTCTTTACGGAATACATGCCTACATTACATTGATGAACTGGTGCTAGTTCCGTGTCGCCCTAGGTTATGACTGTTATATGATGAATATCATCCAATGAGTTGCCGATCCAGTGCCTACGAGTTCTCCACTTATTGTTCTTGCTAAGTTACTATTGCTACTGCTACTGTTCCAATTGCTACAAAACTATTGCTATCACTGCTACTGTTACCGTTGCTGACACTACTGCTATCACACTATCATATTATTGTGCTACTGATCACTCTGCTACAGATATTTAATCTCCAGGTGTGGTTGAATTGACAACTCAACTGCTAATACTTGCAAATATTCTTTGGCTCCCCTTGTGTCGAATCTATAAATTTGGGTTGAATACTCTACCCTCGAAAACTGTTGCTATCCCCTATACTTGTGGGTTATCAACTCCACCAACAAAATTCACTCACATTCATATTTGGCAAGAACTAATACAATCAACTCCAACCTTATGCAATAGTTCAAGGAGTCACATATTCCGTCATAGGTAAGCAAGGGACAAGGTAATTAATGAATCAATGGACATCATAATACATGTATTTCACTCCATGTCCATAGATATCCTTGTATTTGTTCCTTGTGTGGGACTAACCCATGTAGGTGAGAAGAGTACAAAACAACAAGGATGACTCCCAACTCAAGATGATGTTCATCAACTATGAGCATCCAATACTACAACACCTACTTGAAGTTTTCAATGACAAAACCCAAGGTTAGTTTGTCCCTCTTAGGGGGATGTCACATCAAGGGGGAGCTTTACTCTAAGACTTGGGTCAAAGCTTCTCTTAAGATGTGAACACATTAAAAGCTTTATGTAAAAGTGGCAACCCCACTTGTGCTTAAACAATGAGTATGACTTATGATCAAGTATTCTTACTTGGATCCTAAGTCAATATACTCATATATAGATGACTCCGTCATCGCCAAAGTTCTTGGTAGATAGTAGAGTGGTTTTGCATGTTTGCCATATTTCATTTGACATCTTAATGTGTGAGCATGTTGGTATGCATATTTTTGCTCATTCAAGGATATCCAATTGTTGTTATTTGTCTTTCACTTTCTTTGGCCAATTAGATGTACAAGAATGCCTAAGTACCTCTCTCTAGCTATCTATGCTTTCTCGTCTCAAATTCTATTCATGCTTCATCACAAAATTTGAGCAAGCACCTTTCGGACCCTTTGTGTGAGGAGCACTCGGAGTTCCGTTTCGACAAGAGCTAATTTCGAAAACCTCCCATGTGCCACTCGGTGTAACCAACTCCTAAAACTCGGTTTCACCGAAGCACAAGGGCTGATCTGGTTTTCTATCTCGGTACTACCAATTCCAAAATCTGGGCGTCACTGGAGTTCTTTGTTGTCAGGCAGTTAAGAATCTCGGTGGAACCGATATTTCCGAATCGGTGTTACCGATAGTAGTTGGGTATATATATCCCGTGGACCCAAACTTTGAAATTAAATCTTCAAATGTCTTCTCCATGCCCCACCACTGCCACCGCTCGAGTCTACGAACATCACCCTTGCCCCTCGTGCGCTCTCACCACCGGAGTCCACCGCCGTCAACGGGAATCAACCCCACCATTGCTGCCGTAGGGAAATCTTCACCGGGTTAGGGTAAGATTTCGACCCCTTGTGTGCTCCAAGCTCCGATTCATGCACATTAGGTTACATTCCACATCTTGCCACCGATTGCAATACTTCTGTCCATGAAAGAATTCTGATAGAATAGGCGAACGAAGAAATTTTAGGGTTAGGTTTCCTCCATATGCGTCTCGGAGTCAGCGAGTGGAATTGAATCGGTGTCACCGATTCAGGTTTTAGGGTTCTGAGAACTTTCTCGGTGAGATCGAGGCACTATTTTTGGTGAAACCGAAAATGGTGACCAAGTTTCTATTAAAGAGAAAGTTAGTCTCGGATACTCCAAAAATCCAAAATCGATGGAACCAAAACCCATATTGCTGAAATCTACAACTGAGATTTTGAGTTCAAATTTTTGCAAAATATCTGTGTTTTGTGATGCTTATCCCCTCCACTCTTCTACATCTATTTAGAGGGCCAGTATTTTAGCATGTCAGGCCCAGATGATAGTGAGAATGCCTTCAGGGAACCAAGTGTTGATCTTGATGCTGGAACTAGTCCAAAGGCCAGTTTCTCAGACCCAGACACCCCCAGCTCACATGGCTTGCCTAAGGCAGCCACCAACGCCAGAAGGAAGGTCAACTCAGATGAATAGGATGAAGATTTCATCCCATATGATGCTACTTCCAAGAGGAAGGCTGTTAGGAAGGAGTATGCCAGCTTTGATGTTGTGAAGGCTCCTGAGACTGCCAAGAGATGGATTACACTCACACTTGAGAATCCAAGCTCCTCCAAGTAGACCAAGTCTATGGTTAAGAAACCTGCCCAGAAGAAGAGGGAGAGAGGAAGAGAACCGTCCATGTGGTTGGAAGGACAACTTCTATGTATGAAGACCCAGCTAAGCTTGAGGAAGAGGAAGAGGAAGAACTAGCTGCAAACCCTCCTCCTTCCAAGAAGAAGAAGCTTTTGGCTGATGCCATGCCTAGCAAGCCACCATCCAAGGCTAAGCCATCTGCTCCCAAGAAGCCAGCTGCCCCCAAGCCTAAGAAGACCACCAGAGGCATCCCACTACCTGAGAAGAACAAGGGTTCAACCTCCATGGTAGAAGAAGAAGATGTTTCTGTTTTGAGGAAGCTGAGACCTCACCTGCCAGAACACAATGATGATCATCAAGTGGCAGAAGATATGACGAAGAGGAAGGATCAAGGGCTCAGGATATGGAGAGCAGCTGATCCATATGCTATCAGGAGAAGAACTGTTGTTGATGCTCTCTTCCTCACTAAGGAGCAGCAAGATTTCTATGAGACTGTCTTATTAGACAAGAGTCCAGCTGTCAGTAACATTAGATACGTTGATTAGAAGTTCATCAAGGAGAATGAAGACTACTTCCCTCATGTGCTAGAAAACTTCAAGGCCATTGACATTGATGCTTTTGTTGGTAGAGAGTTGACAGCTTGGAATGATGAGATGATCATGCAATTCTATTCCATAGCTCATTTCTACCCTGGTGGAGAGATTTTTTGGATGACTGAGGGCACCAGGTACCGGTCTACTGTTGATGAATGGGCTACCATCTTAGGAGCCCTGGAGATTCAGGACAGAGATCTTGATGTGTATACTGAGGCCAAGATGAATCACAACTCCATGGCCAACATGTATAACGCTATCCCCACAGCATATGTGAAGACACATGAGTTTGGCTCTGTCTACTTCTTGCAAGCAAGACTACCCACCACCAACACTATTATGAGGCATACCTTGATGCCAAAATCAGGTGATGACAAGATGATCAGGGGTACTCCATCAACATGTTGCACCATGTAGACACCCACACCAGGTTTAGAGTGATGGATTTGATTGTGGAGACAACCAAGAGGACTGCCGCTGACCAGAAGAGATCTTGTGGATATGCTCCATATAGCCACATGCTCATAAATTCCAAAGTTGGAAAGATCCTCTATCTACTTGATCGTCCACACCTACCACTCCAGTCAAATTTTGAGGATAACGTTGTGGTGATGGATCCTAGTCATCCCACTTCAACTACAACACATGCAGAGGAAGCTAGAGCCACTAGTGCTCAAGTTCCAAGGACGAAGAGTGACCAAATGTCCTATCTTATCATCACTATCCAAGGGATAGAGAAGAGTGTGTCTGAGATCCTCAAGAACCAGATGAGTCTTGAGAGGATAGTGGAGACAAAATTTCATGATTTAGACAATAAGGTGACTGAGTTGACCATCACTATAAATGAATTGAAGAAAGAAGTGGATGCAGTGCCCAACCCCAGCTCCAGTGATGATGATAGTCCTCCTCTCCAGGCTCATACTCAGTTCAGGACACAGGCCAGATCGTCTATCGTGCCAGCTCTAAATTCGAGACCATCTTCATTAGCATCTGCATCAGCTCCATCATCACCTTTAGCATCTAGTCCACCACCTCAGAGGAAATCAGCTGAAGCATTCGCAGACGCTGTTCTTTCGACTCCTTCTATGGCTACCGGAGGAGGTAGAGCCAAGAGCGACGTTTAGCTCTATACCTTTGAACCTTTTGGTAACTTGTTGCCAAAGGGGGAGAAGTGTATAAATCATAGGGCTTCGAGAGAGTGCGTTTTGCATTTTGTTTGCTCTCTTCGTTTCAAAAACATTTGGTTTATCATGTGTTTGTTCTTAAAACACCGTCGTGTTTGATCATACGCTTTGTTTGATGATGCTACTATTTCCTATCCTTGTGATGCATATATGAATTCACAATTATTTGGTGTTATGTGCATTGTAATCCATTCATATCTTGTATTCTAACCACCAAGTTTTATGTGACATGGAAGAGTTACCCATGATCCTAATCGATTATGCATTTGCATTCAAACGCAAATTTTTAAATAGTGCACAAATTTAGGGGGAGCTCTTGCTTATCACATACTTCTGAAAGTGACGATGATATTCATTGTTTTATCCCCATCGAAGCTTTGATCTATATGTTTTCATCAATTACCAAATAGGGGGAGATTGAAAGCACAACTTCTCCCTAGGTGGTTTTGGTAATTAATAAAAACATATATTTAATTGGACTAATGATTCCACCAAGTATATTTCAGGAAAAGTTCCATGAATGGATTGTCAAAGGATTGTGTGGAGATCCCCTAGATGCAAGGAACATCAATTGGCAGCAAGCTTCAAGACTCTACATTTTGCATTTTGTGAGAAATCACATTTGAGTCTATAGGAAAGCCAATACAATTAAAAGGGGATGAGGTATCCATGATGATCTGGTTGCTCAAGTGCTTACACTTCGCCACCAAACAAACTCATGAATTCTCCAACAAAAATACTCTGTCTAAACCCTACCACGCAAATTCGGTGCCACCAAGTTTTCCAAATCGGCCCTACTAAGTTTTACCCTAGACAGATCCTAAGCCAAACCCTAACGTCTCGGTGACACCAACTTTCATTTCAGTGAAACCGAAATGAGTGACCAACTTTCGGGTAACCCATTTCTAAGAATCGGAATTTCCGAGTTTTGGAAATCGGTCTCACCGAGTTTTGGTAACTGCCTAGGTCAGCCAATTCGGTCCCACCAATATTTATATATCGGTCTCAGCAAAACGCAAAAAGTTGGCACATTTTGCACTAGTCGGTGCAACCGAGTTTTGCTTCGGTTTCACCGAGTTGGGCAGTAATGTTGTAACTGCTGTATTTTTAGAGATGCCTATATATACCCCGCCACCTACCTCTCACTCGCAGAGGAAGCACTCAGAACAAACCAACAATTGCACCATCTATTTTCTGAGAGAGAACCACCTACTCATGTGTTGAGATCAAGATATTCCACTCCAACCACTTGATTTCTAGCCTCCCCAAGTTGCTTTCCACCCAATCAACCTCTTATACCAAGCTAAATCTGTGAGAGAGTGATTGTGTGTTGAGGAGACTATGTTTTGAAGCACAAAAGCAAGGAGTTCATCATTCTTACCGCATCTATTACCTTTTGGAGAGTGGTGTCTCCTAGATTGGTTAGGTGTCACTTGGGAGCATGCGTCTTCGTGTGTGGAGTTGAACCGAGAAGTTTGTAAGGGCAAGGAGATCACCTTCTTCGTGAAGATCTACCCCGAGTGAGGCTAGTCGTTTGTGGACGTAAGCCGTGATGGAATAGACGAGGTTGCTACTTCGTGGACCCTTATGGGTGGAGCCCTCCGTGGACTCTCGCGACCGTTACCCTCCGTGGGTTGAAGTCTCCATCAACGTGGACGTACGATAGTGTAGGAGATATGCCCTAGAGACAATAATAAATGTTATTGATTATCTCCCTGTTCATGATTAGGTTTATGTTTCATGTTATAACTGCTATGGTTCTCGAGTCTGCAATAACCACGAGGCTCGGAGGAAGACTCATATGCATGTGTGGGATAATAAACGGTAAAAAGTATTCCTAGTCTGGCCTCTAACACTAGCTCAAGTGTTGCATGATGGTTCTGTTTTCCTGATCATGGGCATGTCTATGCCAACAACTTTGAGGGCACAATGTTGGAAGAACATTTGTGTTGAATCGACCCGAATTAATGTTATGCTATGAGATACATTCGTCAAAAGTTAATGGTTAATAACACAGAGATGGTTATCGTTTGCATGATTCCTTAGACCATGAGAGTATCGAGTTTCTTCATGCTTGCTTCATGAACTTTGGGGTTTGTTAAACGTCATTCGTAAATGGGTGGCTATTACGGCGGCTTACGGGTTCATGGAAAAGTATGTCAAGTAACTTGATAGCTCAAGATTGGGATTTGCTCCTCCGATGATGGAGAGATATCTCTGGGCCCTCTCGGTGTTACGGTATCCATCATCGTCTGGCCAGACACTTTGTGATTTGATCACGGGGATGCCGGAACACGGGAACGAGAAAAGAGAACAATACCGGTAACGAGGTAACTGGCATAGTGGACAAGTTGTTGATCCACGGGGATGCCAACATGTCTCACCTCGGGTATTTGTAACATATCGCGAAGCAACAGGAATAGCACACGGCAACTGGAGGTTCACTCGAATATTCATTCGTGTGGGTATAGGGGTCAATATGGGTGTCCACGGCTCCGATGTTGATCATTGATCGGAAGGGGTTCCGGGTCATGTCTATGCTTCACCGAACCTATAGGGTCACACGCTTAAGGGTCATCTATCTGCTGAATACTAGACAGGGAGTCTGAGAGAAAATCACCGGAAAAGTTTCGGACACCGGAAAAGTTTCGGACAGCGGAAAAGTTTCGCAGAGAGAACACCAGAACAGTTCCGGTGAAACTGAAAAGTTGTTTCACTGGATACCATAAAGTCAAATTGGTTTTGGCACATGCCTGATAATTCTTGGAGGGTGCCAGAATCGTTCTGGAAACTTTCTGGAATTTTCCGGGATGAAAACCGGAAATGTTCCGGAGCTGCCGGAACTGCTTCAGATGCTTTTCGCAGATGAAAATCACTAAATCGGAATTGTTTCGGAAAGCATTGAAAATTATTTTAGTGGGTACTGGAAATGTTCTAAGCCCACATAAATATTTTCAGTTCAATCAGACGCTGAAAAATGTCGTCGTGAATAGTGAAATCAGCTTTATGGTTACTTTTTGGAAAGCCACCTTTTTGGGCTTTTGCTCCAAAATATCTTGGAGATGACATGGATGGATGTGGCTGAAATTTCAGCCCCTCCACCCCTCCTTCTCCTATAAATAGAGGTGGAGGGGGCAGCCCAAAACTCATCCCTTCTCACATACAAGTGCCATGCATGATCTGGCTTTCTCTCTCCCTCCCAGCGAAATAGTTTCGTAGAGCCGAAAGGCTGTCTTGGTTCCGGTGGGAACTAGTTCTGGACGGCGAAGCCCTGCCGGATAGATGACACCGTATGTGTGCAACTCTGTAGAGAGATCGTAGTTTCGGTCTTAGTTCGAGAGGTCCTCCCGAAGGGCTGTCCGAGTGACTGTCCGAGTTTCGTGGGTACTCCCGAAGGGCTGTCCGTGACACCATCCGGGGACTGTCCGACCGCCTCCCGGAGGGCTGTCCGGGGGGCGGATGAGGGTATACATCCTCGCGGTTGGGAGGTTGTAAATCCTAGCTGTGGGGATCTGCACCGCCGATCGTCATCGACTCTACTTCCGCTGCGCTACGAGTCGGTAACGAAAAAGATAAAACCTTGTATGCAGTCTCCATAGTGGTCCTGGGCTGGTGCGTAGGTCGGAATTTTTTTGTTTTCTTCTGCGTTACCCTACAGTGGCATCATGAGGCGTGCTATGCGTAGATGCAGGTTGCGATCTAGAATACATAGAGATGTATGGGTGTTGCACTATATAATTAGGTAGTAGATGAGTTCTATTACTGAAAATTATTTGTGCGGGTAGCAGATGAAATCTGTTACCCGATGTTCTTGTTGCTTCGCTGGAATTTGCATATTTCTGATCTTGATAACAGCATGGTGGAGTTTCAATGTTCTGGCAATCCGCGATCCTGATTGATCAACGAAGTGCTAACAGTTCATTGAATTCCACCGTAGTTAAAAAGAAAGATGAAATTTCGCAGACGAAAGGGCAATGCAGATATGATCTGCACGGGGGTCATGCGTATGACGAAGTTTAGTATGGGGCTCGATATTTTATTATCTCGTGTTTCATACACCCCGCAATGTTAATCTAGCGACTTGGATTATCATGCTTGATGATGGACGTTGGTAGCTTCGGTTTGTTTCGAAACCTTAGAAGCCACGTAAAAAAAGTTTTTGCATGAACCAATTAGAGGCATCTAACTTGGTTTTGCAGGATGGTTTGCATGTGCATATGATGTGGTATAGCAGTGCTCATATTAATTTGATTATGTATGAGATGACTATATGATGTAATATTAACATGACCTGCGTGTCATGATTCGGCATGATGGCTGGAGCCATATGATTGTCACTTTAATGACCTGCGTGTCAACCTTAAGTAATGCACTTATTTTATTAGCTATAGAGATAGCAATATTATCTGATGCATCGACAAGGTGGTGGCAATCTTCGCGAAGGTGAACACCAACGCGAATGCCGAAGACGAAGAAGTGAAAGACTTCTCCGTCAGAAAGGGCTATACCATATCATGCTATTATGAATTGCCTGAGATGTTTATCCCTTATGATGCACCCTTTTTGATTGCGCGGTAGTCGCTTTTTATTAGGGTGATCTCTCACTTAAAATATCAAGTAGTTAGTGTTCTCCCAAGTGTAGCACCGTCACGGCACCTATCTCTTCGGGGCATCACATGATCTCCATGGGTGCGAACGATTAGAGAAGTGTGAGGCGGGTGAGTTGAGACCTCGCAGCGAGATCACTTGGTTGTCTTGACGTTCAGGCACGACAATCCTGAGCTCGGAACACACGCATCGAAAGATGAACAAGAATCACATAGAGATGTGATCGGCAAGTTTGCCTACCGATTGAAGTTCGCGCCATTTGAGTTCATCTCGAACCGTGGCGTTGAATTGAAATGCGGGTCTTGAATCACCCACGATCAATTATGAGAGATATTGATTTGAGTGGGAGCGCACTTTAGAATTAATTCTTTTAATTCTTAGTGCAATTAATTATGGACACTGTCTAAGTGTGATTTGCATAATAGTTGTAGAAAAATGGCTCGCGTTTCCACCTTCCCTAATAAAATTGAATAAGCTGTTAAATATCTGGTTAAAACTTTATGGTTGGTAACGTAATGTGAGGATTGTCCTCAAGAGTGCCGAGAAGGACTTGTCCTATCGCATGCTTTCGGTATTCTCCCGCTAATGCTATGGATCATGTGACTCTCGTCCATCGATCCAAAAGCTAGAATTCCGTTTCAGTCAAGTGCAATATGTTTGCTTCCATGAGACCCGAACTTCGAAAGTTTGGATAGTTATGTGATATTCATGGAATCTGAAAATCATTTTCAGAGACAGACAAAGGCTAAAAGATATGAGATATCCAAAGCAATGTTTGTTTGCAAACTATTAGTAAAGGAGTTTACTATGCATTAGACTGATAAGAGAGGGATCCAGAAGAACGCCTGTCATATGATGAAAGGTGAATAAAACAAACAACTTAAAGAGAAAGGAAGTGTCCGAAGGGTGTTAGTGAAACTTTCATGCCTAGGAAGTCCGGGGCTAACGCCACTCTTAAGTTGGATGCTTCTTCTGAGAGTAGGAGAAATACTGAAAGTTAAACTGTTAGAAGTATGAAGGCAGAAAGAAAGAAGACTGGAATATCCAGCTCATGTATGAATGTCATACAAGTTTTTGATGTATAGAAGGCTAGTCAAAGATATAGTTCTTGGGAATTATGGTTAAACATGTTAATCACTAATTCTTGGGTAGTGTGAATTGATCACAAAGATACCCGCTCGATTGCATTCTGATACAACTCGATGCAAGAACTACTACGGCCTAAAAGACTAGCCAGGAATGAGGTTTAGATACACACAGGGAACATAGTAAATGTTACTGTACCTTCCATTGGTGTATTCCCTATGTATTTACTTTCATAATTCATTTTAGAGTTTTACACTCTAGCCCATTGCATAAAGTATCTTGCAAGAAGGTTATTCATAAGAGAACTTTTGATGTTCGATGTTATGAATAACATAAGGGCCATACTTTCATTATGAATGAGATGTATGTTATGAATATTGATAATAATACATTACCTCTGTATTTACTTTCATAATTCATTTAGAGTTTCATACACTCTAGCCCTTTGCATAAGGTATTTTGTAAGAAGGTTATTCATAAGAGAACTTTTGATTTTCGGTCTAATGAATAACATGAAGGGCCATGCTTCCATCCAGGATGGGATGTATGTTATGAATATTGATGGTAATATGATACATCCATAACACTGACGCTAAATGTCGCAAGACTAAGAGAATACCACACATGTGTGGCACTGCATTTGGTCACATTGGAGAAACCCGCATGGAAAGTTCCATTATGATGGATTTTGAAGTCGTTTGATTTTGAATCATCTGACACTTGCAACTTTCCTCCGAAAAGTGAAGTGACTGAAATACCGTTCACAGGCCATAAGGAACGAGCAACAAACTTATTGGTGATCATACATTATGATGTGTGTAGTTCAATAAATGTTGTTGCAAGTAGTGGATTTATCTATCTTCAGAAATGACTCAAGTAGATATATGGATATTTACTTGATGAGACGTAAGTCTGGATCTTTTGAAATCATTCGAAAGGTTTTCAAAAATGAAGTAGAAGTTATTGTAACAAGAAAATTATGTTTCTACAATTCGATTGCAGAAAAGAAAATTTGAGTTACAAGTTTAGCGAATGTCTGATGAGTTGTGAAAGGGGTTTCATAACTTACACCTCCCGGAACACCACTGCAAGTGGAAAGTCCGTGAAGATGTAATCGAACCATTTATGACATGGTAAGATCAAAGATGACATAAATAAATTTGCCATTATCCCTTTTAAAAGTGATGGTTTAGAGACTGCGGCTTTTACACTAAAAAGAGCTCCATCGGGTCTGTTGAAATGACGTCATGGTATGGTACGCCCAACCATGTTATATCTTTTCTCAAACATTTGGAATATGGGGCTTGTGTAAAAGGTTACAGACCTATTCCAAATCAGACAAGTGCTACTTTGTAGGTTATCCCAAATTATTGGGTATTCCCCCACCACTATACCGAGGCAAAGGATTTTGCCACAAAACGGTATGCTTTTAAAGAGAATGGTTCTTTCAAAAAGTTGGTGGGAGAATAGTGCAACTCGACGAGATAAACAGTATCTTCGTCATCAGATCAAAGGAAAGGAACCTTGGAAGTGATTCCAGAGTTTCTTACTGCGACTGATACGGAAGTCTCTACAATAAAATGTATGGACTTCGATCGAACTTGCAGCTGAACCACGTAGGCAAGGCTCGTGCAAACCTCTCAGGTGCGCAAATGAGATATTGTTGTTGGACAACAGTATACCTACGATACACAAGGAAGCGGTGATGGGCCCTGACTCCGGAATTGGCTAAATGCCAATACAATCCGAGATAGTTTTCATATAAATATTTCAAGATTAAAATCTTGATACACCTTTCGGAAGGCTTAGAGTCTAACGAATATTTATGGAACTAAAAACTGATACTGATAAAAATGTTTTATCCATAAAGCTCGACTTGTTGAAATAACAAGTTCAAGGAGTTGACTACGATGAGGTTGTTTCACCATAGCGATGCTTAAAGTCGGTTCGGGTTGAACTAGCAATTAATACATATTTCAATCATGAGATATGAAACATGGATGATGAAAGGATTTCCATCTGATGGAAATGTGACCAAGGACTTGCATGTGTTACAGTCCAAGGTATTTTGTCAGTCCAGAGGATGCTGGTAAGGGTGCGAACTTCAGAGTTCCAGCGATGGACAGAAGAGAGCAAAATGGAGTTGGAATCTTCGTGTTTTGATGAAATGGTCAAAGGGGTTTGACTTCATCAATGGGTAACGAAGATGCTTGTAATTCAAGAATGTAAGTGGGAGCATAATAAAATTTCTAAATATGTTATGTGCTTGACACATTGTTAATTGGAAATAAATTTCTTGACACGAATTAGGACTTCATTTGAAAATAATTTTTTCGATGAAGTGCTTGTGCTAAATAGCCTTGATATTAGGCATTACGATCTATGGAGATAGATTTGCCTAATAGGGCTAAAGCAATGAATACATATTGACAAGATGCTTAAACTTTTTAGCATTTAAAATGCCAAGGAGTGATTCTTGCCGAAGTCACATGGAAAGAGTTTTGCAAGACTCGGTGTCCCAAAACACTGATGAGTAAAATACATGATGGAGATTCCACACACTTGTGTTTGGATTAATCATGTATTCCATGGTATGTAAAACAACCAGATATGTCCAATACTCCAAAGTTGTTGCGAGTATAGATACCAAAGTGATCAAAGTACTGATCATGGAACAACAGTGAAAGATGTCATTGAGTACTAGAGTAGTATTGATGACATGTTTTCTCACAAGCAGAGATTATGAAGTGCTCGTCGTAAGTAATTACATCGATACAGTCTTCATCAATGCTCCATGCGATTTTCGATTTAAGTTAAGGGTTTTGTGTAATACACAAAATGGTGGCACGATAGTTGGAAATTGTTCCAAACAAGATACTGTGGCGAATTCTATAACAAAGGCTAAGTATGTTGACGCTTTAGAAGCGACAAAGAAGTTGTTGAATCATATAGTTCATTCATGAACTTAGTATGGTTCCAAGATGGCTTTGGTCTATGGGACACTATTGCAGATAGTTGCTCCATATATCAGTCTGAGGAATCAGGTTTCGACCAATGATTCACACATATGCAAAGCCAAGTCCACACAAAATATTAATTTTGTGAAAGCGTGAAAACGCAAGGATATGCAAAGTTACACACGGAGCTGAAGTCGTCAGATCCGTTGGACATCAGGCTATACCACATGCGCAGCCTATTTTACACCAGTATGCCATAGGTGTAAAGTGTATTAGCATTAACTAGATTATTGACTCTAGTGCAAGTGGGAGTCTCTAGGAGATATGCCCTAGAGGCAATAATAAATGTTATTGATTATCTCCCTGTTCATGATTAGGTTTATGTTTCATGCTATAACTGCTATGGTTCTCGAGTCTGCAATAACCACGAGGCTCGGAGGAAGACTCATATGCACATGTGGGATAATAAACGGTAAAAAGTATTCCTAGTCTGGCCTCTAACACTAGCTCAAGTGTTGCATGATGGTTCTGTTTTCCTGATCATGGGCATGTCTATGCCAGCAACTTTGAGGGCACAATGTTGGAAGAACATTTGTGTTGAATCGACCCGAATTGATGTTATGCTATGAGATACATTCGTCACAAGTTAATGGTTAATAACACAGAGATGGTTATCGTTTGCATGATTCCTTAGACCATGAGAGTATCGAGTTTCTTCATGCTTGCTTCATGAACTTTGGGGTTTGTTAAACGTCATTCGTAAATGGGTGGCTATTACGGCGGCTTACGGGTTCATGGAAAAGTATGTCAAGTAACTTGATAGCTCAAGATTGGGATTTGCTCCTCCGATGATGGAGAGATATCTCTAGGCCCTCTCGGTGTTACGGTATCCATCATCGTCTGGCCAGACACTTTGTGATTTGATCACGGGGATGCCGGAACACGGGAACGAGAAAAGAGAACAATACCGGTAACGAGGTAACTGGCATAGTGGACAAGTTGTTGATCCACGGGGATGCCAACATGTCTCACCTCGGGTATTTGTAACATATCGCGAAGCAACAGGAATAGCACACGGCAACTGGAGGTTCACTCGAATATTCATTCGTGTGGGTATAGGGGTCAATATGGGTGTCCACGGCTCCGATGTTGATCATTGATCGGAAGGGGTTCCGGGTCATGTCTATGCTTTACCGAACCTATAGGGTCACACGCTTAAGGGTCATCTATCTACTGAATACTAGACAGGGAGTCTGAGAGAAAATCACCAGAAAAGTTTCGGACACCGGAAAAGTTTCGGACAGCGGAAAAGTTCCGCAGAGAGAACACCAGAACAGTTCCGGTGAAACTGAAAAGTTGTTTCACTGGATACCATAAAGTCAAATTGGTTTCGGCACATGCCTGATAATTCTTGGAGGGTGCCAGAATCGTTCTGGAAACTTTCTGGAATTTTCCGGGATGAAAACCGGAAATGTTCCGGAGCTGCCGGAACCGCTTCAGATGCTTTTCGCAGATGAAAATCACTAAATCGGAATTGTTTCGGAAAGCATTGAAAATTATTTTAGTGGGTACTGGAAATGTTCTAAGCCCACATAAATATTTTCAGTTCGATCAGACGCTGAAAAATGTCGTCGTGAATAGTGAAATCAGCTTTATGGTTACTTTTTGGAAAGCCACCTTTTTGGGCTTTTGCTCCAAAATATCTTGGAGATGACATGGATGGATGTGGCTGAAATTTCAGCCCCTCCACCCCTCCTTCTCCTATAAATAGAGGTGGAGGGGGCAGCCCAAAACTCATCCCTTCTCACATACAAGTGCCATGCATGATCTGGCTTTCTCTCTCCCTCCCAGCGAAATAGTTTCGTAGAGCCGAAAGGCTGTCTGGGTTCCGGTGGGAACTAGTTCTGGACGGCGAAGCCCTGCCAGATAGATGACACCGTATGTGTGCAACTCTGTAGAGAGATCGTAGTTTCGGTCTTAGTTCGAGAGGTCCTCCCGAAGGGCTGTCCGAGTGACTGTCCGAGTTTCGTGGGTACTCCCGAAGGGCTGTCCGTGACACCATCCGGGGACTGTCCGACCGCCTCCCGGAGGGCTGTCCGGGGGGCGGATGAGGGTATACATCCTCGCGGTTGGGAGGTTGTAAATCCTAGCTGCGGGGATCTGCACCGCCGATCGTCATCGACTCTACTTCCGCTGCGCTACGAGTCGGTAACGAAAAAGATCAAACCTTGTATGCAGTCTCCATAGTGGTCCTGGGCTGGTGCGTAGGTCAATTTTTTTTTGTTTTCTGCTGCGTTACCCTACAGATAGCACCACCTATCAGAACCATGGGAAAAAAATCTCCATGTCTCCAATTGCGTTTGATCCTCCTATCCCTTTCCTCTAGTTATATGTGCATGTCTTTACTTTCTACTGCAATACTCTTAGACTTGCATGTGTAGGGTGTGCTTGACTTGTTACAATTGCTAGAACTTTCCAACATCTAAAATTGCGAAAAGGCTAGTTTTTTTATCTTGGTCAAGTAGTCTAATCACCCCCTCTAGACATACTTCGGATCCTACAGCTGGATGAGAAGGCCCTGCCTTTGTACCAGCTCATGAAGAAGACCACCAAGTTCGAGTGGACCGACCAAGCGGACGAAGCCTTCCGCGACCTCAAACGCATGCTCTCCACCGCCCCCGTCTTGGCCGTGCCGGCTGAGAAGGAGCCCATGCTAGCGTACATCGCGTCCACAACCCGCGTGGTCAGCGTCGTGCTGGTGGTGGAGTGGCCGGAGGAGGGCAGGGTCGAGCCGGTCCAACGCCAGTGTACTACCTGAGCGAGGTGCTCTCTAACTCCAAGCAGAACTAGCCCCCACTACCAGAAGATGTGCTACGTCATGCATTTTTCCGCCAAGAAGCTAAAGCAGTACTTCCAGGAGCACACCGTCACCATGGTGAGCACGCCGCCACTCTCTGAAATCATGGGCAGCTAGGACGCCACAGGCCGGATCGCCAAGTGGGCCATCTTCCTCGCCGATCACGACATCCGGTACGAGCCCCGCACGGCCATCAAGTCCCAGGCACTGTCCAGCTTCCTCATCGACAGGGTAGATACCCAGTACCTGTCGCCGCCTCCTGACTCAACGCACTGGCGCATGCACTTAGACGGCTCGAAGATGCGCGCCGGCTTGGGAGCTGGCATCATCTTGTACTCCCCCAAAGGAGACCAGCTCAAGTATGCACTGCAAATCCACTTCGCCACCTCCAACAACATGGCCGAGTATGAGGCGCTCGTCCACGGCCTTCGACTCGCCAAGGAGATCGGCATCCGGCACATCCTTTGCTTCGGCAACTCGGACCTGGTGTGCAGCAGGTATCTGGCGAATGAGACGGCAGGGACACCAACATAGCGAGCTATCACTTCCTCGTCCAACAGATCACCGCGACTTCGAAGGCTATGAGTTCCACCTCATCCCCAGAGCACACAATGAGGCGGCCGACACGCTGGCCAAGATCGGCTCCACCCGACAGGCCATCCCAGCCGGCATCTCCCTCGAACGACTGCTCAATCCCTCCATCAAGCCTTCCCCCGAGTCGGAGTCCATCTTCGTCCCGTCTGATCCGACGGCCGCAGCTTCCGGCTCGGGGAGTCCCCCGGATCCCTCGGCGATTGCCAGCTCGGTCCTGGGGACTGCCGGCTCAATCTCGAGGGCTGCCGGCTCCGCCCTTGAGGCGGTCCTGGCAGCAGAGGAAGCACCTCCTATCGACACAGTCCCTGGTACTACCGGGCCAGTCCTGGGGGCTGGCTGCTTGATCTTGGGGACTGCCGGCTCGGTCCCGGGGGCTGCCGACTCCGAGCCCGCGCCGGCTCCAGCGGCGGGCGCGTCACCTTCCTGGGCCCAACCCATCCTCGCGTTCCTCGTGAACGACGAGCTCCCCCCGACGAAGTCACGGCTCGGCAAGTGCAGCACCGGGCTCCCGCCTACGCCTGTCGGATTTCGGGCTCCGCAAAACCCTTAAGATTCGAACACAGGGGCGTGTGCGAAGATCCCCTGCAGCCTCGCCCAACCTAGCTCGCTACTCGATGGACCAACCGACGAACTTGCACGATGACGAGGAAGAAGATGAACATGACAGTTTACCCAGGTTCGGGCCGCTGCGAAGCGTAATACCCTACTCCTGCTTTGGTGGATTGCCTCTCAAGGAGGTGTGGTGGATGAACTAGTACAGTGTTTCAGAGCCTAGTGAGGGCGTTCCGGAGGTGTTCTTTGCCCTCTGTCGGCTTGGTGGTGGATGAGTGAATCGACTGGTTTCGGATCCAATCGGGGGTCCTCTTCTACCGTGCAGCCTAGCCTCTATATATAGCGGTGGCTCGGGTCCTCTTCCCTTATCGCAATGGCGGGAAGGGATCCCACAACGGCCAAATTTGAAGGGGGACAGGAGTACATGCCCGTCCTTCCCAAAGGCGGTCTTCGCCTGCAAAGTAGCTGTCGATGATGCAGAGGTGGGCTCGGCGATGACATCCGTCCTGCGGGGCTCATGGTCATGGTCTTGTTGCACCGGAATGGAAACCTTTGGGGGGTGCTTTGGGAACCCGCGTACGTCCTTGCCCCCTTTGCACCAAAGGGGAAATTGCGCCGCCTGGCGTGCTGGCGCCCGCCTGTCCTTCCTTGCATCATCTTTGACTCCTGAGGCCGGGCTCTGCATAGAGATCTCCGCCGCTCCGGAGGGTCCTGGGGAGGCTCATCCCTTACCGGTCTTGACGCCGCTCCTCCTCGCGAGCCTAGGGGCCTCGCGAGGGCCTTGTCTTGAGTGGGGAATGTGCCTGGCCGTGTCTGGCTGACGAGGTGGGCCACACCCTGGGCCGCGGGCAGGCAGGTCTGGGTACCCCCGTTCCCAGAACGCCGACAGTAGCCCCCGGGCCCAAGGCGTGCTCGGGCTGGCTTCCGGGCGAAGCCTTGAGGGCGGCCCGAAGCGCCGCGGGCCCCAAACGCCTGCGGGCTAGGCTTCATATGTGGCAGTCCAAGGGGCCGTCGCCCCTTCTTCCCCGCACTGGACCGGCCATTGCCAGGTTTGTCGAGTCGTCCGGCACACGTCACCAAGCCGCCTTCGTCTCCCGTCGATTTCACCGTCTGTTCCCCCCTCTTCCGCGGCTCCGAAGATGGGAGAAGGCGAAGGCTTTTGGGTGCTGATGACTGCGTCGGCGCCTAAGCCCGCGCTGGACCGGTCATCGGTGGTGAATTTGGAGGGGTTGGAGAAGGTTCAGCTGGTGGTCGCCGCCGCTTCCAATGAGTGGGGGGCCACCAAGATCTGGCCAGGCTCGCGGCCTCAGAGCGAGCTGGAGGCCCCCGCCATCCCCCTTCATATCCACGCCCTTCTCTGGGGCGTACTGCCGCCGTTCTCAAGCTTCCTCTCCGCCGTGCTTTCGCATTAGCGGATCCACGTGCTCCATCCTGACCCTGGTTCCCTTGTGCTCCTCTCGGCCTTCGCGTTCCTGTGTGAGCCCTTTGTTTGTGTCGTCCCCTCCGTGGCCTTGTTGCGTCACTTTTTCTCCCGTGAGTTGGCTTCGGGGGAACAGTGCTCTGGGTGTGTGTCCTTGAGAACGGCAGACGCATCGCCCCGGGGGGCCCTCGACACCGGACTCTCTCCGGAAGCAGAAGGGTTCCGGCGGCAATGGGTGTAAGTCAACGCCGCCGGGGCCAAAGCTCTATTTCAACTCCCGCTGACCCCCGCAGTGCCTAATCGTGGGTGGAGGCACGAGGAGCTTGCCGACCCGGGGCTCGCACGGGTCCTAGACAGGCTGGCGAGGCTGAAGCAGGCGGGCGTGACGATGGCGATGGTGGTGCGGGAGTTCACACGCTGGCGAATTGCCCCTCTTCAGCGCCATTCCCGTCCGATGTGGGCCTTCACAGGCCCCCGTGATCCAATGAGGGTCCAGGTCCCGCCTCTTTCTCCCGACGTGCTGCGCGAGCTTCTCCGTCGCCTGACCGGTGGTGAACCTGACGAGCTTCCCCGGGACGGCCTCCCCTTGTACAACTTCAAGAACCGGGAAGTTCTCGTCGCGAAGATGCTGCGTTTCGATGAGTGGGGGTTCCTCCCCCTGGAGGAGGCGCGCCCTCAAGGTGCCTCTTTCTTGGTGGCCCCGACTCCCGAGGACTCGGGGGACGCCGCCCTCCCCACGGCCGAGGTGGGTCGCCCTTCGCTGCCCGCTCCTCCGGCTCCCCCCCCGGGTCAAACCGAGGTCGGGGGTGACGCCCAGCCGATGATGAAGGTCATCGTCTCCGCCGCTGAGTACCAATCGCCGGTCGTTGGTTCGTCGTCCCCTGGCCCCCGCGCCGGCCGGAAGAGGAAGGCGCCCAGGGGCGGCCGCTCCTCGGCGCCGTGGGCGCCGGTGAAGAGGAAGTGGATTGCCGTAGATGAGTAAGTGCCTGCGCCCCCTCGACTTTCTCTTCGGTGCCTTCCTTCTGAGTTTCTGTTTCGCAGGCTCCCCGCTAGCGACGGAAGAGACGGGTCGGCGCCGCTCGCTCCTGCAGCCGCCGAGCCTCTTGCGGTCTCCTCTCTCGTTGGCCGCGGGGTTCGGCCCACCGGGGCGCCTACACCCGAGCCTGTTCGGCTGCCTGGTGGCCCCGAGCGCGAGCCCCCCACGGCCTTCTTCACCCATGGCCTCCAGCTCCCCAGAGTGCGGCCGCTTCCCCCGCCAGTGGCCTTCTCTGGGGTCGTGCCGCGCTGCGTCCTCGGGCCCCCTTTGCTTGGTGACGTGGGGCCCCAGGATGCGCGTCCTTCTCCCGGAGCGTCTACGCGGGAGCCCCCAGCCCCTGGGCACACGTTTGGGCTGGGTGGCTCCTCGCGCACCTCCCCCATTCACCCTGGGGAAGGTGGGAGTCCTGGTTGGCCCCTTGAGCCCGCTGGTGACCGGAGCGCCGCGCAGTGGGGTTCGCTCCACACCGCGGCGAACAAGCTAAGGCGCCTGGGGGTGGAGCTCGCCAACAATGATGCCTGCTTGGAGGTGGAGCGCCAGCACCTTGCGCAGGGATGGCATCAGCTTGAGGTCGCCGTGAACTTCGGCCGCCTGCAGCGCGAGCGCGCCCGCGCAAAGGCCGAGGAGTCCCTTGCCGCGGCGGTGGAGGCCCGCGAACGCACTCTTGCCGAGGCTCAGGAAGCCGACTGCCGGCGCAGGGCCTCCGAGGAACGCCTCAGGGAGCTTCGGGCCCTCAACGCCGACCTTGAAAGGCAGATCCAGACGTGGAGGGCCACACTTGAGGGCCCGTCCACTGAGTTCCTCTCCGCTAGCGCGAGCCCCCGTCGTTGGCGTTGGAGGCGCTAGAGCAGAGCCTGGAGCAGGAGAGGCTGGAAGTGAGGGAGCGCCAGGCGTCGCTTGCCGAGGAGTCCCTTGCCTCCCGCGAGGCGAAGTTCCAAGAGGAGGTCGACAACAAGGTGGCAGAGACTTGGCATTCCCTTCTCCAGGACTACCGCGTGAAGCTGAAGCTCCAGGAGTCCTGTTTCTGCGAGCGTCGCGACCACCTAAAAGGCGAGGTTGATGCCCTCAAGAAAAGGTTAAACCAGAAGGAGGGGCGCCGGCGAGCCGCGATGGATGCCCAGGCTACTGCCGAGGCCGAGCTAGCCTTTCTCTATAAACAAGTGAAAGGCGCTGCTTCCCTGGCAGAAAAGGCTTCGGAACAGCGGGCCGTGCTCGCGGCCTCCAGCACGCGCGCTCCCAGATGTTCCGGTCCCTCGAGGGGAGGGCTACCCAGGCCTTGAGCGACATTTGTGGCACGAGCGTCTCGAGCCCCTTGGTTCCAGACGATGCCGGGTACCTGGGCTTCTTTTCCAGGGTCGTGGAGTGCCTTGAGGAGGGCACGGAGAAGATCCGCGTGCTTGTGGAGGAGAAGCGCCGCGACCTCCTCGAGCGGGCGGCCTCGAACGTCTTCAGCCACCTCCTTCGTCTCGACCCGCACTTCGATTTTGAGGCGGTGCTTGGTCCTGTGCCAGAAGTGACTCGTGCCGCCCTCGCCGAGTGGGTGAAGGATCATGTGGACAACCTGATAAAGGAGCTTTCGTCCGATGAAGCCGAGGGAAGTGCCTGAGTAGGGAAACGCGAGGCCGTCGCCGGGCAGTGGAGATGAGAGTAGCGGCGATGGCGCTCCCCCCTTGAGTAGCCTTCTTGTTCTCCTGACAGGTTTATGCATGCAGCCTGGCGGCAACTCTTATTTATTTTGGAAAATACCTTTGAATGTGTCCTCGAATGACGAGGTGTGTAGCGCCATGCTCACCTTGTCCGGGGTTGCTGCCAATCTGGTTGTCAAGCTTGCGGTAGCCTTCGGCATCGTGGGGGTTAGCCGTAGCTCCTGGGGAGGGGTTCAGACGTCCTGGGGGTTTCCCTTTCACGTGAATGAGGCAAGTCGGGAGCCCTTTCGGCACTCTGCGTCTGCAGGCCCCAGTCCCGCACATTTCCCGACCACCGTAGCATACGACCGGATCACTAGGACGCAACTACGAGGTCAGGCCTCGACACCCTTGATGCCGACCAGATCACCAAGGACGGCATCAAGGGGCGAGTGGCTTTGTGACCGGTAAGGCTCCTGAGGTTCGATGCTCAGGAGCCCCCTTTGACGCTCAAGCGGCTCTACGTTGGCAGGTCCCAGTCCCGCACATTTCCCTACCACCGTTAGGTACGACCGGATCACCTGGACGCACTTCACGGGGTGGGGCCTCGACACCCTTGATGCCGACCGGATCACCAAGGACGACATCAAGGGGCGAGTGGCTATATGACCAGTAAGGCTCATGAGGCTCAATGCTCAGGACCCCCCCTTGATGCTCGAGCGATCCTTATTTCGCCCTGCCGGATACTGCCTCAGGAGGCCCTGGGGCCTCTCGAGACTCCATGCTGCGGTACCGTGCTGCGGTCGGAGCCCCCGAGTGGGGGTCGACTACCAAAAGATGCGAGTCCCTGAGGCGATAGGGCGCGGCTGTCCAGCTCCTAGGCACCTCGGGGAGGTCCGGAGCGCACGGCTTCTTGCAAAACGCCAACCCGGCAAGAGGGAACTCAAAATCGGTAAAACGAGAGAACAAAGAGAGAAAATGTCCCCGCCCCTTTTTCTTTTAAACATAGAGTTCGAAATCCTCGAACTTCCAACAGGTTCGAGCACAAAAAGGATTCTCAAAGATTCCAACTTGGAATACAAAAAAGAGCGAGAAAACGGCCGCATCCGGCTTTTTAGTGTAGTCCTCGTCTTCGTCTTCCCCCAGCGCTGAGCGTTGGGCATCCACGTTGCATGGGCATAGCCATTGGTGGGCAGTGTTGACTTCTCCGCCAGCGTAGAGCTGTGGCTGCCACGTTGCGTGGGAGGAACCCCTCCGCGTCCTCGGGGGGCTCCGGGCGTATACAGCCCACTCATTATTACGTGAGAGTGTCACGGGTTGGTCCCGGGGGTGTATAGGGAGCTCCATGCCTCGCGGGCACGAAGCCCACTCCCAGCCCCCAGGCTTGTCGTGGCGAAGTTGGGTCTGCTCTGGGCGGGCCCTCGAGCGTAGGGGGAGCCCCTCGCGCTCTCCGACGGGAAGGCCCGCCCCAGAAGAAGGCCCTGAGCTCCCCGGGCGGTGCCCCAGCACGCCTCGCTGGGATACCCGGGGTTCCCATGCTGGTACTCGGGGCCCTGCCCCAGGTCGGGCGAGCCGGGCCTGGGGACATGGGCGAGTACATGATCGCCCGCTGGTGATCGAACAAAACCCGTCCAGGAGACATGGGTGTACACTCCACCCTCCATCTCCAAGAGAGCGTCACGCGCCCTGGAGACACGGGCGCATGTTCCACCCTTCGTCTCCAGGTTGGGATCGTCTGGCCCGGAGATATGGGCGTGTGTTCCACCCTCCGTCCCTAAGCCGGGGCCTCCCGGCCCGGGGACGAGGGCGCATGTTCTACCCTCCGTTCCCAGGCAAGTGACCCCCGGTCCCCAGACCCAGACGCCTGCTCAAGGCAACTCCCTACCAGCGGGCATGCCTCGCGAGGGTCCCCACGCCGGGCACCCTCGCGAGGCCAGCCCTGCAAGCCGCCCCCGCGAGGTTGCACATACCAGCCCGCGCGGGGGCTGCCCGCGAAGTCACGTGTGCGCCTCCTGTCGCCATGGCGGCCGGTGCTGCTCCCTTCGTGGCCCGGGCGCGCGTCAACACAGTCGTTGTAGAGTTGCACGAGCCCCCGGGCGCCGGCGTAGTTGATCCTCCAGTCCTCCTCCCTGGTCCCGGTGAGCGTGCCGAGAGGCGTGAGACGACGTCCCTCTCGTGTGGCCAGCACCTCCCACCAGTCTCTGCTGGCGCCTGCGGCCGGCTCTTGCGCCCCCGGCGGCTTGAACTCGGTCCTCGGTGATCGCGGGACGCTGTGGACGTCCCAAGCGCGTCCTTGTGGCCCAGGCGCCGTGCCCACCGGCCGTGCGAGTTCACGGGCGCGAGCCTCGCTGAAATACACTTGGGTCTTGTCGGCGGCGGTGTCGCGCCCAGGGGCGTGCCTGGCCTCGTCGATGCGGCGGTCGCGGGCAGCGTGTTGGATTGCCTCTCAAGGAGGTGTGGTGGATGAACTAGTACAGTGTTTCAGAGCCTAGTGAGGGCGTTCCGGAGGTGTTCTTTGCCCTCTGTCGGCTTGGTGGTGGATGAGTGAATCGACTGGTTTCGGATCCAATCGGGGGTCCTCTTCTACCGTGCAGCCTAGCCTCTATATATAGCGGTGGCTCGGGTCCTCTTCCCTTATCGCAATGGCGGGAAGGGATCCCACAACGGCCAAATTTGAAGGGGGACAGGAGTACATGCCCGTCCTTCCCAAAGGCGGTCTTCGCCTGCAAAGTAGCTGTCGATGATGCAGAGGTGGGCTCGGCGATGACATCCGTCCTGCGGGGCTCATGGTCATGGTCTTGTTGCACCGGAATGGAAACCTTTGGGGGGTGCTTTGGGAACCCGCGTACGTCCTTGCCCCCTTTGCACCAAAGGGGAAACTGCGCCGCTTGGCGCGCTGGCGCCTGCCTGTCCTTCCTTGCGTCATCTTTGACTCCTGAGGCCGGGCTATGCATAGAGATCTCCGCCGCTCCGGAGGGGGCCTGGGGAGGCCCATCCTGTCGGGGATATACCCCGCGGTGTAACGCGGCCGGAAGCATGACCCGGCCAGGACTTGGCGGCTCGCCGGCTAACCCGGCTGAGGCTTGGCGACTCACTGGAGCCCTGGCCGAACTTGACGATTCATTGGTAACCCGGCAGGAGGTATGACCCGGCTCATCAGTATGGCGGTTCATGGCATCACCTCTATTACCGGGTCACAGGACGACCAGGCCCATGGCCCAGCGTGCGAGCCGGTGCAAGGCGGCTCATGGACGGGCCTGGATGGGCGACTCACAAAAGAAGGCCCAAGAAGAGAAAAGAAAGACTCCTTCGCATAGGAAACAAGACCCGGATTAGGACTCAAGGGAGACTAGTCCTAATCCTACTCCTAGTAGGACTCTAGATGTAAGCCGCCCCTTCAACCTTTATAATGAGGGGTAAGGCGCCCCAAGAGGGACAACCTAAAGTCATTAGAGATAGATAGATTAGAGGCTCTCAAGATTAGAAGTAGCAAGACAGCACCCTTGTAACCGAGATTGCCCTCATCATCAATACAAGACAAGCAGGACATAGGCTTTTACCTCCATCGGAGGGGCCGAACCTGGGTAAACTCGCGTCTCTCGATTCCGACCAACCCCTCTCAAGCCGCCACGTAGCTGCGATGGCCTCACACCTCAAGTCCGCTAACCCGGACATCTTGCCGTGACAAAACCACGACAGTTGGCGCCCACCGTGGGGCACGCACAGTGGTGTTATGATTCTTGGAGGGAACTTTCCAAGGAGTTGAGAAGCTTGTGATTGATCCGATGAAGAAAGAGCCGGCACGGCAACCCGCTAAGGAACAACCTTGGTCAGAGCCAGCAAGGGTCGCGTTTTGCGCCACCTGCAATCTGAAGATTCGAAATCAGATCGATTCATGGAGCATTGTCACAATATGCCGAGACCGACAAGAATTATGTGCGCGTACAATCGCCAAAACTCCGTTGTTGTTTACACAGGCTGCCAACTCCTGTCCCGAGGCAGAATTCCTGCAATAAAAAAAAAGAAAAAGTTCACAGATCGGGTGGACTACGGAGTCAACGCTGCTGGTCCGAGTCGCCAACTCCGCCTCCGTGCGCCGGCCGCCGGTTCCACCTCACCTAGCTCCCGTCGTCGCCTCGCAGAAGACTCGAGCCCCGCGCGATGGCTCCCTTCCGCCGCGTCAGCCTCAAGCTGGCCTCTCCCCGCCGAGAGCCGCCTCTCAGCCACGGCTTGACCCGCTGCACCGGCCGCCTTGAGCTGCCCTGCCTCGCCTTCAGCCGTCCTCGCGCGCTCACCATTCGAGCCGCCGCCGCCTCCGCACACCGCCCCGCCGCGGGCTCCTCCCGCCTCCAGCTACTGCTGTGCCCCGCGGCAAGTTCTGCCTTGCCCTCGCTCCGCCCCGCCAGCCGCTGTTGACTCGCCGCTTCACCTCGCTGCGAGTCGCCTTCGCGCTTCCCCCGCTGCTCCTGTATGTACTCGGCCTCCAGGCCGACCTCGTCCGCCTCGGATTCGACATCGCCTCGAGTTGCCGCGTCTGCGCCAGGCCAGTCTCCCGCGCGTCGCACCGGTCACCGCCGCGCCCACTGCATCCCGCCTCCACTCCACTGGCCGCGGCCTCTCCCCGCCGAGAGCCGCCGCTCGGGACCCGTCGCCACCGCGGCGCTGGACGAGCCGCCGCGGCCTCTCCTCAGCCGTATCGCCTCACCGCGGACGTCAACCGCCGCGCCTGGGGCCGCCGTGGTGTCGGCCTCCGCCGTGCCTCGCCGCCACCATGCGCCCAGATCCCGCTGCGCCCTCGAGCCGCCCTGGCGGCGCCCTGCCTAGGCCGCCACTGAGGTCGCCTCGTCCAGTTCGAGCCGGCCTGCTATGCTCTACTGCCTACAAGCCGCCTCGCGTCGCAGCTCCGCCCCCGCAGCAGCGCCAAGCCGCCTGCTTCCGAGTCGCACCGGCCTCGCCTCTGTTCTGCTCTACCCGTGCGTGCACGCTTTCGAGCTAGCTCCGCCCGTACTGCGCTGCTGTAAGAGAGATCAGGCGAGAGCATGTGGATGGGGTTCACAGGATAAAAGCGATAAGAGTGTGTTGGGCAGGCCCACAGAGGGACATACGTCACCTCATGGAGCGCGTGCGTATTACCTTATGGCTCTGAAGCCACAGTGGAAAAAGTGGTTACTGACCACGTGATGACCAGAGTTGGACAAAAAGGGAAAAAGGTGTTGGCACGCTTTGGCACTACATATTGCGTGGAGTTCAAACCTACTATTAATTCACCTATGGAAAAAGGAAGATCACACAGTGGATGAATCAATTGGTGCTGGTAGTACTTCATGGAGAATCAAATACTAGCACATCCATATTGTTGGTGCCTTCATATATAATTTTGGGTCTGCGTACGGATCATCTGTCGTCCGAATAAATCAGGACAATTGATCACTACGAAGAGCGATGGCCGTGTCATGGATATATAGCTCGCGCCACCATTATCATGCGCTGGCGTCTGACCGTGCCGTAATGCTCAACGGATGTATGTGCAAGCCGCCGCCTCGGCGGCCCAATCTATATCAGCACGATGCGGCTGACTCGCCCGTCCGCGCGGCTTACCGCGTTTGCAATTGACTCGGCCGTCCGCGCCAGTTTACAACGCCGCGGCCGACTTATCTGTCTGTGCCCGCCGTCGACTCGCCTGCGTCCGGACCGCCTCCGATGCCGCGGCCGTCTCTGTCGTCCGCCCTCGCCGTCTGGTGTACATCGATTCACCGGGACTCGCCTGCTCGCTGCTTAACGGATGTGCGCAAGCCGCTGCCCCTGCGGTCCGGTCTACATCAACACGCGGCTGACTCATCATTCCGCACCGGCTTACAACACCATGAGCGGCTCACAGTCCGCGTCGGCTTAAACAACGCCGCGGCCGACTCTCTTGTCCACGCCGGCTTACAATGCCCGCGGCCGACTCTCCGGTCCGCGCCGGTTTACAACACCCGCGGCCGACTCCCTGGTCGGCACCGGTTTACAACACCCGCGGCCGACTTTCTTGTCCGCGCCGGGTTACCGGCCGACTCCTGCATATATATCAACAACTCAGAGCCCCGTCTGCTCACACAAACTGCCCAACGGACATGTGCAAGTCGCCGCCCAGCGGAGCGGTTTATTCCAACAACCCTGGAGCAAATCATAATATATTCTCAGCCTCCACCAGGTGGCTCAATGGATAGCTCATACAAGATCATTTATAACCCGCCGCGGTCGACCTCAACCTCCCGTGGATTCGCATCACGTTATCAACGCTAAAGGATATACAATGAGTGTTGCGAAGATTATCAACTCGCCACTTTGCCTCCGGCTTCAACACATTCCAGCGTTCCGTTGTTCAACCTTATGCCGACTTATATCATGGCCAAGTATGGAGAATCTCAAGCCGCCTCTTCGAGTCAACTTAAGACTCAGGGGCTACAGACATGATTCAGCAAATATTGCTAGTTTCAGCAAATTCAAGAACCCCGGATCACCCGATCTCGGGGGCTACCGCCACATTGGTGAAAGTTTAAAAGATGTCAGACAATTTCCGGATCACAAAAGTGCCGGGCAGTTAGAAAGGTCCGGTTAAAAATCCGGCTCAAGGGAAATCTGTTTCTCGCAAAGTTTTGACCTCTCAATATCCGGTTCAGCATCCGGTTCAAGAAGAATCCATATCTCGCAAGTTCGAGTTCTTAAGAAGACTTAAAGTCGCCCAAGAGGACGAGCCGCCATGTTGCGACCGTTCAAACATGGGTGCATTACCTTATTGGTGGAAGATTTAAAGTCGCCCAGAGAGGACGAGCCGCCATGTTGCGACCGTTCAAATATTGGTGCCCGGATTTATTGGATCATCATGAAGTCACTTGGAGGCTTCTGCCATTTCTTCATACAAGATGGCGGCTTACAAGACTGTGCAAAAAGTAATCACAAACACAAGGTCATTTGAGGGCTTCTAACCCGCCCGGGTTTAGATTACACACCCTCTTGATCGGCTCTTCAGCAAAAATAGCATCATTATACGGCGGCTTACATGACGGCGGCTTACAAGATAGTGCACAAGTTGACATCATCGACAAGGTCGTTTGGGGGCTTTCAACCCACCGGGTTAAGCTTCAACCCTCTCGGTCAGGCTTTTCAGCCACTGTAAGGCGGGTCGTGAACCCAAAAGTTGACTCTGTCAACAAGGCCAAAATTGGGGTGCAGCGAGTTAGACACTTACCCCCTCTTTTGATGACCTTTTCCAAAATTGGGGTGCAGCGAGTTGAGTACTTACCCCCTCTTTTGATGACCTTTCCAAAATTGGGGTGCAGCGAGTTGAGTACTTACCCCCTCTTTTGATGACCTTTCCAAAATTGGGGTGCAGCGAGTTGAGAACTTACCCCCCTCTTTTGATGACTTATTCCAAAATTGGGGTGCAGCGAGTTGAGAACTTACCCCCTCTTTTGATGACTTATTCCAAAATTGGGGTGCAGCGAGTTGAGAACTTACCCCCTCTTTTGATGACTTATTCCAAAATTGGGGTGCAGCGAGTTGAGAACTTACCCCCTCTTTTGATGATCTTTTCCAAAATTGGGGTGCAGCGAGCTAGCCACTCACCCCCTCTTTTGGTAACCTCTCCAATATTGGGGTGCAGCGAGTTGGCCACTTACCCCCTCTTTGGATGACCTGGAAGAGCAGAGGACATCATGCATTGCATCATACATTGCATCATACATTGCATCATACATTGCATCATGCATTTCATCATACTTACATATCATGCCGGTTTGCCAAAACCGGGTCAGGAAGCAAGACTATGTGAGAGTTAACCTCTCCGGGTTGTGCTTTTTCAAGCCGCCCTCACAACAATGCAGAAAATACTCTGTATTGTTTATTTTCTGCAGGTCTTATCTCTTGATCTGAGCCGCCATTAAGTGTGACGAAAGATGTCATGGACAGAATACAAGACGGCTTGAAAAATTGGTTATTCTTGAAAAGCCGCCCTATCAATTATAATGCCGGGTCATTTAATTGACCGGCTCTTGGTTTTCTTCAACCAGTGCTCGGTAGTATACTACAGCACTCATGGATTTCTCAAGCATATATTTGCCGGGTTGCACCGCAACCACAAGCAGGAATTTCACTATTGACACGAGGTTACAACCACGGTCAAGGAGTCATATTATTCTTATACAGTCCCGAGTCGCCGCAGGCAGACAACCCGGCACTTGGGGGCTACATTATTCAAGTCCGGTTTACATCAAGTATGCAAGTCCCATGTCGCTGCAAGCATGCACCACGGCACTTGGGGGCTACAGTGTTCAGCTGTTTAACAGACTATGAGGATCAAATTGAAGACCCGGCCCATCACATACTGATGACCCGGCCCTTGGGGGCTACACCAGCTGAATATTTATAAGGTATAAGACAGTTACAAGTCCCAGGCTGCTGCAGGCAAGACAACCCGGTACTTGGGGGCTACACAATCAAATATATTATTGCCAAACACCAAGTCATCATGGATAAACTTGGCGCTTGAGGGCTACAAGTAATATGGAGATAAAAATAGCAGGATATTTTTAAGCTATCAAATTTTGAGACCCGCCCAGGAGAGGCCGGAGCATTGGAAGACTGGCTCTACATCAGATGGATTTTTCATCCTAATATTTTTATCAAGACGGTTGGGGTCTAGCTATTTGACCTGGCATCATCAATGATTATGACCCGGCGGAGATGACCCGCCAAAAGTGTTGGAGGCCGACTCAACGGCATAAGGGTGTTGTATTCCCAAAATTTTACTTCAAAGGACAGTAACAAGCAAGACGATTGAGAAGACGGCTCATCCATATGAACAAGAAACCCAGATTGTTGAGGATCCACTTCAATGAAATAAGCCGGCCGGGGGAGTGAGCCGGTCACCTAACATATTTATTATTTTTATTTCAGGAGCTTAGCGTGAATAAATTCATGCTAACCTGGGGGCTAATGTCGGGGATATACCCCGCGGTGTAACCCGGCCGGAAGCATGACCCGGCCAGGACTTGGCGGCTCGCCGGCTAACCCGGCTGAGGCTTGGCGACTCACTGGAGCCCTGGCCGAACTTGACGATTCATTGGTAACCCGGCAGGAGGTATGACCCGGCTCATCAGTATGGCGGTTCATGGCGTCACCTCTATTACCAGGTCACAGGACGACCAGGCCCATGGCCCAGCGTGCGAGCCGATGCAAGGCGGCTCATGGACGGGCCTGGATGGGTGACTCACAAAAGAAGGCCCAAGAAGAGAAAAGAAAGACTCCTTCGCAAAGGAAACAAGACCCGGATTAGGACTCAAGGGAGACTAGTCCTAATCCTACTCCTAGTAGGACTCTACATGTAAGCCGCCCCTTCAACCTTTATAATGAGGGGTAAGGCGCCCCAAGAGGGACAACCTAAAGTCATTAGAGATAGATAGATTAGAGGCTCTCAAGATTAGAAGTAGCAAGACAGCACCCTTGTAACCGAGATTGCCCTCATCATCAATACAAGACAAGCAGGACGTAGGCTTTTACCTCCATCGGAGGGGCCGAACCTGGGTAAACTCGCGTCTCTCGATTCTGACCAACCCCTCTCAAGCCGCCACGTAGCTGCGATGGCCTCACACCTCAAGTCCGCTAACCCGGACATCATGCCGTGACAAAACCACGACACATCCCTTACCGGTCTTGACGCCGCTCCTCCTCGCGAGCCTAGGGGCCTCGCGAGGGCCTTGTCTTGAGTGGGGGCTGTGCCTGGCCGTGTCTGGCTGACGAGGTGGGCCACGCCCTGGGCCGCGGGCAGGCAGGTCTGGGTACCCCCGTTCCCAGAATGCCGACAACACGATCATCAATCGCGAGCTCGTCAAGCGCAGTGTGACCGACATCTTCCAACGCTGTGTCGAGTCGGCCAAAGGCCGCGAAATCCTGAAGGACATCCACCAGGGCGAGTGTGGTCATCACGCCGCCTCATGGGCCTTGTGTCGGCGTTCTGGGAACGGGGGTACCCAGACCTGCCTGCCTGCAGCCCAGGGCATGGCCCACCTCACGAGCCAAGCAAAACCAGGCACAGCCTCACTCAAGACAAGGCCCTCGCGAGGACCCGAGCTCGTGAGGGAAGCAGCACCAAGACCAGCAAGGAATGGGCCTCCTCAGGCCCCCTCCGGAGCGGCGGAGATCTCTATGCAGAATCCGGCCTCAAGAGTCAAGGATGATGCAAGGAAGGACAGGCGGGCGCCAGCGTGCCAGGCGGGACAGTTTCCCCTTTAGTGCAAAGGGAGCAAGGACGTACGCGGGTTCCCAAAGCGCCACCCAAAGGTTTCCATTCCGATGCCACAAGACCACGACCACGAGCCCCGCAGGGCGGATGTCATCGCCGAGCCCACCTCTGCATCATCGACAGCCACTTTGCAGGCGAAGACCACCTTTGGACAAGGCGGGGATGTACTCCTGTCCCCCTTTAAATTTGGCCGTTGTGGGATCCCTTCCCGCCATTGCGATAAGGGAAGAGGACCCGGGCCGCTGCTATATATAGAGGCTAGGCTGCACCGTAGAAAGGGACTCGACCACAAGACTAGCAGAAGGCCAAGAACTCCACTCGAGCGCCCTCACGAGGCTCCTGAACACTGTACTAGTTCATCTTCTTCCTCGCCATCATGCAAATTCATAGTCCTAACCATCGAGTAGCAAGCTAGGTAGGGCGAGGCTGCAGGGGATCTTAGCACACGCCCCTGTGTTCAAACCTTGAGGGTTTTTGCGGAGCCCGAAATCCGACATTTGGCATGCCAGGTAGGGGGCATGTCGAAGTCTTCTTCAAGCCTCGCTCCTTCCCCGCTTCGCCGCTCCGATGGCCGGCGCCCAACAGGCTCCCCACAGGCACGGCGGATCCGCCTCCACCGATCCCAGCGCTGCCACCAGGGACCCACGCCCCAGCGGCCTGGCGCTGGGCGGTCAGTATCAAGCCACCAGTATCGTCTCCGCCATCGCCGCTCCTCGCACCGCCCAAACGCACGGCGGACGGGCGGCGCTCCCAGCACCAACACCGTGTTGCACCTACGTGGGAGACCTCGACGCGCACGATGTGCTACTGATGGCGAGCGAGATGTTTGGCTACCGCCCGACGCACGGGGGCTACGACGCATGGGACGACCACATCACCGAGGTTTTCGCCATCGCGCGGAGGGCCATGGCCCCCCGTTCTTCTTCACTACCGCAGGCATCACGCGCCGGGGGCTCGCTCGCCGCACCTGCCGCCCCGCCGGCGGCGTGCCCCCTCGGGCCCCGGACGGACCTGAGCAGGGTCCGCCGCACGCCGTTCTTCTTCTCCTCCGAATTCCGGTCACAGGTTTCGGGGCGCGGCCCGGCCCCGACGACGGAGCCTATGGAGGGAACAATGGGGCGCCCCGCGCGTGCACCGACACGCGCCTGCGTGACCCTGTAGACCCTCAACAGCCCGAGTTGACCAGGAGGGAGCACGCCATCCTGCGCAGGGAGCAAGCGGCGCAGGCGTCCGGACAAACAAGCAACCACGACGAAGGTGCATTAGATCGCCGAGGAAGCAATCCACGTCAGGAAACGCGCGGCCCACCCAACGGCGGTGGCAGAGTTAAGCAATTTCGCTCTGAGGCTCGTCGCACGAGGGTCTGCGGGCTGCGCGCGCACGTCGGCTGCTACTTCTTGACCTTGCGTTGGTTTTCCCTTGAAGAGGAAAGGGTGATGCAGCAAAGTAGATAAGTATTTCCCTCAGTTGTTGAGAACCAAGGTATCAATCCAGTAGGAGATACAAGCAAGTCCCCAATCTGCGCACCTACACAAACAATCAAACACTTGCACCCAACACTATAAAGGGGTTGTCAATCCCTTCACGGTTACTTGCAAGGATGAGATCTGATAGAGATAGATATAAAAGATTACTAAAACGAAAAGTAAAACAAAAGTAAAAAAGATTGCATCAAAGTAATTTTGGTATTTTTGGTTTATAGATCTAAAAATATAATATGGAAAATAGACCCGGGGGCCATAGGTTTCACTACAGGCTTCTCTCTTGAAGGAAAATAATACGGTGGGTGAACAAATTACTGTCGAGCAATTGATAGAAAAGTGCGTAGTTATGACGATATCCAAGGCAATGATTATGCATATAGGCATCACGTCCGTGTCAAGTAGACCGACACGATTCTGCATCTACTACTATTACTGCACACATCGACCGACTCCTGCCTGCATCTAGAGTATTAAGTTCATGAAGAACAGAGTAACGCATTAAGTAAGATGACATGACGTAGAGGGATAAACTCAAGCAATATGATGAAAACCCCATCTTTTTACCCTTGATGGCAACAATACAAATACGTGCCTCGCTACCCCTACTTTGTCACTGGGTGAGGACACTGCAAGATTGAACCCAAAACTAAGCACTTCTCCCATTGCAAGAATTACCAATCTAGTTGGCCAAACCAAACCAATAACTCGAAGAGACTTGCAAAGATATGAAATCATGCATATAAGAATTCAGAGGAGATTCAAATAATATTCATAGATAATCTGATCATAAACCCACAATTCATCGAATCTCGACAAACACACCGCAAAAGAGTATTACATCGGATAGATCTCCATGAAGATCATGAAGAACATGGTATTGAAGAACATAGAGAGAGAAGAAGCCATCTAGCTACTAGCTATGGACCCGAAGGTCTGAGGTGAACTACTCGCGCATCATCGGAGGGGAAATGGATTTGATGTAGATGCCCTCCGTGATCGAATCCCCCTCCGGTAGATTACCGGAAAAGGCTCCAAGATGGGATCTCACGGGAACAGAGGCTTCCGGCGGCGGAAAAGTATTTTCATGGCTCTTTTTGGTATTGGGGGAATATTTGGGAATTTATAGGCCGAAGATTAGGGTTGGAGGGCCTACAGGGGGGCCCTGCAGGCTTGTGATCTCCCGGCAGGTCTCCTGCCTTCATCTCCAAGTCTGGTAGGTTTTTTCTGGTCCAAGAAAAATCATCCCGAAGATTTTATTCCGTTTGGACTCCGTTTGATATTCCTTATCTGCAATACTCAAAAACAAGGAAAAAAACAGAAACTGGCACTGGGCTCTAGGTTAATAGGTTAGTCCCAAAAATAATATAAAATAGCATATTAATGCATATAAAACATCCAAAACAGGTAATATAATAGCATGGAACAATCAAAAATTATAGATACGTTGGAGATGTATCAAGCATCCCCAAGCTTAATTCCTGCTCGTGCTCGAGTAGGTAAATGATAAAAACAGAATTTTTGATGTGGAATGCTACCTAACATATTTATCCATGTAATATTCTTTATTTTGGCATGAATGTTCAGATCCATAAGATTCAAAACAAAAGCTTAATATTGACATAAAAACAATAATACTTCAAGCATACTAACAAGGCAATTGTGTCCTTTCAAAATAACATGGCCAAAGAAAGTTATCCCTACAAAATCATATGGTCTGGCTATGCTCCATCTTCCCCACACAAAGTATTTAAATCATGCACAACCCCGATGACAAGTCAAGCAATTGTTTCACACTTTTTATGTTCTCAAACCTTTTCAACTTTCACGCAATACATGAGCGTGAGCCATGGATATAGCACTATAGGTGGAATGGAATATGGTGGAGGTTGTGAGGAAAAGGGAAAAGATAGTCTCACATCAACTAGGCGTATCAATGGGCTATGGAGATGCCCATCAATAGGTATCAATGTGAGTGAGTAGGGATTGCCATGCAACGGATGCACTAGAGCTATAAGTGTATGAAAGCTCAAAAAGAAACTAAATGGTGTGCATTATAATGAAAAATTCCCACTAGTATATGAAAGTGACAAAATAGGAGACTCTCTATCATGAAGATCATGGTGCTACTTTGAAGCACAAGTGTGGAAAAAAGATAGTAGCATTGTCCCTTCTCTCTTTTCTTCATTTTTTTATATTCATTTTGGTGGGCATCTTTGGCCTCTTTTTTTTTATTTGGGCTTCATTGGCCTTTTTTATTATTTGTAAAGTCCGGAGACTCATCCCAACTTGTGAGGGAATCATAGCTTCCATCATCCTTTCCTCTCATGGGACAATGCTCTAATAATGATGATCATCACACTTTTATTTACTTACAACTCGATACCTAGAACAAAATATGACTCTATATGAATGCTTCCGGTGGTGTACCGGGATGTGCAACGATCTAGCCTAGCAAATGACATCAAAAAATGGACAAGCCATGAAAACATCATGCTAGCTATCTTACGATCATGCAAAGCAATATGAAAATGATGGTGCATGTCATAATAAACGGAACGGTGGAAGTTGCATGGCAATATATCTCGGAATGGCTATGGAAATGCCATAATAGGTAGGTATGGTGGCTGTTTTGAGGAAGGAAATATGGTGGGTTTAATGCACCGGCGAAAGTTGCGCGGTACTAGAGAGGCTAGCAAAGGTGGAAGGGTGAGAGTGCGTATAATCCATGGACTCACATTAGTCATAAAGAACTCACATACTTATTGCAAAAGTCTATTAGTTATCGAAGCAAAGTATTAGACGCATGCTCCTAGGGGAGAGGTTGGTAGGAGTTAACCATCGCGCGCTCCCGACCCTCACACAAAGGATGACAATCATTAAACAAATCATGCTCCGACTTCGTTACATAACGGTTCACCATACGTGCATGCTACGGGAATCACAAACTTTTAACACAAGTATTTCTACCAATCCACAATTACTCACTAGCATGACTCTAATATCACCATCTTTATATCTCAAAAGTATATGCAAGGAATCAAACTTCTCATAGTATTCAATGCACTTTATATGAAAGTTTTTATTATATCCCTCTTGGATGCCCATTATATTAGGACTTAAATTCACAACCTAAACCAATTACCATGATGTTCAAAGACTCTCAAAATAATATAAGTGAGGTACGAGAGTTCAATTATTTCTATAAAGTAAAACACCACCGTGCTCTAAAATACATATAAGTGAAGCACTAGAGCAACATTGCCTAGCTCAAAATATATAAGTGAAGCACAAAGAGTATTCTAATAAATTCACGATTAATGCGTGTCCCTCTCAAAAGATGTGTGCAGCAAGGATGATTGTGGCAAACTAAAAATCAAAGACTCATACCATACAAGACGCTCCAAGCAAAAGGCATATCATGTGGTGAATAAAAATATAGCCTCAACTAAATTTACCGATGGATTGAAGACGAAAGAGGGGATGCCTTCCGAGGCATCCCCAAGCTTAGGCTCTTTGGTATCCTTGAATATGGCTTGGGCTGCCTTGGGCATCCCCAAGCTTAGGCTCTTGCCACTCCTTATTCCATAGTCCATCAAATCTTTACCCAAAACTTGAAAACTTCACAACACAAAACTCAACAGAAAACTCGTGAGATCCGTTAGTATAAGAAAAATAAACCACTGTCGGCGTTCTGGGAACGGGGGTACCCACACCTGCCTGCCTGCGGCCCAGGGCATGGCCCACCTCGTCAGCCAACCATGGCCCGACGCGACTCCTCTCAAGACAAGGCCCTCGCGAGGATCCGGGCTCGCGAGGGAGGCGGCACCAAGACCAGCGTGGAGTGGGCCTCCTCAGGCCCCCTCCGGAGCTGCGGAGATCTCTATGCAGAACCCGGCCTCAGGAGTAAAGGATGATGCAAGGAAGGACAGGCGGGCGCCAGCGCGCCAGGCGGTGCAGTTTCCCCTTTAGTGCAAAGGGAGCAAGGACGTACGCGGGTTCCCAAAGCATCCCCCAAAGGTTTCCATTCTGGTGTAACGAGACCACGAGCACGAGCCCCGCAGGGCGGATGTCATCGCCGAGCCCACCTCTGGATCATCGATAGCTACTTTGCAGGCGAAGACCACCTTTGGACAGGGCGGGGATGTACTCCTGTCCCCCTTCAAATTTGGCCATTGTGGGATCCCTTCCAGCCATTGTGATAAGGGAAGAGGACCCGGGCCACCACTATATATAGAGGCTAGGTTGCACCGTAGCAGGGGGACGGACACACCAACACAAGACAAGGCAGAGAGCCAAGAACACCGCTCGAGCACCCTCGCGAGGCTCGACACCACTGTACTAGTTCATCCACCACACCTCCCCGAGAGGCAATCCACCAAAGCAGGAGTAGGGTATTACGCTTCGCAGTGGCCCGAACCTGGGTAAACCACCGTGTTCATCTTCTTCCTCGTCATCGTGCGAGTTTGCCGTAGTCACCATCGTGTAGCGAGCTAAGTAGGGCGAGGCCTTAGGGAAGCTTCGCACACGCCCCTGTGTTCGAACCTTGAGGGTTTTGCGGAGCCCGAAATCCGACATTTGGCGCGCCAGGTAGGGGGCATGTCGGAGTCTTCTTCAAGCCTCGTTCTTCCTCCGCTCCGATGGCCGGCACCCAGCAAGCTTCCCCCGGCTGTGGCGGATCAGTTTCCATCGATCCCACCACTGTCGCAGGAGACCCACGCCCCAGCGGCATAGTGCTGGGTGGTCAGTATCAAGCCGCTAGTACCGCCTCCGCCGTCGCCGCCCCTCGCACTGCCCAAACTCACGGTGGGCGGACTGCGCCCTCAGCACCGGCGTCATGCCACACCTACGTGGGGGACCTCGACGCGCACGATGCGCTACTGCTGGCAAGCGAGATGCTCTGCCACCGCCCGACGCACGGGGGCTTCGACGCATGGGCCGACCACGTCGCAGAGCTAGTCACCGTCGCGCGGAGGGCCGTGGCTCCTCACTCTTCTTCAAGCGCCGGGGGCTCGCTCGTAGCGCCTGTCTCCCAGCCCACCGACAGCGTGCCCCCTCCGGCCCTGGGCGAGGCCGAGCGGGGCCCGCCGCACGCCGTGCTCCTTGTCCTTCAAATTTCGGTGACTGGTTTCAGGGCGCAGCCCAGCCATAACGACCGAACGCGCAGAGGAAACAACGTGGCGCCCCACGCGCGCACCAACACGCGCCTCCGTGACCCGGTGGACCTTCAACAGCTTGGATTGACCAGGCTGGAGCCCGCCATCCTGCGCAAGGAGCAGGCAGCGCTGGCATCCGGACAAGCAAGCAACCACGGCGAAGGAGCGTCGGATCGCCAAGGCAACAATCCACACCAGGAAGCACGCGGCCCGCCTAGCGGCGGTGGCAGAGGTAAGCAACTTCGATCTGGAGCTCGTCGCAGGAGGGTCTGCTGGATGCGCGCACAGGGCGGCGCCCCGACGCCGCCCGGAGGGGCCGTCCTCGGCGCCCCCCCGGGTGGCTCAGGAGGAGAGCCGGGCTATTATGTGGAGCACTATGTACCATGCTATGTCGTACCTCCGGACGGTGGGGTGGATTAGGCGCCTGCCGCGGGCGCCAACACCCCCGAAAAGTAGGGAGTACCCAGGGCGTCCTCCCCGAGCCGGGCCTGGGGGCTTCCACCGACGAAGCACCGGGCTTGGACGACGCGAGCGGGAGAAAGAGGGAGGACGCCCTCGGGCCCGCGGAGCACAGCGCAAGCCGTTGCCCTCGTGAGCAAACGACGCCGCGTCAAGCCCCGAAACCTCAGGAGTGATGGCCTGGGGGGAACAGCAAGACACAAGCATCGCGGGCCACCCGCGGCAACTGAAGCGCCGGCGCGGCCTCGGGAGGCTAGGCCTCGGGAGGCTGGGCCTCACGAGGCCCTTAAGACATTGCCAGGCCGGTGCCCTGGCGCCTCACGAGGCGACTTCGTTGACAAAATACCTTCATGGCTGCACCCGATGCATTGTGCTCATGTTTGGGCCGCGGGAGAGCAATCCTGCGGCCACGCGAGGAACAATGCATCCGGGTTTGGGTCATGGAGGCGCGCAACCGAGCAGAAATGCACGGGATGGCTCTTGAAGGAGTTGGGAGCAACCAGGTCGTGCGCCTGGGGGCTTGCCCAGCTATCTACGGCCGTGACACTCTCACGTAATAATGAGTGGGTTGTATACGCCCGGAGCCCCCCGAGGACGCGGAGGGGTTCCTTCCCACGCAATGTGGAAGCCCTACGCTCAGCGCTGGGGGGAGACGAAGACGAAGACCGTGACACTCTCACGTAATACTGAGCGGGCTGTATACGCCCTGTGCCCTCCGAGGACGCGGAGGGGTTCCTTCCCATGCAACGTGGATGCCATACGCTCAGCGCTGGGGGAAGACGAAGACTAGCCTAGGTGCCGGACGCGGCAGTTGCTTGCTTCTTTTTGGTGTTCGAATTGCCACTCTTTGGAATGAAGTTTGAGGATTTCGGAACTCTAAATTTAAAAGAAAAGGGGCGGGGATTTTTCTCTCATCGTTCTCTCGTTTTACTGGTCTTGAACTCTCCTTTTTCTGAATTGGTGTTTTGGAAGGGCCTGTGCGCCCTGGCTTTCCCCGAGGCGCCTCGGGGCTGGAAAGCAAGGCCCTGCCGCCTCAGAAACTTGCATCTTTTGGCAGTCGACCCCCGCTCGGGGGCCCCGACCACAGCGCGGCACCGCTGCATGGAGCCTCGGGAGGTCCCAGTGCCTCCTGAGGCAGTAGCTGGCAGGACGGACTGGGGGTCCCTCGTGCATCAAAGGGGGCTCCTGAGCAGCGCGCCTCAGGAGCCTTACCGGTCATATAGCCACTCGCCCCTTGATGTCATCCTTGGTGATCCGGTCGGCGTCAAGGGTGTCGAGGCCTCGCCTCGTAATTGCGTCCTTGGTGATCCGGTCGTACATTACGGTGGTAGTGAAATGTGCAGGACTGGGACCTGTCGACGTAGAGCCGCTTGAGCGTCAAGGGGGGCTTCTGAGCAGCGCGCCTCAGGAGCCTTACCGGTCATATAGCCACTCACCCCTTGATGTCGTCCTTGGTGATCCGGTAGGCATCAAGGGTGTCGAGGCCTAACCTCATAGTTGTGTCCTTGGTGATCCGGTTGTACACTACGGTGGTCGGCAAATGTGCGGGACTGGGACCTGCAGACACAGAGCTCCGAAAGGGGCCACCAGACTGTCCGACAATCAAGGAAGGAGCATCCTAGGAGGAACCATGAATATCTGGACAACCCGGCCGCACTTTGCGACGCACGAGATCTTCACCGCCCAACAAGCTAAGTACTCCGGGCCACCACGCGCGGCCACAGAGACCCCTGAGGCCTGAGGCGCCAGGGGAAGCAGCACGAGGGGAGGGACCCAGCCGTGACAAGCAGCAAGGCCACAAACCAGGGGAGCGGTGGCTACAAGCAGCCCCTCGGGAGAAGACACCTCGTGAGGGCCCTGCCGGCCGCCGTCGCCAGGCCACAGCGGCACAGGCGCCAAGCTACACACAAGGGAACTAAATCACGACAACAGTGGGCAGGCAACCGGCAATTTAAGACAAGGAAGGACGCAAGCAAAGGTAATACGCAAAAGACTAACGCCCACCTGGGCCAGGTTCTTCTTAAAGTCTTATAGGAACCACGAAAGGGAAGCAGGGGATGCTTAGAGGGAGGAGTCGCCGTCGCCGCCCGCGCCGCCGGCCGCCTCGGCGTCGGGACCATCCTCCCCGTCGGAGGCGGGCACCTAGACGAACCGCTCCACCAGGGACTCCACGTGGGGGCGCACCTCGTCCTGAAGGGGGCGCTGGAGCTCGTCAGGCACCCGCTCCCCGACGCGCCGGAGATCGAGCTCCGGGGCGTGGCGGTGCAGGTTGGAGAAGACGAGCGTCAAGGCGAGGTCCAGAAGGTCGCGCGCGTCGGACTCGTTGTCCGCATTCACGCAGGAAATGCCGGTCTCCAGCGCCTCCACCACCCTCCGGAAGAAGTCAAGATAGCCCCCGTCGCCGTGCGCGCACGGCAGCGCGGGGGCATCCCCGACGAACCGGCTCACCGCGCTGGTCGCGCGACCGGCGATGTCAAGGTACTGCTAGCGCGCTGGGACTCCAGCATCTTGGCGTGCGCCGCCTCGTCCTGGGCGACCTGCATGGCGTCGGCCGTCTCCTGAACCAGGGCCTGGAGGGACGCCATCTCTGCCCTGGCCTCCGCTTCGCCCCTGAGGGCGGCTTGGAAGGCGGCCTCGGCGGTCGCCAGCTGGGCCCGCAGCGCGTCCACCTCTTCTTGGAGTTCGCCGAGCTTGCACTTCTTGGCCGCGGGCACCCTGGGAGAAGGGGAGAATCATGTCCGGGATGCTGGACGAAACAAACCAAGAAAGAAGAAGGCGGCGGAGTACTCACTCATCGACCATGGCCCAGCGCCGGCGAACCTGCGCCGACCCCGAGGGTCCCCCGTCACTGCCTCTGGAGGAGGGCGAGGGAGCCGGCGGTGCCGCGCGCTTCCCCGCGCTTAGAGCACTACTTCTGGATGCCATGGGAGAGGAGAAGCAAGGGGGAGGGGAGGATCTTTCTGCGGAACGACGGAGGCAAGAAGACACCTCGAGACTGCAATGCCCCCGTCAGGGGCAGGGCGGATTTATAGGCGCATCTATAGCCGCGAAGCATCGTGGGAGGGCAGGCGTCGTGCGCCCCTCGGGCACCGCGGGGCGGTTCGACCGGCGTAGCCCCATCCGCGTCGCCTCGCCTGCCGGTTGTCCGGTCACATCCGCGTGGCCCGAGGAGCGGAAGCCCGAGGAAGCATCAGCATTCAAGGAAGGGTAATGATGGCCAGCGCTGCACACGGGTGTCGCATCAGTTTGACTTGGGGTGGTTCTTGACACCCTCGGGGAGCAGGGGCGACGCCGCCTAGGCGCGCTACATCAACCGCACGACGCGCGCCGGTCCTGGCCCGCAGGCGTTGGGGCCCGCGGCGCTTCGGGCCGTCCTCAAGACTTCGCCCGGAAGCCAGCTCGAGAGCGCCTTGGGCCCGGGGGCTACTGTCGGCGTTCTGGGAACGGGGGTACCCAGACCTGCCTGCCTGCGGCCCAGGGCATGGCCCACCTCGTCAGCCAACCATGGCCCGGCGCGACTCCTCTCAAGACAAGGCCCTCGCGAGGATCCGGGCTCGCGAGGGAGGCGGCACCAAGACCAGTGAGGAGTGGGCCTCCTCAGGCCCCCTCTGGAGTGGCGGAGATCTCTATGAAGAACCCGGCCTCAGGAGTCAAGGATGACGCAAGGAAGGATAGGCGGGCGCCAGCGCGCCAGGCGGTGCAGTTTCCCCTTTAGTGCAAAGGGAGCAAGGACGTACGCGGGTTCCCAAAGCATTCCCCAAAGGTTTCCATTCTGGTGTAAGGCGACCACGACCACAAGCCCCGCAGGGCGGATGTCATCGCCGAGCCCACCTCTGCATGATCGACAGCTACTTTGCAGGCGAAGACCACCTTTGGACAGGGCGGGGATGTACTCCTGTCCCCCTTCAAATTTGGCCGTTGTGGGATCCCTTCCCGCCATTGTGATAAGGGAAGAGGACCCGGGCCACCGCTATATATAGAGGCTAGGTTGCACCGTAGCAGGGGGACGGACACACCAACACAAGACAAGGCAGAGAGCCAAGAACACCGCTCGAGCACCCTCGCGAGGCTCGAAACCACTGTACTAGTTCATCCACCACACCTCCCCGAGAGGCAATCCACCAAAGCAGGAGTAGGGTATTACGCTTCGCAGCGGCCCGAACCTGGGTAAACCACCGTGTTCATCTTCTTCCTCGTCATCGTGCGAGTTTGCCATAGTCACCATCGTGTAGCGAGCTAAGTAGGGCGAGGCCGCAAGGAAGCTTCGCACACGCCCCTGTGTTCGAACCTTGAGGGTTTTGCGGAGCCCGAAATCCGACAACCACCACTTTAGGTACTGTTGTGAACTCATTCTTTATTTATATTGGTGTAATATATACTGTATTCTAACTTCTCCATGGTTCATACCCCCGATACAACCCATAGATACATCCAAATAAGCAAACAACACAAAGAAAACAGAATCTGCCAAAAACAGAACAGTCTGTAGAAATCTGTAGACTTCGAATACTTTTGTAACTCCAAAAGTTCTGAAAAATTAGGAAAATCTGGGAAATTTGTATATAAATCTTGTGTAAAAAGTTCAGACTCATTGGACGCTCTGTTGAATTTATAAAATTCCTGGACTGAGAGAAAAAGTTTCTGTTTTTCAGCAGAATCAAATCAACAATCACCGTAGACCATCCCAAAGGTCTTACTTGGCTCAAACACTAATTAAAACAATAAAACACAATTACTACAGAGGTAATAATGTGTAAAGCACTCAAAAACAGAAACAAAAACAGAAATAAAATTGGGTTGCCTCCCAACAAGCGCTATTGTTTAACGCCCCTAGCTAGGCATAACGCAATAGATCTATGTATTGTCATCTTTGGTATGCAATCCATAAGTAGCTCTCATAATAGATTCATAATGTAATTTAATTTTCTTTCTAGGAAAGTGTTCCATGCCTTTCCTTCACGGAAATTGGAATCTAATGTTTCCTTCTTTCATATCAATAATTGCACCAATCGTTCTAAGGAAAGGTCTACCAAGAATAATAGGACATGTAGGATTGCAATCTCTATTAAGAACAATGAAATCTACGGGCACATAATTCCTATTTGCAACAATAAGAACATCGTTAATCCTTCCCATAGGTTTCTTAATAGTGGAATCCGCTAGATGCAAATTTAAAGAGCAATCATCAAGATCATGGAAACCTAGCACATCACATAGAGTTTTCGGTATCGTGGAAACGCTAGCACCCAAATCACACAAAGCATGGCACTCATAATCTTTAATTTTAATAATAATAGTAGGTTCCCACTCATCATAAAGCTTTCTAGGTATAGAAACTTCCAACTCAAGTTTTTCTTCAAAAGATTTCATCATAGCATCAACAATATGTTTAGTAAAAGCCTTATTTTGATTATAAGCATGCGGAGAATTCAACATGGATTGCAACAAGGAAATACAATCAAACAAAGAACAACTATAATAATTAAAGTCCTTGAAATCCAAAAGAGTGGGTTCATTGCTATTTAAAGTTTTGACCTCTTCAATCCCACTTTTATCAATCTTAGCATTAAGATCTATAAACTCCGAATCATTGGGACGACTTTTAACTAAAGTTGACTTATCTCCAGTCCCATCTTTATCAAGATTTGTATTAGAAAAAAAAGATTCAATAGGAGTCACATCAATCACTTTAAGATCTTCATCCTTATTTTCACGAGAACACACTTTTTCAAGCCATTCACGCTTAGCACGCATTCTAGCGGTTCTTTCCTTACACTCATCAATAGAAGTTCTCATAGCTTTTAAAGACTCATTAATATCATGCTTGGGAGGAGTAGATCTAATTTTCAAAGAATCAATCTCAAGCGAAATTCTATCAACGTTCCTAGCCAAATCATCAATCTTGAGCAATTTTTCTTCAATCGTAGCATTGAAAACCTTTTGCGAACTAATAAATTCTTTATTATTATTCTCAAGATCAGAGGGCATCTTATTATAATTTCCATAAGAATTATTGTAGGAATTACCATAATTATTAGAGGAATTACTAGGAAATGGCCTAGGGTTGAAATTACCTCTATACGTGTTATTACCAAAATTGTTCCTACCAACAAAATTCACATCGATAGATTCATTATTATTTCCAATCAAATAAGACGAAGGCATATCATTAGGATCAATAGGAGCACTCTTACTAGCAAACAATTTCATTAATTCATCCATCTTTTCACTCAAAGTGTTTATTTCTTCAATAGCATGCACTTTTTTACTAGTAGGAGATCTTTCGGTATGCCATTGAGAGTAATTTGCCATAATATTATCTAGGAGTTTAGTAGCTTCTCCTAATGTGGTTTCCATAAAAGTACCACCCGCGGTGGAATCTAAAAGATTTCTAGAAGCAAAATTCAATCCCGCATAATTTTTTTGTATAATCATCCATAAACTCAAACCATGTGCGGTGCAATTTCTAATCATTAGTTTCATCATCTCGCAAGATTGTGCAACATGCTCATGATCAAGTTGCTTAAAATTCATTATATCGTTCCTAAGGGAGATGATCTTAGCGGGCCGAAAGTACTTGGAAATAAAAGCATCTTTACACTTATTCCATGAATCATTACTATTTTTAGGCAAAGATGAAAACCAAGTTTTAGCACGATCTCGTAGTGAGAACGGAAATAGCTTCAATTTAACAATATCATTATCCACATCTTTCTTCTTTTGCATATCACACAACTCAACGAAAGTATTTAGATGGGACGCGGCATCTTCACTAGGAAGGCCAGAAAATTGTTCTTTCATAACAAGATTAAGCAAAGTGGCATTAATTTCATAAGATTCCGCACTAGTGGCGGGAGCAATCGGAGTACTAATAAAGTCATTATTATTAGTATTGGAGAAGTCCACAACTTAGTATTCTCTTGAGTCATCGTGACAAAGCAAGCAATCTAGCACACAAGCAAACAAAAAGCAAATGAAAAGATGAACGGAAGAAGGGCGAATAAAAAGGCAAATCTTTTTGGTTTTTTCTGAAAATTGTTTTAGAGTGGGGGAGAGGAAAACGAGAGGCAAATGGAAAATAATGTAAATTCAAGAGATGAGTTTGTGATGGGTACTTGGTAGGCTTGATGTAGATCTCCCCGGCAACGGCGCCAGAAATCCTTCTTGCTACTTCTTGAGCTTGCATTGGTTTTCCCTTGAAGAGGAAAGGGTGATGCAGCAAAGTAGATAAGTATTTCCCTCAGTTGATGAGAACCAAGGTATCAATCCAGTAGGAGATACAAGCAGGTCCCCAATCTTCGCACCTACACAAACAATCAAACACTTGCACCCAACGCTATAAAGGGGTTGTCAATCCCTTCACGGTTACTTGCAAGGATAAGATTTGATAGAGATAGATATAAAAGATTACTAAAACGAAAAGTAAAACAAAATTAAAAAGATCGCAGCAAAATATTTTTGGTATTTTTGGTTTATAGATCTGAAAATATAATATGGAAAATAGACCCGGGGGCCATAGGTTTCACTAGAGGCTTCTCTCTTGAAGGAAAATAATACGGTGGGTGAACAAATTACTGTCGAGCAATTGATAGAAAAGTGCATAGTTATGACGATATCCAAGGCAATGATTACGCATATAGGCATCACGTCCGTGTCAAGTAGACCGAAACGATTCTGCATCCACTACTATTACTCCACACATCGACCGACTCCTGCCTGCATCTAGAGTATTAAGTTCATGAAGAACAGAGTAACGCATTAAGTAAGATGACATGATGTAGAGGGATAAACTCAAGCAATATGATGACAACCCCATCTTTTTACCCTTGATGGCAACAATACAAATACGTGCCTCGCTACCCCTACTTTGTCACTGGGTGAGGACACTGCAAGATTGAACCCAAAACTAAGCACTTCTCCCATTGCAAGAATTACCAATCTAGTTGGCCAAACCAAACCAATAACTCGAAGAGACTTGCAAAGATATGAAATCATGCATATAAGAATTCAGAGGAGATTCAAATAATATTCATAGATAATCTGATCATAAACCCACAATTCATCGAATCTCGACAAACACACCGCAAAAGAGTATTACATCGGATAGATCTCCATGAAGATCATGAAGAACATGGTATTGAAGAACATAGAGAGAGAAGAAGCCATCTAGCTACTAGCTATGGACCCGAAGGTCTGAGGTGAACTACTCGCGCATCATCGGAGGGGAAATGGATTTGATGTAGATGCCCTCCGTGATCGAATCCCCCTCCGGCAGATTACCGGAAAAGGCTCCAAGATGGGATCTCACGGGAACAGAGGCTTCCGGCGGCGGAAAAGTATTTTCATGGCTCTTTTTGGTATTGGGGGAATATTTGGGAATTTATAGGCCGAAGATTAGGGTTGGAGGGCCTACAGGGGGGCCACAAGCCAGGGGGCGCGCCCCTCCCCTAGGGCGCGCCCTGCAGGCTTGTGATCTCCCGGCAGGTCTCCTGCCTTCATCTCCAAGTCTGGTAGGTTTCTTCTGGTCCAAGAAAAATCATCCCGAAGATTTCATTCCGTTTGGACTCCGTTTGATATTCCTTATCTGCAATACTCAAAAACAAGGAAAAAAACAGAAACTGGCACTGGGCTCTAGGTTAATAGGTTAGTCCCAAAAATAATATAAAATAGCATATTAATGCATATAAAACATCCAAAACAGATAATATAATAGCATGGAACAATAAAAAAATTAAAGATACGTTGGAGACGTATCAGCGGCGCCCCGCCGCCGCCCGGAGGGGCCGTCCCCGGCGCCCCGCCGGACGGCTCAGGAGGAGAACTGGGCCCTTATGTGGAGCCCTATGTACCATGCTACGTCGTTGATGGAGTCTAGGATTTAGGGGTCCTCGGACTGCCGACCTATTTCTCATAGGTCGGGCTAATGGGTCGCTTGCTGAAGATGAGATTAATTGAAGGCCTCGTCACCAAGGAGGAAACCTCAGGAGCCGTGGCGTGTCCGTCAAGTTGTACATGGTAGTTTAGGCATGTTTCTCCCCTCCGGTGGGCAACCGACCATATGTAACCCTAATGACCCCTGGTATCTATATAAGCCAGAGGGTTTTAGATCATACGACACAGAAACTCATCTAGGGTTTTAGCTAGTCGATCTCGAGGTAGATCAACTCTGTAACCTTCACACCATCAATATAATCAAGCAGGACGTAGGGTTTTACCTCCATAGGAGGGCCTGAACCTGGGTAAACATCGTCTCCTTCATTCCTTTGTTACCATCGATCCTAGTCTCACAGCTCGGGACCCCCTACCCGAGATCCGCCGGTTTTGACACCGACATTGGTGCTTTCATTGAGAGTTCCGCCGTGATCGCCAAAAGAATCGATGGCTCGTCTTCGCATAGGCCGTGGGGTCTATGACCAAGATGCCACTGTCCCGACACAGACCCCCACGGGCGGCGGCGCCCCGCCGCACGCCGATCTGACTGTCCTTCTCGGCCAGATCAGAAGTTTCTTCCCCGGTCAGGAAATCAGGTTCGGGAACCTAGAGTTCGCCGCTGATCCCCAGGGAGAACTCTTTTGGGTGAGGCCCTCAACCCCCATGGAGGAGCCCGTGGAATGCGACGCTTTGACGTCGGAGGCATCGGGCGTCGCCTCCAAGGTGGCCTCCCCTCTCGGGCCGTCTAGCACGCCCAACCCCGTTGACACGCCCGGATCCGTTGCGACCGGACATAACCCGGATTTGCCTTCGAACAATCCTGGGACCTTGGCGCCGCAGGTCGACCCTGTGCGCACCGGCAACGCATACACCGCCGACATCTCGTCCTTGGATGAGCTACTGGATCGGATTCGAACCTTCGGCCTGGGCGACCGCCACCAGACCCCGGTCTATGACCGGATCGGGCTTAAAACCGATGACAGGGAGATTCGCTCTCCCTCGGTCACCCACTTGTTCGCCACCGTCGAGTGCCCGGCCGAAGGCTCGTCCTCCCAACAACTGAAACTAAAAACTGTTTATATCCCGGTCTCCGATCATCTAGATCCCTCGGGTAACCCAAACTCGGAAGTCCGATCCGAGGATAGCTCGGGATCGATTCCCGATCTCGCACGCGACCCGAGCCCTACGCCGAACCCCGTTGTTCCGGACTCACATCGCGGCGTGGGGCCAAAATTTTTCCCACCCGCCACCCAAGTCGAGCACTCATGCATCGCAGGAGAGTCCAAGTCTTCGGACTTACGGGATGTCAAACACTTACCGGGGGAGTCGGTTCACCACTTTTGGGCCAGGCTTCTCCTTTTTAGAGACAGGGCACTAGGATCTAGTGACCAGGAGATAATCGCGACATTCAGTCGCAATTGTCATGATGAAGGGATCCTCAATGCCCTATCCCGGAGCCACCTTCGCAGCTTCACCGAGTTATCGGACCTGGTACAAAAATACTGTGCCATGGAGAGCACCTGGCAAGCCGAACGGCTACTCGCAGAACCAGACTTTACCGAACATTCTATAGGAGATCGGAAAAAGAGGACACCCCCGAAGCCGCTAGCCGAACACGAACCCACTGATAAGAGAAATAGACCCCCTATGGGGGCCAGAACCGTCCTTGACGGACTGTTGGACAAACCATGCCCTATACACTCTGTATTACTGAACACAAACCCGACTCACAGCCTTAGAGCTTGATGGGTCGTCAGGCAGATCGCCAAAAGTGGATAAGTCATTCTCCAGGGCCAACCGTTGAACAGGCGCCGCATAATGCCACGAGAATACAATGCGGAAGTCCTGACGGTCTACGAAACGTCCCCTTCTAGGAACAGGAGAAAGAGAGCTCTTAAAGAACACGAACAGGTCTACCATGTGGCGGCAGCAAACCCATGGGCGGACCCACCAATCACCTTCGGAGATACTGACCAACCAACCATCCGTCCCAGTCACACACCGGCCGCACTGGTCCTAAACCCTATCGTTGATGGTATCAGGCTACAGAAGGTGCTAATGGATGGTGGCAGTGGCTTAAACCTCATCTACGAAGACACCCTGGAAAAAATGCAGTTCGATCGATCTTGCATCGAGCATAGCAACACAACCTTCCGGGGGATCATCCCTGGGAAAGAGGTGCGCTGTTCGGGACGGGTCACCCTAGATGTGGTATTCGGCACACCCGACAACTACCGATCCGAAGAGCTTCTCTTCCATATCGTGCCCTTCCCCAGTGGCTATCACGCGCTGTTAGGGCACGACGCCTTCACAAAGTTCCAAGCTATACCCCATTACGGGTATATGAAGCTCAAAATGCCAGGACCAGGCGGGGTAATCACTGTCGCCAGTGATCCGAGCATAGCCCTTCGAGCCGAAAACAAAACGGCAGCGCTCACCCTCGAGGCGCTAGCCGAGACCTTTGCTGCAGAGGAATTGACCACACTCCGGTCAACAGTGGACAAGGATGATGTGATCCTTAGTAAAAGGCCCAAACCCACGTCCTTTAAGCCTGCAAAGGAAATCATTAAAATCCATGTACACCCAACGGACCCTAATAAAACAGCGTCCATCGGGGCTCAGCTGGACCCTACGGTGCACGAGGCGCTGCGAGCATTTTTACAAGAAAACTGAGACATCTTCGCCTGGCATCCCTCGGATATGCCAGGAATCCCACGCCGGCTGGCGTAACACAGTCTGAATATAATCCCAGGCTTTAAGCCCGTCAAACAGACTCTGCGCCGCTTTTCCGAGCCTAAACGTCAAGCTATGGGTGAAGAATTAGCCAAGTTGCTAGAGGACGGATTCATACGGGAGATGAAACACCCTGAATGGCTGGCAAACCTGGTAATGGTACCAAAGAAAGATAAATCCTGGCGGCTATGCGTCGACTTTAAAGACCTTAACAAGGCATGCCCCAAGGACCCTTTCCCCCTACCACGCATAGACCAGATCATTGACGCCACAGCCGGACACGATTCGCTGTGTTTCCTCGACGCTTATTCCGGATACCATCAGATCAACATGAAGGAATCCGATCAAGCTGCAACCGCATTCATCACCCCATACGGGCCATTCTGCTTCAACACAATGCCTTTCGGGCTAAAAAATGCTGGGGCTACATACCAGCGCATGATCCAGACCTGTCTCGAGAAACAGGTTGGCAAAACTGTCGAGGCATACGTGGACGATGTGGTTATTAAAACCAAACACGTCAGCCAGTTGATCGACGACCTACGGCAAACCTTTGCCAGCTTACGCGAGTACGATATACGACTCAATCCGGAGAAATGTGTCTTCGGAGTCCCTGCTGGTAAACTGCTCGGATTCATTGTTTCCCATAGAGGAATAGAAGCGAATCTGGCTAAGATCCGCACCCTATCGGAACTTGCAATTCCCACAGAGCTCAAGCATTTCCAAAAACTAGCGGGTTGTGTGGCGGCATTAAGCCGCTTTATCTCCCGCCTCGGTGAAAAAGCTTTACCACTCTACAGGCTGCTGAAACGGACCAACAATTTCGTATGGACCGATGAAGCAGCTGCCGCGTTAGAGGAAATTAAAACACTGCTGGCAAGCAACCCCATACTCACAGCACCAGGCACCGGTGAACCAATGTTACTATACATATTGGCCACCAACCAAGTGGTTAGCGCAGTGGTCGTCGTCGCATGGGAGGAGGGTCACAAATTCCAGATACAAAAGCCAGTCTATTATGTGTCAGAAGTGCTCACGCAATGCAAGTCCAGATACCCGCATTACCAGAAGATAGCCTATGCAGTATTCATGGCATCACAAAAACTAAGACACTACTTTCAAGAGTGTTCGGTCACGGTGGCCTCCGAAGTACCCCTGAATGATATAATCAATAACAGGGATGCCACCGGCCGCATAGCCAAATGGGCCATTGAACTCCTTCCTTTCGAAATCGCTTACAAGCCACGACGAGCTATTAAATCTCAAGTTCTGGCAGATTTCCTTGCCGAATGGACGGAGACCGAGCTCCCCAGGGAATATAGCACATACTCCCATTGGACGATGTACTTCGACGGGTCCAAAACACTGGCCGGACTGGGGGCTGGAGTTATTCTCACATCCCCCACAGGCGACAACGTCCGATATGTGTTGCAAATCATGTATGCCGATTCTAACAACGCGGCCTTATACGAAGCACTTTTGCATGGTCTTCGGATGGCAGCTTCAATGGGCATACAACGGCTGGAGGTACGGGGAGACTCCAACTTGGCCATCTCTCAAATCAACGGCGAATTCGACGCCAAAAACCCGAAGATGGCGGCTTACAGAAACGCCGTTCTTAAAATATCCGCACGGTTCGAGGGGCTGGAATTCCACCATGTCGCTAGAGACAACAACCAGGCTGCGGACTTATTGGCTCGTATGGGGGCCAAACGCGACCCCGTCCCAAAAAACACCTTCCTCGAACGGCTCTTCAAGCCATCGGTGGTTTGGCATGACGACGATAAGGGCGCTCGATCCAGTAGTGCGGAAGAGGTTGTTCACCCTACAAACGAACCAGATGATCAAGTCATCGACGGCTCCGTAATGGACGAAACGCCTTCGGCTCATGAGGTCATGGCAGTAATTGCACCATGGACCGAGCCCTTCCTCGCTTACCTTCTTCGTCAAGAACTTTCCGATGACCAAACAGAGGCGAGACACATAGTTCGGCAATCCAAAGCCTATAAGGTCCACGAGGGTGAGTTATACAAGAAAAGCACCACCGGAGTACTTCAACGGTGCATATCCGAGGAAGAAGGAAGGCAACTTCTGGCCGAAATCCACGCAGGAATGGGCGGCCATCATGCCGCGGCAAGGGCCTTAGTAAGCAAGGCCTTCCGGGCTGGTTTTTTCTGGCCCACCGCTCGAGCGGACGCCCAGTCACTTGTCGAATACTGCGTGGGATGCCAACTTTTCGCAAATCAAAGTCACATGCCCCCAACGGCTCTTCGGACTATTCCGATCTCTTGGCCTTTTGTGGTATGGGGGCTGGATATGGTCGGTCCACTTAAAGGGGGGACCAAGAAAAATAAATACCTACTGGTCATGGTGGACAAGTTCACCAAATGGATCGAAGCAAAACCTGTCAAATCAGCCAAGTCCGGACCAGTAATCAACTTTATATCGGGCGTGGTACACCGTTACGGTGTCCTGCATAGTATAATAACGGACAATGGATCCAACTTCACCGCCCAGGAAGTAAAAGACTAGTGCGCAAAAATGGGCATTAAGCTCAATTACGCATCGGTGTATCACCCGCAGACCAACGGACAGGTCGAACAAGCCAACGGTCTCATTATGAGTGGTATTAAACCACGTCTGGTCCGATCTCTTCATGAGTCCGACTGCCATTGGGTGGAGGAACTTGATTCCGTTTTGTGGGGCCTGCGTACCACCCCGAATCGATCAACGGGATACACACCGTTTTTTATGGTCTACGGGGCAGAAGCGGTCCTTCCTTGTGATATTATTCACGACGCACCAAGGGTGCGCATGTACGAAGAAAGGGAGGTCGAGCTAGATCGGTAGGATGACTTGGACGCCTTGGAAGGAGAGCGCGACATAGCTCGGGCTCGCTCTACTTTTTATCAATAGCAGGCCCGGCGTTACCAGAGCAGGGAGGTCAGCCCGAAAGCATATAACGTGGGTGAACTCGTCTTGCGGCTCCCCGAGAAGCAGAAGCATAAGCTCAATCCCAAATGGGAGGGCCTCTTCATAATTGACGAAGTCCTCGCAGGGGGGGCTTATCGTCTTCGAAGCCCAGCAGACAACCGCCTCGAACCAAACCCATGGAACGCAGCTCATCTTCGGCGCTTCTACGGCTAGACCGGTGTCGTCGTCCTCTTTACCCTCCCCTTTTTTTTATTTTTTCTCTTTTATTTTCATTTTTTCCTTCCCTTCCACCTCAATTCTTGGCAGGCCTGGACCTTTCTCTCCCCAAGTTTGTGCTCGGCTAAACCGAGCTAGTGTTTAGATATTCGGCATACATCGTCAAATGTAAAATCTGAATATAACACCTGGGGGCTTCTTCCCGAAGCCGATGAGTTTATTCTTTTAAGCATTCGTTGAAATTTACTATGCATGAACGTTTCCTTTGTCGATTGTAAAGACATCATATGCATCAATTCGAACTAAGATTTTTGCCAAGCTAGGTTGCCTCGCTCCTGTGTTTACCCTCGGCTAGAGAGTAAAGGGAGCACCTCTACGATTGTTACGGCCAGATCATTCGAATACGTACCTCAGACGGGTGAAGCCAAAGGCTAGCTATCTTTAGCAGAAGATTGGTCGGCTACGACGGAAGCAACAAATAAGATTATGGTTGTTATTACCATCACACGGTTTTCTCAAAAAAGCTATTAGTCGCATACTAGCAGTATGCGGCCTTACTATCTACGATTTACGTAGCAACCTAAAGAAAGGCACCGATAGAGGTACTATTTTCTTTGGAAGATGTTTCTTACGATAAGCAGTAATATAACATGTCTCCCTGTACGCCTTCTGTCTGTTCGTACCAAATGGCCGGATTGCCTGGTTCCTTGAAGGAATTCCCTCTTCTTAAGGGACATTTTTTGCGGAACACTCCCAAGCTCTTAGCACGGGAGGTCGAAGCCGATGGCCGGTTAAGACAAAGTTTGCAACACAGACGGAGCAACTTTTTAAAGTACATAGATACATAGAATCATACATCCGGCTGCTGGTCAAGATTGTCTGTTATAGCATCCAGGGCGCAGTCTTCCTGCGAGAGACGAGCAACAGGCATCACTTGGTCGTACACCAAGTGAGGTGGCACTTCTTGCCCGTCAAGTCCTACTGGCCCAACCCGGGCCATATGCTTGGGCTCAAGACCAGTATAACGAGTCTTGATCATCGCCCATGCTTCTCGTGCTCCCTCCCGGCAAGCCGATGTCTTCCATAGCTCGAACCGACTCCGGACTTCTTTGAATCGATCGGCTAATTCGGTCATCCTTTCTGGAGGCTGTTCAGCAGGCCATAGCGCTTTTATCATGCCTCTCATAGCCTTCCGAGCCCGCTCATGCAGGGTGGATAGTTCCTTCAGGAGGTTACCCCGGAAGGAGCTGATCTCTTCTTCAGGCCGCCCGGTTAGGAGACCTATACATGAGACAAGGCATGTCCATTACACCTTATGAAGGGGAGATGCCTTTCGACATTGTAATAAAAACTTACCGAACATGCCCCTCTGTAGTTTCTGGTTCTCTTCTTGGGCATTGGCCAACTCAGTCTTTAAACTCTCAATATCTTCGGCCTGCTGTTTGTTTTCCACCTGGAGGCGTTTCTTCTCCTCCAGGTTTCGCTGCAGCGAAAGGCAGCCATCCTCATACTGGGATTCGGCGTACCTGTGGGAGTCTCGGGCTGCATCCCAATCTTTTTGCAATTGCCCTATTGATTCAGCTGCTAAAAAGTATCATCGCGTCAGCATGGAATTACGCGCTAAGATCGGCAGAATAATTATACTCACCATGCGCCTCCCGGGTAAACTTCTTCACTTGTTCAAGCTCGGCCTTCACGGTTTCCACCTGTGCTCGGCTCTCCACCAATTCATTGGCCAATTGCTCGTTCTGCTGCCTTGAGGCCTGCATCATCCAAACAAGAAATGTGCAGATCCTTAATTCGGTCGTCCTGACCATATCAAGGCTCGGGGGCTACTGGGTCTACAATTATGTCCGGATTTTTAATCACTTACCTTCAGGCTAGACGATATCAGTTTCACAGCTTCGCCGAACCCGGCTCGGGCAGCTCCAAGGTGTGCGTCTGCAGAGCATAGAGCATTGAACTCTTGTTCGGAAAACACCGGGTCACACAGGATTCCTTGCCGCTGCCGATGTTTCATTGTGCTCCCTGCTTCAGACTTAGTGACTGATACCTCATCGCCAGAGTCTTGGGGGGTTGGATTGGGGGCCTCCGCGGCGGGTTCGGCGTGAGCAGAAGATCTTGATTCATGCGTGTTGCCGGGCGTCCCGGCAATGTCTTCGGCAGAGGAGGGTTGTACCCGCTTCCTGAGTAAGTCGAGTAATTCGACATAAGATCTTCTGTAAGATCCTACCGATTTTAACAATAATAGATTATGCGACTGAACAAAGTACCTTTTGGTTGATCGAGTGTTCGGCGCCGTCTCCACGACCGGCTCACATGAGGGACTCCTGTTGGCGCCCGGCTCGGGCGTTGCTGCTGGAGCCGACGTTCGTCGCGAGGACCGATGACGCTTGGGAGTGGGAGCCGGTATATTTGGGCTGCCAGAGGGCGTCTGCCTTTTACGAGAAGAATTTCTCTTCTTGCCCGCGGTGGAGGAGGGGAGTGATCCGGGGTGATCAGCTATGATTGCCACTCTGGACCGATCGAGGCCCTCCTGGTAAAAGACCCCGTCTTCATACCCCAGTGACAGCTCCGGATCGTCATGGAATCCTGGGTCGTCGTCGCGGGAGTAGTTCTCTGGTTGGGGGGCAGGACAGTTGATTGTCTCGCCAAAGCTCCGCCATTCCTGTTTGCGCAAATTAAAAGCGTTAGTAAAAAAAGGGCGAATAAATGCCCGAACTCAAGATGCAGAGTCGAAGGGCTTACCCATTCAATAAGGTTGTAACTCGAGTAGCCCTCCTTAACCTGCAAGTGAACAAAATCTTTTTTTCTCCTTTGTACAAGTCGGCAAGTGCGGCTGCCAAGGCCGCCTGATTGGCAGGGCCCAACCGTCGGGAGCGGGTGGTGTCACTCGTTCCGTTGTATCCTTTGTTGGAGAGGTTGAACGCATCGGGAGATGGAGGCGGCCATCACGTCAATCATTGTTAACTTGTGATGAGCCAGTATCCTTACGTGGGCGGCCAGGCGTCGAACTTCGACACTATCCTCTTGGGATGAACTCTTCGGTCGCCAATTATACTTTTTCTTCGGAGGAGCGTCGGAGTATTCGAGCAAGCCCCTCCGAGCTGGATCGAATAGGGGAACGTCCTCGATGTAGAACCACTCTTCGGATTCCTTCTTTGGTGTCCCTGCAGGGTATCCTGTTCCCGCTATGCGACACACTTCGGCTCCTCCGATTTCCCGAATTGTCTCACCCCGAGTTCGGGGGACGAGGCAGAAGTACTTCCTCCATAATTCGAAGTGCGCCTCGAAGCCCAATAACATTTCGCAGAGAGCGACGAAGCCCGAAATGTGCAGAATGGATCAGGGGGTAAGATGATGGAGCTAGATCCCGTAGAGATCAAGTAACCCCCAGAGGAAAGGATGAATGGGGAACCCTAGGCCTCGTAAGAGGAAGGGCACAAAGCATACCCGTTCGCCCTGGTTAGGATTGGGGAAGTTCTCCGTGAAAGCTTCGCCGTCAAAGGAAGTCATGCCGGCGCGGGTTGCCGCCAGATCTGAGGAAGGAAGATACCCTTGGGTCTCGAGGTCGCGCAACCGGAGGAGGGATACAGAGCAACTCATCCAATCCCCAGGACGGGAGCCGTAAGGGCATAAGGAAGAGCTGGGGGCGCCCGCCATGATTTGGTGATGGTCTCTCGCTTGAAGTTTTTCTCTAAACGGGCAGGAAGAGGAAGCTGTGACCCGGACCGCAATTTAACTTGTTTAAATAAGTGGTGCCTCCCTTGCGGGAGGGGTAGTCTTGTAAAAAGATGCTGGGCCGCTCGTCTCCCCTCGGCACACAAGAATCGAGAAGCGCTGAAGGCTATTATATTGGGTCCCGCAAAGTTCGCAGCAATCGAGGACTCTCCGATGATGGGATAGTTGCCGAGCCAAAATAGGTTGAGGGACTCGCCTCACAAGTCGAAGACTTCGACACATAATATTTTCCGGATATACCTCGGCGTTGGAGGCTAGTCCGGGGGCTACTGAGGGAGTCCGGGATTTAGGGGTCCTCGGACTGCCGACCTATTTCTCATAGGTCGGGCTAATGGGCCGCTTGCTGAAGATGAGATTAATTGAAGGCCTCGTCACCAAGGGGGAAACCTCAGGAGCCGTGGCGTGTCCGTCAAGTTGTAGATGGTAGTTTAGGCATGTTTCTCCCCTCCGGTGGGCAACCGACCATATGTAACCCTAATGACCCCTGGTATCTATATAAGCCAGAGGGTTTTAGATCATACGACACAGAAACTCATCTAGGGTTTTAGCTAGTCGATCTCAAGGTAGATCAACTCTGTAACCTTCATACCATCAATATAATCAAGCAGGACGTAGGGTTTTACCTCCATAGGAGGGCACGAACCTGGGTAAACATCGTCTCCTTCGTCCCTTTGTTACCATCGATCCTAGTCTCACAGCTCGGGACCCCCTACCCGAGATCCGCCGGTTTTGACACCGACAGTCGTGCCTCCGGACGGTGGGGTGGATCAGGAGCCTGCCGCAGGCGCCAACACCCCCCAAGAGTAGGGAGTACCCTGGGCGTCCTCCCCGAGCCGGGCCTGGGGACTTCCACCGACGGAGCATCGAGCCTGGGCGACGCAAGCGGGAGAAAGAGGGAGGACGCCCCCGAGCCCGCGGGACACGGCGCAAGCCGTCGCCCTCGCGAGCAAGCAACGCCGAGCCAAGCCGCGAGGCCTCAGGAGTAATGACCTGGGGGGAGCAGCAAGACACAAGTTGCGCGGGCCACCCGCGGCAACTAGAGCGCCGGCGCAGCCTCGGGAGGCTGGGCCTCACGAGGCCCTCAAGACATTGTCCGGCCAGCGCCCCGACGCTTCACGAGGCGGCTTCATCGAAAAAACACCTTTATGGCTGCGCCGGATGCATTGTGCTCATGTTTGGGCCGCGGGAGCGCAATCCTACGGCTTCGCGGGGAACAATGCATTCGGGTTTGGGTCATAGAGGCGCGCAACCGAGCAGAAATGCACGGGATGGCTCTTGACGGAGTTGGGAGCAACCTGGACATGCGCCTGGGGGCTTGCCCAGCTATCTACGACCGTGACACTCTCACGTAATAATGAGTGGGCTGTATACGCCCGGAGCCCCCCGAGGACGCGGAGGGGTTCCCTCCCATGCAACGTGGAAGCCCCATGCTCCGCGCTGGCGGACAACACTGCCCACCAATGGCTATGCCCACGCAACGTGGATGCCCTACGCTCAGCGCTGGGGGAAGACAAAGACGAAGACTAGCCTAGGTGCCGGACGCGGCAGTTGCTTGCTTCTTTTTGGTGTTCGAATTGCCACTTTTTGGAATGATGTTTGAGGATTTCGGAACTCTATATTTAAAAGAAAAAGGGGCGGGGACTTTTCTCTCATCGTTCTCTTGTTTTACCGGTCTTGAATTATCTTTTTTCTGAATTGGTGTTTCGCAAGGGCCCCCGTGCTCCGGCCCTCCCCGAGGCACCTCGGAGCTGGATAGCAAGGTCCTCTCGCCTCAGGGACTTGCATCTTTTGGCAGTCGACCCCCGCTCGGGGGCTCCGGCCACAATGCGGCACCGCAGCATGGAGCCTCGGGAGGCCCCAGTGGCTCCTGAGGCAGTAGCTGGCAGGACGGAATGGGGGTCGCTCGAGAGTCAAAGGGGGCTCCTGAGCAGCGTGCCTCAGGAGCCTTACCGGTCATATAGCCACTTGCCCCTTGATGTCTTCCTGGCGATCCGGTCGGCATCAAGGGTGTCGAGGTCTCACCTCGTAGTTGCGTCCAGGTGATCCGGACGTACACTACGGTGGTCGAGGAATGTGCGGGACTGGGACCTGCCGACGTAGAGCCGCTTGAGTGTCAAAGGGGGCTCCTGAGCAGCGCACCTCAGGAGCCTTACCGGTCATATAACCCCTCGCCCCTTGACGCCGTCCTGGTGATCCGGTCGGTATCAAGGGTGTCGATGTCTCACCTCGTAGTTGCATCCAGGTGATCCGGACGTACACTACGGTGGTCGAGAAATGTGCGGGACCGGGGCCTGCAGACACAGAGCGCCGAAAGGGCCCCCAACCTGCCTCACTCGTAAGAAGAAGAAGCCCCTAGGACGCCCGGACTCCCCAAGCGCCATAGCCGAACCGTTCCACAAACAAGGAAGAAGCTCCCCAGGCGGAACCACGGACTATCTGGACAACCCGGCCGCACCTCGCGACGCACGAGATCGTCACCAGCCTACAAGCTAAGTATGCTACCAAACCAAGCACGAGCCTCTTGATCCAATGGCGGCCCGAATACGGGACAGAGGTTGCGCGCAATAACGCCAGAATGCAGGTACTACGGTCTACGGTGTGCCACCATAAAAGCCCATGCAGCCCCAGGCGCCAGGAAGGACGGCACGAGGGGAGGAATTCGGCCTCGATGGGCAGCGACACCGAGGACCCGGGGCTCGACGGCCGCGAGCCGCCCCTCAGGAGAGAGATCCTCGCGAGGGCCCTGCTGGCCGCCATCACCAAGCCGCATCGGCAGCAGCGCTGAGCCCCGCGCGAAGAAACTAAGTCACGTCACCCCAAGCAAGCGATCGGCGATTCAAGAGAAGAAAAAAAAGGGGACGAAGGTAATATGCAAAAGGCTAACGCCCTCCGGGGCCGAGTTCTTCTTGAAATATTACAGGAACCATGAAAGGTAAACAGGGGATGCCTAGAGGGAGGAGTCGCTGTCGCCACCCGCGCCGCCGGCCGCCTCGGCGTCGGAATCGTCCTCCCCGCTGGAGGCGGGCACCTAGATGAACCGCTCCACCAGGGACTCCACGTGTGGGCGCACCTCGTCCTGAAGGGGCCGCTGGAGCTCTTCAGGCACCCGCTCCCCGACACGCCGGAGGTCGAGCTCCGGGGCATGGCGGCACAGGTTGGAGAAGACGAACGTCAAGGCGAGGTCCAGGAGGTCGCATGCGTCGGACTCGTTGTCCGCGTTCACGCGGGAGATGCCGGCCTCCAGCGCGTCCACCACCCTCCGGAAGAAGTCAAGATAGCCCCCATCGCCGTGCGCGCACGGCAGCGCGGGGGCTTCCCCGACGAACCGGCTCACCGCGCTGGTCGCGCGGTGGGTGATGCCAAGGTACTGCTTAGCGCTCTGGGACTCCAGCATCTTGGCATGCGCCGCCTCGTCCTGGGTGGCCTGCACGGCGTCGGCTGCCTCCTTAATCTGGGCCTGGAGGGACGCTAGCTCCGCCCTGGCCTCCGCTTCACCCCTGAGGGCGGCTTGGAAGGCGGCCTCGGCGGTCGCCAGCTAGGCCCGCAGCGCGTCCACCTCCTCTTGGAGCTCGTCGAGCCTGCGTTTCTTCGCCGCAGGCGCCCTGGGAGAAGGAGAGGATCATGCCCGGAGCACTGGACAAAACGACTAAGAAGGAGGGAGTGATAATCCCCAAGTGCAAGGAATCATCGTAGCAATTTCCAAAGGTGGAAGTGATAAGTATGGAGTGTCGAACCCACAAGGAGCTAAAGGTAAGATCAATATTCTCTCAAGTCCTATCTGCCAATGATACGACTCTACGTACGCCGAACGTTTGCTTCCAACTAGAAACGAGAAATAAAACTACGTTGTGGGTATGAAGAGGATAGCTTTGCATTATATCGGAGAGCTAAAATATGAAAATAGGTGCTGTTATCATAAAGTTAGAATATATTACAATGTATTACAAACAGCGAGGGTGGAATAATGATGGGTCGGTGTGCGGAATTGTCCTAGGCAATTGTTAACAAGATCGGTAATCATTATTGCAATTTTATATGAGGGAGAGGCATAAGCTAACATACTTTCTCTACTTGGATCATATGCACTTATGATTGGAACTCTAGCAAGCATCCGCAACTACTAAAGATGATTAAGGTAAAACCCAACCATAGCATTAAAGCATCAAGTCCCCTTTATCCCATACGCAACAACCCACCTACTCGGGTTTATGCTTCTGTCACTCAAGCAACCCACTATAAGCGAATCATGGACGTATTGCAACACCCTACAGCGGGAATCCTTCACGTGTGCGCGGCACGGAAGGCACAATAGGACAGCACCAAAATAAACATACAACTCAAACCAATCTATATCATCAATCAACCCAAAGGACAAAAGAAATCTACTCAAAACATCATAGGATGGCAACACATCATTGGATCATAATATGTGGCATAAAGCACCATGTTCAAGTAGGGGACTACAGCGGGATGCGGGAGAGTGGACCGCTGAAAAGACATGAGGACGGTGATGAAGAAGGTGATGTTGATGAAGACGATCACCGCGGCGATGGTTCCCCCGGTGGCACTCCGGCACCACCGGGAGAGAGGGGAGAGGGTCTCCCCCTTGTGCTTCCTCCTCCATGGCCTCCCCCCTGGTTAGGGAGAGGTTCTCCCTCTGGTCCTTGGCCTCCATGGCGATGATGGCCCCTCCGTCCACCTCCTCCATGGTCTCCGGTGAAGGTGACCCCCTCCGGCAGGGTGCCGGAGAGGGCCAAGATTGATCTTTCGTGGCTCTGGAGACTTGCGGCGGTGGAACTTCCGATCTAGGTTTCTTTCTGGCATTTTCTGGATTTATAGGAGAGGTTGGCATCGAAATCACGTCAGGGGAGTGCTCGAGGGGCCCACAAGCCAGGGGGCGCGCCCTAGGGGGGGGCCCCTAGGGGGAGTGCCCCTGTGGCTTGTGGCCTCCTCGGGACTCCTCTCCGGTATATTTTCGCTCCGGTATTTTTTATATTTTCCAAAAATATTCTCCGTAAATTTTCAGCTCATTCCGAGAACTTTTATTTCTGCACAAAAACAACACCACGGTAGTTCTGCTGAAAACAGCGTCAGTCCAGGTTAGTTCTAATCAAATCATACCAAAATCATATAAAATTATTGTAAACATGGCATGAATACTTCATAAATTATAGATACGTTGTAGACGTATCAGTATCCCCAAGCTTAATTCCTGCTCGTCCTCGAGTAGGTAAATGATAAAAGAAATAATTTATGAAGTGTGAATGCTAGCAAGTGCACAAGTTTGATCAATGATAATTCTAATCACTTTTTCTAGCATCAATATAAACCATAAACAGTAGCTCATCTCATAAAACTTCTCATGATCAAGTAACAAGCTATTCACATGTTAAAAGTATAGACCAGAAAGTTTCTTGAAAACTAACAAACCATATTCCTAGTCATCGAACAATTGCAATTCATCTTATTTTCAGGAAGGGTCTATGTAAGAACTTTGATTTAGGAAATTCCACATACTCAACTATCATATAGTCTTCCATGATTATTGGCACTCAAAGCATATTTTTAGAACAAATGGCATCCATCGAACACATAGAAAGATAGGGGCGTAATGTTTCGCCTCCCAACTTATTTATCATGTAGATAATTGTCAACAATAATACTTCATGATCAAATATATTTGTGTGGATATATATGTCTAGATCATTCCCCAACACATGACGCTTGCCAAGAGAAAAAGGCGAAATATAGGAAGTGGTGAAGATCACCATGACTCTTGCATAAAGGTAAGTACTAAAAAGTAAAAGATAGGCCCTTCGCAGAGGGAAGCAGAGGTTGTCATGCGCTTTTTGTTTCTGGATGTGCAAACCCTTAATGCAAAGGAACGTCACGTTGTATTGCCCTTTGTGATAGCAACCATTATTATGCAGTCTGTCGCTTTTATTTCTTTACCATCACAAATTCGTGCAACACTTATTTTCCCTCACAATAAAAGTTCATACATATTTAGGAGCAATTTTTATTGATTTTTGCACCGATGACAACTTACTTGAAGGATCTTACTCAATCCATAGGTAGGTATAGTGGACTCTCATGGCAAAACTGGTTTAAGGGTGTTTGGATGCACAAGTACTATTTCTACTTGGTGTGGAAGTTTTGGCTAGTATGAGGTGGAAGCAAGCACCACATGTTGGAGGATCCATAACAATATAACTTCTATACAAATATACCCAAACATAACTCATTAAGTTGTCTTCCTTGTCCAACTTCAACTAATTTGCTCAAGTTTGAAAATAGTTAATGGGTATTCGTAATCATAGAAGATGTCCAAGATAGCATATTTATATGTGGAATCTCTCTTCCTTCAATATTCTTTCATGAATTGTTCAAGTGACCAATGCGGTGTTTGCTAACTTTCAATAAATTTCACCACCTATACTTATTATATGTGAAGTCATTACTCCCCATGGGAAAAGTATATGAAGCATATTTAATTTCAGATTTGTGATATTCAATTCATTCAACCATTTACTCATAGGATATAAGTGAAGCACGAGATTGAATGGCAAACTACTCCAAAAAGATATAAGTGAAGATTAATAAGTAGCCAACAATTAAATAACTATGTGAGGACTCTCTTAACTAAGAATTTCAGATCCAATGATTTTATTCAAACAGCAAGCAAAAGAAAAATAGCACTCCAAGAATAGCATGCATCATGTGAACGAATAAAAGTTTAGGCTCAACATAGGCTAACCGATAATTGTTGATGAAGAGAGGTGGGATGCGTAGCATCCCCAAGCTTAAATGCTTGAGACTTCTTGAAATATTTACTTGGGGTGCCTTGGGCATCCCCAAGCTTGAGCTTTTGTATCTCGTTCAGTCCTCTCATATCATGGTTTCACCTATTCTCAAAAACATCTTCCACACAAAACTTGAAAAGGACTCGTGAGATCGGTTAGTACACATAATAATAAATTAACTCTTTATGTACTGCCAAGACAAGTTGCATAATAATTTTCAAACATTAGGTACTGTATACTATCATCTCCACAATTTATATCTACCAATATAGGCTATGGAAACTATAGGATAAGTAGATAACGAAACTATGGCAGCAATCTGTCCAAACAGAACAGTCTGTAGCAATTTATGAAAACAGTGTACTTCCATAACTCAAAAAATTATGAAAATTTAGGACAGGCTAAGGAATTTATATGCCAATACTGTGTAAAAATTTCAGAAACTTTCCACCTTCCAGTGAAATATGAAAATTCAAACACTACAGCAAAAGTTTCTGTTTTTACACAGCACACATCAAACATGCAATGGAAGCATCCTAAAGGCAATTCTTGGAAATTTTTATTGGAAAACAAGAATATAAATAACGCATAATCAGAAAGTAACAAAATATAATGACGATCCAAGCAAAGCACATATTATGTAACGAATAAAAACATAGCTCCAAGTGAGGTTACCGATAATGTTGAAGACGAAAGAGGGGATGCCTTCCGGGGCATCCCCAAGCTTAGTTGCTTGTATCTTCCTTGAATATTACCTTGGGGTGCCTTGGGCATCCCCAAGCTTAGGTTATTTTCACTCCTTATTCTCCTCATATCGGTGTCTCACCCAAAACTTGAAAACTTCAATCACACAAAACTTAACGGAACTTCGTGAGAAGGGTTAGTGTAATAAAGATAGATCATTCACTTAGGTACTGTCAAGACAAGATTCATAATTGTTACCACATGAAACCTACTGTATTATATCAATCCAATAATTTATATCACTAAATATAAGCTACGAAAACACTAAAACAAGCAAACTATGCATACAAAACAGAATCTGTCAAAAACAGAACAGTCTGTGAAGATCTGTAGTGTAGCCGTACTTCCCTGTCTCTAAAAATTCTGAAAAATTAGGAAAATCTATGAAATTTGTATATAAAGACTGTGTAAAAATTTCAGATCAAAAGCACGTTCTAGTGAATTTACAAAATTCCTGGACTGAGAGCAAAAGTTTCTGTTTTTGCACAGAATTAAGTCAACTATCATCCACACTATCCCAAAGGCCTTACTTGGCACTTTATTGAAACAAAAGCTATAAAACATGATTATACAGTAGCTTAATCATGTGGACACACAAAAACAGAAAGTAAAAGTGTTGGGTTGTCTCCCAACAAGCGCTTTTCTTTAATGCCTTTCTATCTAGGCATGACATTGATACACTTCCAAGCCTAATTCCGATAGAAATTTTATTCATACTCTAAAACATATAAGTGAAGTTCATAGAGCATTCTACAATTAATAAAGATTAACCAATACCCAAGCTCAAAATATATAAGTGAAGCACACGAAGCATTCTATAAAGCCATACTCAAAAAGATTTAAGTGAAGCACAAAGAGCATTCTACCAAGCCATACTCAAAAGATATAAGTGAAGAACAAAGAGCATTCTACAAATCAATGAAGGACTATCTCATACTAGAAGGGTGCATAAAAGGAAAAGAAAAACACTAAAGACGCATATCATGTGAACAAAACAAAAACCGAGGTATACTGATAATTGTTGAAGAATAAGGATGGGATGCCTTCCGGGGCATCCCCAAGCTTAGATGTTTGAGTCTCCTTGAAATATTTACTTGGGGTGCCTTGGGCATCCACAAGCTTGAACTCTTGTCTCTCCGTATTCTTCTTATATCGATACCCTCCTCGATCTTCGAACGCTTCAATCACACAAAACTTAACAAAACCCTCGTGAGATCCGTTAGTATAATAAAGCAAAATACTATTTTAAGTACTATTGTGAACTCATTCCAAATTCATATTAGCATTATATCTACTGTATTACAACTTCACCATGGTTCGTACCCCCCGATACTACCCATAGATTCATCAAAATAAGAGAACAACGCATAGAAAACAGAATCTGTCAAAAACAGGACAGTCTGTAGTAATCTGGAAACTTCGTATACTTCTGTAACTCAAAAAATTCTGAAAATTTAGGACAAATTAAAAAAATATATATATAGCAGTACTGTGTAAAAATTTCAGAAACTTTTAATGTTCCAGTAAGAAATGTAAATTCATGCACTACAGTCAAAGTTTCTGTTTTTGCACCGCACAAAGCAAACAAGCAATCTAATCATCCTAAAACCAAATCTTGGCACATTATTTTTGTATTACAATGGATATATACAGGGGATAATTATTTTTGAGAAACTTCCATGAAAAATTCTACATTGTTTCCATGAGCATGAACACAAGTGTTCAAGGTCGACCCTCACTTCTCCAATGCACAACTTTCCAATCACTTCTCTTTTTGAAAAACTTCTTAGGCAAGAGACAAGTAATTCTTTTTTATTTTTCATTATTTAATTTTTTTTGTTTGCTTCACCCGCAACTAAAGAAAGCAAAAAAAGAAGAACAAAACCTACTTAGTGAAGAAAGCAAACAAGCACAGATGAGAATATCAACCCCACGCTATTGCTCCCCGGCAACGGCGCCAGAAAAGAGCTTGATAATCCCCAAGTGAAAGGAATCATCGTAGCAATTTCCAAAGGTGGAAGTGATAAGTATGGAGTGTAGAACCCACAAGGAGCTAAAGGTAAGATCAATATTCTCTCAAGTCCTATCTGCCAATGATACGACTCTACGTACGCCGAACGTTTGCTTCCAACTAGAAACGTGAAATAAAACTACGTTGTGGGTATGAAGAGGATAGCTTTGCATGATATTGGAGAGCTAAAATATGAAAATAGGTGCTGTTATCATAAAGTTAGAATATATTACAATGTATTACAAACAGCGAGGGTGGAATAATGATGGGTCGGTGTGCGGAATTGTCCTAGGCAATTGTTAACAAGATCGGTAATCATTATTGCAATTTTATATGAGGGAGAGGCATAAGCTAACATACTTCCTCTACTTAGATCATATGCACTTATGATTGGAACTCTAGCAAGCATCCGCAACTACTAAAGATGATTAAGGTAAAACCCAACCATAGCATTAAAGCATCAAGTCCCCTTTATCCCATACGCAACAACCCACCTACTCGGGTTTATGCTTCTGTCACTCAAGCAACCCACTATAAGCGAATCATGGACGTATTGCAACACCCTACAGCGGGAATCCTTCACATGTGCGCGGCACGGAAGGCACAATAGGACAGCACCAAAATAAACATACAACTCAAACCAATCTATATCATCAATCAACCCAAAGGACAAAAGAAATCTACTCAAAACATCATAGGATGGCAACACATCATTGGATCATAATATGTGGCATAAAGCACCATGTTCAAGTAGGGGACTACAGCGGGATGCGGGACAGTGGACCGCTGAAAAGACATGAGGACGGTGATGAAGAAGGTGATGTTGATGAAGACGATCACCGCGGCGATGGTTCCCCCGGTGGCACTCCGGCACCACCGGGAGAGAGGGGGAGAGGGTCTCCCCTTGTGCTTCCTCCTCCATGGCCTCCCCCTGGTTAGGGAGAGGTTCTCCCTCTGGTCCTTGGCCTCCATGGCGATGATGGCCCCTCCGTCCACCTCCTCCATGGTCTCCGGTGAAGGTGACCCCCTCCGGCAGGGTGCCGTAGAGGGCCAAGATTGATCTTTCGTGGCTCTGGAGACTTGCGGCGGCGGAACTTCCGATCTAGGTTTCTTTCTGGCGTTTTCTGGATTTATAGGAGAGGTTGGCGTCGAAATCACGTCAGGGGAGTGCTCGAGGGGCCCACAAGCCAGGGGGGCGCGCCCTAGGGGGGGGCGCCCCTGTGGCTTGTGGCCTCCTCGGGACTCCTCTCTGGTATCTTTTCACTCCGGTATTTTTTATATTTTTCAAAAATATTCTCCGTAAATTTTTAGCTCATTCCGAGAACTTTTATTTCTGCACAAAACCAACACCACGGTAGTTCTCCTGAAAACAAGTCAGTCCGGGTTAGTTCTAATCAAATCATACCAAAATCATATAAAATTATTGTAAACATGGCATGAATACTTCATAAATTATAGATACGTTGGAGACATATCAGGGAGGCGGCGGAGTACTCACTCATCGACCATGGCCCAGCGCCGGCGAACTTGCGCCGACCCCGAGGGCCCCCCGCCGCTGCCTCCGGAGGAGGGCGAGGGAGCCGACGGTGCCGCGCGCTTCCCCATGCCTGCAGCACATCCTCCCGACGCCATGGGAGAGGAGATGCTGGGAAGAGGAGAGGGCTTTCTCTGTGGAACGATGGGAGCAAGAAGACACCTCGAGACTGCAATGCCCCCCCTGCCAGGGGCGGGGCGGGTTTATAGGCATAACTCCAGCCGTGAGGCGTCGTGGGAGAGGAGGCGTCGTGCGCCTCTCGGGCGCCGCGGAGCGGTTCGATCAGCGTAGTACCGTCCGCGTCGCCTTTCCTGCCGATTGACGGGTCACATCCGCGTGGCCCGAGGAGTAGATGCCCGAAGCAGCAGCAGCATTCAAGGAAGGGCAATGATGGCCGGCGCTGCACACGGGCGTCACATCAGTTCGACTTGGGGCGGTTCCTGATACCCTCAGGGAGCGGGGGCGTCGCCGCCCACGCGCTCGACGCGTGTAAAGCCTGGCCCGCAGCCGTTTGGGGCCTGCGGCGCTTCGGGCCATCCCCAAGGGCTTCGCCCAGAAGCCATCTCGAGCGCGCCTTGGGCCCGGGGGTTACTCTCGGCGTTCTGGGAACGGGGGTACCCAGACCTGCCTGCCTGCGGCCCAGGGCAAGGCCCACCTCATGAGCCAAGCACAACAAGGCGCAGCCTCACTCAAGACAAGGCCCTCGCGAGGACCCGAGCTCGCGAGGGAAGCAGCACCAACACCAGCAAGGAATGGGCCTCCTCAGGCCCCCTCCGGAGCGGCGGAGATCTCTATGCAGAACCCGGCCTTAGGAGTCAAGGATGACGCAAGGAAGGATAGGCGGGCGCCAGCATGCCAGGCGAGACGGTTTCCCCTTTAGTGCAAAGGGAGCAAGGACGTACGCGGGTTCCTAAAGCGCCACCCAAAGGTTTCCATTCTAGTGCAACAAGACCACGACCACGAGCCCCGCAGGGCGGATGTCATCTCCGAGCCCACCTCTGCATCATCGACAACCACTTTCCAGGCGAAGACCACCATTGGACATGGCGGGGATGTATTCCTGTCCCCCTTTAAATTTGACCGTTGTGGGATCCCTTCCCGCCATTGCGATAAGGGAAGAGGACCTGGGCCGCTGCTATATATAGAGGCTAGGCAGCACCGTAGAAAGGGACTCGACCACAAGACTAGCAGAAGGCCAAGAACTCCACTCGAGCGCCCTCACGAGGCTCCTGAACACTGTACTAGTTCATCCACCACACCTCCTCGAGAGGCAATCCACCAAAGCAGGAGTAGGGTATTAAGCTTCGCAGCGTCCCGAACCTGGGTAAACCACCGTGTTCATCTTCTTCCTTGTCATCGTGAAAATTCATCGTCCTAACCATCGAGTAGCAAGCTAGGTAGGGCGAGGCTGCAGGGGATCTTCACACACGCCCCTGTGTCCGAACCTTGAGGGTTTTTGCGGAGCCCGAAATCCGACACCTTGGTAGCAAAGGCTTTCGGCCATGATTTTTATTGGCCAACTGTCGTGGACGACACCAAGGACATGGTGGACAAGCGCGATGGCTGCCAACGCTTCAGCAGCCGGAGCCACCAGCCAGCTGCGGCCCTCAGGACCATCCCCATCACCTGGCCCTTTGCCGCCTGGGGCCTCGACATGGTGGGACCATTCAAGACCGTGCAAGGCGGCATGACGCATCCGTTAGTGGATGTTGACAAGTTCACCAAGTGGATCAAGGCCAAGGCGATCAACAAGCTGGACAGCCCAACGGCCGTCACATTCACCAATGACATCACTGTTCGCTACGGTGTTCCCCACAACATCATCACCGACAACGGCACCAACTTCGCTAAGGTGCGCTGGCTCGATTCTGCTCCGCCCAGGGTATCCGGCTCGACCTCGCGTTGGTGGCCCACCCACAGTCAAACGGCCAAGCAGAGAGGGCCAATGGTCTGATCCTAGCCGACATCAAGCCCCGACTCGTCGAACCTCTAGCATGCTCGGCTGGCTGCTGGATCAACGAGTTGTCGGCTGTGCTATGGAGCCTCAGGACCACGCCCAACCGGTCAACCGGCTTCACTCCCTTCTTCCTCGTGTACGGGTCAGAGGCGGTCATCCCCGCGGATATCGAGTTTGACTCAGCTCGCGTCATGTTGTACACGGAGGTAGAGGCCAAGGACGCGCGCGAAGACGACGTCGACCTGCTCGAAGAAGCACGTGAGCTCGCCCTGAGTCGGTCAGCAATCTACCAACAGAGCCTGCAGCGCTACCACAAGAAGAAGATCCGTCCCCTCATTTTCTACGAGGGCGACCTAGTGCTCCGGCTGGTCCAGCGGACAGCTGGCCAGCACAAGCTGTCTTCCCCATGGGAAGGACCCTTCATCGTCAGCAAGGCGCGGCACAAAAATGCATACTATCTCATAGATGCGCAGAAGCCACATAAATGTAAAAGGGATGCCTCCGGCAAGGAGATGGAGCATCTATGGAACGCGGCACTCCTCCGCTCGTTTTACAGCTAAACCAGTGTATGTATGTATCCCCCCACCTTCTGGGTTTAATGAATGCAACAGGTGCCCCAGGCGACACTCGGGGGCTACCTTTTTATCGTCTTTCTCGAGCGTCTTTTCAAGCATTGCCTTTCTCCCTCTTTATTTTGGCGTCCGGCTCCGGCTCTCCAGACCCGGGGGCTTGTCGGCTAGACCTAGTCCTCCCCCAAGCCGGGTAGTAATGTGCACAAACGCCAAGGCCCACTCTTCGCTCTAGGCATAGACCGGCTCCCGGCTGTCTGGCCGGCAAGATTCCAGGACCGAAAGCACTCCCACATGAAAAACGTCTAAGGAAGGGTGATCTGCTCGGGCTCCCCGGCTTCACCAACCTTTTTTGCCTATGGCTTTCCCCGGCTGCTCCCAGCTAGCCCGTCACGCGCTCATCCTAGCACAAGTCCTGAGACCCCAAGTATCGCACCGCTTCCATGACGTGGCTTGAGACTGCGTCAGTATTTCCCAAAGAGGAAGGGATGATGCAACACAGCGATGGTAAGTATTTCCCTCAGTTATGAAACCAAGGTTATCGAACCAGTAGGAGGATCACCACCACCCAAAAGCAGCACCTTCACACAAACAACAAATACTTGCAACCCAACGCGAAAGAGAGGTTGTCAATCTCTCTACGGTAATAAGATAGATTAGGCAATGATAGATAGGAGAGATAGATCTCTCAAGAACACAAATAAAAAGAGTAAATATGCAGCAATATGTTTTTTGGTTTTTGGTTTTGTAGATCTGAAAACAAAGATTGCAAAATTATAGATCGGAAAGCAATATGTTGGAAAAGTAGACCCGGGGCTGTAGGGTTCACTAGTGGCTTCTCTCATGAGTATAGCGCACGGTGGGTGAACAAATTACGGTTGGGCAATTGATAGAAAATCGAATAGTCATGACGATATCCAAGGCGATGATCATTATATAGGCATCACGTCCAAGATAGGTAGACCGACTGCTGCCTGCATCTACCTCTATTACTCCACACATCGACCGCCATCCAGCATGCATCTAGTGTATTAAGTTCATGGAAAAATGGAGTAATGCAATAAGAATGATGACATGATGTAGACAAGATCTATTCATGTAGGAATAGACCCTATCTTGTTATCCTTAATAGCAACGATACATGCATGTCTTGCTTCCCCTTCTGTCACTGGGAAAGAACACCGCAAGATCGAACCCATCACAAAGAACCTCTTCCCATGGCAAGAAAAAACGATCTAGTCGGCCTAACTAAACCAAAGATTCGGAGAAGAAATACGAGGCTATAAGTAATCCTGCATATAAGAGATCAAAGAAGACTCAAATAATATTCATGGATAGAAACTGATCATGAACTCAAAATTCATCGGATCCCAACAAGCACACCGCAAAAGTTTACATCAAATAGATCTCCAAGAGACCATTGTATTGAGAATCATAAGAGAGAGAGAAGAAGCCATCTAGCTAATGCCTACGGACCCGTAGGTCTATGGTGGACTACTCACGCATCATCGGAGAGGCACCTATGAGGAAGATGAACCCCTCCGTGATGGTGTTTAGATTGGATCTCGAGGTTCTGGAACTTGCGGCGGCTGGAATTGTGTTTCGTCGACTCCCCTAGGGTTTTTGGAATATTTGGGAATTTATAGGCATCAGAGGCAGTGGAGAGGGGTCCCGAGGAGGGCACAACCCATCAGGGCGCGCCGGGACCCCCCTGGCGCGCCCTGGTGGGTTGTGGTCTCCTCGAACCAATTCTCTGGTACTTATTTGGCCCACTGGGTGTCTTCTGGTCCAGAAAAAATCTCCAAAAAATTTCGTCGCGATTGGACTCTCTTTGGTATTGATTTTCTGCAAAGTAAAAAACAAGCAAAAACAGCAACTGGCACTTTGGCACTATGTCAATAGGTTAGTCCCAAAAGATGATATAAAGTTGTTATAAAATGATTGTAAAACATCCAAGAATGATAATATGACAGCTTGGAACAAGCAAAAATTATAGATACGTTGGAGACGTATCAGCATCCCCAAGCTTATTTCCTACTCGTCCTCGAGTAGGTAAATGATAAAAACAGAATTTTTGATGTGGAATGCTGCCTAACATGTTCATCATATTCTTTTCTTTTGTATAGCATGGACATTTGGAATTGTAAATGATTCAAAGCAATAGTCTAGTTTTAACATAATGACTTCAATACTCAAGCATGTCAACAAGCAACCATGTCTTTCAAAATATCAACACTAAAGAAAGTTATCCCTAGCCCATCATGCTCAATCATTGATCGATTCATGAAACACACTCAAATATTAGCTATACCCAATGCTCAAGTACGATCATAGTGCCTCCTAGTTGGTGCTTATAAGAGAAGATGGAGACTCAAAGCAAAAATAAAAATTGGATAAAGTAAATAGATAGGCCCTTCGCAGAGGGAAGTAGGGATTTGTAGAGGTGCCAGAGCTCAAAGTTTTAAATTGAGAGAGAAAAATATTTTGGGTGGCATGCTTTTCCTGTCAACGAAAACGACAATGTAGCTCACAATACTTTCCATGCTAGATATATCATAGGCGGTTCCCAAACAGAAAATAAAGTTTATTCCTTTTTCCACCAAACTTTCACTTTCCATGGCGGGCCGTATCCATGGTTGCCTTCCATACCAACAGTTTCCAAGGAATTTATTATTTGACAACATAAAGTAAATATTTTTTCTTTTTCATTTCGGGAATGGGCATCCCTATTACAGCCGCACTCTTGTGCAATGACAAGTGAATAAACACTCATCTTGAGAATAACACATCTAGCATGGAAAAATATTGGACACTCCCCACCGTTTCATGACCGGTACGAGCACACAAAAAAGAAAATTTATTTTGAAAATTTAGAGATGGCACATACAAATTTTCTTGGAACGGCATGGAAATACCGCATATAGGTAGGTATGGTGGACTCATAAGGCAAAACTTGGTTTAAGGATTTTGGATGCACAAGTAGTATTTCTACTTAGTACAAATGGAGACTAGCAAATAGATTGGGAAGCAACCAAACCAAGAAACGAAAATTCACTTAAGTGAGCATTGAGCATAACTAACACCGAATAATGCACCACAAGTAGGATGTAATTTCATTGCATAACTATTGACTTTCGTACTTGCATAGGGAATCACAAACCTTAACACCAATATTCCTACTCAAGCATAATTACTCACTAACATGACTCACATATTACTATAACCATGTTTCAAAACTATTACAAGGACTCAAGTTTAATTTGCCCAATGATCTTCATGAAAGTTTTTATTATATCCTCCTTGGATATCTATCACTTTGGGACTAGTTTCATATATAGCCATTGCTTTTTTTACAAGCTCAAACAAATCTAAGTAATGCACATGAGCATAAAATTTCATCTCTCAAAATAATATAAGTGAAGAATGAGAGGATTTCTTCAAAATTTACTAACTCTCAAATGAATCTAAGTGAAGCATGAGAGTATTTCTACAAAAATTTCCAAGCACACCGTGCTCAAAAAGATATAAGTGAAGCACTAGAGCAATTCTATAGCTCAAAAAGTTTAAGTGAAGCATAGAGAGCAATTCTAACAAATCATGGCATAATTTTGGCTCTCCCAAATAGGTGTGTACAGAAAGGATACAATGGAAAAACAAACAAGCAAAGCAAGAAAAGATACAATAAGCTCCAAGAAAAACTCATGATATGTGACGAATAAAAATATAGCTCCAAGTAAAATACCGATGGTCGTTAGAAGAAAGAGGGGATGCCACTAGGGGGCATCCCCAAGCTTAGTTGCTTGTTTCTCTTTGGATATATCTTTGGGGTGCGGTAGCATCCCCAAGCTTAGGCTTTTATCACTCCTTATTCCTTCATCCATCGTGGTCTCACCCAAAACTTGAAAACTTCAATCACACAAAACTCAACAAAATATTCGTGAGATCCGTTAGTATAATAAAGCAAATCACTACTTTAGGTACTGTTGCAAACCCATTCATATTTTATTATTGCATTATACCTACTGTATTTTAACTTTACCATGGCTCATACCCTTCAATATAACCCATAGATTCATCAAAACAAGCACACAATGCAACGAAAACAGAATATGTCTTAAACAGAACAGTCTGTAGTAATCTGTACTCTAACCATACTTCTGTAACTCTCAAAATTCTGAAAAATTAGGACAACGTAAGGAATTTGTATAGCAACACTGTGTTAAAATTTCAGCTGAAGATCATGTTCCAGGAAAAAATGAAAATTCATATACTGGACGCAAAGTTTCTGTTTCAGATTCAACATCACTTCTACTCATCCTATGAATCATCCTAACGGTTCTACTTGGCACAAACACTAAATAAACCATAAAACACAATCATAACATAGGAATAATTGTGTCAACACTCATAAACAGAAAGGAAAAAGCAAAAATTTATTTATTCATTGGGTTGCCTCCCAACAAGCGCTATCGTTTTACGCCCCTAGCTAGGCATGATGATTTCAATGATGCTCACATAAAAGGTAGTAATTGAAATATGCAAGAGAGCATCATGATTCTCATGACAAGCAAATTTAAGTCTAACCCACTTCCTATGGATGGGGATTTTGTGAACAAACAATTTATGGGAACAAGAATCAACTAGCATAGGAAGGCAAAACAAGCATAACTTCAAAACTTTGAACACATAGAGAGGAAACTTGATGTTATTGCAATTCCCACAAGCATATGTTCCTCCCTCATAATAAATTTCAGTAGCATCATCAAGGAATTCAACAATATAACTATCACATAAATCATTCTTTTCATGATGCACAAGCATAGAATTTTCATTACTCTTCACATAAGCAAATTCCTTTTCATCCATGGTAGTCGGAGCAAACTCAACAAAATAACTATCATGAGACACTTGATTGACATAACCACATTGCAAATTAAAATCATGATGATAAGTTTCATGGTTATCATTACTCATTATGGCATATGTGTCATCACCATCATCGTAATAGAAGGCATGCAATCATCATAATAAATTTTCTCATCAAAACTTGGGGGACTAAAAATATCATCTTCATCAAACATAGCATCCCCAAGCTTGTGGCTTTTCATATCATTAGCATCATGGATATTTAGAGAATTCATACTGGCAACATTGCAATAATGCTCATCATTCAAGGGACTATCATGAATCACATCATAAATTTCTTATTTCAACACTTCATCAAAATTTTCAGATTCATGATTTTCAAGCAAAATTTCACAGAGATAATCAAGTGCAATAAACTCACTAGCAATTGGTTCATCATAATTTGGTCTTTTGAAAAGATTAGCAAGTGGATCAGGATCCATATCAATAGATTTTTAGCAAGCAAAGATGCAAGCAAATAGAAGGCACATGGCAACACAAGCAAAGATAGCAAACAAGTAAAAAGGCAAACAGAAAACGAGGGTGAATAAAACGGCAAATTGGTGAAGTGGGGGAGAGTGACGGTGTCCTGGACTAGGGGGTAATCACCACGTCGTCTCCCGACCAGTGGGTCGGGCCGAGGACCCCCATGATGATTTACTAATGGGCCACTTCGGGTAGCCCATGATGCATACAAGGGAGATTCCACAAGACTTGGCGCACAAGACAAGGACTCCTCTAAACCCTAGGCCTACGGTGCATTATATAAACCGAGGCCAGGCTAGAAAATAGACAACCTCAATCTCATATTCATTACTACAATCTCGTGGTAGATACCTGTACTATGTACTATCCCCCATATGAATACAATCAAAAGCAGGACGTATGGTATTATCTCCTCGAGAGAGCCCAAACCTGGGTAAAATCCTGTGTCCATGTTACCATCGCTCCAAGACGCCTAGCTTAGGACCCCTACTACGAGATATGCCGGATTAAGAACTGACATTGGTGCTTTCATTGAGAGCCTGCTGGTAGTCGCCGCGGTGCGATGGGAATTCAGATCGTCTCTGGCGCGATCTACGCGTCGGAACCGAGCTTTGTTGTCGCTGTCGGCGTCTTTGTCGCCGGCCCGACTAGTCACCTTGGCTGGACCGAGGACTACGCTCCGCGTTGGATCATCAAGATCGGACGTATACATTCATCATCATCATCTCCGATCTCTATCAAGATTATGGGGAATCATCCATGGAGCTCGGGGGCTCGATGTTAACTTCGTCCTCAAGCAACCGTGCAATTTTTCTGGCCAGCGACTCGTGTTCGTCGTCCCCGCTTCCTCGAGCGTCGCTTTGAAGATTGCTTTGGTGGAATTGTGCGGAATTGGGTCTAGAATAACCCTGTAAAATTTCATCATGTTCCGATGGAGGAATCTTCGGAAAACTCTGATCTACCGGAGCCCTGTCGAATATGGACGAGAATCTGGATGAGTTTAGGGCGAGGAGTCCAATGATTAGGTTGGAGATCGTTTGCCAGATCCCACCGTTCATTGGCTGCGGAATTTTCATACCGATCACCCCTCAAAATTTCAGCTCGATCCGACCGTCCAAACTCTGGGAAACGTCCAATGAGGTATTGTGTGTTGTTTTCAAACACGTGCCCACAAATTTTGAGTCTTTTACAAGGCGATCTTGACCGTCACGCCGATGTCAAACCGGCCCGACCACGTTGCTCCATGGCTACCGTCCTGCGCCAACATCGACTGCACCGTCGCTCCATTGAGCCGACGACAACCACATCGGATCATTACCTCGGCAAGCCGACCAAGAGTTCGGCATCGTGAATGAAAAATAATCGTTAAGACAAGGTCGTCACCCCACGGGTTGCATGGGTCGGGTGTGCCATTGCTTCATCAAGGCAGCATTGATCGCGTCACAAATTCCGACCTACGTCGACATCGCCGCACCGTCGCATCTTCAAGCTGACATCCACCATGTTGACCTGCTTCGACACCTCGGCTGACATGAGACTTCGGCATCACCAGCCGACCTGCTCCGTCACCTCGGCTAGACCGGGGGCTTCGCCATCTCTTCATCAACCTGCTCCGGGGACTTCGGCGTCACCAGCCGACCAGCTTCATCATGTTGGCTGGACCAAGGGCTTTCGAACAGTTATTGGCAACTGGCTTTGTCAATGTAATTCAGCAGAGTCTGTTCTCGCCCCGCGGCAGCAGACGCAAGATGCTCAAGTTACGAGAGATCGGCCAACTTCTACCACTACGAACAATCAGGTGATATTTCTCCTATTAAATTTGTTCGTGTTGTTTTTACTATCAAAGATCTTTGTACTTGTAATTTGTACAATTTTGTGCGCATGTTGTCTGTGCTGAGCCGGTGGACTCTAATCCACATGGACGTCCTTGTGCTATCAATTCTACTTATGGTGCAGAGAGGCCATATTTGTTTTATTATCCACACTCTGCGTAAATTGATTATGCAAAAAATATTATTATTATGTCCGGCTTGCACTATTTTATGTGTGCAGGTAAAGGATTTAGATCGGATGGCATTGTCACCCCGGCGTACTGACGTCGTTGTCCCGCCTTCGTTGACTAAATTCTGTTGTCACCCTAGCGCGAATTCGGGTGACCCTACGAATTTGGATTCTTTCACCTTGCCGCGCCGACGCCCTGTGTCGACATCTGCATTGCGCCAGGCTGCATCTCTTCTAAATAATTTATTTCACATAAATAATTCTTTAAAGAATTTTTATTTTATTATTATCTTGCTTGTGCTACTTCATGCGTGTAGGTAATCGACTTCGGCTGTGTCACGTCGTCACCTTGGCGTGCCGACATCGTCGTCCCGCCTCCATCAACCAAATCGCATCGTCGACATGGTCGACTGATGTGGGGGCTTCGCCGACATGTTGCTGAACTGCACTGTCTCCTCGACTGGACTGGGGGTTTCACCTCGGCCCTTCGGAAGTGTTGTGTTGTCACTTCATCAAGCCGAGCTCTTCGTCGGCTACCTCGTGACCGGCTTGGGGGCTGGGACCTTGTCCCGTCGTAGCTCGAACCGCGTCATCCACACCGAGCATATTAACCAGCTAAGTCGCTTTCATGCTCAAATTTCTTAAGTTTGTAAATTTTTCTTCGGTTCAACCGAGCGTTATGTTTTTGTTTCAAAACAAGAATTTTCTTTGTTAAAAATGTTGTTTGTTCAAACAATTTTCTTTACCCAATTTAACTGAGGGCTCTTAAATTTATATGAGCCATTTTATAATAAATGTTTTCTTCTTGGTCGTTGCAAAGTCTTTTTCTACTACTCCTTTTTTCCGACACTAGTGTGTGGTCAATAGCCGGATAGCCTGGTTTTTTTTCTAAAGCCGCTCGAGCTTAGTTCGCTAAACAAGCCTCGGAGAAACACTCCGCCTTCGGGATATGGAGATTGAAGCCAAAAGCTGACCCGCTTGAAGTCCGGAGATCGGATGTACCATGTTAAAGCACGACCGAAGGACGTATTAATTTTAAGACCAATTTTGGATTGGCACCAAAAAACTTGATTTAGTTAGGATGTCAAAGTTTTTACATAAGTTTTTTGGCTTTTCGAGCTTATGGCACTTTTAAGCTATTTGTATGTTTTTCTTTTAGGACGCGGGACATCCTCATGACCGAGGTGCCCTGCATAATAATTTAGCTCGGGAGATCTTTTCGGACCCACAACCCAGTATCTTGCCTGCCGACTTACACCTCGGCGTTGGCGAAACGCACATGACATCTGGACTAGTTCCTGAGGAGATTCGATCCTCAGGTTGGTCGGCCGCACCCAACCAGAGTCTCGGGGGATACTGTGTGTCTCCAGCATAGCTCTCGTAGTACAACGTCGGATGCCTTTAAAGTATCGGCAATATCAACGGGGGACTCCGACTAGAGCTGAACCCACCAAAAGCCAAGGTACTCCGAGCAGTCCTCGGCAAAATATTCTCGGATATTGCTTTATATACATCAGTTTCGAATTGTGTCTTCAGTCAATAGTTGCGTTGCCCTGCTCCTATGATTGTGCCCTACATTCCGCTTTGTTCGGCTAGATATGCAAAGGGAGAACCACTGCGATTGTACTTCCGATTTAACTGGTCAAGTACCTCAGTGGAGAAAGCCGAAAACTGACTGTGACGATGAGCGCAAATTGGTCAGCGATCCGATCACTCTGTCAAACTATAGACCGATAGAGGTTACCCCATGGGTCTTCCATAAAATTGGCCGGAGTGTTAATGGCTTGACCTCGGCTGGCGCCGAACACTAACCGGCTGCTAGTAACTGGACTCCCGAACTTTAAGCTCCTATGACTAAGTGACAGTTATAAAGCCTAGATATCTGATTGCCTCGTTTCTGCTAACACAACCGCCATCGGGCACCGAGACGTTGGCTAAGGGTTGTCTTGGTACTGTGGAAACACCCTGTGTAGCATCTACAAAGGGGTAGAAGCTGACTATGGGCCACTCTCTAATGCTAAACGGTCACAAAGGAGTCAAAATAGCATATAGCATAAAAGCATTTGTATTCAATATGCAAGTGCTGCCTTCCGTAATCATCGTTATAAAGCCATAAATATGCATCAATTTGATTTAAGATTTTGGCCAACCTGGGTTGCCTCGCTCCTATGCTTACCCCCTATGTTCCTGATTGTTCGGCTAGGGGGTAAAGGGAGCACCTCTGTGATTGTTACTTCCGGGTCATCCGGGTTAGTACCTCAGACTGGGTGAAGCCAAAAGCTAGCCATCTTAAGAATATAATTGGTCGGCAACGACGGAAGTGAAAATTTTGGTTCATTAAAGACCACAGAGTTCGGGAACATTCCCGAACTAAATCCTCAATATTTTCCTCCCACATTGATCGGAGTTGAGGTTTCACGATCATGGTCAACATGATATCCTGGGAAAAGGAACATATAAATGAACTATTTTTCCTAGAAGATGTTTCTTACGTTAAATAGTAATATAACATATCTCTCCGCGTACCTTTGTTTATAAAACCGTATGGCCGGATTGCCTTGTTTGCTGTAAATCTTTGCCCTTATAAAGGCTTTATAAAGTAGGACAAACACTCCTCGGCTACTGGCCGAGGAGGTTGAAGCCGATGGCCGGTCAACAAAGTCTTGTACAATGCGGATCCGAGCATTAATGATGAAAAGTACTTGGATACATAGAATCATTATACATGAATTGTGTCAAACATAACAAAGTTTGTGTCAAACAAATATCGATCCTTAATTCAACCACCCGTGCCTAAATTAAGTCTCGGGGGCTACTGCATTGCCTATTCAATGCAGCAAATGCAAAGTAAAATATGTTTCCCGAGGAGATTCGATCCTCAGGTTGGTCGGCCGCACCCAACCCGAGTCTCGGAAACTACCGCGTACCGCGTTTCCATCCCTAACGTATGCCGCCGAGCAAGATCTTGATACTCAGGCTGATTTTGCAAATTGACCTAAGTCTCAGGGGCTACTGGGATCTGTGGTTTTATTATTTCCTTCAGGTGCATCTCGCGTTTTAGACCGACACACACCTTGAGGGCTACTGGCTATACATCTCGGTAGTAAATAAATTGCGCTGATCGGAAATAAATCCTGCAAAAAATAGCCCGAGACCGAGGTGGTGCACCACTTGGGAAGCAGTCCGGCATAAAGCTTGGATGCAAGTGGCTGGCTCCATAAAGGGCATTTCTGGCACTAAGCTCGGATTAACTCCTTCAAAATTTTCAAGACCGAGGTAATCTATGACACGTCGGATGCAGTCTAGCGTTGGAGCTCGGATATAGACCGACGTTGGAGCTCGGATATAGTCCGGCGTTGGAGCTCGGATGCAAAATGACACCTCGAATGCAGTCCGGCATTGGAGCTCGGACGCGAGAGGAGACCGCCGCACGGGAAACACCTCAAACCCGAGGCGTGGAAAAAAAAATAACAAGGCATTAATAAAGGCCGAGAACTTAAAGGGGCTCCTCGGATGCCCGACGTGTGAACTCTTCGGATACACTTCGGCGATCCTCAAGATCAAAGATGGGAAGATTTGTTGAACCAATTTTCAAGACCGACGACCGAAGACAAAGAGATGTTCGGAAGAACCGAGGAGCAACCCCAACTTGAAGACCGGTTCAGGGGGCTACTGACGATGTCCTGGACTAGGGGGTACTCACCACATCGTCTCCCGACCAGTGGGTCGGGCCGAGGACCCCCATGATGATTCACTAATGGGCCACTTTGGGTAGCCCATGATGCATACAAGGGAGATTCCACAAGACTTGGCGCATAAGACAAGGACTCCTCTAAACCCTAGGCCTACGGTGCATTATATAAACCGAGTCCAGGCTAGAAAATAGACAACCTCAATCTCATATTCATTACTACAATCTCGTGGTAGATACCTGTACTATGTACTATTCCCCATATGAAAACTATCAAAAGCAGGACGTAGGGTATTATCTCCTCGAGAGAGCCCGAACCTGGGTAAAATCCTGTGTCCATGTTACCATCGCTCCAAGACGCTTAGCTTATGACCCCTACTATGAGATATGCCAGATTAAGAACTGACAGAGAGGAAAATGAGAGGCAAATGGCAAATAATGTAATTCCAAGGAGATGAGATTTGTGATTAGGAACCTGGTAGATGATGATGGAGTTTCCTTAGCGCCTACGATAGGCACGAAGAAGAGACCACTTCCTACCCGACAACGGCGCCAGAAATTCCTTTGACGTGGCTTGAGACTGCGTCAGTATTTCCCCAAAGAGGAAAGGATGATGCAGCACAGCGATGGTACTCTTTCCCTCAGTTATGAAACCAAGGTTACCGAACCAGTAGGAGGATCACCACCACCCAATAAGCAGCACCTGCACACAAACAACAAATACTTGCAACCCGACGCGAAAGAGAGGTTGTCAATCTCTCTACGGTAATAAGATAGATTAGGTAATGATAGATAGGAGAGATAGATCTCTCAAGAACACAAATAAAAAGAGTAAATATGCAGCACTATGTTTTTGGGTTTTTGGTTTTGTAGATCTGAAAACAAAGATTGCAAAAAGATAGATCGGAAAGCAATATGTTGGAAAAGTAGACCCGGGGGCCGTAGGGTTCACTAGTGGCTTCTCTCATGAGTATAGCGCACGGTGGGTGAACAAATTACTGTTGGGCAATTGATAGGAAATCGAATAGTCATGACGATATCCAAGGCGATGATCATTATATAGGAATCACGTCCAAGATAGGTAGACCGACTCATGCCTGCATCTACCTCTATTACTCCACACATCGACCGCTATCCAGCATGCATCTAGTGTATTAATTTCATGGAAAAACGGAGTAATGCAATAAGAACGATGCAATGATGCAGACAAGATCTATTCATGTAGGAATAGACCCCATCTTGTAATCCTTAATAGAAACGATACATGCGTGTCTTGCTGCCCCTTCTGTCACTGGGAAAGAACACCGCAAAATCAAACCCATCACAAAGCACCTCTTCCCATGGCAAGAAAAATCGATCTAGTCGGCCTAACTAAACCAAAGATTCGGAGAAGAAATACGAGGCTATAAGTAATCATGCATATAAGAGATCAAAGCAGAGACTCAAATAATATTCATGGATAGAAACTGATCATGAACTCAAAATTCATCGGATCCCAACAAACACACCGCAAAAGTTTACATCAAATAGATCTCCAAGAGACCATTGTATTCAGAATCATAAGAGAGAGAGAATAAGCCATCTAGCTACTGCCTACGGACCCGTAGGTCTATGGTGGACTACTCACGCATCATCGGAGAGGCACCTATGAGGAAGATGAACTCCTGCGTGATGGTGTTTAGATTGGATCTTGAGGTTCTGGAACTTGCGGCGGCTGGAATTGTGTTTCGTCGACTCCCCTTGGGTTTTTGGAATATTTGGGAATTTATAGGTATCAAAGGCGGTGGAGAGGGGTCCCGGGGAGGGCACAACCCATAAGGGCGCGCCGGGGTCCCCCCTGGCGCGCCCTGGTGGGTTGTGGTCTCCTCGGCCCACTTCTCTGGTACTTCTTTGGCCCACTGGGTGTCTGCTTGTCCAGAAAAAATCTCCAAAAAGTTTCTTCGCGTTTGAACTCCGTTTGGTATTGATTTTCTGCGAAGTAAAAAACAAGCAAAAACAGCAACTAATACTTTGGCACTATGTCAATAGGTTAGTCCCAAAAAATGATATAAAGTTGTTATAAAATGATTGTAAAACATCCAAGAATGATAATATAACAGCATGGAACAAGCAAAAATTATAGATACGTTGGAGACGTATCACTCCACTCCGACGTCGGCATACGCGCCGGCACTAGGGCCGGTCCCTTCGTTCTCCGTCTCGATGCAGCTACCCTCTGGGTCATCAAGGGCCAGTGCGTAGGTGTCCTCCAGGATCGCCGCGCCGTCCGCGGCCCTCTCTGGGACGAAGGAGTCCCACGGGGTAAAGGACGCAATGTGGCTCGCCCGTGCTATCATTAGCCCGGCGGCCGCCACCAGCTCCGCATCCGTGCCAGCCCGCCGGGTGGCCAGTAGGGCCAAGTTCAGGTCCGGGTACCATGACAGCACAATGCTAAGGGCCATCTCCGCGCCAGCTCGGGCTATGTAGGCCCTCCAAGCATCAACCAACGTTGACCCGGCCTCCAACCATCGCGCTAACCGGTTGACGGTCCGCGGCTGCACCGAGCCGGGCCACAGAGTGCGCACTAGCGCCAAGCCTGCGTCCTGAAACCGGTTCATGACACGGCCCACCATGTTCAGCTTGGCCTTGGCGGTGAAGCCGGTCTCCTCCATCGTCCAAGCGGCGAGCCATCCAATATGAACGCCCACGGCATGTTGCTCCTCCCGGTAGGCCTCCATGACTTCTTCCACCGGTACTTGCGCCTCAGGGAAGGCCCTGATACGTCCATTATGCATCATGAATTCTTATTGATATTTATGTTATTCTTGTTCATTATTCCTTATTTTGATACACTTCTTATGCCTTTTCTCTCTGAATATGGAAGGTACATCACAAGGAGGGAAATATCTGGAAACTGGAATTCTGGACCTGAAAACCAAGAAAATGGTAGAAAATTCATTGGACTCCAAATGACCTGAAATTTCACGGAGAATTTTTATGGAATATATATGATTTTTTGAGCCAAAAATATACCAAAGGGGGGGCCTGCTGGCAACGAGCCAACAGGGCGTGGCCCAGCCCCTGGTCGCGCCCTGTTGGGTCGTGGTGGCCCAACAGGTCCCCAAGCCCCCTCTTCTTCTATATGGTGTGTTTTTACGTAGAAAAAAAATCATAAGATTACTTTCGAGACGAAGCGCCGCCGTCTTGAGGCGGAAACCAGGGCAGAGGCCCTTTTTCTCTCCGGCAGAGAGATTCTGTCGCAGAAACTTCTCTCCCGGAGGGGGAGATTGAAGCCATCGTCATCACCAATGCTCCCTCCTTCGTGGGAGGACCAATCTTCATCAACATCTTCACCAGCACCATCTCATCTCCAACCCTAGTTCATCTCTTGTATTCAATCTTTGTCTCAAAACATTAGATTGGTACGTGTGGGTTACTAGTAGTGTTGATTAAATCTTGTAGTTGATGCTTGTTGGATTAATTGGTGAAAGATATTATGTCCAGATCCTTGATCATCATCATTACACCTCTAATCTTGAACATGTTGATGAGGTGTGATTAGTTACTATTGTTCCTGAGGACATGTGATAAGTCTTGTTATAAGTAATCATGTGAAGTTGTTATTCGTTCGATATTTTGATGATATGTATGTTGTCGCTTCTCTTAGTGGTGTTGTGTGAACGTCGACTACACGACACTTCACCATTTATGGGTCTAAGGGAAGGCATTGTGGAGTAACAATTAGATGATGGGTTGCTAGAGTGATAGAAGCTTAAACCCCAGTTTATGTGTTGCTTCCTGAGGGGATGATTTGGATCCACATGTTTCATGCTATGGTTAGATTTATCTCAATTCTTCTTTCATAGTTGCGGATGCTTGCGAGAGGGGGTAATCATAAGTGGGTTGCTTGTTCAAGTAAGAACAACACCTTAGCACCGGTCCACCCACATATCAAATTATCAAAGTTGCGAATGCGAATCAACTCAACATAATGAACATGACTAGAAATAAATTCCCATGTGTCCTCGGGAGCGCTTGCTTCATATAAGAATACTTTCTGGCCAGTCTTTTGCTGTAAAAAGGATTGGGCTACCTTGCTGCACCTTGGTTACTATTGTTACTTCACACTTGTTACGAAATATCTTGCTGCAAAACTATCTACTACTGCTACTCACAGCACCTGCGGAGAATACCTTGCTGAAAACTGCTTGTCATTTCCTTCTGCTCCTCGTTAGGTTTGACACACTTACTTATAGAAAGGACTATGATTGATCCCCTATACTTGTGGGTCATCAAGACTCTTTTCTGGCGCCGTTGCTGGGGAGTGAAGCGCCTTTGGTAAGTAGAAATTTGTAAAGGAAACATCTTCGCTACGTGCTGAAATTTACTGTTACTTGTTGCTATGGATGGTCACCCTTTGAGTGGCTTGTTCGGGGCATCTTTGCCTCGAACGGAAGTGGAAAAGGTTACTCCTCAACCTACTGAACCTACTGAAATTATTTATTATGAGATTTCTTCGGGTATGTTAGAGAAATTGCTAGCTAGTCCTTATGATGAAATGACTCATCCTGATTATCATTTAATATTTGTCGATGAGGTTTGTGGATTATTTAAGCTTGCAGGTTGAATGGAGACAAAGTTAAGAAGAAGGTTTTCCATTTATATTTGGAGGGAAAAGCATTGATGTGGTACATGCTATTGGATGATATTGGATTATGGGATTGGAATCGCTCGAAGCTGGAATTTCATCAGAAGTTTTATCATGTGCATCTAGTCCATCGTGATCGGAACTTTATTTATAACTGCTGTCCTCGTGAAGGAGAAAGTATCACTCAAGTTTGGGGGAGACTTAAATCTATGATGCACACCTGCCCCAACCATGAGCTCTCAAGAGAAATCATTATACAAAAATTTTATTCTTGACTTTCTCATGATGATCAAGTACTACTCGATTCTTCTTCTACTAGTTCCTTTATGAAGAGGACTATTGAATTCAAATGGGATCTTCTAGAAAGAATTAAACACAACTCTGAAGATTGGGAACTCGACAAAGGTAAAGAGCCAGGTGTAAAGCTTAAGTTTGATTGTGTTAAATCTTTTATGGAAACCAATGCTTTCCACGAGTTTAGCAATAAATTTGGCCTTGACTCTAAGATAGTAGCTTCTTTTTGTGAATCATTTGCTACTCGTATTAATCTTCCTAAGGACAAGTGGTTTAAATATCATCCACCCATTGAAAAACAATTAGAGGAACCTGTTGAGATTGAGAAGGAAGAAATAATTCTTAGCCATGTTGATCCAATTGTTCCTACTGCTTACATTCAGAAACCACCTTTCCTTGTTAGAATTAAAGAACATGCTAAAACTACAACTGTGGTTAATAAAAGTCATGTTAGAACACCTAAACCTTCTGAACAAATAAATGTTGAGCCTAATGTTGCTATGGTTAAAGATCTTCTAGTTAATAATATTGATGGTTAGGTTATCTACTTCTATGATGAAGCTGCTCGAATTGCAAAACCTGTTAGAAACGAATAGGATGAGCTAGATAAAAATAAACCAGTTGTTGGCATGCCTGTTGTTTCAGTTAAAATTGAAGATCATTGTTATCATGGCTTGTGTGACATTGGTGCTAGTGTTAGTGCTATACCTTTTACCTTATATTAAGAAATTATGAATGACATAGCACCCTCTGAGATTGAAGACATTGATGTCACTATTAAACTTGCAAACAGAGACACTATTACACCACTTGTGATTGTTAGAGATGTTGAAGTCTTGTGTGAAAAAATTAAGTACCCAACTGATTTCTTAGTACTTGGTTCAAAACAATATAACTTTTGTCGCATTATATTTGGTAGACCTTTCTTGAATACCATGAATGCTAAAATTAAGTGTGTTACTGAGAAGTTCAAAGTGAGCTTTGGCGATGTGTCTCACGAATTTAATTTCTCTAAGTTTGGTTGACAACCACATGAGAAAGAATTACCTAGTAAGGACGAAATAATTGGTCTTGCTTCTATTGTCGTGACTCCTACTGATCCGTTAGAACAATATTTGCTAGACCTTGAGAATGATATGCATATGAATGAAAGAAATGAGATAGATGATATATTTATTAGACAAACACCTATTCTTAAACACAACTTACCAGTTGATATTTTAGGGGATCCTCCTCCACCCAAGGGAGATCCCGTGTTTTAGCTAAATACTTTACCTCATACCTTGAAATATGCTTATCTTGATGAAAAGAAAATATATCCTATTATTATTAGTGCTAACCTTTCAGAGCATGAAGAAAAGAGATTACTTAAAATCTGAAGAAGCACATGGCTGCTATTGGATATACTCTTGATGATCTTAAGGGCATAAGCCCCACTCTATGTTAACACAAGATTAATATGGAACCGGATGCTAAACCTATTGTTGATCATCAACGCCTCTTAAATCCTAAGATGAAGGAAGTGGTAAGAACAAAAATACTCAATCTTCTGGAGGCAGGCATAATCTATCCTATTGCTGATAGTAGATGGGTAAGTCATGTTCATTGTGTTCCTAATAAAGGAGGTATAACTATAGTCCCTAATGATAAAAATGAACTTATTCCACAAAGAATCGTAACTGATTATAGGATGGTAATTGATTTCAGAAAATTAAATAAAGCTACTAGGAAAGATCATTACCCCTTGCCTTTTATTGATCAAATGTTAGAATGACTATCTAAGCACACACACTTTTGCTTTCTTGATGGATATTCTGGATTCTCTCAAATACCTGTGTCAAAAGAGGACCAAGAGAAAACTACTTCCACATGCCCTTTTGGAACTTATGCTTATAGACGTATGCCTTTTGGTTTATGAAATGCACCTGCTACCTTTCAAAGATGTATGGCTGCTACATTCTTTGACTTTTGTGAAAAGATTGTTGAGGTTTTCATGGATGATTTTTCCGTCTACGAAACTTCTTTTGATGATTGCTTGAGCAACCTAGACCGAGTTTTGCAGAGATATGAAGAAACTAATCTTGTCTTGAATTGGGAGAAGTGCCACTTTATGGTGAATGGAGGTATAGTACTTGGGCATAAAATTTCTGAACAAGGTATTGAAGTAGACAAAGCTAAGGTTGATGCAATAGAGAAAATGCCATGTCCTAAAGACATCAAAGGTATAAGGAGTTTCCTTGGTCATGCTGGTTTTTATAGGCGTTTCATTAAAGATTTCTCAAAGATTCTAGGACACTAACTAATCTTCTTCAAAAAGATATTCCTTTTGTTTTTGATGATTATTGTGTAGAAGCCTTTGAAATACTTAAGAAAGCCTTGATTTCTGCACCTATTGTCCAATCACCTGATTGGAATTTACCATTTGAAATCATGTGTGATGCTAGTGATTATGCTGTTGGTGCTGTTGTAGGGCAAAGAGTAGACAAGAAATTGAATGTTACTCATTATGCTAGTAAGACCCTAGACAATGCTCATAGAAATTATGCTACCACTGAAAAGGAATTTTTAGCAGTTGTGTTTGCATGTGATAAGTTTAGACCTTACATTGTTGACTCCAAAGTTACTATTCACACCGATCATGTTGTTATTAAATACATTATGGAAAAGAAAGATGCTAAACCTAGACTTATTAGGTGGGTGCTTCTACTACAAGAGTTTGACTTGCATGTCATTGATAGGAAGGGAGCTGAAAAACCTATAGCAGATAACTTGTCTAGAATGGAAAATGTTCTTGATAACCCACTACCTATTGATGTTAATTTCCTGATGAGCAACTTGTACTATAAATACTTCACATAGTACTCTTTGGTATGCGGATTATGCTAACTATATTGTCACTAAATATATACCACCTAGCTTCACCTATCAACAAAAGGAAAAAATTCTTTTATGATTTACGACATTACTTTTGGGATGGCCCACATATTTATAAAGAAGGAGTACAAGGTGTTATTAGACACTGTGTACCTGAGCATGAACAGGGACATATCCTAGGGAAGTGTCACTCCGAGGCTTACGGAGGACACCATGCTGGTGACATAACTACACACAAGGTATTACAATCTGGTTTTTATTGGCCTACTCTTTTTAAAGATGCTCGTAAGTATGTCCTTTCTTGTGATGAATGTCAAAGAATTGGTAACATCAGTAGACGTCAGGAAATGCCTATGAATTATTCACTTGCTATTGAACCATTTGATGTTTGGGGATTTGATTATATAGGACCTTTTCCTTCCTCTAATGAGTTTACCCATATTTTAGTTGTTGTTGAATACGTTACTAAGTGGGTAGAAGTTATTCCAACTAGTAGTGCTGATCATAACACTTCTATTAAAATGCATAAAGATATTATTTTCCCAAGGTTTGGAGTCCCTAGATATTTAATGACTAATGGTGGTTCTGATTTTATTCATGGTGCTTTCCGTAAACTTCTAGCTAAATATGATATTAACCATAGAATTCCATCACCTTATCACCCTCAGTCTAGTGGCCAAGTTTAAGGAAAAAGTTAAAAGATGGCATGACAAGAGAATACAAAAACGGGAATTCAATGTAGGAGACCTAGTTCTTTTGTACAACTCTCGTTTCTGATTTTTTGCAGGTAAGCTTCTCTCCAAATGGGAAGGCCCTTATGTCATTGAGGAGGTCTATCGCTCCGGTGCAATAAAGATTAACAATTTCGAAGGCAAAATACCGAGAGTGGTAAATGGGCAAAGAATTAAGCACTACATCTCAGGTACGCCCCTTAATGTCGAAACTAACACTATTCAAGTTATGACTCCGGAAGAACACATAAGAGAGACCTTCTGGAACACTCCAGAAAGCTAAAAAAGGGTAGGTATGTGATACGGTAAGTAAACCGACTCCAAAAATTCAAAAAATATATTTTCTGTTGGTTTTGGTATTTTAGAAAATTTCCAAAAATAAAAAGGAGTGAGGGGGACCCATGAGGGAGCCACGACCCAACAGGGCGTGGCCTAGGCCCTAGCCGCACCCTGTTGGCTCGTGGTGCCCTCATGTGCCTCCCGGACTCCGTTTTCTTCCTATACATGTATTCTAACCTAGAAAAATTCATTATATATACTCCCGTATGTTTTGACCACCACATCGCAAGTTCCTTCTCCGTTCTTGTTTCGGGCTATTTTTTCCAACAGGTTTAGATCGTCATTGCTCCACCGACCCTCTGGAAGAAACATCGCATAGTTCAACCTTCACCAGGAAGGCGTCCCTACAGAGAGGTATACTACGAGCTTTCATCAGGAGAGGAGGATGCACCAGAGGTCCCCGAAGAGGTCATGAAGAAGAGCCAAGAGTAAGTTGAAGGATCCATGGGGGACTACGCCAATCCTCTCTCTGGTGCTTCTAACAAGGGAGAATCACTATTACTTTCTTGTGACGATGTTTCTTTACCATAAATTGATGCTTTTAATGCTATGGAATCCATCTGTGCTCAGAACACAACTCCCACTCAAGAAGTTATTCTACTAGAAGAGCAGAACAGGGCCCTTCGGCGGATAATCGATAATCTTGAGCGCCTCTTGGAGGACACGCCTACTACATCATCACCATCATCACCCAAGAAGGACAATTGAGTACATGGGTATGGGCACCACCCTTAGCTTGTTCGAAGCTTGGGGGATGTGCCCCGGTATCGTATCACCATCACCTCTATCATTATCATGTATCTTAGTTCGATCCTTAGCTATTTTGTGATTTAGGGAAATAAAATTTCAGATTTGCTTTGCTTAGAATCTTTGCTTTGAGATCTACCTATCTTTGAATCGAGTGTGAGAGTTATATAATAAAGATTAGTTGAGTTTGTGTGCTTTACCTTCATGCATCTATCACCATAGCATTGAAATAAAAGAAATAGATCATATGCTAATCCCATGGGGAGTAATGACTTCACATAGAAAAAGTATAAGTTATAAAAGTTGTTCGGAGTAAACAAACATAACATTAGTCATTGATACAATCTATACAAGATTATGATAGAAGAGAGGATATTAACATATAAATATACTATCTTGGACAGCTTTTATGATTGTGAGCCCCCCATAAAATATTATATAATGATCAAGTGTTGATATTGGACATGGAAGAAAATGTAATGATCATGATAGTGTACATTCAAATAGAAGTTATATGGTCATGGATCCTTTAACATGTGGTGCTTGCTTTAGATCTTTTGCTAGCCAATAATTTTCCGCACCAAGTAGAGATACTACTTGTGCATCCATAACACCTTAAACCCAGTTTCTTTGCATGAGAGTCCACCATACCTTCCTATGGATTGAGTAAGATCCTTCAAGTAAGTTGTCATTGGTGCATCAAGTAATAAAAATTGCTCTTAAATATGTATGATATTTTATTGTAAGGGAAAATAAGCTTTGTATGATCTTGTGATGGCAAAGAAATAAAAGCGACATAGTGCATAATAAAGTTTGCTATCATAAGGGGCAATATAAAGTGATGTTCCTTTGCATTAAGATCTTGCACATCCAACTTAAAAGCGCATGGAAACCTCTGCTTTCCTCTGTGAAGGGACTATCTTTTATCTTCATGAAATTACTTATGTGCAAAGGTCAATAAAGTTTATTCTTAGTCCAACCTATCAATTCTATAGTTGGCAAGCATCATGTGTTGAGGACAGATCCAGATAAATATATCCAGTTGAATGTAGGAGATCATGAACCATTATTGTTGACATTATCCTTGAGGTAAACAAGTTGAGGTAAATAAGTTGATAGATCCAGATAAATATGTTGTCATTATTATCGAGTTCGGCTTTCACTTGAGGACAAGCGAGGTCTAAGATTGGGGGAGTTGATACGTCCATTATGCATCATGAATTCTTATTGATATTTATGTTATTATTGTTCATTATGCCTTATTTTGATACAATACTTATGCCTTTTCTCTATGAATATGCAAGGTACATCACAAGGAGGGAAATCTTTGGAAATTGGAATTCTGGACCTGAAAACCAAGAAAATGACAGAAAATTCACTGGACTCCAAATGACCTGAAATTTCACGGAGAATTTTTATGGAATATATAAGAACTTTCGAGCCAAAAAAATACCAGAGGGGGCCCCCTGCTGGCCACGGGCCAACAAGGCACGACCCATCCCCTGGCCGCGCCCTGTTGGGTCGTGGTGGCCCAGCAGGTCCCCAGGCCCCCCCTCTTCTTCAATATGGTGTGTTTTGACATAGAAAAAATCATAAGAGTACTTTCGGCACGAAGCGTCGCCGTCTCGATGCGAAAACCAGGGCAGATTCCCTTTTTCTCTCTAACAGGGAGATTCTGCCGGGGAAACTTCTCTCCCGGAGGGGGAGATCGAAGCCATCGTCATCACCAATGCTTCGTCCTTCGTGGGAGGAGCAATCTTCACCAGCACCATCTCATCTCCAACACTAGTTCATCTCTTGTATTCAATCTTTGTCTCAAAACCTTAGATTGGTACCTGTGGGTTACTAGTAGTGTTGATTACATCTTGTAGTTGATGCTTGTTGGATTAACTGGTGAAAGATATTATGTTCAGATCCTTGATCATCATCATTACACCTCTAATTTTGAACATGTTGATGAGGTGTGAGTAGTTACTATTGTTCCTAAGGACATGGGATAATTCTTGTTATAAGTAATCATGTGAAGTTGGTATTTGTTTGATATTTTGATGATATGTATGTTGTCACTTCTCTTAGTGGTGTCACGTGAACGTCGACTACACGACACTTCACCATTTATGGGCCTAAGGGAAGGCATTATGGAGTAAGAAGTAGATGATGGGTTGCTAGAGTGACAGAAGCTTAAACCCCAGTTTATGCGTTGCTTCATGAGGGGCTGATTTGGATCCACACGTTTCATACTATATATGGTTAGATTTATCATAATTCTTCTTTCGTAGTTGCGGATGCTTGCGAGAGGGGGTGATCATAAGTGGGTTGCTTGTTCAAGTAAGAACAACACCTTAGCACCGGTCCATCCACATATCAAATTATGAAAGTAGTGAACGCGAATCAACTCAACACGATGAACTTGACTTGACATAAATCCCCATGTGTCCTCAGGAGCACTTGCTTCATATAAGAATACTTTTCGGCATGTCCTTTGCTATAAAAAGGATTGGGCTACCATGCTGCACCTTGGTTACTATTGTTACTTGTCACTTGTTATGAATTATCTCGCTACAAAACTATCTACTACTGCTACTCACAGCACTTGCAGAGAATACCTTGCTGAAAACAGCTTATCATTTCCTTCTGCTCCTCGTTGGGTTCGACACTCTTACTTATCGAAAGGACTACGATTGATCCCCTATACTTGTGGATCATCAGGCCCCTGGGCGGAGAAGGTGTGGGAGTAAGTAGAGAAGTCCAAAAGCAAGAGAAAAGCAAGGTCACCAAGACGAAGGTACTCATGGGAGAGAAGCTCGTCGACTACGCGCAGGCGTGGCTGTCATGTTCCGCCTTCAGCTTGCCGGCGTCCTCGATGGCCTGGCCCAGCAGCGTGTCCTTCACGGCCAGCGCCTTCTCGTGCTCCTCCGCCATCCGGTCTAGCTCCCCCTGATGCGCCGCATCCAGTCGCCTCTTCTCCTCCCCCAGCCTGTCCACCTGCTTGTGCAGCCGGCCACACTCCGCAGCCAGTAGATCACGCTGCTATCCGGCTCAGGCCAGTCGGCGGCGGGAGTCGTCCGACTCATGGGTGGCAGCTACGCAACAAAAACATACTCCAGTCGGTCCGCAAATGAAAAAAGAAGCCACACAGAAAAGATTCGACCCGCCTGCGGTGCAGCCGGCCCAAATCTAGAGCGATAAACCCAGTGGGTGCGCTGGCGCACCCCCACTGAAGGATTGCTGGTTGCATACCTTGCGCGCATTGCAGATCCGCCTCCTTGGCTACCAGTTGGGCCTGGGACTCCCGGTACAAAGCCAACATCTTGTTGAAGGCCACCACCTGGCGGTCACGAAGATCCTGCGAGACAAAAACAAAGAATGCTGCATAAGACTCGACCCGACTGCTTCCCAGCCGGCCCGAGCCTCGGGGGCTATACCCAGTGGGTGCGCTGGTGCCCCCCCACCAGAATGCATCTCAGGAAAGGAAAAGAGCGAAGCGAAAAAACGCTCATCGCCACGGACTGCTCGAGGTGGGCCAGCCGGCTCTGCGCCCCCTGGTTGAACTGTTGCAGCTGGTGGCAATAGTCGGTAAACTAGGCTTACAACGCGATGACCGTGGATCTGAAAAGGCTCGGCATGCCCCCGCTGGTGGCCTCGCCACCCAGTTCCCATGCGGTTGGATCCGGGAGCCGGCGCTGGCCCTGCTCGCCGCCGGCCGCGTCGAGGCCACCATGGCGCCGGACCCTTCAGGCACAAGCCCAAGGCCTGTTTGGGGTGCACCTCCCCCGACCACGACAGCTCCGCCGCCTAGGCTTGCTTCGCCTCCGCTCGTGCCGGCTCCTCCATCACCCGTACGGGCTCCTCCGCCGCCCGTACCGGCTCCTCCGGTTTCGACGCAGGTGACGGCCGGCTCCGAGGGCGCCTCCGTGTCGGGCACGGAGACGTCGGCGGCCGCGCGCGCGTCGGCGGCCGCACGTAGATTGATAGCTGCCCGGGTGTCGGCCTCCGCCTAGCGCGCTGGGTCCTACACCTACTTCGAGTGCCTCTCCGGTTGCGGCGGCGACGGGGGCAGACGTGGCTTGGACTGTGTCGGTATTTCCCCAAAGAGGAAGGGATGATGCAGCACATCGACGGTAATTATTTCCCTCAGTTATGAAACCAAGGTTATCGAACCAGTAGGAGGATCACCACCACCCAATAAGTAGCACCTGCACACAAACAGCAAATACTTGCAACCCGACGCGAAAGAGAGGTTGTCAATCTCTCTACGGTAAATAGATAGATTAGGTAGTGATAGATAGGAGAGATAGATCTCTCAAGAACACAAATAAAAAGAGTAAATAGGCAGCAATATATTTTTGGGTTTTTGGTTTTGTAGATCTGAAAACAAAGATTGCAAAAAACGTAGATCGGAAAGCAATATGATAGAAAAGTAGACCCGGGGGCCGTAGGGTTCACTAGTGGCTTCTCTCATGAGTATAGCGCACGGCTAGATGGCTTCTTCTCTCATGAAAAAATTACTGTTGGGCAATTGATAGAAAATCGAATAGTCATGATGATATGCAAGGCGATGATCATTATATAGGCATCACGTCCAAGATAGATAGACCGACTCCTGCCTGCATCTACCTCTATTACTCCACACATCGACTGCTATCCAGCATGCATCTAGTGTATTAAGTTCATGGAAAAACGGAGTAATGCAATCAGAACGATGACATGATGTAGACAAGATCTATTCATGTAGGAATAGACCCCATCTTGTTATCCTTAATAGCAACGATACATGCGTGTCTTGCTGCCCCTTCTGTCACTGGGAAAGAACACCGCAAGATCGAACCCATCACAAAGCACCTCTTCCCATGGCAAGAAAAATCGATCTAGTTGGCCTAACTAAACCAAATAGTCGAAGAAGAAATACGAGGCTATAAGTAATCATGCATATAAGATCTCAAAGAAGACTCAAATAATATTCATGGATAGAAACTGATCATGAACTCAAAATTCATCGGATCCCAACAAACACACCGCAAAAGTTTACATCAAAGAGATCTCCAAGAGACCATTGTATTGAGAATCATAAGAGAGAGAGAAGAAGCCATCTAGCTACTACCTACAGACCCGTAGGTCTATGGTGGACTACTCACGCATCATCGGAGAGGCACCTATGAGGAAGATGAACCCCTCTGTGATGGTGTTTAGATTGGATCTCGAGGTTCTGGAACTTGCGGCGGCTGGAATTGTGTTTCATCGACTCCTCTAGGGTTTTTTGGATTTTCTGGGAATTTATAGGCACAATAGTCGGTTGAGGGGGTGCCCGAGGTGCTCAGCACCCACCAGGCCACGCCAGGGGGCCTCTGGCGCGCCCTGGTGGGGGCTGGACACCCTGGGCCCCCTCTTCTGGTGATCTTTGGCCCATCTGGTTTCTTCTGGTCCGTAAAAAATCCACAAAAATCCCCGCAGCGTTTTGTCTCCGTTTGGTACTGATTTTCTGCGAAGTAAAAAACAAGCAAAACAGCAACTGGCACTTTGGCACTATGTCAATAGGTTAGTCCCAAAAAATGATATAAAGTTGTAATAAAATGAATGTAAAACATCCATGAATGATAATATAACAGCATGGAACAGCAAAAATTATAGATACGTTGGAGACGTATCAGCATCCCCAAGCTTAATTCCTACTCGTCCTCGAGTAGGTAAATGATAAAAACAGAATTTTTGATGTGGAATGCTGCCTAACATGTTCATCATATTCTTTTCTTCTTTGTATAGCATGGACATTTGGACTTGTAAATGATTCAAGCAATAGTCTAGTTTTAACATAATGACTTCTATACTCAAGCATGTCAACAAGCAACCATGTCTTTCAAAATATCAACACTAAAGAAAGTTATCCCTAGCCCATCATGCTCAATCATTGGTCCATTCATGAAACACACTCCAATATTAGCTATGCCCAATCCTCAAGTACGATCATAGTGCCCCCTAGTTGGTGCTTATAAGAGAAGATGGAGACTCAAAGGAAAAATAAAAATTGAATAAAGTAAATAGATAGGCCCTTCGCAGAGGGAAGTAGGGATTTGTAGAGGTGCCGGAGCTCAAAGTTTGAAATTGAGAGAAAAAAATTATTTTGGGTGGCATGCTTTTCCTGTCAACGAAAACGACAAAGTAGCTCACAATAGTTTCCATGCTAGATATATCATAGGCGGTTCCCAAACAGAAAATAAAGTTTATTCCTTTTTCCACCAAACTTTCACTTTCCATGGCGGGCCGTATCCACGGTTGCCTTCCATACCAACACTTTCCAAGGAATTTATTATTTGACAACATAAAGTAAATATTTTTTCTTTTTCATTTCAGGAATGGGCATCCCTATTACCGCCGCACTCTCGTGCAATGACAAGTGAATAAACACTCATCTTGAGAATAACACATCTAGCATGGAAAAATATTGGATACTCCCCACCGTTTCATTAGCGGTACGGGCACACAAAAGAGAAAATTTATTAAGAAAATTTAGAGACGGCACATACAAATTTGCTTGGAACGGCATGGAAATACCGCATATAGGTAGGTATGGTGGACTCATAAGGCAAAACTTGGTTTAAGGATTTTGGATGCACAAGTAGTATTTCTACTTAGTACAAATGAAGGCTAGCAAATAGATTGGGAAGCAACCAAACCACGAAACGAAAAATCACATAAGTGAGCATTGAACATAACTAACACCGAATCATGCACCACAAGTAGGATGTAACTTCATTGCATAACTATTGACTTTCGTGCATGCATAGGGAATCACAAACCTTAACACCAATATTCCTACTAAGCATAATTACTCATTAACATGACTCACACATTACTATCATCATATTTCAAAACTATTACAAGGAATCAAGTTTAATTTGTCCAATGATCTTCATGAAAGTTTTTATTATATCCCCCTTGGATATCTATCACTTTGGGACTAGTTTCATATATTGCCATTGCTTTTTGGCAAGCTCAAACAAATTTAAGTGAAGCACATGAGCATAAAGATTTCATCTCTCAAAAAGGTATAAGTGAAGCATGAGAGGATTTCTTCAAAATTTTACTAACTCTCAAATTAATCTAAGTGAAGCATGAGAGTATTTCTACAAAAGTTTCCAAGCACACCGTGCTCAAAAAGATATAAGTGAAGCACTAGAGCAATTCTATAGCTCAAAAAGTTTAAGTGAAGCACATAGAGCAATTCTAACAAATCATAGCATGATTTTGGCTTTCTCAAATAGGTGTGTACAGCGACGATACAAAGGAAAAACTAACAAACAAAGCAAGCAAAGATACAAGACGCTCCAAGCAAAACACATGATATGTGACGAATAAAAATATAGCTCCAAGTAAAATACCGATGGTTGTTAGAAGAAAGAGGGGATGCCACTCGGGGGCATCCCCAAGCTTAGTTGCTTGTTACTCTTTGGATATATCTTGGGGGTTAGGTAGCATCCCCAAGCTTAGGCTTTTGCTACTCCTTATTCCTTCATCCATCGTGATCTCACCCAAAACTTGAAAACTTCAATCACACAAAACTCAACAAAATCTTCGTGAGATCCGTTAGTATAAGAAAGCAAATCACTACTTTAGGTACTGTTGTAAACCCATTCAAATTTTATAATTGCATTATACCTACTGTATTTTAACTTTACCATGGCTTATACCCCCCAATACAAACCATAGATTCATCAAAACAAGCAGACAATGCAACGAAAACAGAATCTGTCTTAAACAGAACAGTCTGTAGTAATCTGTACTCTAACCATACTTCTGTAACTCTAAAAATTCTGAAAAATAGGACAACGTAAAGAATTTGTATAGCAACACTGTGTTAAAATTTCAGCTCATTATCAGGCTCTAGTAAAAAATGAAAATTCGCGCACTGGAGGCAAAGTTTCTGTTTCATGGTGCTTTCCGTAAACTTCTAGCTAAATATGATGTTAACCATAGGATTGCGTCACCTTATCATCCCATTCTAGTGGTCAAGTTGAATTGAGTAATCGAGACATATAATTAATATTGCAAAAGACTGTTAACAGATCTAGGAAGAATTGGTCTAAGAAACTGGATGATGCACTTTGGGCTTATAGAACTGCTTATAATAATCCTATGGGTATGTCTCCGTACAAAATGGTCTATGGGAAGGCTTGTCATTTACCTGTTGAGTTAGAACACAAAGCTTATGGGGCAATTAAAGAACTTAATTTTGACTTTAAACTTGCGGGTGAGAAGAGGTTTGACGTGGCTTGAGACTGCGTCGGTATTTCCCCAAAGAGGAAGGGATGATGCAGCACAGCGACGGTAAATATTTCCCTCAGTTATGAAACCAAGGTTATCGAACCAGTAGGAGGATCACCACCACCCAATAAGCAGCACCTGCACACAAATAACAAATACTTGCTACCCGACGCGAAAGAGAGGTTGTCAATCTCTCTACCGTAAAAAGATAAATTAGGAAATGATAGATAGGAGAGATAAATCTCTCAAGAACGAAAAATAAGAAGAGCAAATAAAAAGTGAAGCAATATGTTTTTGGGTTTTGGGTTTTGTGGATCTGAAAACAAAGATGCAAAAAGATAGATCGGAAAGCAATATGTTGGAAAAGTAGACCCGGGGGCCGTAGGTTTCACTAGTGGCTTCTCTCATGAGTATAGCACACGGTGGGTGAACAAATTACTGTTGGGCAATTGATAGAAGATCAAATAACCATGACGATATCCAAGGCGATGATCATTATATAGGCATCACATCCAAGATAAGTAGACCGACTCCTGCCTGCATCTACCACTATTACTCCACACATCGACCGCTATCCAGCATGCATCTAGTGTATTGAGTTCATGGAAAAATGGAGTAATGCAATAAGAACGATGACATGATGTAGACAAGATCTATTCATGTAGGAATATACCCCATCTTGTTATCCTTAATGGAAACGATACATGCATGCCTTGGTGCCCCTTCTGTCACTGGGAAAGGACACCGCAAGATCGAACCCATCACAAAGCACCTCTTCCCATGGCAAGAAAAATCGATCTAGTCGGCCTAAATAAACCAAAGAAGACTCAAATAATATTCATGGATAGAAACTGATCATGAACTCAAAATTCATCGGATCCCAACAAACACACCGCAAAAGTTTACATCAAATAGATCTCCAAGAGACCATTGTATTGAGAATCATAAGAGAGAGAGAGAGGAAGCCGTCTACTACTGCCTACGGACCCGTAGGTCTATGGTGGACTACTCACGTATCATCGGAGAGGCACCTTTGAAGAAGATGAACCCCTCCATGATGGTGTTTAGATTGGATCTCGCAGTTCTGGAACTTGCGGCGGCTGGAATTGTGTTTTGTCGACTCCCCTAGGGTTTTTGGAATATTTGGGAATTTATAGGCATCAGAGGCGGTGGAAGGGGCTCCCGTGGAGGGCACAACCCATCAGGGCGCGCCGGGGCCCCCCTGGCGCGCCCTGGTGGGTTCTGGCCTCCACAACCCACCTCTCCGGCACTTCTTTGGCCCACTGGGTGTCTTCTGGTCAAAAAAAATCTCCAAAAAGTTTCATCGCGATTGGACTCCGTTTGGTACTGATATTCTGCGAAGTAAAAAAACAAGCAAAAACAACAACTGGCACTTTGGCACTATGTCAATAGGTTAGTCCCAAAAACTGATATGAAGTTGTTATAAAATTATTGTAAAACATCCAAGAATGATAATATAACAGCATGGAACAAGAAAAAATTATAGATATGTTGGAGACGTATCAGCATCCCCAAGCTTAATTCCTACTCGTCCTCGAGTAGGTAAATGATAAAACAGAATTTTTGATGTGGAATGCTGCCTAACATGTTCATCATATTCTTTTCTTTTGTATAGCATGGACATTTGGACTTATAGATAATTCAAAGCAATAGTCTAGTTTTAACATAATGACTTCAATACTCAAGCATGCTAACAAGCAACCATGTCTTTCAAAATATCAACACAAAAGAAAGTTATCCCTAGCCCATGATGCTCAATCATTAATCCATTCATGAAACACACTCAAATATTAGCTATACTCAATGCTCAAGTACGATCATAGTGTCCCCTAGTTGGTGCTTCATAAGAGAAGATGAAGACTCAAAGTAAAAATAAAAATTGCATAAAGTAAATAGATAGGCCCTTCGCAGAGGGAAGTTGTGATTTGTAGAGGTGCGAGAGCTCAAAGTTTTAAATTGAGAGAGAATTTTTTTGGGTGGCATGCTTTTCCTGTCAACAAAAACGACAAAGTAGCTCACAATACTTTCCATGCTAGATATATCATAGGCGGTTCCCGAACAAAAAATAAAGTGTATTCCTTTTTCCACCGAACTATCACCTTCTATGGCGGGCCGTATCCACGGTTGCCTTCCATACCAACACTTTCCAAGGAATTTATTATTTGACAACATAAAGTAAATATTTTTTCTTTTTCATTTCAGGAATGAGCATCCCTATTACCGCCGCACTCTCGTGCAATGGCAAGTGAATAAACACACATCTTGAGAATAACACATCTAGCATGGAAAAATATTGGACACTCCCCACCGTTTCATGAGCGGTACGAGCACACAAAAGAGAAAATTTATTTTGAAAATTTAGATATGGCACATACAAATTTGCTTGGAATGGCATGGAAATACCGCATATTGGTAGGTATGGTGTACTCATAAGGAAACACTTGGTTTAAGGATTTTGGATGCACAAGTAGTATTTCTACTTAGTGCAAATGGAGGTTAGCAAATAGATTGGGAACCAACCAAACCAAGAAACGAAAATTCACATAAGTGAGCATTGAGCATAACTAACAATGAATAATGCACCACAAGTAGGATGTAATCTTTATGCATAACTATTGACTTTCGTACTTGCATAGGGAATCATAAACCTTAACACCAATATTCTTACTCAACCATAACTACTCACTAACATGACTCACATATTACTATCATCATGTTTCAAAACTATTACAAGGAATCAAGTTTAATTTACCCAATGATCTTCATGAAAGTTTTTATTATATCCTCCTTGGATATCTATCACTTTGGGACTAGTTTCATATATTGCCATGGCTTTTTTGACAAGCTCAAACAAATCTAAGTGAAGCACATGAGCATAAAGATTTCATCGCTCAAAAAGGTATAAGTGAAGCATGAGAGGATTTCTTCAAAATTTACTAACTATCAAATTAATCTAAGTGAAGCATGAGAGTGTTTCTACAAAAAATTCCAAGCACACCGTGCTCAAAAAGATATAAGTGAAGCACTAGAGCAATTCTATAGCTCAAAAAGTTTAAGTGAAGCATAGAGAGCAATTCTAAGAAATCATAGCATAATTTGGGCTCTCCAAAATAGGTGTGTACAGCAAGGATACAAATGAAAAACAAACAAGCAAAGCAACCAAAGTTACAAGACGCTGCAAGCAAAACTCATGACATGTGACGAATAAAAATATAGCTCCAAGTAAAATACCGATGGTCGTTAGAAGAAAGAGGGGATGCCACTCGGAGGCATCCCCAAGCTTAGTTGCTTGTTACTCTTTGGATATATCTTGGGGGTGCATTAGCATCCCCAAGATTAGGCTCTTATCACTCCTTATTCCTTCATCCATCGTGATCTCACCCAAAACTTGAAAACTTCAATCACACAAAACTCAACAAAATCCTCGTGAGATCCGTTAGTATAATAAAGCAAATCACTAATTTAGGTGCTGTTGCAAACCCATTCATATTTTGTTATTGAATTATACCTACTGTATTTTAACTTTACCATTGCTCATACCCTTCAATATAACCCATAGATTCATCAAAACAAGCACACAATGCAACGAAAACAGAATCTGTCTTAAACAGAACAGTCTGTAGTAATCTGTACTCTAACCATACTTCTGTAACTCTAAAAATTCTGAAAACTTAGGACAACGTAAGGAATTTGTATAGAAACACTGTGTTAAAATTTCAGCTCAAGATCACGTTCCAGGAAAAATGAAAATTCATATACTGGACGCAAAGTTTCTGTTTCAGATTCAGCATCACTTCTACTCATCCTATGAATCATCCTAACGGTTCTACTTGGCACAAACACTAAATAAACCATAAAACACAATCATAACATAGGCATATTTGTGTCAACACTCAAAAACAGAAAGGAAAAAGCAAAAAATTATTTATTCATTGGGTTGCCTCCCAACAAGCGCTATCGTTTTACGCCCCTAGCTAGGCATATTGGATAGATTCAAATATTGTCGTCTTTGGTTTTGGATGAGGAACTTTTGTCAAGAGGTTTTGCAAATAAAACTTGAAACACATCATCCATAGCAACCTTAGCACTATCAAGTTGTCCCTCTACATACCCCCTTTGATTACCGGCTACGATCCAAGAATATTGTTGGTTTACATCATTGAAAACTTGTTGGATCATATCTAAAACGGGGACTTCCTTTTTGAGATTATCATCAAAGATTTGATTATTTCCCAGAAAATATCTCATCATGTAATCACTATTGTAAAGGATTTCTCCTATCACCGGTTTTTCACGGCTCATACCATAAAAGTCAAAGATCTCCCTAGCTTCCCGTACTATATGATCAAATTCATGCATGAGAACAAGGGTAGCCAACTTCTTAACCTTAGGATTCTTAATGACGGGTAGCTCATAAAACAATATTTGCAAGGTAGGATGGGTACGAATAAACTATTTTCAAGTTTATAACTAACGCCGAGATAGCTTCCGTATAAGATTTAGTTCTTTTCAGAATAGGAGTATCATCGAGAGTTCAATTCCCAACTCAATTAAAAAACTCTTGAATAGTTTCTTTTCCTATAACGTTCCCTTGCCCCAAAACAAAAGTTTTATAATCAAGATTGGCAGGACGTCCAATTTTAGGAGTCTTGCCGTCATCCGTTTCTGCCATACCAAAATCAATCATGGTGACAAGCAAACAAGAGATCCGATGAAACAAGGGCAAACAAAAAAGAGGGCGAATAAAACGGCAAATTGGTGAAGTGGGGGAGAGGAAAATGAGTGGCAAATAGAAAATAATGTAATTGCAAGGAGATGATATTTGTGATTAGGAACCGGGTAGATGATGATGCAGTCCCCTCGTCGCCTACGATAGGCACGTAGAAGAGACCGCTTCCTCCCCGGTAACGGAGCCAGAAATTCCTTTGACGTGGCTTGGACTGCGTCGGTATTTCCCCAAAGAGGAAGGGATGATGCAGCACAGCGACGGTAAGTATTTCCCTCCGTTATGAAACCAAGGTTATCGAACCAGTAGGAGGATCACCACCACCCAATATGCAGCACCTGCACACAAACAACAAATACTTGAAAGCCGACGCGAAAGAGAGGTTGTCAATCTCTCTACGGTAAATAGATAGATTAGGTAGTGATAGATAGGAGAGATAGATCTCTCAAGAACACAAATAAAAAGAGTAAATAGGCAGCAATATATTTTTGGGTTTTTGGTTTTGTAGATCTGAAAACAAAGATTGCAAAAAGCGTAGATCGGAAAGCAATATGATAGAAAAGTAGATCCGGGGGCCGTAGGGTTCACTAGTGGCTTCTCTCATGAGTATAGCGCACGGCGGGTGAACAAATTACTGTTGGGCAATTGATAGAAAATCGAATAGTCATGACGATATGCAAGGCGATGATCATTATATAGGCATCACGTCCAAGATAGATAGACCGACTCCTGCCTGCATCTACCTCTATTACTCCACACATCGACCGCTATCCTGCATGCATCTAGTGTATTAAGTTCATGGAAAAACGGAATAATGCAATAAGAACGATGACATGATGTAGACAAGATATATTCATGTAGGAATAGACCCCATCTTGTTATCCTTAATAGCAACGATACATGCTTGTCTTGCTGCCCCTTCTGTCACTGGGAAAGAACACCGCAAGATCGAACCCATCACAAAACACCTCTTCCCATGGCAAGAAAAATCTATCTAGTTGGCCTAACTAAACCAAAGATTCGAAGAAGAAATACGAGGCTATAAGTAATCAAGCATATAAGAGATCAAAGAAGAGTCAAATAATATTCATGGATAGAAACTGATCATGAACTCAAAATTCATCGGATCCCAACAAACACACCGCAAAAGTTTACATCAAATAGATCTCCAAGAGACCATTGTATTGAGAATCATAAGAGAGAGAGAAGAAGCCATCTAGCTACTGCCTACAGACCCGTAGGTCTATGGTAGACTACTCACGTGTCATCGGAGAGGCACCTATGAGGAAGATGAACCCCTCCGTGATGGTGTTTAGATTGGATCTCGAGGTTCTGGAACTTGCGGCGGCTGGAATTGTGTTTCATCGACTCCTCTAGGGTTTTTGAATTTTCTGGGAATTTATAGGCACGATAGTCGGTTGAGGGGGTGCCCAAGGTGCCCATCACCCACCAGGCCGCGCCAGGGGGCCTCCGGCATGCCCTGGTGGGGGCTGGCCACCCTGGGCCCCCTCTTCTGGTGATCTTTGGCCCATCTGGTTTCTTCTGGTCCGTAAAAAATCCACAAAAATCCCCGCAGCGTTTTGTCTCCGTTTGGTACTAATTATCTGCGAAGTAAAAAACAAGCAAAACAGCAACTGGCACTTTGGCACTATGTCAATAGGTTAGTCCCAAAAAATGATATAAAGTTGTAATAAAATGAATGTAAAACATCCAAGAATGATAATATAACAGCAACAAGCAGAAATTATAGATACATTGGAGACATATCAGGGGTGAACCGTCCTCCCACGCCATCCACTCGGCCACGCTCGCCTCGACGCGGGTCATCACGAGCTCGTGCTCGTCGGCCGCCCCCTCCCAGCAGCGCCGTTCCTCCTTCGCCAGCTCCCATTCGGCGGCCTCCTGGTCCTTCTAGGCGGCGCGCTCCCTCTCCTCTGTGGCAGCCGAACGCAGGGTCGCGCGCTCCTCTGCGGCGGACGTGTCCGCCTCTGGCGCGCCCATGTTCACACTGGCGGTTTCCCCCGGCGGAGCCACGGCCCCAAGAGTGCGCGAGGCACTGCACGACACATGGGGCAGATTGAGAAAGAAGAAAGAAAGAAAGAAGGAAGGAAACAACACAACTTACCCGACGCTCGTAGGGATGGCCCGCTTGGGAGCCGGCGCCAAGGGAGCGCGGCACGCCTTTTTCCCGCCTCCTCCTCGGCTGCTGCCCGGCTGCGCCTCCGCCGAGCATTTCGCAACCGGCCGGGGCTCTACCACCTGCTTCCCATGCGTGCGCTCTGCTGCGGTTAACCCACCGGGCGCCGTGGCATCGCCGACCAGAGACGTCGTCCTACAGGGTCATCGGATCCGCTGCACCACGCGCCCCTCTTGGTTCAGCGTCATCATCATCCATCCAGTTGCGCAAGGGACACGAGGAGAGATACTCATCGGCTGCTCAGGATCCACAGGCTCCCGATCCGTCGACTCCCAATCCGCCGACTGCCGATCCATCGTCTCAGGCTTCCTCCTCCTCCGGCTCCACGTCCTCGTTGCCTTCCACCTCTTCGGTGTCCGAGTCCGCCCGGTTGGCCTCCGGCTCGCCGTGCATCTGCTGACTCGAGAACAGCTGCAGCCGGGCCAGGTCACCAATTAGGCGAGACACTGTACAAAGCAATGGCGAGGCCAGCCGCATCACATACCTTGGGGGGTGGAGTCGGCTGTAGGGCTCTTTGCCCCAAGACCATCCATCGTCTGGGAGCTTGGCGGTGGCAATCGCGTTCACGCACTTCACGATGGCAGACACCTTCAGTTCCTTTGCGGATAGCCAACACGGGTTGTGCCGCCCGCTCGTGTCACAGATACGGTGTGGTCAACGCTACCGCGGCTGCACCCGGCGGGAGACGAGGGTGATGATGAAATCGGCGGACTTGAGTCCCTCTGACTCGGTCGGTTCATCGAGCCAAGCACACATCAAGTTTACCTCCGCGTTAGTCTGCCACGGGTCCATCCCCCAGTTCAGCCGCGCGCGCGACGGCTGGTTGACAAACGGGGGAGGTTGATGTAGTCCCGGGCCAGGTTCATGTTCTTCACATAGAAGAACGAGCGCTGCCATTTCTTGGCCGACTCCATCAGCGAGAGTTTGGGGAAGCCGTCCCTTAGCCTCACGTAGACGAGGTCCGCCCCGCAGGCGGCATCTCCTTCGTCTTTCGCACTTTATCCTTGAGCGTCCGCATCTTGAGGAAGAAGAGCTGGTGCCAGATCTCTAGCAGCGGCTCGGCCCCGAGCTAGCCCTTCGATAGCGCGGTGAAGGCGGCGAGCTACAACACGGAGTTGGGCCTGAGGTGGTGCGGCTGCAGCCCGAAGAGGGTGAGGAACCGCCGGAATAAGACGCTCGCCGACAACCCGAACCCACGGGAAAAATGCTCGGCGAAGACAACCACCTCACCATCCTCCCGCACCGGGACGAGCTCCGCCCCAAGGCGTGCGCCGCACGTGCTCCGCGGATGGCAGTTTCCGGCATTAGCGGAAGTGCTCGATGAAGTCTGCCCCCATGTTGTTACCATCCCACACACCCTTGCTCCTCATCGGTGGGTGCGAAGCAGGCTCGGGTGCAGCGGTGGAGAGAGCGGCACAGAAGAGGTTTCCTGACAGGACGCCGACGTCGAGCGTCGCGAGTACGGCGAGCGGGGCCACGATGGCCAGCCTCTCTCTTTCTCTCCAAGAGCGAGAATGCGAAGAAGGCGAGGGAAGGGTGTCAGTTCTAAATCCGGCATACCTCACGGTAGGGGTCCTAAGCTAGGCATCTTGGAGCGATGGTAACCTGGACACAAGATTTTACCCAGGTTCAGGCTCTCTCAAGGAGATAATACCCTACGTCCCGCTTTTGATTGTATTGATATGGGGATAGTACATAGTACAGGTATCTACAACGAGGTTGTTGTAATGAATCTGAGATTGTCTATCGACTAGCCTGGCCCCTGTTTATATAATGTACCATAGGCCTAGGGTTTAGAGGAGTCCTTGTCTTGTGCGTCAAGTCTTGTGGAATCTCCCTGTATGCATCGTGGGCTGCCCGAAGTGGCCCATTAGTGAATCGTCATGGGGGTCCTCGGCCCGACCCACTGGTCGGGAGACGACGTGGTGAGTACCCCCAAGTCCAGGACACCGTCAGTAGCCCCCTGAACCGGTCTTCAAGTTGAGGACGCTCCTCGGTTCTTCTGAACAGTTCTTTGTCTTCGGTCGTCGGTCTTGAAAACGTGTTCAACAAATCTTCCCATCTTCGATCTTGAGGATCGCTGAGCTGAATCCAAAGAGTTTACACGTCGGGCATCCGAGGATCCCTTTAAGTTTTTTGCTTTTATCGATGCCTTGTTATTTTTCACGCCACACCTCAGGTTTGAAGTGTTTCCCGTATGGCGGTGTCCTCTTGCGTCCGAGCTCCAACGCCGAACTGCATCCGAGGTGTCCTTTTGCAGCCAAGCTCCAACGCTGGTCGGCATCCAAGGTATCATGGATTACCTTGGTCTCTAAAAAATTGAAGGAGTCCATCCGAGCTTAAATGCCGGAATAGTCTTTTATGGAGCCAACCATTTGCATCCGAGCTTTCTGCCGGACTGCTTCCGAGGTGTTTTTTTGCAGCCGAGCTCCAACGTTGGTCGGCATCTGAGGTGTCATAGATTACTTTGGTCTTTGAAAAAGGCTGAACGAGTTCGGCCGAGCTTAATGCTGGCAATGCCCTCTATTGAGCCAACCAACTGCATCCGAGCTCTACACCAGACTGCTTCAGAAATAGTGCACCACCTCGGCAGTGGGCTGATTTTTTGTGGAAATTATTTCCGATCACTGCAATTTATTTACTACCGAGATTTATAGCCAATAGTACTCAAGGTGTGTGTCGGTCTATAACACGAGATGCACCTGAAGGAAAAAATAATAATCAAAATAAAACCACTGATCCCAGTAGCCCCTGAGACTTAGGTCGATTTGCAAAATCGGCCTGAGGATCCAGTTCTTGCTCGGTGGCATACGTTAGGGATGGAAACGCGGTACACAGTAGTTTCCGAAACTCGGGTTGGGTGCGGCCGACCAACCTGAGGATCGAATATCCTCGGAAACCATATTGCACTTTGGATTTGCTGCATTGAATAGGCAATGCAGTAGCCCCTAAGCCTTAATTTAGGCATGGGTGGTCGAATTAAGGATCGATATTTGTTTGACACAAACTTTGTTACGTTTGACACAATTTATTTGTAATGATTCTATGTATCCAAGTACTTACATCATTAATGCTCGGATCCACATTGTACAAGACTTTGTTGACCGACCATCGGCTTCATCCTCCTCGGCCAGTAGCCGCGTAGTGTTTGTCCTACTTTATAAAACCTTTATAAGGGCAAAGATTTACGACAAACAAGGCAATCCGGCCATACGGTTTTATAAACAAAGGTACGCGGAGAGATATGTTATATTACTTATTTAACGTAAGAAACATCTTCTGGGAAAAATAGTTCATTTATAAGTTCCTTTTCCCAGGATATCATGTTGACCATGATCGTGAAACCTCAACTCTGATCAATGTGGGAGGAAAATATTGAGGATTTAGTTCGGGGAATGTTCCCAAACTCTGTGGTCTTTAATGAAGCGAAATTTTCACTTCCGTTGTTGCCGACCAATTATTTTCTTAAGATGGCTAGCTTTCGGCTTCACCCAGTCTGGAACAATCGAGAGGTGATCCCTTTACCCCCTTGCCGAACAATCGGGAACGTACGAGGTAAGCACAAGAGCAAGGTGACCTAGCTTGGCCAAAATCTTAAGTCAAATTGATGCATATTTATGGCTTTAAAACGATGATTACGGGAGGCAACACTCGCATATTGAATACAAATGCCTTTATGCTATATGCTACTTTGACTCCTTTTTAACCGTTTATCATTTGATAGTGGCCCATCGTCAGCTTCTACCCCTTTGTAGATGTTTCGCAAGGTGTTTCCGCAGTAACAAGACAACCCTTAGCCGACGTCTCGGTGCCCGGAGGCGGTTGTGTTAGCGGAAACAAGGCAATCAAATATCTAGGCTTTATAACTTTCACTTACTCGTAGGAGCTTAAAGTTTGGGAGGCCAGTTACTAGCCCCAGGTTAGTGTTCGGCGTCAGCCGAGGTCAAGCCATTAACACTTCGGCCAATTTTATGAAAGGCCATCGGGGTAACCTCTATCGGTCTATAGTTTGAGAGAGTCATCGGATCGCTGACCAGTTTGCGCTCATTGTGTGTCGGCGTCCTGGGAACGGGGGTACCCAGACTTGCCTGCCTGCGGCCCAGGGCGTGGCCCACCTCGACGACCAAGTATGGCCCGGCGAGGCCTCACTCAGCACAAGGCCCTCGCGAGACCCCGAGCTCACGAGGGAAGCAGCGCCAAGACCCGCGGGAAGATAAGCCTCCCCAGGCCTCCTCCCGAGCGGCGGAGATCTCTATGCAACGCTCAGCCTCAGGAGGCTAAGGGTGACGATGGCCAGGCCAGGCGGACGCCAGTGCGCCAAAGGGGACAATTTCCTCTTTGGTGCAAAGGAGACAAGGACGAGCGCAGGTTCCCAAGGCGCCCCGCCAAAGGTTTCCACTTTGGTGCAACAAGACCAAGACCCCGAGCCCCGCAGGACGGACGTCATCACCGAGCCCACCTCTGCATCACCATCGACAACTTTGCAGGCGAAGACCACCTTTCGTCAGGATAAGATGTACCTCCTGTCCCCTTTCGAATTTGGCCGTTGTGGGATCCCTTCCCGCCCTTGCGATAAGGGAAGAGGACCCGAGCCGCTATAAATAGATGCTAGGCTGCTCGGTAGAGGGGGAGGGCACTCCACCAGCAAACACACTCGCGAGGCAACTCACCACTGTACTAGTTCATCCACGAACCTCCTCATGAGGCAATCCACCAAAGGCAGGAGTAGGGTTTTACGCTTCGCAGCGGCCCGAACCTGGGTAAACTCTCGTGTGGTATCTTCTTCCTTGCCATCGAGTATGGTTATCGTGTTGTGGGCTTGGAGGGGGTGAAGCTGTTGGAGATCTTCGCACACGCCCTTGGGTTCGAACTTCTTAGGGTTTTGCGGAGACCGAAATCCGACATTGTGACAGTCAGTTTTCGGCTTTCTCCACTGAGTTACTTGACCAATTAAATCGGAAGTACAATCGCATTGGTTCTCGCTGTGCACACCTAGCCGAACAAAGCGAAATGTAGGAGGCAATAACAGGAGCGGGGCAACCCAACTACTGATGGAAGACACAATTTGAAACTAATGCATATAAATCAATATCCGAGAATGTTTTAGCGAGGACTGCTCGGAGTACCTTGGCTTTTGGTGGGTTTAGCTCTAGTCGGAGTCCCCTGTTGATATTGCCGATACTTTAAAGACATCTGACTTTGTACTACGTGAGCTATGCACAATATCCACCGAGACTTGATACGTCTCCAACGTATCTATAATTTTTGATTGTTCCATGCTGTTATATTATCATTCTTGGATGTTTTATAATCATTTTATAGCAACTTTATATCATTTTTTGGGACTAACCTATTGACATAGTGCCTAGTGTCAGTTGCTGTATTTTGCTTGTTTTTTACTTCGCAGAATATCAGTACCAAACGGAGTACAAATGCCATGAAACTTTTTGGATATATTTTTTGGACCATAAGACAACTTGGGAGCCAAGGAAGCACCTGGGGGGAGGCCCATGGGGCCCACGATACACTAGGATGCGCCCGAGGCCCCTGGCGCGCCCTGATGTATCGTGGGACCCACAGAGGTATTTTCCACCACCTCTCAGCTCTATAAATCCTCAGAAATTCCAGAAACCCTTGAGGAGGAGACGAAAAACAATTCCAGCCGCCACAAGTTCCAGAACCACGAGATCCAATCTAACACCATCACGGAGGGGTTCATCATCCTCATGGGTGCCTCTCCGATGATGCGTGAGTAGTCCACCATAGACCTACGGGTCCGTAGGCAGTAGCTAGATGTCTTTTTCTCTCTCTCTTTTGATTCTCAATACAATGGTCTCTTGGAGATCTATTTGATGTAATGACTTTTTGTTGTGCGTTTGTTGGGATCCGATGAAGTTTGAGTCCATGATCAGTTTCTATCCATGAATATTATTTGAGTCTTCTTGGATCTCTTATATACATGATTATTTATAGCCTCGTATTTCTTCTTCGAATTTTTGGTTTAGTTAGGCCAACTAGATAGGTTTTTTTTGCCATGGGAAGAGGTGCTTTGTGATGGGTTCGATCTTGTGGTGTCCTCTCCCAGTGACAGAAGGGGCAGCGAGGCTCGCATGTATCGTTGCTATTAAGGATAACAAGATGGGGTCTATACCTACATGAACAGATCTTGTCTACATCATGTCATCAGTCTTATTGCATTACTCTGTTTTTCCATGAAGTTAATACACTAGATGCATGTTGGATAGCGGTCGATGTGTGAATTAATAGTAGTAGATGCAGAATCGTTTTGGTCTACTAATCTTGGATGCGATGCCGATATATTGATCATTGCCTTGGATATCGTCATGATTATTTGATCTTCTATCAATTGCCCAACAGTAATTTGTTTACACACCGTGTGCTATTTTCTTGAGAGATGCCACTAGTGAAATCTACGGCCCCAGGGTCTATTCTTTTAATATATTGCTTTCCGATCTATCGTTTTCCGCATTTGTTTTTAGATCTATTATTCCAAAAACCCAAAAAAACCTTTATGCACTTTTTATTTGCATCTTTTATTTTGTGTTCTTGTGTGATTTATTTATCCAATCTAATACAAACCAATATATCTTTTTACCGTGGAGAGATTGACAACCTCTCTTACGCATCGGGTTGCAAGTATTTGTTCTTTGTGTGCAGGTACTGTTTAAATAGTGTTGCTTGGTTCTCCTAATGGTTCGATAACCTTGGTTTCATAACCGAGGGAAATACTTATCGTAGCTGTGCTGCATCATCCCTTCCTCTTTGGGGAAATACCGACGCAGTCTCAAGCCACGTGAAAGGAATTTCTGGCGCCGTTGCCGGGGAGACATCATCAACATCTAGCAGGTTCCTAATCACAAATCTCATCTCCTTGCAATTTTCATTATTTTCCATTTGCCTCTCGTTTTCATCTCCCCCACTTCACAACAATTTGCCGTTTTATTCGCCCTCTTTTTCGTTTTCCTTTTTGCTTGTTTGCTATCTTTGCTTGTGTTGCCATGTGCCTTCTATTTGCTTGCATCTTCGCTTGCTAAAAATCTATTGATATGGATCCTCATCCACTTGCTAATCTTTTCAAAAGGCCAAATTATGATGAAGCAATTGCTAGTGAGTGGAGTGCACTTGATTATCTCTATGAAGTTTTGTTTGAAAATCATGAATCTGAAAATTTTGATGAAGTGTTGAATGAAGAAATTTATAAGGTGATTCATGATAGCTCCTTGATTGAAAAGCATGATTGCAATGATGTTACTATAAATTCTATTAATGTCAATTATGTTAATGATATGCTAAACTAGAAGCTTGGGGATGATAATTTTGTCATGTCCACTTCTTATTGCAATGATCATGATTCGGGTGATAATGCTTCTTATGATCTTGAAAATTTATTTAAGCCTCATGTTGAATATGTTATCGATAATAATTTTTGCAATAGTATCGAAAGTGGGTTTGGAAGAGCATCAACTTTAGGTAAAAAGAATCCCACATATTTGGAGAGTGTTCAATCTTATGAATTTTTTGATAAAAGTGGGTTTGGAGAGGTCATAACTTTAGTTGATGATAATCCCACTATTTTGGAAGATGATAAAAAACTTTATGCATGTTGATCATAAAGAGAGTATTGTTTATGATAGATATATTATTGAATTTGATTATGATCCTACATGTAATTATTATTAGAGAGGAAATTATGGTTGTAGAAATTTTCATGATACTAAATTACCTCTCTTCATGTTGAGATTGCTATTGTCTCTTTCTTCTTCCTTCCATATGCTAGTTTTTGCTTGCCTTGATAATTTGTTTGCTTATAAAATGCCTATGCATAGGAAGTATGTTAGACTTAAGTGTGTTATCCATATGCTTCATGATGCTCTATTTGTGCTGCTATTATTATCTTTCATGAGGGCATCATTGAAATCTCATGCCTATCTTAATGGCTATAAAGAAAGAGCTTGTTGGGAGGCAACCCAACGAATAACATTTATTTTTGCCTTTTTATTTATGTTCTTGAGTGTTTAGACAATTATTCTACTGTTATGATTGTGTTTTTATTATTTAATTAGTGTTTGTGCCAAGTAAAGCCTTTGGGATCATGTATGGTGATAGTTGATTTGATCTTGTTGAAAAACAGAAACTTTTGCGTCCAGTAGCAGAATTTTCAAATGTCACAGAAGTGACGAAAAATTCTGAATTTTTTCCACAAGATTGATATACAAATTTCATACGTTTTCCTATTTTTTCAGAAGTTTTGGAGTTACATAAGTATGGTTAGAGTACATATTACTATAGACTGTTCTGTTTTTGACAGATTCTGTTTTTGTTGCATTGTGTGCTTATTTTGATGAATCTATGGTTTGTATTGGAGGGTATAAGCCATGGTAAAGTTAGAATACACTACATATAATGACATAATAAAATATGAATGGGGTTTCAACAGTACTTAGAGTGGTGATTTGCTTTATTATACTAACGGATCTCACGAAGGTTTTGTTAAGTTTTGTGTGATTGAAGTTTTCAAGTATTGGGTGAGATCACAATGGATGAAGGAATAAGGAGTGAAAAGATCCTAAGCTTGGGGATGCTATGGCACCCCAATATAATATCCAAGTATAAACAAGCAACTAAGCTTGGGGATGCCCCGAGTGGCATCCCCTCTTTCTTCTAACGACCATCGGTATTTTACTTGGAGCTATATTTTTATTCGTCACATATCATGAGTTTTGATTGGAGCGTCTTGTATTATATGAGTCTTGATTTGATTTTTAATTTGTCACAAGTATCCTTGCTGGACACACCTATTTGAGAGAGACAAAATTATGCTATGATTTGTTAAAATTGCTCTATATGCTTCACTTAAATTTTTTGAGCTATGGAACTGCTCTAGTGCTTCACTTATATCTTTTTGAGCATGGTGTGCTTTAATTTTTTGGAGAAATAATCTCATGCTTCACTTAGATTAATTTGAGATTTAGTAAATTTTGAAGAAATTCTCTCATGCTTCACTTATATTATTTTGAGAGATGAAATTTTTATGCTCATGTTCTTCACTTAAATTTATTTGAGCTTGTGAAAAGCAATGGCAATATATGAAACTAGTCCCAAAGTGATAGATATTCAAGAGGGATATAATAAAAACTTTCATCAAGATCATTATAAATTAAAATTGATTCCTTGTAATAGTTTTGAGACATGATGATAGTAATATGTGAGTCATGTTGGTGAGTAATTATGCTTTAGTAAGAATATTGGTGTTAAGGTTTGTGATTCCCTATGCAAGCACGAAAGTCAATAGTTATGCAATGAAATTACATCCTACTTGTGGTGGATTATTCTTATGCCTTTTCTCTTATTTTACAAGGTTTACATGAAGAGGGAGAATGCCGGCAGCTGGAATTCTGAACTGGAAAAGGAGCAAATCTGAGATGCCTATTCTGCACAACTCCAAAAGTCCTGAAAATCTACGGAGAATTATTTTGGAATATATAAAAAATATTGGGTGAAAGAAATACAACAGGGGACCCACCAGGAGGCCACAAGCCAGGGGGGCGCGCCCTACCCCCCTGGGCGCGCCCTGCAGGCTTGTGGGCCCCCTGGCAGGTCTCCGGTGCCCATCTTCTGCTATATGGAGGGTTTTGACCTGGAAAAAATTATAACAGAGCTTTCGGGGCGAAGCGCCACCGTCTCGATGCAGAACTTGGGCAGAACCAATCTAGGGCTCCGGCGGAGCTGTTCTACCGGGGAAACTTCCCTCCCGGAGGGGGAAATCGAAGCCATCGTCATCACCAATGATCATCTCATCGAGAGGGGGTCAATCTCCATCAACATCTTCACCAGCACCATCTCCTCTCCAAACCCTAGTTCATCTCTTGTATCCGATCTTTGTCTCAAAACCTCAGATTGGTACCTGTGGGTTGCTAGTAGTGTTGATTACTCCTTGTAGTTGATGCTAGTTGGTTTACTTGGTGGAAGATCATATGTTCAGATCCTTAATGATAATTAATACTCCTCTGATTATGAATATGATTATGCTTTGTGAGTAGTTACGTTTGTTCCTGAGGACATGTGATAAGTCTTGTTATAAGTAATCATGTGAATTTGGTATTCGTTCGATATTTTGATGAGATGTATGTTGTCTCTCCTCTAGTGGTGCTATGTGAACGTCGACTACATGACACTTCACCATTATTTGGGCCTAGAGGAAGGCATTGGGAAGTAATAAGTAGATGATGGGTTGCTAGAGTGACAGAAGCTTAAACCCTAGTTTATGCGTTGCTTCATAAGGGGCTGATTTGGATCCACATGTTTCATGCTATGGTTAGATTTATCTTAATTCTTCTTTCATAGTTGCGGATGCTTGCGAGAGGGGTTAATCATAAGTGGGAGGCTTGTCCAAGTAAGGGAAGCACCCAAGCACCGGTCCACCCACATATCAAATTATCAAAGTAACGAACGCGAATCATATGAGCATGATGAAAACTAGCTTGATAGTAATTCCCATGTGTCCTCGGGAGCGCTTTGCTTTATATAAGAGTTTGTCCAGGCTTGTCCTTTGCTATAGAAAGGATTGGGCCACCTTGCTGCACCTTTGTTACACTTGTTACTTGCTACCCGTTACGAATTATCCTATCACAAAACTATCTGTTACCGATAATTTCAGTGCTTGCAGAGAATACCTTACTGAAAACCGCTTGTCATTTCCTTCTGCTCCTCGTTGGGTTTGACACTCTTACTTATCGAAAGGACTACGATAGATCCCCTATACTTGGTGGTCATCACCTACCATACCTTGATGTTTGTGTTTGGCCTTTTCGGCACTTGCTTGATTGCACTTGCACTATACCACCCCCTTAGGCACTCCTCTCGATGCTACTTTCTCTCCCCCATCTCCTCAACTGAAGACCAGCAAGACAAGATGCACCAAGGATCCACCTCGACAAACAACTGACACCGAAGACTTCGACTACAACGTACTCAACTAGACGCAACCCCGTAGAGTTATGCTTTTCCCTCAAGATTGGAAACCCCTCCCTAGCCCAACCTAGACCTCACAAGCTACCCCAGCACAAGCCTCTGATCACGTGTTTAATACACGGACTTGCCAGAGCCCTTATTGAGCTTCAATAACCCCTACTTAGCACTGGGTTCATTATGGAGCTAGTGAATCATAGTGAACAAACATCCTCATTCTTACGCTAGCACTGGAACCTTGATGCCATAGGAAGGATCATTCTAATGATATACGATTTGTGGACAATGATTTGATTTAGCCATAATAGATGTCTTGAGGAAGCACTTGAGACCCCTTGGTGTATCATAAGACCCTTATGTTGGTAAACGAACTTGGTGGATCAAAGTTGATAGAGTAGCATAACTTGGTTCTCCCTTGAGTAACTTGGATTTAGTAGGATAAATATGACACAAGCTGAAATTCTTGGTGGATTAATGACTTGACTTTGGAAAGTAATATTGATAGTGGATTGATGATGTTACAATAGTAACTGGAGTAACTAGTAGGAAATTCTTACTAGATGTAGGCCTTGGATTTATATAGGTGATTCTAATAGGTGCTCGAGATCAATTAAACCACATGGTTCGGAGTAATTTGGATTTAGTCCAATGATCTTGATCATGATACCATGTTTCTCGGTGGACGATAAGTAGAAGGAATCGGATGATGTTAGGAATAATTTAGGGATCTATATAAGCTCGACCTTGGAGTTTAGTTGGTCATGAGATTGGAAGTTTGTGGATATACTATAATAATAGTCCTTGCAATGATATGTGGATTATATGAACTCGAGGAGATATGTTGGACACCATCGATGCTGGATTTGTAGCAGTAATGGATCATGTAATAGTGGATGACATTCGTGGATCAATTAAGTTGGATTCGTAGGAAGGAAACAAGACCTTGGATTGGTATATTACGAGTTTCCTTAGCATAGTAATGCAGTACCTTAGACCTTGGATAGGTCAGTAGGACACTTGGATTGGTAGTGTCATGATCAAGCTTAGCGGCTTGTAAATTATCTTGAGGATTTTTATATAGGGATATATGTGAGTTAGCTATAGTATACATATGAGATTTTTGGTATAGTCCTTCTCTCAAAACCTTGGAGATATGAGTAGCATGTGTAATATTGGAGTTGACTTATATGAGATGATACCTTCGATGATATAGGGTGATTTTGTTTGGAGTAATAGGCAGTACTATTGGCATCTAAGAACTGTGCTCGAGGATATGATGGCAGACGTTCACTCACATCCTAAGCTCCTTGAAACCCCTAAGCTTCATCGAGCCGTAACACGGTCGGATTATGACCATAGGCCTTGGACTATAAGCCCTTAGACCATGGTCGATACTCCACCTCAACCACCACCAATCCTGTTCAAAAGAAAGGTGGCCACGAAGACCTGTATTAGGTTGGACCACAAACCCTTGATACTAGTGACAATCCGGAACAAATGCCCGCTCCTCTCACATATCCCATGAGCAATGTTTATGTGATACTTGGAAAAATAGGTTGTTGTCCTCCGGGATGACATACCTATTTACCCAATGAGAGAAGGAACATCTTAGTCCTGTTTGGACCAGCCCCAGGAACACCAATTACCATGCCTCTCAAGTATAAGGGTTCACCTTGAAGAAGTTGGACTCCTTGAAGTACCCTCCCTACAGAAGAAGACATTCTTACCCAAGCAAGATGAAGAACCACTACGATCGAGAAAATCGACGAAGAAGATGAAGCAAGAGAAGTCAACCACCACTCCTCTGCCGACTACACCAACTAGACTATACCAAGAAGCACCGACGTCCAAGCACGATGAAGCCCTTTCACATCAAGATGATTAAAGAGCCCCTTGTTATGACTGATCATCCCTCAGTTGTTGACTAGGAGGATACCGAGAAGATGATAGCACCCCGCACTCCACCACCTTGACGACGTACGATGAGCACGATGTCCCTACTCCCTTCAGATGCCTGGAATGGAGGGGGCGACTGTCATGACTTCGTTACCAGCCCCTTATTGGTCCAATCTAGGGCGTAAACCCTGACTCAATCATGGTAAACCACCTGTCAAAGGTAGATCACCCCGCTTGCCAAGCCTCAGACTTTGGGGACTAGATGGCTGTTCTATACTTCTGGATAGTCAGCTTATTTAGAACCCCTCAGAGACCCTCTCAGATGGAAGGGACCGTTTTGCCACCAAATATCTAAGCTTAGTCTTAGGGACGAGACTCAGCGCAGACCTTGCCCCGCATGGCTACAGGGAGACAAGTAGACCAAACACTCGAGGACCCGCTAGGAACGTACGATGAAGACAAACGACCGACGATGGATGAAGGACGTACCTGGACAACTTACTCAGGCAGAAGGTCTCGACAAGAGGCCTATGTTGACACGCTTCAACACTCTCAAGGATGAAGACCACCTACGACTGAAGATCCCCTGCCTTAAGGAAGACAAGGGCTTCCCCGACAACGGGAAGCTACAACCTTGACCCCTTCTATTCTAACGTGAGACATCTAGATGTCACTAACCAGCATGCGTAAACCCGTTACCGGCCCACAGACACACTACCTTACTACGTATTCCGACTTTGGAATACACACGCAAGCCAGGCCCTTGCAAGAACCCCGTTCACCCTTAGATGAAGACAATGATGCACTCGAGCTATATCACCAAGCACTTCAAGATCCAATGGAGCAATCACATCGAAGGAGAAGCCGCATGGGAACGTGAAGACTACCTCACTCCTGGATTTTTCACATCCTTTCTACACCTAGCCTAGGAATCTCGGGGACGAGATTCTTGTAAGGGGGGTAGGTCTGTCACACCCTGTGATTTGCCTCATGACTAAGTTAACTTGACTAAAAAAATTAGGGCCAATTAAAACTTTTTGAGTGCACATGGCTGCTTGACTTGTGTGTTATGTGCTTTCTTGTTTGATTGCTTGCTAGTGCTCTATATGCATAAAACTCCCTCCTACTCTCAAAGCTCTTTTCCTTGATCCAAACTTCTTGCCCAATGATCATACCATGTGTATAGTACCTAAAACTATTTTTATCAAAATTTATTTTGACCAAAAAGGATTTATTCAAATTAGGTTTTCAAAAGCCCCTGAGTTGAGGTTTGTACTACAAGTCCTCAAATTGGGTGGATCCTTTTTCCCCAATGACTTTATTTGGAACCTACTATATATATGACTTCCCAAAACCACCAAATATTAATTTTAAAGATTATTTTGCTATTTTATTTAAAGGCTTTTTCTTAAGGCCAGAAATGGTTTTTCATAGGAAAAAAATATTTAAATGCTTTAAAAATATTTGAGAAATTTTAGGGAAACTCAGTGGACATATAGTTTCCATATATATGAGTTTCAACACATGGTCATGTTCAAAATCATGGGCAAAACCCCTCAAAACCCTTTCTGTCCAAATCAAGCTTTTGAAATATTTCTATAAGAAATATTCTCAATAAATTCCAGGAAAATTCCAGCAAGTCACACATGATATATGTGATGATCTTGCAAAGTTTCATATCAATCCCAATTGTTTTACTTCACCAAATATTCCAAAACCACTCCTGTCCAGAACCAAATTTGAACAACTCTACATTGTGAAGTTTCTTCCCTTGACCCCAAACTTTATGGGCATGTGCTAAACCCCAAATAATGATACCACACCAAGTGGTGGATTTGTGGGAAGTGAAATGCATGCCTGGATCTACAGAAATCTAATTCTGTTGATTTCTAGGGTTTTACAAAGTTACATTGTGAACTTTCTTCAAAACTCCTCAAACATGGTGATCCTCTCTATTTCTACCTATATTTTCATCCTGTTAAATCTCATGGCAAGCAAACCCCATTTGCTTAGCCAAATAATCATCAAACACTTTTGCATATTTTGTAAAGAACCTTGTTTGAAACCCTTCTGCTATTCTCCTTCACTCCAAATTTTTACCACAGCTTGCCAACATTGCAATTCACCTCCAGTAAAAACCCCAAGCCCTCAAGCCACTAATTGCTGGGGTAAAACTTCACGCACTGTAGCCGTCGCCCAATGGATGCTCCCGATAGCCTTGGGCCTCGTGGTGGTGTCTCCCGAGGCCGCCTCGACGTCCACGACACGGCAGCTGGTCGGCCCCGTCCTCTCTCCCCCTCTGTGGCCTCTCCTCGCACGCGCACGGTGCTGCCCGAGCACACTAGTGAGCGTGCTCACACGCACGATGACCCGGTCCTCGCCCGCTCCTTCTCTCCCCTCCTATGGACCAAGACCGCATCCAGGAACACCCAGGACACGAACCAGAGCGCCCCCTAGCGCGCCAGAGACGGCCACGACCTCGCCAGGCCTCGGTCCACGGTGTGCCGGCGCCCAGGCTATAAGAGCCACCCCCGTGACCCTCTCTCATTTCCCTTCGCTCTCCCTCTCTTCCGCGGACCTCCCCAGCCCAGCCATTCTTGCCCCCGTGCCCTCCACCCGTCCCCATGGCCGAAGCCCTTCCGCCGGCTTCTTCTCAAATTCGGCCACGCCGGCCTCTCCTTTTCCCTTTGAGCTTCACCAGCACCCTCTCATCATTTCCACAGTCCTCCCCGTTCTCCTTTTTCCCCCTCCAGGCGGCCGGTGCGCTGATTCCGCGGTCAACCGTCACCAATCCCGCCGCGGCCGAAGTCCCGTATGCTCCGGCGCTCCCGTGTGGAAGTTGGACCCCCAGGTAGATGCGGGCCATCCTCCCGAGCGCTTCGGTGGCTGGCAGTCGCCAGAGGCAGCCGGATCCACTAGAGGGTGCGCCGGCGAGCGCTCTGCCGGCCTCCCCTGTTCCTCCTCTACCCGAGCGGGAGGTGAGAGGAGAACCCGACAGGCGGGGCCCGCCTGTCAGTGGCCAGTCGGCCGGGTCCCCCTGGTTAAGTGGAAGCGCCTCCACCCGAACCCGCTTCCCCGCGGGGAAGACGCCCACAGGAAAATTCGCCTTCGGCATGGCCCCTTAGCTGTCATGCGCGAGCAACTGGGCCGGGCCCAATGCACTGCGAAGCTATGTTACGCCCGGTGCGTAACTTAAGCCCACTTAGGTAATTCCATTTTTCCTTTTTTTAATTTCCAGTGGCACAAAATAAATCCTAGAATATTCAAATGGACTCAAAATTTGGTGATTCAAGTTTCTACAAATTCCTAAAATTATGTCCTATCCAAATATGTGCATTGCACATTTTTAGAGCGAACTTTTCTGTGTAGTTCAAACTCAAATATAAATTTGAACTATGAAGGTCCCCCATTGCAAAATCCCTAGGGGATTCTAATCAACTCCAAATGGAGTGATTCAAGTTCCTAGGTGTATATAAATTCATGCTCTAATTGATGAGCATTTTTACTTGCACTCATTCTTCTATGTCAAATATTGGGCCATTTCTTCCTATATATCCACTTTGCAAATCCCTAGAATATTCATACCAACTCCAAATCCAGTGAAACCACTTCCCACATGTTTCTAAAATCATGCCCTATTTGTTAGGTTCATCCACTCATTTTTGTTAAAACATTTTTCTGTGGACACCTTATAAGACCATCAATTCCTTCATTTCCACCATTCAGAAATCCCCCCTGATCCACATCCAATGAAACCTCCTTGTTTATTTTTCTTATGACCAGAGGTGTCCATGAAAAATAAATCTCCTATTTATAGAGCACTTTATTTTTCTGCTTGTTGTGTTGCTGATTGCGGTTGTTTCCGGCGATATTTGACGAAATAGACGAAGTGCTCGGAGTTGGACGAGAAGCGTGTGAAGACCTCGAAGACATTGCTAAGCCAGCCAAGCATCCCTTTGACCATGACTATGAACCCTTTATTTGCATGGCATATAGCACTTATTTCCGTGATGTTGATCATGATGATGTGGTGACCACTTCGGTGGGATGCCTCCGATACTTTTACCGTTCATACTTGCATCGTGCATGACCCTACCTCCTTATGAGGGTTGTGCGGGTGGGAGTAGATAGGATGCTTTGTAGATGCTACGCAAATGGGACGGGAATATGCATGGTGACGGAAACAGAAATGATTTCAAAGACTTTTTCGAAAACCACGTCGGGTGCCACTAATGCCCGAGGGAGATGATGATGAGCTAGGTAACCAGTTAATAAAGAAGTGGTGTACCGGAGCAAGTGAGTGTGTGTTATCAAAAACGGATTAGATTTAAGATTTGTCGAACGTCCCAACCTTACATGCACAACCACGATACCCCTTATGGGACGGGGCTTTGTTGAATACCTTGGTGGGTACTAGCATAGAGCCCGCATTACTAGAGGCGGGAGTGACGAGGTCACTCTCGATACGGGGTCGTGCCTGGTAGGGCGACCATGCGCTGTCTTTACAGGCACCGGGCACACCGTTGTGTTCCTTCATGGATGGTACTGTGTAGAGCAAGGCTCGTGTTTGTACATCATGAAGACATGGACCAACGAGTGGACTCTTTGTTTAGTATCGTCAGGGGAAAGGCATTGTTCGGGTGCTTACCTCGGGTATGTAATATACTGCGAGTCGTGGATGACACGAAAGTTCCCCGAGTCTTGTGGGTAAAGTGTGCAACCTCTTCAGAGTGTAAAACTATTCGAATAGCCGTGTCCACGGTCAAGGACAGTTGGGTGGTGCTGCTTAAACTACGTCCAGATGTTTTCACAAAACTTGGTGTGTGTGTTACAAAGAGATACATGAGCTAAGTCGGAAGACTTGATGAAATGATTGAACATGTGATGTTCAAACCCTGCGTATGTTGATATCTGTAGCTTGTTCATATGGATGTCTGGAACCTGTTGATGCATGCTTACTTAAGTTACTTGATCATGTCATTGCACGGAAAATTAGCCTTCTGCAAAACTTACCTACTTAGTGCTATATCATGCTCTATTGAACCTTGTTCCAAACATGGGTTGCTTGCGAGTACATTCAAAGTACTCATTAGCTTGCCACTGGTTATTTTATTGGCCAGGCATGAAAGATCAGGTCATGATTAAGATTACCGTGGTGATGAACATGCGAGCTAGGACGCTTCCCAGTCAGAATGCCTGTAGGGTTAAGGCAGATGGCTTGGGTTCACGCTATCGTTGAAGATTTCCGCTGAAAGTTTATGAAGACTTGGCCATAAAGGCCATATTTGAGTAAAACGGTATGTAACGGATGTAAGACTCTTGTTATTCAGTTTCTGTGTGTTCAATGAGCATTGATCTCTGGGATCACTATGCACGTACATTCGGTGATCACGACTTGTGAGTCGGGGTCCCCACAAATACTTACCGTAGCTATGCCGCATTATCCCTTCCTCTTTGGGGAAATAGCGAAGCAATCTCAAGCCACGTCAAGACTCCGCTTGGGTGCGGCCGACCAACATGACGATCGAATCTCCTCGGGAACTAGTCCGGATGTCATGTGCGTTTCACCAACGCCGAGGGGTAAGTCGGCAGGAAAGATACCGAGCTGTGGGTCGAAAAAGATCTCCCGAGCTGAATTATTACACAGGGTACCTTGACGTGGCTTGAGACTGCGTCGGTATTTCCCCAAAGAGGAAGGGATGATGCAGCATAGCGACGGTAAGTATTTCCCTCAGTTATGAAACCAAGGTTATCGAACCAGTAGGAGAACCACACAACACTATGTAAACGGTACATGCACACAAAGAACAAATACTTGCAACCCGACGCGAAAGAGAGGTTGTCAATCTCTCCACGGTAAAAAGATAGATTCGATTGTAATAGATTGGATAGATAGATCGCACAAGAACACAAAATAAAAGAGGCAAATAAAAGGTGCAGCAAGGTATTTTTGGGTTTTTGGAATAATAGATCTAAAATAAAAAGCGGCAACAGATAGATCGGAAAGCAATATGTTGGAAAAGTAGACCCGGGGGGGGGGGTAGGTTTCAATAGTGGCTTCTCTCTTGAGTATAGCACATGGTGGGTAAACAAATTACTGTTGGGCAATTGATAGAAGATCAAATAATCATGAAGATTTCCAAGGTGATGATCATTATATAGGCATCACGTCCAAGATTAGTAGACCGAAATGATTCTGCATCTACTACTATTACTCCACACATCGACCGTTATCCAGCATGCATCTAGTGTATTAAGTTCATGGAAAAATGGAGTAATGCAATAAGAACGATGACATGATGTAGACAAGATCTATTCATGTAGGAATAGACCCCATCATGTTATCCTTAATAGCAACGATACATGCATGCCTCGCTGCCCCTTCTGTCACTGCGAGAGGACACCGCAAGATCGAACCCATCACAAAGCACCTCTTCCCATGGCAAGAAAAATCGATCTAGTTGGCCTAACTAAACCAAAGATTCGAAGAAGAAATACGAGGCTATAAGTAATCATGCATATAAGAGATCAAAGAAGACTCAAATAATATTCATGGATAGAAACTGATCATGAACGCAAAATTCATCGGATCCCAACAAACACACCGCAAAAATTCATTACATCAAATAGATCTCCAAGAGACCATTGTATTGAGAATCAAAAGAGAGAGAGAGGAAGCCATCTAGCTACTGCCTACGAACCCATAGGTCTATGGTGGAATACTCACGCATCATCGGAGTGGCACAAATGAGGATGATGAACCCCTCCGTGATGGTGTTAGATTGGATCTCGTGGTTCTAGAACTGGTGGTGGCTAGAAGTATTTTTGTCAACTCCTCTAGGGTTTCTAGAATATTTGGGTATTTATAGAGCTCAGAGCCGGTGGAGGGGGTTCACGAGGCGGCCACAACCCACCTCGGTGTGCCCGAGGCCTCTGGCGCGCCCTGGTGTCTTGTGGGCGGCTTGGGCTCCCTCTTGGGTACTTCTTTTGCCCACTGGCTTCCTTCTGGTCCAAAAATATCTCCAAAAAGTTTCGTTGCGATTGGACTCCGTTTGGTACTGATATTCTGCGAAGTAAAAAACAAGCAAAAAACAGCAACTGGCACTTGGCACTATGTCAATATGTTAGTCCCAAAAAATGATATAAAGTTGCTACAAAATGATTGTAAAACATCCAAGAATGATAAGATAACAACATGAATCAATCAAAAATTAGAGATACGTTGGAGACGTATCAACACCCCCAAGCTTAATTCCTACTCGTCCTCGAGTAGGTAAATGATAAAAACAGAATTTTTGTTGTGGAATGTTGCCTAACATGTTCATCACATATTCCTTTCTTTTGTAGCATGGACATTTGGACTTCTAGATGGTTCAAAGCAATAGTCTAGTTTTGACATAAAGACTTTAATACTCAAGCATGCCAACAAGCAACCATGTCTTTCAAAATATCAACACTAAATAAAGTTATCCCTTGCCCAACATGCTCAATCATTGATCCATTCATGAAACACACTCAAATATTAACTACACCCAATGCACAAGTATGATCATAGTGCCCCCTAGTTTGTGCTTTATAAGAGAAGATGGAGAGTCAAATAAAAGTAAAAATTGCATAAAGTAAATAGATAGTCCCTTCGCAGAGGGAAGTATGGATTTGTAGAGGTGCCAGAGCTCAAAGCTTAAATTGAGAGAGAAAAATATTTTGCATGGCATGCCTTTCCCGTCAACGAAAACGAAAAATTAGTTCTCAATACTTTCCATGCTAGATACATCATAGGCAGTTCCCAAACATAAAGTAAAGTTTATTCCTTTTTCCACCATTCTTTCACAATCCATGGCTAGTTGTATCCACGGTAGCCTTCCATACCAACACTTTCCAAGGAATTTATTATTTGACACATAAAGTAAATTTCTTTTTCATTTCGGGTCTGGGCATCCCTATTACCGCCGCACTCTCGTTCAATGTCAAGTGAATAAACACTCGTCTTGAGAATAACACATCTAGCATGGAAAAATATTGGACACCCCTACCGTTTCATGAGCGTTAAGAGCACACAAAAAGGAAATTTATTTTGAAAATTAGAGATGGCACATACAAATTTGCTTAGAACGGCATGGAAATACCGCATATAGGTAGGTATGGTGGACTCATAAGGAAAAACAGGTTTTAAGGATTTTGGATGCACAAGTAGTATTTCTACTTAGTACAAGTGGAGGCTAGCAAATAGATTAAGAAGCAACCAACCAAGAAATGAAAATTCACATAAACGGGCATTGAGCATAACTAACACCAAATAATGCACCACAAGTAGGATGTAATTTCATTGCATAACTATTGACTTTCGTGCTTGCATAGGGAATCACAAACCTTAATGCCAATATTCTTACTAAAGCATAATTACTCACCAACATGACTCACATATTACTATCATCATGTCTCAAAACTATTACAAGGAATAAATTTTAATTTGTCCAATGATCTTCATGAAAGTTTTTATTATATTCCTCTTGCATATCTATCACTTTGGGACTAGTTTCATATATTGCCATTGCTTTTGACATGCTCAACTAAATTTAAGTGAAGAACATGAGCATAAAAATTACATCTCTCAAAATAATATAAGTGAAGCATAAGAGAGTTTCTTCAAAACTACTATTTCTAAAATTAATCTAAGTGAAGCATGAGAGTATTTCTTTAAAAATTTAAAGCACACCGCGCTCAAAAAGATATAAGTGAAGCACTAGAGCAATTCCATAGCTCAAAAAAATTTAAGTGAAGCATATAGAGCAATTCTAACAAATCATAGCATAATTTTGGCTCTCTCAAATAGGTGTGTCCAGCAAGGATACTTGTGACAAACTAAAAAGAAAATCAAGCAAAGACTCAAATGATACAAGACGCTCCAAGCAAAACTCATGATATGTGACGAATAAAAATATAGCTCCAAGTAAAATACCGATGGTCGTTAGAATAAAGAGGGGATGCCACACGGGGCATCCCCAAGCTTAGTTGCTTGTTTCTCCTTGGATATTATCTTTGGGGAGCTGTAGCATCCCCAAGCTTAGGATCTTTTCACTCCTTATTCCTTCATCCATCGTGATCTCACCCAAAACTTGGAAACTTCAATCACACAAAACTTAACAAAACCTTCGTGAGATCCATTAGTATAATAAAGCAAATCACCACTTTAAGTACTTTTGCAAACCCATTCATATTTTATTATTTAATTATACCTACTGTATTTCAAATTTACCATGGATTATACCCTTCAATACAAACCATAGATTCATCAAAACAAGCACACAATGCAACGAAAACAGAATCTGTCAAAAACAGAACAGTCTGTAGTAATCTGTACTCTAACCATACTTATGTAACTCTAAAAATTCTTACAAATTAGGAAAACGTAAATAATTTGTATAGAAACACTGTGTTACAATTTCAGCTCATTATCACTCTCCACTAAAAAATGAAAATTCACGCACTAGAGTCAAAGTTTCTGTTTCAGATTCAGCATTGTTTCTACTCATCTTATGAATCATCCTAAAGGCTTTACTTGGCACAAACACTAACTAAAACATAAAAATACAATCATAACAGAGGGATAATTGTTTCAACACTCAAAAACAGAAAGAAAAAGATAAAAATAAATTCTATTCATTGGGTTGCCTCCCAACAAGCTCTTTCTTTATAGCCATTAAGATAGGCTTGAGATTTCAAAGATGCCCTCATGAAAGATAATAATAGCAACACAAAGAGAGCATCATGAAGCATGTGGAAAACACACTCAAGTATAACATACTTCCTATGCATAGGCATTTTATAAGCAAACAAATTATCAAGGCAAGCAAAAACTAGCATATGGAAGGAAGAAGAAAGAGACAATAGCAATATCAACATGAAGAGAGGTAATTTAGTATCATGAAAATTTCTACAACCATAATTTCCTCTCTCATAATAATTACATGTAGGATCATAATCAAAATCAACAATATATCTATCATAAACAATACTCTCTTTATGATCAACATGCATAAAGTTTTTATAATCTTCCAAAATAGGGGGATTATCATCAACTAAAATTATGACCTCTCCAAACCCACTTCTATCAAAAAAATCATAAGATCGAACACTCTCCAAATACATGGGATTCTTTTTACCTATAGTTAACGCTCTTCCAAACCCACTTTAGATACTATTGCAAACATTATTATCAATAACATATTCAACATGAGGCTTAAATAAATTTTCAAGATCATAAGAAGCATTATCACCCCAATCATGATCATTGCAATAAGAAGTGGACATGACAAAATTATCATCCCCAAGCTTGTAGTTTTGCATATTATTAACATAATTGAAATGAATAGAATTTATAGTAACATCATTTCAATCATGCTTTTCAATCAAGGAGCTATCATGAATCACCTTATAAATTTCTTCTTTCAACACTTCATCAAAATTTTCAGATTCATGATTTTGAAACAAAACTTCGTAGAGATAATCAAGTGCACTCAACTCACTAGCAATTGGTTCATCATAATTTGTCCTTTTGAAAAGATTAGCAAGTGGATGAGGATCCATATCAATAGATTTTTAGCAAGCGAAGATGCAAGCAAATAGAAGGGACATGGCAACACAAGCAAAGATAGCAAACAAGCGAAAAGGAAAACGGAAAAGAGGGCGAATAAAATGGAAAAATTTTGTGAAGTGGGGGAGAGGAAAACGAGAGGCAAATGACAAATAATGTAATTGCATGGAGATGAGATTTGTGATTAGGAACCTGATAGATGTTGCTGATGTCTCCCCGGCAACGACGCCAGAAATTCCTTTGACGAGGCTTGAGACTGCGTCGGTATTTCCCCAAAGAGGAAGGGATGATGCAGCACAGCGATGGTAAGTATTTCCCTCAGTTATGAAACCAAGGTTATCGAACCAGTAGGAGAACCACGCAACACTATGAAAACGGTACGTGCACACAAAGAACAAATACTTGCAACCCGACGCGAAAAAGAGGTTGTCAATCTCTCCATGGTAAAAAGATAGATTAGATTGTAATAGATTGGATAGAAAGAGCGCACAAGAATACAAAATAAAAGAGGAAAATAAAAAGTGCAGCAAGTTATTTTTGGGTTTTTGGAATAATAGATCTGAAAACAAAAAGCGGCAAAATATAGATCGGAAAGCAATATGTTGGAATAGTAGACCCGGGGGCCGTAGGTTTCACTAGTGGCTTCTCTCATGAGTATAACACACAGCGGGTAAACAAATTACTGTTTCGCAATTGATAGAAGATCAAATAATCATGACGATATCTAAGGCAATTGTCGGAGCCGGGGCTTCGCAAACCCAAGAAGGTTCGAACTCTGGGGTGTGTGCGAAGATCCCAACCAGCTCAAGTCTCAAGCCTACCGCCCCATGGCCAAACCCTGTCGAAGATACACGAGAGCGCAAGAAGATGGACATGGAGATTTATCCAGGTTCGGGCCACCTTGCAGTGTAAAACCCTACTCCTGCTTTGGGTGGATTGGCCTCACGAGGAGGTTCGGGGATGAACAAGTACAGTGGTGAGCGACCTCGTGAGGGCTCTTGATAGTGGGTGGTTCGGTCGGTTCCCCCCGGTTCCTTCTCTACGGGGGAGGCTAGTCCCTATTTATAGTGGCCTTGGTCCTCTTCCCTTATCGCACAGGAGGGAAGGGATTCCACAACGGCCAAATTTGAAAGGGGACAAGAGGTATAGCTTATCCTGACTAAAGGTGGTCTCCGCCTACAAAGCTCCTGGCGTGATGCAGATGTGGGCTCGGCGATGACATCCGTCCTGCCGAGCTCGTGGTCTTCGTCTTGTTGCACCAGAATGGAAACCTTTGGGGGATTCCTTGGGAACCCGCGTACGTCTTTGCTTCCTTAGCACCAAAGGGGAAACTGTTCTCTCTGCGCCCGCTGGCACCCGCTGGCCTTGGTCGTCATGGCTCACGTCATCGCTGCCTCCTGAGGCCGGGTACCTACATAAGAATCTCCGCTCCTCAGGAGGCCACCTGGGGAGGCCGCTCCTCTGGGGGTCTTGGCGTCATTCTCCTCGCAAGGTTGGGGCCCTCACGAGGGTCTTGTCTTGGGGGGTTTGTCGCCAGGCTGTACTGGGCCGTCGAGGTGGGCCACACGCTGGGCCGCAGGCAGGCAGGTCTGGGTACCCCCGATCACAGAACGCCGACAGTAGCCCCCGGGCCCAAGGCGCGCTCGGGCTGGCTTCGGGGCAAAACCAAGGAAGGGAGACCAAAATGCCATGGGCCCCAACTGCCTACGGGCCAATCTCGACGCGTGGCACGTGGCAGGACACGGGCGCCTTCACTCCCATGTCGCCTCGGCAACTGTCCAGGCCGACAAAAGCCTGGCGCCCGCTACCGAGCCATCATTGCTCTCCTTCCTTGCGCCCATGCTTCCTTCCTCAAATCCCCTTTCCCTTGCGAGAGCTTCCTACAGATCTTGGCGCAGCGCCGCCCTTCCTCTTGCTCCTCCAATCCCCAGAATCCTTCAAATGGCGACCGCCGGGAAGTCGAAGCCCGAGGCCCTCAGTGGCCCTCTTCCGCCACTACTTTAGCCTGCGGCTTCACGATTGTGCGCAGCGGTCGGCGTGCGCCTCCTTCGTCATGGTCCAGAGCGGGAATGTGCTCCTGAAGCCCGGGAAGAAGGTGGAAGGTTTCAGGCACCGCTGGGACTTCTTGGATGCCCGGGGCGTCGATCCGCGCTTGGAGCTCCCGACGGGGCTGCCCGAGAGGACCCTCGTGTGGGGCTCCACGAAGCTCACCGATCCCCGGGCGAATCCCATCTTGGAGCGGATCTCCCAGGACATGGAGGCCAAGCAACTGACCGGGGCAATGATAGTGAAGGAGTTCCTGACGCAGCGCCTGGCGCCGCTCCAGTCACACTCGAAGCCCATGTGGGAGTACGATGGTGCGAGGGACACCATCAGGCTTCGGTCCACCAGCCTGACTGGTGAGGATCTGGGAAGGGACATGGTTACCCTGCTCTACGGCGATCCTGGGAACCTTCCCGAGGCCTACGCCCCGCTGTACCGCCGCGATATTAGGGAGGGCTGGTTGCCGCCATGCCTGCCTTTGACGAGCGCGGGCTCACGCCGCCCGAGCGCCCAACTCCCCGGTGCCAGTGTCCTCCGACGATGCCATCGGCGAGGGGGACTCAGAGAAGACCGTGGATGACGGCCTGGAAGAGGTGTCTCCCCCGTCGCAGAGTGTGCTCCTCCACAATCTCGAAGACGACGACGATGCCGATGAGCCCCCGGCTGCGGACTCCCTGCGCTTCATCAGGGCCCTGAGGAGGCCAAAGCCTGCCTCCCAGACCACGCCGGCACCTAGCCGGGCGACCCCGAAGAAACGCGCAACCGTGCCTCCTCCGGCGGACTCCCCACGCTCCAGCAGGGGGCTTGAGACACCGGTCTCGTCTCCATCTGAGCCGCAGCCGAAAGACAGGGCGGCCGCCGTTGGGGCAGACGTGGCCTCTCCGGCCGCGGCCCCTCGGGGTGGTCTCGCCATTCCTTCGGGCGACAGCGCCACTCCGAAAAAGGGTGGGGGCATCCCGGCCCCCGACGACATGGCAAGGAAAAGCAAGTGGGTTGCGGCCGACGAGTAAGCAACTGGCCTTGCCTTCGGTTGATTATAAATTGCACGCGTACTGACGGCCCCTTCTCTCCTTGATGGCCAGGGTCGTCGTCGAGCCGAAGAAGAAGAAGGCGAGCACCGGGCGGAAGGAGCCCCATGTCCGGAGGGTGCCATCGGCCTCTGGCCATGGACGCGGCGGGCGAGGAAGCACGTCACGCCAGCTTGACGCGACCCTTGAGTGCCCTGGCGGCTCCGCGCCCGAGCTCGCGGGCGTAATGCCTTCTCCTGAAGCTGTGACACCGCCGCTCAGGAGGCCGGTCACCGGGAGTGTGGAGGCTCACGAGGCGGCACCCGTTGCCGCGGCCATGGCGACTCCAATGCCGGTGGAGGGGGCAATCTCCTGCCCCCTCCTGACGGAGTTCGCCCTTGAGGACGCAGCGGCGCGGCCTCAGGAGGAGCCAGCCCCCGTGGGCCATCAGGCTGAGAAGTCATCCGCTCTTGTCGTGCTCGAAGAGAGACTGGAACCTCCAGCGCCCCAAGCCAGCCACGCCACCGCTCCCTTGGACACAGCGCCTGTCGATGTCCCGGTGCCTCCTCCTTGCCAGGCTCTCGCATTGGCGGGCAGTGGCCCTCTCGTCGGGCTCGGTGCCTTGGATGAGGCTTATACCGCGCTTGGCCAGATCCGGGCCGAGCTCCAAGACGCCGACAGGCGTTCCTTCACGGGGGAATGTCTGGAGCTTATCTCTGGGTGGCTCCAGGCTGACGCACCATCAAGACGGCCTGGGGTCGGGCTGAGGCTGCCGCCGCGGAGAGCAAGAAGGAGACCGCCAAAGCCGCGGCAGCTCGCGACGCGGCACTGGACAAGGCAGCGGCTGCCGCGGAGCGCTGTGGTGAGGCAGAGGCCAAACTAAAGACCCTTGAGGAGGAGCAAGCCGTGCACGCGCAACGGATTCACCGGCAGGAGGAGGACCTCAAGGCTCAGGAGGCGAAGCTCGCGGATCGCGACTTCGCGCTGTCCCAGGCGGTTGCTGACCAAGTCACGGAGAGTGAGCGTCTGGCCAAGCTGAGGGATGAGGTAGTGGAGGCCCAGACGTCCCATGGCGGGCATGTCTCCGACACAACGGCCCAGCTGGATGCTAGGGAGAAGACCCTTGCCGCTGCTGAGGAAAAAGCGGCCGCGGAGCGCGACGCCTTCCCCTCCATTGAGCTCAGGCTTCACCGGGCGCTGTGCTTCATCTGCAGGGGAGGATTTGGGGAGCCACTGGCGACTCCTGAGGGCGGCTATGCCGGGCTCTCCTCCAAGCTCATTGAGGTGCTCGAAGGGGTGGTCGCCAGGGTGGACGCCCTCCTGGAGGGCAAGTACGGCAGCCTTTTCTCCATGGCCACGATGCGTGTCTTCAGCCACCTCTACCTCCACGAGCCCGGCTTTGATTTCAACGCGGTGATGACCCCGGTTGCCCCTGAGTCCCGCGCCACCGCGGTGGCGGCCATGAAGGATTCTGTGGATGCGCTGATGAAGAAGTTCGGCTGCGTCCCCGACACCGAGCCCCCTGCGGCGAAGGGGAGCAGTGGCGATGAAGGCGTCGACGGCGATGTTGATGACGAGCTCGACATGACCGGGGCAATCGACGGCGGCGGCCTCGGCGTTGACGGCTCCTCATCCAAGATTCCGACCTGCGACATCCGACCTGTGACATTCATCATGCCTCGTGGAGGCGTAAGATTTGTTTGAATCGCAAAACATAGTGTGCTTGTAATAACTTGTTTGAATTCTATGATTTCCTTTCGCGCCTTGTTTCCTTCCTGCTTGCTTTTATGCTCTGCGTCGGCAGGGCCCAATCCCGCGCATACCTTGACCGCTGTTGGGCTGTCCGGATCACCAGGATGAGACCACGGGGTGAGGGGCTACATGAATAGTGAGGCTCCTGAGTCGCGATGCTCAGGAGTCCCCCTTGATGTGTGAGCAGCCCTCATGAAGGAACATGGCGACGACGAGGTTGATTTGGAGCGTCTTAGTACTCTGCGTTGGCTGGGCCCAATCCCGCGCATACCTCGACCGCCGTTGGGGCGTCCGGATCACCAGGACGAGATCAAGGGGTGAGGGGCTACGTGACTAGTGAGTCTCCTGAGTCGCGATGCTCAGGAGTCCCCCTTGACGTACGAGCAGCTCCCATACCTTTCCTCACCAGCTTTCGCCTGGGAGGGACGTGAGAAGACCAGGTGCCAGGAAACTGGTGAGGTGGCACGCGCCAGGCATGGCCTGAGCGTAAACCCCGTCTAGCCCCCTTGCGCGTGCATCCCAAGGGAACACTGCGTGACGGGGCCGTGAGGCCATCCTGAGGTTAGTGCAGCCGCTAGGGCGCCCTCAGTTGTTTATCCACCAGCGCGGAGCATGGGGCTTCCACTTGGCGTGGGCATAGCCGCTGAGCGACCGTGTTGTCTGTCAGCGCGGAGCTTGGGGCTTCCACTTGGGCGTGGGCATAGTCATTGGAGGACCGTGTCATCCGCCAGCGCGGAGCATGGGGCTTCCACTTGGGCGTGGGAAGGGAGCACTGTGTTAGAGTCTCCAGGCATGTACAACCCAATTTAGTTCGTACACGTGACTGGCACGGCAGAACTGGAGGAGGTGTATCTGGGCCCTCGTGAGCCAGCGTGGGTCTCACGAGGCCCTTCCTCAAGGCGGGTTGCGCCTGAGTCTACTGGCGTGGGGCACGCTTGTAGAACCTGTGCGGTGGGGATAACCTGCGCCGAACGAGTCTTCGAAGGCCATCGCATGAGAAGGCCAAACACCAAGGACCCAGGAGGTGACGTGAGCGGGGCCGGGCCGCCAAACAGAGCTCAGTTGTTGGGTTTATCGACGCTGTAGGGACGGACCCATGCACAGACGCCGTGTCCAGTATTCTCATGCGACAAACCCGAGGAAAAACATCCGGCCCGCGGCTCCCGCGATGGCAAAGCGCCGAACTACGGTTACACGAACCAGACCGCGCGCCCTGACTCACCTACTCTCGATTAGCTCATGCGAAGACAAAGCACCAAGGACCATGGTAGGTGACGTGCACGGGTCCGGCCCGCGAGACAGAGCTCAGTCGCTTGGATTTAACAACGCTGCAGGGACGGACCCGAGCACAGATGCCGTGTTAGCCCTTAATCATGAGGCGGTCGAGGGCGGGGTTGTTAGGGCGCAGCGACATTCATGGTGACGAAGCACCGGGCATGCAGTTTGGAATACTTGGAAAACTCATCAAATGTAGAACCAGTTCTGATACATGCGCAAAACGATGCAGCTGCGGGGGTGGACCCTAATAGCTTGAGGATGATGCAGCCCGAGGGGCGCCCTAAAAAACAAAAGGTCACCTGGTAAAGATGCTGCTGAAGCGTCGAGGAAGTCATTGAAGTTTGATCCTTACGAGCCTAAGGGCTCTGGAGGCTCGAGGGCCCCACAGGACCCAGGGGTCTCGCGAGGGTCCGGGACCTCCTGAAGGACCGTGCGGCGTCGGGCCTCATGAGACGCGAGTGCGGCCTGTGCGAGGCGCTGGTAGGTGGCACTCGCATTCACGAGGCCAAAGGGCTTGCGGACGTAGTTGCAGGGGTAGCCCCTACTGCGGCCGACACGCGATGGCTAGAAGAGGCCCTGGGATGCAGCCCTGTTGAGGCCCGAAATGTTGACGCAGACGCGTAGCCTGCCAGTCACATCGGGGGCGGCAGTTGCACTGGGTGGTGCGGGGCGACGCTCGCCGCGCATGGCCAGCGCCTCCTCAAGCTCCTCGATCGCTTGTGTGATGAACTCTTGTGAGACTGGCACCTCACGCCGTGCTCCTTGCTTGTGGGGGCGCACGTCGGTGCACGCCTCCAAGTGGTGCCCGAGCACCTCCCTCGTCGTAACGGCCGGGTCAGAGACTCTCCAGGTGGAAGCCCCCGAGCCCGTCCTGAGGGAGGCGTCGGGTGCGCCTTCCTATGCGGGAGGGAGAGGCGCCCCAGCGATGGGCGCAGGGCCTGAGGTGCCGTTCTTGAGGGTCTCCGTCCCCTGACGGCCCTTGGGGAGGAGCTGCTTCTTCTTCTTGGGTGCGTCCTCAGGAGGCAGGAGGCCACCCTCGTCGTCAGAATTTTCAGCCGCCGCAGCCTGGTAAGCACGCTCGAGGGAGCAGACTGCATCCTTCTCATCACAGGCGACGGTGATGACACCGCCGCTCCCTGGCATCTTGAGGATGTTGTAGCCATTCTGGGTTGTCGCCATTAACTTGGCGAGGGCAGGGTACCCGAGGATAGCGTTGTACGGGAGATGGATGTGGGCGACATCAAAGTCGATGAGCTCGGTGTGGTAGTTATCGAGCTTGCCGAAGGTGGCTGGGAGGCGCACCTGCCCGAGAGGAGTGGTGGAGCCATCGCTCACCCTTGAGAAGGGCTTGGTTGGCATGAGCTGATCATAGGGCACCTAAAGCGTCTCGAACGTCTCGACAGAGAGGACGTTGAGCCCAGCCCCACCGTCGATGAGGGTCTTGGTGAGGAGGTTGTTGCTGATGGTGGGCGTGCAGAGCATGGGGAGCGCACCTGCAGTGGCCGAGCACTTGAGGTGACCCTTGGAGTCGAAAGTGATGGCAAACTTCGACCACCTGAGGGGACGCGCGGCCTCGAGCTTTGGGAGGGCTGCAGTCACCTCACAAGAGAACTGCTTGAAGATGCGGTTTGAGGCAGGGGCCTGAGCACCGCCCAGCATGTAGGAGATCGCACGGGGCTCCTAGAAGTCCCCAGCCCCATCATCCTGCCGGTTATCGTCATTCCTCCTTGGTGGCGGCCCTCGCGAGGACGGCCCTCGCGAGGCTCGTCGTGCCAGCGGTCCTCACGTGGCTGTTCACGCCAGTCCTGACGTGGGTTGAAGTTGTCCCAGCGGCGTCCGCCGCGGCCCCCTCCACGGCCGTAGCCGCGGTCGCCGCGCTCGGGGCGGCGGTCGAGGCGCTTGTCGCGAAGCGTCCTAAGCTCCTGGCAGTCTTTAGTATTGTGGCTGCAGGTGTAGTGGAAGATGCAGAACGGGCGGCCGCCCTTGGGGGGCTCATCTTGGTCGCGACCGTGCTTCATCTCAGGCTCTACCGCCAGCACCACGGGACCCTTACGCTTCGCCTCATTAGCCTTGGCCTTCTTTTCTTCAGGGTCTGCTTCCGGAAGCTCGAGGAGAGAGAGGCAGCCCTCCTCGGCCCTTGCGCACTTGTTCGCCAGGTTGAACATCTCCAGGGCTGTGCACAGTTCGTCATGGATGGCGAGCTCCTCTTTCATCTTGATGTCCCGGACGCCATCGGTAAACGCCGAGATGATGGCCTCGTCCGATGCCTTTGGGATCTTGAGGCGCACGTTCGTGAAGCGATGTATGTATTTGTGCAGGGTCTCACCCAGCTGCTGCTTCATGCGCCGCAGGTTGTTCACTCCCAGGGCGCGGTCACGGGTGCCCTGGAAGTTGGCGATGAAACGCTCACGGAGCTCATCCCAGGAGGAGATCAATCCCTCTGGGAGGTTGAAGAGCCAGGAGAGAGCGCCACCTTTGAGGGCCATGGGGAATCAGTTCACCATGACTTTGTCGTCGCCGCTCGCTGCCTCGATGCTCAGCGCGTAGAACTGAAGGAACTCCACGGGGTCGGGGGTGCCATCGTAGCGTGGAGGCAGGTCCTGCATGAACTTGCCGGGCCAGTTGACACGGTGCAGCTCCAGGGTGAAGGCGCGGCAAGATGCCTCCACTCACAGGCAAGGCGCACACGAGGGGAGCTTGGTCTTGCCGTCCGTGCGCCGCGGCCTCCGGCGGCGCACGGTCCTGATGACGACGCGGCGGTGCGGGGAGCACCCACGCCTCTCCTCGTGGCCGTGGCACCACCTAGCAGCTTGCTTCGACCCTTTCCTGCGTCGGCACTCCGTGCGGAGGGTTGTGCGGGAGCACTTCGCGCCTGGGCTCGGGGTCGGCGCCACGCGGATAAGGCGGAGGAGGGGGTGCGTCGTGAGCCACGTTGCCCGCCTGGGAGGGTGGGGGATGGAGCGAGTGGGTGTGCGCCGGGACCTCGCCGGCGACGCTGACGAGCTTAGCGATGCGACCAAGCTAGTCATTGTAGCGAGCAGGGCGGCAGCGTAGAAGCTCACGCGCCATGAATAGCGCGGCCTGCACGTTTGCTGGCCCGTAGCGGGCATGGGAGGATGACGCCGAGGCAGGGATGAGGGACGGAGTAGCGGTGCGGCCATTGTGCTGCGCGGTGGGTGGCTGCGACGAGTCCTGCTGCTCTTGAGCAGCCGGGCCAGTGGCAGCATTAGCTACAGGTGAAGCGGAGCGGCGCGGGACGCCACGGCCCACGGGCACCGTCTAGGCGACGCGGGCTGCCCGGCGCTCGGCGCGAACTCAGCGGGCGTCGGCCATGGGAGCGACAGAGCGGAGACGAAGCGGAACTGGAGAAAGGATTCCGACACACCCCTGCCTGGCGCGCCAAATGTCGGAACCGGGGCTCCGCAGACCCAAGAAGGTTCGAACTCTAGGGCGTGTGTGAAGATCCCAACCAGCTCAAGTCTCAAGCCTACCGCCCCACAGCCAAACCCTGCCGAAGATACACGAGAGCGCAAGAAGATGGACACGGAGATTTACCCAGGTTCGGGCCACCTTGCAGTGTAAAACCCTACTCCTGCTTTGGGTGGATTGGCCTCACGAGGAGGTTCGGGGATGAACAAGTACAGTGTTGAGCGACTTCGCGAGGGATCTTGATAGTGGGTGGTTCGGTCTGTTCCCCCCGGATCCTTCTCTACTAGGGAGGCTAGTCCCTATTTATAGTGGCCTTGGTCCTCTTCCCTTATCGCACAGGCGGGAAGGGATTCCACAACGGCCAAATTTGAAAGGGGACAAGAGGTACAGCTTATCCTGACTAAAGGTGGTCTCCGCCTGCAAAGCTCCTGGCATGACGCAGAGGTGGGCTCGGCGACGACATCCGTCCTGCCGAGCTCGTGGTCCTGGTCTTGTTGCACTGGAATGGAAAAATTTGGGGGATTCCTTGGGAACCCACGTACGTCCTTGCTTCCTTAGCACCAAAGGGGAAACTGTTCTCTCTGCGCCCGCTGGCGCCCGCTGGCCTTGGTCGTCATGGCTCACGTCATCGCTGCCTCCTGAGGACGTGTACCTACATAGGAATCTCTGCTCTTCAAGAGGCCACCTGGGGAGGCCGCTCCTCTGGGGGTCTATTCATGTAATGCAATAAGAACGGTGACATGATGTAGACAAGATCTATTCACGTAGGAATAGACCCCAGCTTGTTATCCTTAATAGCAACGATACATGCGTGCCTCGCTGCCCCTTCCATCACTGGGAGAGGACACCGCAAGATCGAACCCATCACAAAGCACCTCTTCCCATGGCAAGAAAAATCGATCTAGTTGGCCTAACTAAACCAAAGATTCGAAGAAGAAATACGAGGCTATAAGTAATCATGCATATAAGAGAACAAAGAAGACTCAAATAATATTCGTGGATAGAAACTGATCATGAACTCAAAATTCATCGGATCCCAACAAACACACCGCAAAAAGTCATTACATCAAATAGATCTCCAAGAGACCATTGTATTGAGAATCAAAAGAGAGAGAGGAAGCCATCAAGCTACTGCCTACGGACCCGTAGGTCCATGGTGGACTACTCACGCATCATCGGAGAGGCACCAATGAGGATGATGAACCCCTCCTTGATGGAGTTAGATTAGATCTCGCGGTTCTGGAACTTGCGGCGGCTGAAGTATTTTTTGTCGACTCCTCTAGGGTTTCTAGAATATTTGGATATTTATAGAGCTCAGAGGCGGTGGAGGGGGTTCCCGAGGCGGCCATAACCTACCCGGGCGCGCCCGCGGCCTCTGGCGTGCCCTAGTGTCTTGTGTGCGGCCTGGGCTCTCTCATGGGGACTTCTTTGGCCCACTGGCTTCCTTCTAGTCTAAAAAAAATCTCCAAAAAGTTTTGTCGTGATTGGACTCCGTTTGGTAATGATATTCTGCGAAGTAAAAAAACAAGCAAAAAACAGTAACTGGCACTTGGCACTATGGCAATAGGTTAGTCCCAAAAAAATGATATAAAGTTGCTGTAAAATGATTGTAAAACATTCAAGAATGATAATATAACAGCATGGAACAATAAAAAATTATAGATACGTTGGAGACGTATCATACCTCGATCATGAGGATGTCCCGCCCCCTAAAAGAAAAACATACAAATAGCTTAAATGTGCCATAAGCTCGAAAAGCCAAAAAACTTATGTAAAAACTTTATGTTTAAATAGAATCAAGTTTTTATTGTGCGAACCCAAAATTGGTCTTAAAATTAATATGTGCTTCGGTCGTGCTTTAACATGATACATCCGATCTCCGGACTTCAAGCAGGTCAGCCTTTGGCTTCAACCTCCATATCCCGAAGGCGGAGTGTTTCTCCGATGCCTGTTTATCGAACTAAACTCGAGCGACTTTAAAAAGAAACCAGGCTATCCTGCTATTGACCACACACTAGTGTCGGAAAAAGGAGTAGTAGAAAAAGACTTTGCAACGACCAAGAAGAAAACACATTTATTATAAAACGGCTCATACAAATTTAAGAGCCCCCCATTAACATGATAAAAGGAAGTGTTTTTTTTAGCAAACAACGCTTTTAACAAGCTAAGTTTTTAACAAAAAACTTTTTTGTTTAACACATATATAATGCTTGGTTGAATCGCACATAAATTAAAAATTGAAAAAAGTTGAGCATGAAAGAGACTTAGCTAGTTAATGTGCTCGGTGTTGATGACGCGATTCGAGCTACGGCGAGACAAGGTCCCAGCCCCAAGCCGGTCACGAGGTAGCCGATGAAGAACTCGGCTTGATGAAGTGGCAACACAACACTTCCAAAGTGCCGAGGAGAAACCTTCGGTTCAGCCGAGGAGACAGAGTAGTTCGGCAGTGTGACGGCAAAGCCCCCACGTCAGTCGACCATGTCGAGGACGCAACTTGGTTGATGGAGGCGGGACAACGAAGTTGGCACGCCGAGGTGACCACGTGACACAACCGAAGTCGATTACCTACACGCATGAAGTAGCACAAGCTAGATAATAATAATAATAAAATAAATAAAATTCTTTACATAATTATTTATGCGGAATAAATTATTTAGAAGAGATGTGGCCTGGCGCGATGCCGATGTCGACACAGGGCGTCGGCACGGCGAGGTGACAAAATCTGAATTCGTAGGGTCATCCGAATTAGCGCTAGGGTGACAACAAAATTTGGTCAATGGAGGCGGGACAAAGACGTAGGTACGCCGGGGTGACAATGCCATCCGATCTAAATCCTTTACCTGCACACATAAGACAGTGCAAGCCAGAGATAATTGATACGTCTCCAACGTATCAATAATTTTTGATTGTTCCATGCTGTTATATTATCATTCTTGGATGTTTTATAATCATTTTACAGCAACTTTATATCATTTTTTGGAACTAACCCGGACTGACGCTGTTTTCAGCAGAACTACCGTGGTGTTGTTTTTTGTGCAGAAATCAAAGTTCTCCAAATGCAACGAAACTTTTTGACGATTTTTTTGGAACAAAAGAGGCACTAGAAGCTTCGTTGGAGGGCCAGAAGAGCCACGAGGTCGGCACAACCTACTAGGGCATGCCAGGCCCCTCTGGCACGCCCTGGTGTCTTGTGGTCCACTCGTGGCCCATCTTCGCGTGAAACTGAATCCCAAAAATCCTATATATTCAGAAACCCCCAGAAATAACCCTAGATGAGAAGTTCCGCTGCCGCAGCTCTCTGTATCGACAATAAACCAATCTGGGGGCGTTCCGGTACCTTGCCGGAGAGGGTAGATCATCTTCGGTGGACATCTTCATCATCCCAGCGGAGGCCATAACGAAGAGGGAGTAGTCCACCCTCGGGGCTGACGGTTTGTACCAGTAGCTATGTGTTCAATCTCTCTCTCTCTCTCGTTTTCTTGAGATGTTACGATCTTGATGGATCACGGGCTTTGTTAATATAGTTGGATTATATGGTGTTTTCCCCTCTCTATCTTGTTGTGATGAATTGAGTTTTCCCTTTGAGATTTCGTTATTACCGGATTGAATACTTTTATGGATTTGAGAGCACTTGATCTATCTTGGTACTCAACTCGCGGATTCCCGAGGTGACATTGGGGTAATCTATGCATAGGGGTTGATGCACGTTTTCGTCCTACTTCCTCCGGTAGAAATCTTGGGGCACTCTTTGAGGTTCTTTGTGTTGGATTGAGTATTATGAATCTGAAATTGTTTGATACGTATCATATAATTAACTCATGGATACTTGTGGTGACATTGGAGTATCTAGGTGACATTAGAGTTGGTTGATGCGTATCATATGGTGTTATTTTAGTACGAACTCTTAGATAGATCGATCGGAAAGGATAACTTGGTGCTATTTTAGTACGAACTCTTGGATAGATCGATCGAAAAGGATAACTTTAAGGTGGTTTCATACCCTACAAACAATTTCTTCTTATGTTCTCCACTAGATAAGAACTTTGGAGTGATTCTTCGTTGCATGTTGAGGGATGGTTATGTGATCCAATTATATTAGCATTGTTGAGAGATTGCACTAGCGAAAGTATGGACCCTAGGCCTTGTTTTCAAGCATTGCAATACCGTTCGTGCTCACTTTTGTTACTTGCTACCTTGCTGTTTTTATATTTTCAGATTACAAAAACCTTTATCTACCATCCATATTGCACTTGTATCACCATCTCTTCGCCGAACTAGTGCACCTATACAATTTTCCATTGTATTGGGTGTGTTGGGGACACAAGAGACATTTTATTATTTGATTGTAGGGTCGTTTGAGAAAGACCATCTTCATCCTACACCTCCCATAGATTGATAAAGCTTAGGTCATACACTTAAGGGAAAATTTCTACTGTCCTACAAAACTCTGCGCTTGGAGGCCCAACAAAGTCTACAAGAATAAAGTTGCGTAGTAGACATCAAGCTCTTTTCTGGCGCCGTTGCCAGGGAGGTGAGTGCTTGAAGGTATATATTTAGATCTTGCAATTAAATCTTTTAGTTTCTTGTTTTTCACTAGTTTGGTTTTATAAAAGAAAACTAAAAAAATGGAATTTAGGTTGCCTCAATTGTTTCATCTTTTTAATGTATTTCGTGAAAATGATGGTTCCGAAAATTGTGCTCAATTGGTAGAGGAAGAGTTTATGAAAATACTTAATGAGAATTCCTTGAATGATGAGTATGATTGCAATGTTGCTAGTATGAATTCTCTGAATATCCATGATGCTAATGATATGCAAAGCCACAAGCTTGGGGATGCTATGTTTGATGAATATGATATTTATATTCCGCCATGTTTTGATGAGCAAATTTATTGTAATGATTGCATGCCTCCTATCTATGATGATTATGATGATGACATGTATGCTATAAAGAGTGATAGTAACCATGAAACTTGTCATCATGATTTTAATATTGAATGTGGTTGTGTCAATCAAGTGTCTCATGATGGTTATTTTTTTGAGTTTGCTCCCACTACCATGAATGAAAAGAAGAACTTTGCTTGTGTGGGTAGTAATAAAAATTCTATGCTTGTGCATCATGAAAAGAATGATTTATGTGATAGTTATATTGTGAAATTCCTTCATGATGCTAATTTTTTTTATGAGAGAGTAACATATGCTTGTAGGAATTGCAATAATATCAAGTTTCCTCTCTATGTGTTAAAAATCTTGAAGATATGCTTGTTTTACCTTCCTATGCTAGTTGATTCTTGCTCCCATAAATTGTTTGCTCACAAAATCCCTATGTATAGGAAGCGGGTTAGACTTAAATGTGCGTGTCATGAGATTCATGATGCTCTCTTGCATATTTCAACTACTACTTTTTATGTGAGCATCATTGAAATCATCATGCCTAGCTAAAAGGCTTTAAAGAAAAGCGCTTGTTGGGAGACAACCCAACACTTTTACTTTCTGTTTTTGTGTGTTCAGATGATTAAGCTACTATAGTAATCATTCTTTGTGTCTTTTATTTCAATAATGTGCCAAGTAAAGCCTTTGGGATAGTATGGATACTTGTTGATTTGATTCTGTGCAAAAACAGAAACTTTTGCCTCCAGTAAAGAATTTCTATGATTTTACCGGAGCGTCAAACATTCAGAAATTTTTACACAGTATTTATATGCAAATTCTATAAGTTGTCCTAATTTTTCAGAATTTTTAGAGACATGTAAGTATGGCTATACTACAGATCTTCACAGACTGTTCTATTTTTGACAGATTCTGTTTGCATGCATAGTTTGCTTGTTTGAGTGTTCCCATAGCTTATATTTAGTGGTATAAATTATGGGAATGATAGAATACAGTAGGTATCATGTGGGAACAATTATAAATCTTGTCTTAACAGTACCTAAGTGAATGATCTATATTTACTATACTAACCCATCTCACGAAGTTCCGTTAAGTTTTGTGTGATTGAAGTTTTCAAGTTTTCGGTGAGACACCGATATAAGAAGAATAAGTAGTGGTAAGAACCTAAGCTTGGGGATGCCCAAGGCACCCCCAAGGTAATATCCAAGGAAGACTCAAGCGCCTAAGCTTGGGGATGCCCCGGAAGGCGTCCCCTCTTTCGTCTTCAACATTATCGGTATATCTTACTTAGAGCTATATTTTTATTCGTCACATAGTATGTGCTTTGCTTGGATAGTCATTATATTTTGTTATTTTCTGTTAGGTGTTATTTATAATCTTTTTTTTCAATTAAAAGTTCCAAGAATTGCCTTAGGATGCTTGCATTGCATGTTTGATGTGTGCTGTGAAAAACAGAAACTTTCTCTGTAGTGTTCGAATTTTTATATTTTACTGGAACTTGCAAAGTTTCTGAAATTTTTACACAGTGTTTTCATATAAATTATTTATCACTTACTAAATTTTCATAATTTTTCGAATTACAGAAGTATACTGTTTTCATAAATTGCTACAAACTGTTCTGTTTGGACACATTGCTGTCATAGTTTTGTTATCTACTTATCCTATAGTTTCCATAGCCTATATTGGTAGATATAAATTGTGGAAACGATAGTAAACAGTAGATGATGTTTGAAAATTATTGTGCAACTTGTCTTGGCTGTACATGAAGAGTTGATTTATTATTATGTGCACTAACCTATCTCACGAGTTCTTTTAAAGTTTTGTGTGGATGAAGTTTTTGAGACCTAGGTGAAACCGGGACATGAGAGGATTGAACGAGATACAAAAGCTCAAGCTTGGGGATGCCCAAGACACCCCAAGTAAATATTTCAAAAAGTTTCAAGCATATAAGCTTTGGGGTGCTACGCATCCCACCTCTCTTCGTCAACTATCGGTTAGCCTATGTCGAGCCTAAATTTTTATTCGTTCACATGACATGTGCTATTCTTGGAGTGATATTTTTATTTAGTTTTCTGTTTGAATAAAATACTCAAATCTGAAATTTTTTATTGAGAGAGAGTCCTCACATAGCTACTTAACTGTTTGACTACTCATTGATCTTCACTTATATCTTTTGAGAGTTAGTAAATTTTGAAGAAATTCTCTCATGCTTCACTTACATTATTTTGAGAGATGATTTTTTTTATGCTCATGTTCTTCACTTCAATATATTTGATCTTATCAAAAGCAATGGCAATATAAGAAACTAGTCCCAAAGTGATAGATATTCAAGAGGGTATAATAAAAACTTTCATGAAGATCATTGGACAAATTAAACTTGATTCCTTGTAATAGTTTTGAGACATGATGATAGTAATATGTGAGTCATGTTGATGAGTTATTATGCTTTAGTAAGAATATTGGTGTTAAGGTTTGTGATTCCCTATGCAAGCACGAAAGTCAATAGTTGTGTAATGAAATTACATCCTACTTATGGTGCATTATTCGGTGTTAGTTATGCTTAATGCCCGTTTATGTGAATTTTCGTTTCTTGGTTGGTTGCTTCTCAATCTATTTGCTAGCCTCCACTTGTACTAAGTAGAAATACTACTTGTGCATCCAAAATACTTAAACCCAGTTTTGCCATATGAGTCCACCATACCTACCTATATGCGGTATTTCCGTGCCGTTCCAAGCAAATTTGTATGTGCCATCTCTAATTTTCAAAATGAATTTCTTTTTTGTGTGCTCGTACCGCTCATGAAGCGGTAGGGGGTGTCCAATATTTTTCCATGCTAGATGTTTTATTCTCAAGATGAGTGTTTATTCACTCGAATATTAGCACGAGAGTATGGATGTAATAGGGATGCCCATTCCCGAAATGAAAATGAAATTTACTTTATGTTGTCAAATAATAAATTCCTTGGAAAGTGTTGGTATGGAAGGCAACCGTGGATACGGCTAGCCATGGATTGTGAAAGAATGGTGGAAAAAGGAATAAACTTTATTTTCTGTTTGGGAACCGCCTATGATGTATCTAGCATGGAAAGTATTGGGAACTACTCAGTCGTTTTCATTGACAAGAAAAGCATGCCACCCAAAATATTTTTCTCTCTCAATTTAAGCTTTGAGCTCTGGCACCTCTACAAATCCCTACTTCCCTCTGCGAAGGGCCTATCTATTCATTTTATGCAATTTTTATTTTTAATTTGAGTCTGCATCTTCTCTTATAAAGCACCAACTAGGGGGCACTATGATCATACTTGTGCATTGGGTGTAGCTAATATTCGAGTGTGTTTCATAAATGGATCAATGATTGAGCATGATGGGCTAGGGATAACTTTCTTTAGTGTTGATATTTTGAAAGACATGGTTGCTTGTTGGTATGCTTGAGTATTGAAGTCTTCATGTCAAATATAGACTATTACTTTGAACCATCTACAAGTACAAATGTCCATGCTACAAAAGAAAAGAATATGTGATGAACATGTTAGGCAGCATTCCACATCAAAAATTCTGTTTTTATCATTTACCTACTCGAGGACGAGCAGGATTTAAGCTTGGGGATGCTGATACGTCTCCAACGTATCTATAATTTTTATTTTTCCATGCTGTTATATTATCATTCTTGGCTGTTTATTATCATTTTATAGCAACTTTATACCATTTTTTGGAACTAACCCGGACTGACGCTCTTTTCAGCAGAACTACCGTGGTGTTGTTTTTTTGTGCAAAAATCAAAGTTCTCCAAATGCAACGAAACTTTTTGACGATTTTTTTGGAACAAAAAAGGCACTAGAAGCTTCGTTGAAGGGCCAGAAGAGCCACGAGGTGGGCACAACCCACCAGGCCACGCCAGGCCCCTTTGGCGCGCCCTGGTGTCTTATGGTCCACTCGTGGCCCATCTTCGCGTGAAACCGACGCCCAAAATCCTATATATTCAGAAACCCCCAGAAATAACCCGAGATGAGAAGTTCCACCATTGCAACTCTCTGTATCGACGAAAAACCAATCTGGAGGCGTTCCAGTATGCTGCCGTTGCAACTCCGGTGGCCATCTTCATCATCCCGGCGGAGGCCATGACGAAGAGGGAGTAATCCACCCTCGGGGCTGACGGTTTGTACCAGTAGCTATGTGTTCAATCTCTCTTTCTCGTGTTCTTGAGATGTCACGATCTTGATGTATCACGGGCTTTGTTAATATAGTTGGATCATATGGTGTTTTCCCCTCTCTATCTTGTTGTGATGAATTGAGTTTTCCCTTTGAGATTTCGTTATTATCGGATTGAATACTTTTATGGATTTGAGAGCACTTGATCTATGTCTTGGCACTCAACTCGCGAATTCCCGAGGTGACATTGGGGTAATCTATGCATAGGGATTGATGCACGTTTTTGTCCTACTTTCTCCGGTAGAAATCTTGGGGCACTCTTTGAGGTTCTTTGTGTTGGATTGAGTATTATGAATCTGAAATTGTTTGATGCGTATCGTATAATTAACTCACGGATACTTGTGGTGACATTGGAGTATCTAGGTGACATTAGAGTTGGTTGATGCGTGTCATATGGTGTTATTTTAGTACGAACTCTTAGATAGATCGATCGGAAATGATAACTTGGTGTTATTTTAGTACGAACTCTTGGATAGATCGATCGGAAAGGATAACTTTAAGGTGGTTTCGTACCCTACAAACAATTTCTTCTTATGTTCTCCGCTAGATAAGAACCTTGGAGTGATTCTTCGTTGCATGTTGAGGGATGGTTATGTGATCCAACTATATTAGCATTGTTGAGAGATTGCACTAGTGAAAGTACGAACCCTTGGCCTTGTTTTCAAGCATTGCAATACCGTTCGTGCTCACTTTTGTTACTTGCTACCTTGCTGTTTTTATATTTTCAGATTACAAAAACATTTATTTACCATCCATATTGCACTTGTATCACTATCTCTTCGCCGAACTAGTGCACCTATACAATTTGCCATTGTATTGGGTGTGTTGGGGACACAAGAGACTTTTTATTATTTGATTGCGGGGTTGTTTGAGAGAGACCATCTTCATCCTACACCTCCCACGGATTGATAAACCTTAGGTCATCCACTTAAGGGAAAATTGCTACTGTCCTACAAAACTCTGTGCTTGGAGGCCCAACAAAGTCTACAAGAATAAGTTGCGTAGTAGACATCAATAATAATAATATTTTTGCATAATCAATTTTCACAGAGTATGAATAATAAAACAAATGTGGCCTCTATGTTGCATAAGTAGAATTGACAGCACAGGGACGTCAATGCGGATCAGAGTCCATCAGCTCAGCACAGATAACATGCGCACAAAATTGTACAAATTACAAGTACAAAGATCTTTGGTAGTACTAATCAACACGAACAAATTTAATAGGAGAAATAGCACCTAATTGTTCGTAGTGGTCGAAGTTCGTTTTTGGGTTCCCCGAAGCCCCGAATGGATTGGATTATCCGTCGCTACGCTGTTCCCAAGGACTAGCAAAATCGAAATAGCGAAATTCTTGGGTCATCTCAATGGGTTCAGAAACCGGACACCCACACACCACTACCAAAAACTTCTCTTTCAATTCTAAACAAAGAGAAAGCTCAGGCGGCTGCTCAACGAGGAGGTTCATGCTCGTTAACTTACACTTACTTTTAGCACTTCTCTACCAGTTCTCTCTCATCGTGGGCCAAGCACAGACTGGCATCAAGGAGTAGAATGACCAAAGCATCGGCGGTGAAAAACCATTCTTTGACTTTGGAGTTCCAAATAGAAAAACAGTTAATGTGTGTCCCGGCTCCAACGCTATTCTAGCCAGGAGCCCATCTTGAATAGTAAGTTCGGGAACTGGATTTGATTCTGCAAGCGGTTCGGTACGAACGAAGAAATTTCGAACAAAAGTTTCAATTTCTGTTCGTACTCTGATTGCTGTGGCTGCAGCTCGATCTTGGCAAATCTCTCAAATGGATGTCAAAAATGAGTTTAATTCCAGAGAAATGCAAGCAATCGTACTGGACTCCCGCCGCCTAACTCCACCAGATGGTACGAAAGGTTCCCTGAAAGGAGATTTTACTCGTTGGTGTCAATTAGGATGAATCGCTCCTTATTTGAAGAAATGATATCCGACGCCCGTGGAAACTCTTTCATTTCAAAAAAGTTCTTCTTCTTAAGAAGCAAATAGCATTTCCTATTGATTTGTCCCCTGGATTCATAATATTTCTTATGTGCGGTTTCAAGATGCTAAAAAAGTAGATTTGGTAATCGGCTTTTGAGCCAGAGAAACCCTGGAATTAAAAAAGGGCAATCCTGAGCCAAATCCGTGTTTTGGGACAGAGGTGCTTTTTAAAGCACTTCTTTTTGCATAAAAATATTCAATATCACTAAAGAAAAATGTTTTATTTAAAACATTTTTTTTCTTTTTAGAAAAGAAATGGAAATTATTTCGAAATCTAATGATTAGAATAGCGGCAGATAATAAGGATCCGCACAAAAAATTGGGGGTGGGACCTGCTGGCATAATGCAGGCTGGAACGTGGGAATTCGACGAAGCCAATTTCCATCAAGGCAAGGGGGTAAATAAGGGGGGATTAGTCATTTGCAATATGCTTCTGATACTTTGCTTTTTTTGGCGAGAAACGAGGTTGTTCGACAAGGCTACGGTCTAACTTTTTCTTCCTAGCGGAGTTCAATACGAAAATAAAGGCGCTCCGCGTTGGGAATGGCGACGGTATAAACATGTAGATTTTCTACTTTTCCATTTTCCAAAAATAGATGTGGAAGAGGCAAAGGGAAGAGCGGGGTTGCCGAATTGTTTCTCAGAGCCGGACGAAACATCTATCTCTATTTACAATACCCTTACCCCCAAGAAAACTTTGTCGAAAAAGGTTGTCATCGTAATAGGGATTGCACCTCAACATGGCAGCCCTCAATTCTGCCAATTGCCGTTAGGCACCTAATCTTTATGTCATAATAGATCCGAACACTTGCCTCGGATTGACTTCAATATATAGATGCGGCATGAATTGGATGACTTCGTAGTCACTTTTTCCTGTCGCGTAAAAAAAAAGATAACATCCGCCATCGTTGCCTGATTTTATTGGCGAACGTACTCCCCAGGCGGGATACTTAACGCGGGGTCCTCGAGATCGCATTTTAGGTCGGATAAATGAAAGAAAAAGAAGATAGAAATGAATTGATAGAGTCAGATGATGTCACTAGCTTCAATGAAAGGACTAACGAGAACTTTGAAAGTTCTTCCTATCAGCACCGGTTTTCACTTCGTGTAGCAGCTTCTTCTTCTTTTGTCTACTCAAACACTACCGTTTAGGTGGCACCAGCGAGATCCAGCTAAGGTAAGGATTTGAACTGGTGACACGAGGATTTTCAATCCTCTGCTCTACCAACTGAGCTATCCTGACTGCTGAAAGCACGAGCGTAGAGGCGAAAGAAGAAGCGAGGGGATTGAGCTTCCAAGCGAAAGAACAAGGGATGGTCTCTCGTAACTTGAGCGTCTCGCGTGTGCTGCTGTGGTGCGAGAATAGACTCGGCTGAATTGCATTGACAAAGCCAGTTGCCGAGCTGTCAGATCGAAACCATTTGGACCGGAGAAGAGGCTTCACGGCGGTCTCACGTTGATGAACATAGCAACGGATGAGGCGCACCGTTTATGCATCAGATCTCGTAATGCGTGCTGCAAGCTAGCTTTAATGCATTAGTACTTGTCTACGTGTATATACCTTAATAAGAATCAACAGCCTGACAAACAGCAACCATGATAATACTTAAAAAAGAAAAGGGAAAGGAGAGAATCTCCCTGATGTGTGACGCCGAGCAGGGATCTACTAGGCCCAGCGTACACTGCGCCCGCTTGAACACTTCCGACCAGGGATCTACTCGGCCCTGGGCTGCGTTTACTTCGGAAACGTCACCATTAGTAAGCCTCGTGTAGTAGTTCCAATACAGATCAGACCAGGCCAATGGTCCGGTGCACATACGCCGTCGTCCGGATCCCGGTCGTAGTCTGCGAACAAAATTGAAAAGACTGACAGAAAAAATTGCCGACGAACTTAACTCGTGACGGACATGTCTAATTAAAAAGATAGGACCAGATTTAGTGTCGATTGAAGATTCCCATCGATCCACGGTGATCACCTAGCAGGCTCTCAATGAAACCACCAATGTCGGTTCTAAATCCCGCATACCTCGCGGTAGGGGTCCTAAGATAGGCCTCTTGGAGCGATGGTAAAATGGACACAGGATTTTACCCAGGTTTGGGCTCTCTCAAGGAGATAATACCCTACGTCCTGCTTTTGATTGTATTGATATGGGGATAGTACATAGTACAGGTATCTACCATGAGGTTGTTGTAATGAATCTGAGGTTGTCTATCGATTAGCCTGGCCTCGGTTTATATAATGTACCGTAGGCCTAGGGTTTAGAGGAGTCCTTGTCTTGTGCGTCAAGTCTTGTGGAATCTCCCTGTATGCATTGTGGGCTGCCCGAAGTGGGCCATTAGTGAATCATCATGGGGGTCCTCGGCCCGACCCACTGGTCGGGATACGACATGGTGAGTGCCCCCTAGTCCAGGACACCGTCAGAGGGGGCGAAAACGGCTAATGGCCTGTGCTGCGCTCCTTCCCCTTCATTTAAACCCCTTGCTAGGGAGGTGGGGGAGCGGGATCGGCTGCGTCACGATCCCCAATCCCCCCACATTGCGTGGGTGCATTAACGTGCGCGATCAGGTTCGCCCGCAGTAGATCCCGCGCGCGGGCCGAGGCCGCGGCCGGGTGGGTCCCGGCCCACAGCCCCGTCTCGTCACGCATGTGGCCTGGCAGAGCTCGGCCCTCTAGCGGGTGACACATGGCGTCCTCGACTTGCGCGGAGGGAGCGCTGCCCCACGTTGGATGGCACGAGCCGACCAGACCTTTCGTCTCCTCCGCCAGCCGAGTCTCGCCTGGGGTCTCCTGCTCAGCCGGTAGCCAGGCGGCTTGGCACCCAGTCCGCGGTTCCTGTTTGCGTAGGAAATAAGCCGTGGAGGTTCGCCGGCTCGGACCGGTGGACCTCCCCGGCTTCGGGGACTACTGTTGAGGGGATGACCCCCGGGTAGGCTCAAGGGCTCTTTTCCCTTTATTTCAAAAACATCGGGGCCACCTGCGCCCCTCAGTCCGGCTCGCCCTGGCCGGCTCCAGTGAGGTGGACCAACTTAGCAGGCATCCCCCTCTGGCCGGCTCCATGGCGACCCGGCAACCGGCGGGTCAACGCCCATCCCACCACTCTGTACGACAAGACCTCACCACGACGGTGAGGCGCGGCAATAGTGGCCCCAGTACCGCTGACCGGGGCATGCGTGGCTACAGCGAAGCGGCCGTACTGCTGACCGGAGCTGACGGCGACCAGGCGAGGCGACACTATGGCTACACAGTGCCAACCACTCCATGACGCCGTTGACGCGTGGCTACAACGACAACCAGACGGCGGGCCCCCACTTCGACAGGACCCAGCAGTCAGCGGGCCCTACAAGCGACAAGACCTCCCAGCTGGCGGGCCCCATGACCGGCTCGAGAGGCTGCCAGCCAGGGCCCGCCCCCCTTATCCCTGCATGTTGTACACTAGGGGTTGACTTATAAACCCTCTCAGCCCCCCTCCTAGCTCGGGGTTCATCTCGGGTTCATCTCCTTCAGCTACACACACACATAGGAGAGGTAGAGAGAGGGTAGGCCAGTCCCTTCTTCCTCCACCACCCAACATCTCAAGGAGTACCATTGTATTGGCTAAACACCATATACGTGATCTGGCAGGACTAGGGGTCTTACCTCCCATGGAGGGCCCCGAACCTGGGTTCATCGTGTGTCGTGCACCGCTTGTCCCCAATCTCGCCTCCGGAACCCGCCGACGCTCTTTGGCCCCAACCGCACTCGATAAGCCACCCCATGTCATCTGCCATGAAGACACTGTCGGTGTCAAAACCGACAGATCTTGGGTAGGGGGTCCCAAACTGTGGATCTTGGATCGATGGGGAACAGGAAGAAAGAGGGACAATCTTTACCCAGGTTCGGGCCCTCTCGAGGAGGTAAATCCCAATGTCCTGCTTGATTGTATTGATATGTGTATGATGATTACAGAGTCGATCTACCACGAGATCAGATGAACTAAGCCCTAGATGGGTATGATGATTCTGTCCTTTATGAACTAAAACCCTCTGGTATATATAGACACAAGGGGTACCTAGGGTTACACATGGTCAGTTACCATTTGGGAACGAATATGCCGAATATACTACCTTGACCTGGAGGGCACACCAAGGCATCGAAGACTTCCTTCTTGAACATGGAGTTGTGTCATAGCTCAGCCCTCCGATAAGGGCCATAGAACGGCCCAACAATCCGATCTACGAGAGATAGACCGGCAGCCCAAGGACCCCGTAGTCCTGGACTCCCTCAGTAGCCCCCGAACTAGCCTCGAACGCCGAGGTCCATGACCCCGATTAGCTTTACACGCCTAAAGTCTTCGGCTTGCGGGTTGAGTTCCTCTTCCCTTTTATGTTTGGCTAGTGATAGTCCGACCACCCGACAGGTTCCCGATTGCTGAAGCGTCACCGGGCCCACAGTATTGGTTTTCCTGCTTAAAGTTAATGACACTTCTTGATCCCCATGCGTCAACGGGAGGCAGACTGTCAATAGCATTTTATAAGAATGCCCTCCGCGGGCTAGAGGAAGAACACCCTTTAAATAGGCAAGGCGCCTCATGAGCAATGCATCATGTTCGTCATCTCTCAAGAAGCCAAAGATCAGGGAGCCAGATACATGGCGAGCGCCCCTGGCTCCTCCTCACGCCCTCATGGCCCCCTCCCAGGTGACTGGGCAAGATGCTCAGTCTCTCATCTTCAATTGAGCAGCCTTGAAACGCATGGATACCTCCCTACCTCAGATCTAGCGCCCATACACACGGGTCTAACTTCCGCGAAGGGCGAGGCTTTTGCGGAGAACTTCCCTGCTCCGCGCAAGGAAGAGAGGGTATGCTTCGTGCCCTTCCTCTTGCAAGGTTTGTGCTTCCCCATTCACCCCTTCTTTAGGGGTTTTCTAGAGTTCTATGGGATCTAGCTCCACCACCTCACCCCCGGATCCATTCTGCACATCTCGGGTTTTGTTGCCCTCTGCGAGGTGTTCCTAGGCTGCGAGACCCATTTTGAATTGTGGAGAAAATACTTCTTCCTCGTCCCCCACTCCTGGGGCGAGGCCATGTTAGAAGTCGGCGGAGCCGAAGTATGGCGCATAGCTGGGACTGGATATCCCGTGGGGACCCCTATGAAGGATACCGAAGAGTGGACCTCAGAGTGGTTTTATATCAAAGACGCCCCCTTATTCGATCCAGTTCGGAGGGGCCTGCCCGAATACTTGGATGCCCCCTTAAAGAAAAGGTTTAACTGGCGACCGAAGAGCCCTTAATAAGACGAGAGCACCGAAGTAAAGCGTTTGGCCGCTCAGGTGAAGCTGTTAGCCAACCATAAGCTAACCATCATTGATGTGATGGCCGCTGCCATTACCCGATGTGTCCAACCTCTTCCACAAAGGATGCACCCCCTATGGTGCTATAATGGGAGAAACGACATGACCCGATACAAATGGCAAGGGCCTGCCAACCAGGAAGCACTGGCTGCCAAACTGGCCGATCTCTTTAAAGCAGAAAAGGGAGAGTTTGCCCGCCTGAGGACCTGGGATGGGTACTCGAGCCATAATCCCATTCACTGGGTAAGTTCAGCTTTGTTTCCATAGTCCAGTTGTTATGTCCGCCTTCATTGATCAAATCTTATATTTATCCGAGCAGAGCTGGAGGAGCTGGATCGAGTCCGTCAACTACCCTTCTCCTCAACCGGAGAATTACTCCCGCGGCGATGACCCAGGATTCCATGATGATCCAGACATGACAATTGATTTTGAGGACGTTTTTTTATCAAGAGAGCCTTGACCGCTACAAAGTTGCCCTTTTAGCCTATCACCCTGTGACGCTTCCTTCCTCCGTGATACGTCGCCAACGTATCTACAATTTTTGATTGTTCCATGCTGATATATTATCATTCTAGGATACTTTTTGGGTCTGTATTTACCAATTTATAATATTTTTGAGCACTAACCTATTGACCCAGTGACCAGTGCCAGTTGCTATTTTCTGCATGGTTTTTCACTTCTCAGGTTTACAGTACCAAATGAAGTCCAATTGCCACGAAGCTTTTTGATGATTTTTTCTGGACCAAAAGAAGACCTGGGAGATTTGGAAGATGGTCAGGAGTCGCACGAGGGCCGCACAAGCCAACAGGGCGCGCCCTGATGGCTTGTGCCTCCCTGGCGGCCCTCCCGACCTCGTTCTCTGGCCTATAAATTCTCATATATTTCAAAAACCCTGGAGGCAGTCCCGAAACCGTTTTTACGCCGCCGCAAGTCTCTGTTATGCCGCAAAGCCATCTAGAGCTCTGTTCCGGCATCTTGTCGGAGGGGGATCGATCACGGAGGGCCTCTTCATCAACCTTGCTGCCATCATGATGATGTGTGAGTAGTTCACCACAGACCTACGGGTCCATAGCTAGTACCTAGATGGCAATCTCTCTATCTCTTGATCTTCAATAAAATGATCATCGCATCTTCGCTTTGATCTATCAGATGTAATCCTATTGTGCGGTGTGTTTGTTGGGATCCGATGAATTGTGGGTTTATGTTCAGGTTATTCAAGAAAAGTATTTGAGTCACCTCTGTATATTAAAATTCTTATTTGCATGATCATTATAGCTTCGTAATGCTCTCCGATTTATTGATGTGCTTTGGCCAAGTAGATTGATCTATCTTCAGTGGGAGTGGTGCATTGTGGTAGGTTCAACCTGACGAGTTTCTATATCACAGTGACAAAGTAGGGGACAAGATGCGTCTTTATGTTGTTCCTACTAAGGATAACCGGATGGGGTTTATTCATATTGCTTGAGTTTACTTTGTCTACATCATGTCATCGTTCTCCTTGCATTACTATGTTTGTCATGAACTTAATACGTAGAGAGGCAAGCATAGAAGCGCTATTGAAGTGGAGTAATAGTAATAGGTGCAGGCAGCAGTCGGCCTATTTGTTTATGGACGTGATGCCTATATATACATAATCATTGCCGTGGAAATCACATAACTATCCGCTTTTCTATCAATTGCCCAACAGTAATTTGTTACCCACCGTATGATGCCTACATGAGAGATGCCGCTAGGGAAAACTATGGCCTCCGGGTCTATTCACTTATAAATTCATAAACGTGCTATTACCTTGCTTCCTTTATTTACTTTTTATTTTATTTTGCAATTTACAATTATCTACACACCTCATTTGCTTGCATATAAAGAGATCAAGGGGATTGACAACCCTCTTGCCCGCATTGGGAGCAAGTTGTTTGTTCTTTTGTGTGCAACCGATGAAGACGGTTGTGGATTGATATTCCTATAGGTTCGATAAACCTTAGTTTCATAACTGAGGGAAATACTTACCCACTTTGTGCTGCAATAACCCGTTCCTCTTCATGGAAAACCCAACGCAGATCACAAGTATCACTCCGTTGCAAGTAATAAGAAGGCCTCTTCCCGAAAAAGGCGCTCGCCTCCCATTATTCTGAGAACGCTGACTCCTACTCCCAAGGGTCGTCGCACCACGCGCCGGACACCGGCGAGAACGGCGCCGGCCTTGTCCATACTAGAAAGCGGTAGAGCTCCCCGGCGTGCAGCGGCCACGGTCATCGGAAAGGGTACAGCCATCTACGTCCGAGGACATCAGAGAGGTGCCAGGTAGTAATCCTGGACCTAGGTCATCGGCAAGGGCCCAAGTAAATGCAGAAGTTCCTGCCGCAGACCAGCTTCCCGAAGACCCCGAGGAAGTCTCGGTTACTAATTCTAAAGTCGAAAGAGCGATGAATCACCGATGACGGAAGGAGTCATTGCGTCACTCCGTGTTTTCCAAACAGGAATTTAATGCTCTTAATTCGGTAGACGCGTATCTTGGAGCCGTGCGAGCAAGACTCGAAGGGGTCGCCGACCTTATGTCGACCAGCCTGCAGGTGAGTTAATGGTTTTGGCAACCAAAAACAAATCCTAACCCAGTAGCCCCCAAGCCTTAATTTGGTGAGGATGGCCGAATTGAGGGTCTGAACATTCCCGTCATATGATTTAGGCCTCGAGGGAACAAAAAAAAGTTATCGGAAGATCTTGAGTTAAACCGAACACAGTTAGCGGCTCCAAAGGCCGAACTAGAGGAGGTTAAAAAGTTCACCAGGGAGGCACATGGTGAGTGAAAATGTTTTAACATGCAAATTTGTTTGAGGCACCTTTTCTAATGAATGATTGTCTTATAGCAGCCCAGTCCATTAGCGAACTACCAAGAGATCTCGATGCGGCCCGAGAAGCTCAAAGGTACGCCGAATCGCAGCATGAAGCTGGCCACCGGGTACTGACCTGGAGTATTGAGGGAAAGAATGAGCTCAAAACGGAGAACCAAAGACGGGCCAAAGAAATTGAGAGGTTAAAACTCAACTGGCCCAGGCTCATGAGGAGAACCGAAAGTTGAAAGGCGACATGTTCAGTGAGTGAAATTTAATTTTGCAATTTCATTGAGGTGTACTTATTACTCCAATGTAAAAGACATGCCACGTTTCATGTTAGGTCTCCTATCCGGGCGCCCCGAGGAGGAGGTCAGCACATTCAGAGGGGACCTGCTAAAGGAGTTGTCCATCGTACATGAACGAGCCCGGAAAGCTATGCAGAGCATGGTTACGTCATTATGACCGATCGAGATGCCTCCGGAATGGATGGCCGAGCTGGCTGATCAATTTAAAGGGGCACAACGGTGCTTCGAGCTATGAAAGACATCGGCCTGTAGAGAAGGAGTTTGGGAAGCATGGGTGATGGTGAAGACCCGTTTTACCAAACTCGACCCCGAGCATCTGGCCCGAGTCGGGACAGTAGGTCCGGATGGTCGAGAGGTGCCACTTCATTTGGTGTATGACCAAGTGATGCCCGCTGCTCATATCTCGCAAGAAGATTGCATGCTTGAGGCCATAATAGATGATCTTGACCAGCAGCCAGGTTTTTGATTCTATGTAGCTATGTACTTTACATGAAAAATGCCCCATTCGTGCTGTAAACGTTGTCTTTAACCGGCCATCGGCTTCTACTATTCCATACTATGTGACTAGAAAATCACTTTGGGGAACCAGGCAATCCGACCATTCAGAGTGAACAGACAAAACGCGTACGAGGAGTTATGTTATATTACTATTTAACGTAAGAAACATCTTCCATAGAAAATAGTTCCTCCAGGGGTTCCTTTCTTCAGGTTGCCACATTAACCATAGACGTTGTAACTGGATACCCGTGGTATGAGGGTGATGGTTACTTCGGGAAAATAACCCCGGGTTTTGGTGACGATCACCAACTATTTTCACTTCCTTCATGGCCAACCAATTGTCTTCTTAAGAACGCTAGCTTTTGGCTTCACCCGTCTGAAGTACGTACCCGGGTGACCCAGTCGTAACAATCGTAGAGGTGCTCCCTTTACCCCCTAGCCGAACAATCGGGAATGTAGAAGGTAAGCATAGGAGCAAGGCAACCCAGCTTGGCCAGATCTTAAGTCAAATTTGGTGCATATAGTGGCTTAAAACGATACTGGAAGGGTGCATGCACGACACAGACGAATAGGTGCACAAAAATTTATTGATCGACTTCATTAAGAAGCCCCCAGGTGTAACCGGGTGGTACATTTGAACATGTATGCCGAGGAAAACATAGCTCGGTTTAGCCGAACATGGCCTGGGAAGTGCTAATCAATCCGAAGAAAAGGCAAAAAGGAAAAAAGAAAGTAAGGGAAAAGACTTAGAGAGGGTGACGACACCAGTCTAGCCATAGAAGCGCCGAAGACGAGCTGCGTTCCATGGGTTCTATTCGAGACGATTGTCTGATGGGTTGCGGAGGCGATATGCTCCTCCTGTGAGCACTTCATTGATTATGAAAGGACCCTCCCACTTGCGTGAGAGTTTATTCTTCTTCTTCTCCGGAAGGTGTAAAACAAGCTCTCCCACATTGTATGCTTACGCTCAAACTTCCCTACTCTGGTAGCGCCGAGCCTGCTGTTGATAAAAGGTAGAGCGGGCCTGAGCTATATCGTGCTCTTCTTCCAGGGCTTCTAAGTCGTCCTACTGATCCAGCTCGGCCTCCTGTTCTTCGTACATGCGCACTCTGGGCGTGTCATGGATGAGGTCACAGGGGAGGACTGCTTCTGCCCAGTACACCATAAAGAATGGCATGTATCCCGTTGACCAGTTCGGGGTGGTGAGCAAGCCCCACAGTATGGAGTCGAGCTCCTCCACCCAATGGTAGTCATCTTTTAATGAATGGACCAGTCGCGGTTTGATACCGCTCATAATAAGGCCATTGGCCCGTTTAACTTGTCCATTGGTATGTGGATGATATACCGAGGCGTAATCAAGCTTGATTCCTATATTGGCGCACCAGTCCTTTACTTCCTGGCCATGAAATTCGATCCATTGTCCGTTATTATACTGTGGGGAACACCATAATGGTGCACAACGCCAGATATAAAGTTGATGGCTGGTCCGCACTTAGCTGAAGTTACTGGTTTTGCTTCAATCCACTTAGTAAATTTGTCGACCATGACCAGTAGATATTTCTTATTTTTGGTCCCCCCTTTAAGTGGTCCGACCATGTCTAGCCCCCAGACCGCGAAATGCAGGTGATCGGTATCGTCCGAAGAGCCATTGGGGGCATGTGGCTTTGATTTGCGAAGAGCTGACATGCAACACAATGTTGGACAAGCGTTTGGGCGTCTGCGCGAGCAGTGGGCCAAAAGAATCCGATCGAAAGACCTTGCTTACTAGGGCTCGAGCCGCTGCGTGATGGCCGCCCATGCCTGCATGAATTTCGGCCAAGAGCTGCTTTCCTTCTTCTTCGGATATGCACCGTTGGAGGATTCCGGTGGTGCTTTTCTTATATAGTTTGCCCTCATGGACCTTATAGGCCTTGGATCGCCGAATTATATGTCTTGCCTCGGTCTGGTCATCGGAGAGTTCTTGGCAGAGAAGGTAGGCGAGGAAGGGCTTGGTCCACGGTGCGATTACCGTCATGACTTCGTGAGCCGAAGGCGTTTCTTCTGGTGCCCAGCCGCTGATGATTTGTTCGTCTGGTTCAATGACATGAGGGTCTATCTACTCCGGGGCATTGGCCCCAGCGTCCTTGTCCTCGTCCTGCCATAACACGGAAGGCTTGAAGAGCCGCTCCAAAAAGGTGTTCGTAGGGACGGGGTCACTTGGCGCCCATGCGGGCAAGGACGTTGGCAGCTTGATTGCTGTCTCTGGAGATATGGTGGAATTCCAGTCATTCGAATCATGCGGAAATTTTAAGGATGTCATTTCTATATGCAGCCATCTTTCGGTTTTTGGCGTCGAATTCAACATTGATCTGAGAGATGGAGAGGTTAGAGTCTTCCCGTACCTCGAGCCATTGTACTCCCATTGATGTTGCCATCCGAAGTCGGTGCAACAGAGCCTCGTATTTGGCTGCATTACCGGAATCTGTGTACATGATCTACAATACGTACCGGATGGTGTTCCCAGTGGGGACTGTAAGTACGACTCCATCCCCTAGTCCGGCGAGCGTCTTGGATCTGTCGAAGTACATCGTCCAATGGGAGTATGTACTGTATTCCCTGGGGAGCTCGGTCTCTGTCCATTTGGCAAGAAAGTCGGTCAACACCTGAGATTTAATAGCCCGGTGTGGTGTGTATGTGATTTCAAAGGGGAGGAGCTCAATGGCCCATTTGGCTATGCGGCCGGTGGCGTCCCTGTTGTTGATTATATTATTCAGTGGTACTTTGGATGCCATTGTGACCGAACACTCTTGAAAGTAGTGTCGGAGTTTTCGGGATGCCATGAAAATTGTATAAGCTATCTTCTGGTAATGCGGATACCTAGATTAACACGGGGTGAGCACTTCTGACACGTAATAGACTGGTTTCTGCACCTTGAGCTTGTGGCCCTCTGCCTCTCGTTCGACGACGAGAACCGCGCTGACCACTTGATTTGTGGCCGAGATGTATAGCAGTATTGGTTCGCCTACGCCTGGCGCTGCTAGTATAGGGTTGCTGGCCAACAATACTTTAATTTCTTCCAATGCAGATGTTGCTTCGTCGGTCCATTTGAAGTTTTTGGTCCGTTTAAGCAGTCTATAGAGTTGCAGTGCCTTTTCACCGAGGTGGGAGATAAAGCGGCTTAAAGCCGCTACACAGCGCGCCAGCTTTTGAACGTGATTTAGCTCTATAGGGATCGCTAGTTGGGATAAGGCTTGAATTTCTGCCAGATTGGCCTCTATTCCTCTATGGGCGACAATGAATCCAAGTAGTTTACCTGAGGGAACTCCGAAGACATAGTTGTCTGGATTGATCCCGCAGGTTATCAAAAGTTTGCCGGAGGTCGTCCACCAGCTGACTGACGTGTTTGGTCTTGATGACCACGTCGTCTACGTATGCCTCGACCTTCTTGCCGATTTGATTTTCAAGGCATGTTTGAATCATACGCTGGTATGTACCGCCAGCGTTTTTCAACCCGAAGAGCATTGTGTTGAAGCAAAATGGCTCGTAGGGGGTGATGAAGGCAGTTGTGGCTTGGTCAGACTCCTTCATTTTCATTTCGTGGTATCCGGAGTATGCATCGAGGAAACAAAGCGAATCATATCTGGCAGTGGCGTCGATGATCTGGTCTATGCAAGGTAAGGGAAAGGGATCCTTGGGCAGGCTTTATTTAGGTCTTTAAAATCGATGCACGGCCGCCAGGATTTATCTTTCTTCGGCACCATGACCATATTTGCCAACCATTCGGGATGTTTGATTTCTCGGATGAATCCGGCTTCGAGTAATTTTGCTAGCTCGTCACCCATGGCTTGACGCTTGGGTTCGGTAAATCGGCGTAACGCTTGTTTGACTGGCTTGAAGCCTACGATGATGTTCAGGCTGTGCTCCGCTGGTCTTCGTGGGACTCCTGGCATATCTGAGGGGTGCCAGGCGAATATATCCCAATTTTCACGAAAGAAGGCATGTAGTGCTTCGTCAACCGCGGGGTCCAGCTGAGCTCCAATGGACACTGTCTCGTTGGGGTCCGTTGGATGCACCTAAAATTTAAAGATTTCATCTGCTGGTTTGAAGGATGAGGATTTAGGCCTTTTACTGAGGATTACATCGTCCCTATCCACCATTGAGCAGAGTGCGGCTAGCTCTTCGGCCGCGAGGGTCTCGGAGAGTGCCTCTAGAGCGAGTGATGCTGTTTTGTTTTCGGTCCGGAGTGCTCTTACCGAGTCACTTGTAATTGTAATTATGCCATTGGGCCCTGGCATCTTGAACTTCATGTACCCTTAATGTGGTATTGCTTGAAATTTTATGAAAGCATCGTGCCCTAATATGGTGTGATAACCGCTGTGAAAGGGCACAACATGGAAGAGAATTCTTCGGATCTTTAGTTCTCAGGAGTGCCGAATACAACATCGAGAGTAATTCGTCCAGTACAACGTGCCTCTTTTCCGTGGATAATGCCTCGAAAAGTGGTGTTTCTTTGTTCGATGCGGGATCTGTCCAATTGCATTTTGTCCAAGGTATCCTCATAAATGAGGTTTAGACCGCTGCCGCCATCCATTAGCACCTTGTGGAGTCTTAAGCCATCTACTATGGGGTCAAGGACTAGGGCGGCGGGTGTTTGGACGGGGAGTGTTCTCGGCTGGTCTGCTTCGCCGAAGGTGATCGGTGTGTTCGTCCAAGAGTTCATCGCTGCCATCTGGTGTATGTGATCGAGTTCTCGAAGAGCTTGCTTCCTCTGGTTAAATGAGGAGAATGCCTTATAGATCGTGAGGATCTCGGCGTTGGGATCTGGTGGTGTTGCTGAATGTCTGCTTGGGGGTGAGACCCGGAGGATAGCCTCTCCGCTCTTTGCAACCTGCCTGACAACCCAGCAGGCTCGAAGGCTGTGAGTCGGGTTTGTGTTTAGCAGGACGAAGTGTATTGGGCACGTTTTGTCTAGTAGTTCATCAAGGAGAGTTCTGGATCCCGCGAGGGGTTTATTCTTTTTCTTGGCAAGCTCGTGTTTGGCTGATCGTCGAGGGGGATGCGTTTTCGCCAAGCTCTTTCACGTTCTACGGGGTGGATTGACTTCGTGGGCAACTATTGAGTCTGCCATGTGCTCTCCATGGCGCAATATTTGCAGGCCTGCTTCAAAAGCTCGGTGAAGTTTTGAACGTGCCGGCGGGTGAGGGCGTTTTGGAATCCTTCATCGCAGCAGTTATGCTGGAAGGCTGCTATGATTTCCTGGTCGCTGCAGTCCGCTGTCCTGTTTTTGGCAAGGAGGAATCTAGCCTAGAAGTGTTGGAACGTTTCCCCTGGAGGTTGTTTTACGTACAACAGGTCCCATATGTCGAGTTTTCCCGAATTTACTGGAGAGTACTCAACGTTGTGGGTGGGTGGGTGGGAGAAAACTTTGAATCCTAATGTGACCCGAAGCTTTGGTGGTGGCATTTTGCACCATCGTGGAATCCAGGGCACCGGATTCGGGGTCCGGATCATCAACCGGCCACGGTTGCATGGACTAAAGGTCGTGTGCTGAATCGGGGTTCGGTCCCGGGCTCTTTCCGGGGCAGAGTCCGGATTCCGAACTGGAGGAACTATCCTGATGGTCGGAGATCCGAACATAGGCCTCTATTGGCTCCGGTGGTTGGGAGGGTGAACCTTCAGCCGAGTCCTCAATGGTAGCGACCAAGGGTGTGATAGGTGGGACATAAATCTCCCTGTTGTCCGGTTTAAGCCCGATTTGATCGTAAACCGAGGGTTGGCCGTCGGTTATTCCCATGGCTTGGATCCGGCCGAGTAGTTCGTTTATCGATGAGATATCTGTGGAGTCCATACTCTGGGAGTACAAGGGGTCAATTCGTAGTACTGTTACTGCAGGGGCGTTTGAAGCCGCGCCTGTACTATGTTCGGCCAAAGCTGAACCGGGCGCGTCGATCGGATCGCGCATTAAGGCTGGATCCGTGGTGGTCGTCACCCTAGTTGCGGTGTTCACCACCCCCGAGGTTACGGCGTCGGGGCTTGCGGGCCCCTCGAGGGGAGCTGAAAGCTTAGTCAGAACAAGATCTCCCCTAGAGTCGGCGATGAACTCTAGGTTCCCGAACCTGATCTCCTGATCGGGAGTGAAACTTCAATCCCCTTGATCTCATTATTTGCAAGCAAATGAGGTGTGTAGATAATTGTAGATAATTGTAAATTGCAAAATAAAATAAAAAGTAAATAAAGGTAGCAAGGTAATAGTAGCATTTATGAATTTATAAGTGAATAGATCTAGGGGCCATAGTTTTCCCTAGCGGCATCTCTCATGTAGGGAACATACGGGTAACAAATTGCTGTTGGGAATTGATAGAAAAGCGGATAGTTATGTGATTTTCACGGCAATGATCATGTATATATAGTCATCACGTCCACAAACAAATAGGCCGACTCCTGCCTGCACCTATTACTATTACTCCACTTCAAGAGCGCTTCTATGCTTGCCTCTCCACGTATTAAGTTCATGACAAAGAGAGTAATGCATGGAGAATGATGACATGATGTAGATAAAGTAAACTCAAGAAATATGAATAAACCCCATCGTGTTATCCTTAGTAGCAACAACACAAAGATGCATCTTGTCCCCTACTTTGTCACTGGGATATAGAAACTCGTCAGGTTGAACCTACCACAATGCACCACTCCCACTGAAGATAGATCAATCTACTTGGCCAAAGCACATCAATAAATCAGAGAGCATTACGAAGCTATAATGATCATGCAAATAAGAATCTTAATATTCAGAGGTGACTCAAATACTTTTCATGAATAACCTGAACATAAACCCACAATTCATTGGATCCCAACAAACACACCGCACAATAGGATTACATCGGATAGATCAAAGCGAAGATGCGATGATCATTGTATTGAAGATCAAGAGATAGAGAGATTGCCATCTAGGTACTAGCTATGGACCCGTAGGTCTGTGGTTAACTACTCACACATCATCACGAGGGCAGCAAGGTTGATGAAGAGGCCCTCCATGATCGATCCCTTTCCGGCAGGGTGCCGGAACACAGCTCCAGATGGCTTCGTGGTGGAACAGAAACTTGGGGTGGCATAAAAAGGGTTTCGGGACTGCCTCCAAGGTTTTTGCAATATATGAGAATTTATAGGCCAAAGAACGACATCGGGAGGGCCGCCAGGGAGGCACAAGCCATCACGGCGCCCCCATGGCGCGCCCTGTTGGCTTGTGCGGCCCTGGTGCGGCTCCCGGCCTTCTTCCGAATCTCCCAGGTCTTCTTTTGGTCCAGAAAAAATAATCAAAAAAATTTCTGGCAATTGGACTTTGTTTGGTACTGTAAACCTGAGAAGTGAAAAACATTCAGAAAAGAACAACTAGCACTGTGCACTGGGTCTATAGGTTAGTGCTCAAAAATATTATAAATTGGTAAATAAAGACCCAAAAAGTATCCTAGAATTATAATATATCATCATGGAACAATAAAAAATTATAGATACATTGGAGACGTATCAAGTATCCCCAAGCTTAATTCCTGCTCGTCCTCGAGTAGGTAAATGATAAAAACAGAATTTTTGATGTGACATGCTATCCATTATGTAATATTATGCATGTATTCTCATTGAGAAACGATGAATCAACAAATATTAAGATAGCAATACTTATAAGTATAAGAAAAAAAATCATCAATCTTTCAAAGTATACGATCCTCAAAGAATGTTTGCCCCCCCCCCCATTCATCTTATTATATTAGCAATGCATGGCTCCATCTTCACCACATTAATACAAATGTCAAGCACCACGGTGTCCAAGTCAGGCAATTGGATCGTACTTTTTCAATATGCATCAACTTTTTATTCTTCACGCAATACATGAGTGTGAGCCATTGGACATAGCATTTAGGTGGAATAGAATATGGTGGTAGATATCAAAGGGGCAAAAAGTGGAGAATATAGTCTCGCATCAACTAGGCGTACCAATGAGCTATGGAGATGCCCATCAATAGATGTCAATGCAAGGAGTAGGGATTGCCATGAAAATGATGCACTAGAGGTATAACTGTATGAAAGCTCAAATGAAGCTAAGTGGGGTGTGCATCCAACTTGCTTGCCCATGAAGACATCAGGCATTTGAGGAAGCCCGTCATAGGAATATACAAGCCAAGTTTGTAATAATCAAAAAGTGATTCCCAATAGCATATGAAAATGACATAACATGAGACTCTCTCTACATGGAGAACAAGGTGCCACTTTGAGGCACAAGTGTGGTAACAGATAGTAGCAAAGTCCCTTCTCTCATTTCTCTCATTTTGTTATTCAGAATGGTGGGCTCATTTGGCCTCCCCCATCTTTATTTCCTCACTGGGACAATGCTCTAACAATGATGATCATCACGCTTTCATTTACTTACAACTCGATATGAAGAACTAATATGAAGATATGACTCTATATGAATGCCTCTGGTAGTGTACCAGGATGTGCAATGATCTAGCATGACATGTATCAAAAATATGATGAACGGTGGCTTTGCCACAAATACTATGTAAGCTCTATATGATCATGCAAAGCAATATGATGATGAACGAACTAGTCATGTGAAGTGACGATGGAATTTGCATGGCAATATATCTCGGAATGGCTGTTTTGAGGAAGATATAATGAGGATTATGTGCAACAAAGCGTATCATGTCACAGGTTTGGATGCACCGGCGAAAGTTGCACCGATCCTCATGGTGAGAATGGGATATGCAGGGCACCGAAGAGGCTAGCAAATATGAAAAGGTGAGATTGCGTATGTCCATGGTTTCACATTAGTCATAAAGAACTCAAATACTTATTGCAAAGTTTTATTAGTTTTATCACAAATCAAAGTACTACTCGCATGCCCTGAGGGAAGAGGTTGGTAGGAGTTAACGATCGCACGCTTCCGACCCGAAACAACACTAGGATTTCAACGAGGAATAGAAATGCTCACACATCATAACCATGGCTCTTTAATTTTTAGAAGAACAAGAAGTTAACCTGTCTTAATATCGACACTTCTACGAATCAACAATTATGAACTTACACCATTTTCATATTACCACATCAATATCATTAACCCACAATTTCTCTATATGTGCTACATGATAGTTTTGATTATAACTCATTGAATACCTAATATTTTTGACTAGTCTTATGACCCATGCAAATTACCATCACTATTCATTAACTCTCAAACAAGTATAAGTAAAGAACGAGAGTGAAATCATTTCTATAAAATCTACATGCCACCGTGCTCAAAAAGATATAAGTGAAGTACTAGAGCAACTACTAAGCTCCAAAGATATAAGTGAAGCACATAGAGTATTCTAGCAAATTATGATGAAAGTGTGTCTCTATTAAATAGGTGTGTCCAGCAAACAATGATTGTGGCAAACTGAAAGTACAAGCAAACTAAAACAAATGATGCTCCAAGCAAAACTCATATCATCTGACAAATAAAAATATAGCTTCAAGTGACATACCGATGGATTGAGACCAAAGAGGGGATGCCTTCTAGGGCATCCCCAAGCTTAGACGCTTGAGTCTACCTTAAAATATTACCTTGGGGTGCCTTGGGCATCCCCAAGCTTAGGCTCTTGCCACTCCTTATTCCTTTGTCCATCGCGATAACACCCAAAACTTGAAAACTTCAATCACACAAAACTCAACAAAACTTCGTGAGATCCGTTAGTATAAGCAACATGTTGAATACTTTAGGTACTGTAATAAATTGATTCTTATTTCTTAAATGCATAATAGGTACTGTATTCTAACTTATCCATGGCTTATAACCCCCGATACAGTCCATAGCATAATCAAAACAAGCAACTATGCAAGCAAAAACAGAATCTGTCTAAAACAGAACAGTCTGTAGAAATCTGTAGAGAACCTATACTTATGTAACTCTAAAAATTCTGAACAATTAGGAAGACCTATAAAATTTGTATATAAATACTGTGTAAAAAATTCAGATCATTATCATGCTCCAGTAAAAATTGAAAATTTCTGTACTGGAGTCAAAAGTTTCTGTTTTGTTTCAGCATCGATTCTACTCATCGTGTGAGTCATCCCAAAGGTTTTACTTGGCACAAACACTAATTTAAACATAGAAACAAAATAATTACAGAGTAAATAATCATGTTATCAAAAACAAACAGAAAGTTAAAAGCAAAAATATAAAGATAACTATTGGGTTGCCTCCCAACAAGCGCTATTGTTTTATGCCCCTAGCTAGGCATAATGCATAGTTTTAAGTATTGTCATCCTTGACATCAAGCTCCTCAATAGCACAACCATGGATAATAGGGACAATATGAGACTTGGGAATAGGATATTTCATCAAATTTATAAAGTTGGGATGAACACTAATGATTATTAGATCCTCGTTTTTTTAGGTAGGAGGTGTACTAATGCTCTTAGGAATAAATATGAATTTGGGGCTTTTGTTTTGAGAGGTACTAGCATTAGTTTTAGAAGGTGTGAAAGCGGACCTACTTTGTCAATGACCTCTTCCATTTTATCAATTCTACTCAAACCTTGTTCTATCCTCTCATCAATAATAGTATCTTTTTCCTTTAAAGATTTCAAGGTCATTCCTACCCGTGACCCAAGTTGAGTGATATGATTATGAATTTTTTTATCCAACTCCTCAATTGGTTTATTCGTGATCATTTTCTTTCCAATAGCATCAAGCCTTTGCATAACATGTTCCAAGGTCAAATTAGTTTCATTAACAATGATGGGTGGTGCCCCTACAAGATTTTCAATTGTGGTATAGGCATCCAAGGTGTGACACATTAAGAAGTTCCCACCGGTGTTGGTGTCAAGGACGAACCTATATCAAGTGGTCACACCAACATAAAAATTGTGAAGCATGGTAGTGGTGGATAAATTTTTAGTTGCTTTATTTTGAGAGAAGCAAATCCTATACCATGCATCTTTCAAACTTTCTCCTCCCCTTTTTAAAATTGACTACATCATCATTGGGAGTGACGCGAGCGGAAGAAGAACTAGCCATGACTTCAAACAAGGAAACTAGTGACAAGCAAAGATAAATATTTTTGTATTTTTGATTTTTATGAGACAAACTAAATATAATAGCAAATAAAAGGATAAACAAGGGAATAAAAATTTGTGTGAAGTTACTTGATAGTTGATGATGATATTCCCGAGCAACGGCGCCGGAAATCCTTCCTGATACTTGTGATCTGCGTTGGGTTTTCCGTGAAGAGGAACGGGTTATTGCAGCACAAAGTGGGTAAGTATTTCCCTCAGTTATGAAACTAAGGTTTATTGAACCAATAGGAATATCAATCCTCAACCCTCTTCAGTGGCTGCACATAAAAGAACAAACAACTTGCACCCAACGCGGGCAAGAGGGTTGTCAATCCCCTTGATCTTGTTATTTACAAGCAAATGAGGTGTGTAGATAATTGTAAATTGCAATATAAAATAAAAAGTAAATAAAGTCAGGAAGGTAATAATAGAATTTATGAATTTATAAGTGAATAGACCCGAGGGCCATAGTTTTCCCTAGCGGCATCTCTCATGTAGGCAACATACAGTGGGTAATAAATTACTGTTGGGCAATTGATAGAAAAGCGGATAGTTATGCGATTTTCACGGCAATGATCATGTATATATAGGCATCACGTCCATAAACAAATAGGCTGACTCATTCCTACATTTATTACTACTACTCAACTTCAAGAGCGCTTCTATGCTTGCCTCTCTACGTATTAAGTTCATGACAAACAGAGTAATGCATGGAGAACGATGACATGTTGTAGACAAAGTAAACTCAAGCAATATGAATAAACCCCATAGTGTTGTTCTTAGTAGCAACAACACAAAGACACATCGTCTCCCCTACTTTGTCACTAGGATATAGAAACTCGTCAAGTTGAACCTGCCACAACGCACCACTCCCACTGAAGATAGATCAATCTACTTGGCCAAAGCACATCAATAAATCGGAGACCATTACGAAGCTATAATGATAATGCAAATAAGAATCTTAATATTCAGAGGTGACTCAAATACTTTTCATGAATATTCTGAACATAAACCCACAATTCATCGGATCCCAACAAACACACCGCACAATAGGATTACATCAGATAGATCAAAGCAAAGATGCGATGATCATTGTATTGAAGATCAAGAGATAGAGATATTCTCATATAGGTACTAGCCATGGACCCGTAGGTCTATGGTGAACTACTCACACATCATCATGAGGGCAGCAAGGTAGATGAAGAGGCCCTCCGTGATCGATCCCCCTCCGGCAGGGTGCCGAAACGGAGCTCCAGATGGCTTCACAGCGGAACAGAGACTTGTGGCTACGTAAGAAGTGTTTCGGGACTGCCTCCAGGGTTGTTGGAATATATGAGAATTTATAGGCCAAAGAACAGAGTCGGGAGGGCCGCCAGGGAGGCACAAGCCATCAGGGCGCCCCCCCCAGGGCACGCCCTGTTGGCTTGTGCGGCCCTGGTGCGGCTCACGACGTTCTTCTGAATCTTCCAGGTCTTCTTTTGGTCCAGAAAAATCTTCAAAAAGTTTCGTGGCAATTGGACTTCATTTGGTACTGTAAACCTGAGAAGTGAAAAACATGCAGAAAACAGCAACTGGCACTGGGCACTGGGTCAACCAGTTAGTGCTCAAAAATATTATAAATTGGTGAATAAAGACCCAAAAATTATCCTAGAATGATAATATATCAGCATGGAACAATCAAAAATTATAGATACGTTGGAGATGTATCAACGTCACTGCTGATTATTAGGCGAGCCATCAATCCTTCGATGATCCCTCGGTGGAACTCTCAATGAAAGCCCCAATGTCGGTGTCAAAACTGGCAGATCTTGGGTAGGGGGTCCCAAACTGTGGATCTTGGATCGATGGGGAACAGGAAGAAAGAGGGACAGTGTTACCCCAGGTTCGGGCCCTCTCAAGGAGGTAAAACCCTATGCTTGATTGTATTGATATGTGTATGATGATTACAGAGTCGATCTACCACGAGATCAGATGAACTAAGCCCTAGATGGGTATGATGATTCTGTCCTTTATGAACTAAAACCATGTGGTTTATATGGACACCAGGGGTACCTAGTGTTACACATGGTCGGTTATCATTAGGGAACGAATATGCCGAATCTACTACCTTGACTTGGAGGGCACACCAAGGCATCGGAGACTTCCTTCTTGAACATGGACTTGTGTCGTAGCTCGGCCCTCCGATAAGTGCCATAGAGCGGCCCAACAATCCGTTCTACGAGATATAGATCGACGGCCCGAGGATCCCTTAGTCACGGACTCCCTCAGATATCACGACAACGAGGGTGAACTATATATTTGAATGTGGAGATTCGTCAATATGCAACTCGTTGCATATTGGATTTCACTTAATGTGTAGTAGTTGATTGTTGTGATTGCCATGCCTTGGATATTTAAACTTGACATGCATAATCCTTGTTTGTGCATCATGTCATGCCTATGTTGTGGTGTTTACCATGTCATTCGTTTGTTTCCGGATTTGCTTCTCCTCATTAGAGTTCCAAAAGCGTTTCGGAGTGTGAGGATCCGTTTGACTACATTGGTTCGTCTTCTTCATGGATTATTTCTTCTTCTAAGAGGGTTCTCAGGCAAGATGATCATTTGCCTGGATATCACTACTATCATTGCTATGCTAGTTGTCTCATTTCTATCGCTATGTCTTGTTTCCTACCACTTGTTTGTCAAGCCTCCCAAAATGCCATGATAAGCCACTAACCCTCCACCTCCCAGCAAACCGTTGTTTGGCTATGTTACCGCTTGCTCATCCCTTCTTATAGCGTGGCTAGATGCAGGTGCAGGTTGTTCCATGTGATAACATGGATATCTTTGGGATATCACAATATTCTTGCTATTTAATTTAATGCACCTATACACTTGGTTAAGGGTGGAAGGCTTGGCCTTTTGCTTCGTGTTTTGTTCCACTCTTGGTGCCTTAGTTTCCGAATACTGGTGTTATGTTCCATATTGAGCGCTCCTAACATGTTTGGGGTTGTTATGGGGATCCCCTTGGTTTTCGCTTTGGCATAAAACTCTTCCGACAAGACCCAACATTGGTACTACATTTGCCTAACTAATAAAAGTTGGATAGGGAGTAATTAACCCGTGGATAATTAATCAACAAACCGGGACAGGCTCCTCATGAGTGTTGGTTGATATGTCTCCATCGTATCTACTTTTCCTAATTTTGGTCTTGTTTTGGACTCTAATTTGCATGATTTGAATGAAACTAACCCGGACTGACACTGTTTTCAGCAGAACTAATATGGTGTTGTTTTTGTGCAGAAATAAAAGTTCTCGGAATTGGACAAAACTTTTTGGAGAATTATTTTACAATAAATAAAAAATATTGGAGCCAAGAACCACCGGAGGGGGTGCCCTGGCTGGGCACGATACACCAGGGTGCGCCACCCCCTCCAGGCGCGCCCTGGTGGGTTGTGGTCGCCTCGTGGCCCCTCTGACCCTAATTCTAGCACTATAAATTCCTATTTTTGGAGAAAAAAATAGGAGAGGATGTTTTATCGTGTTTCACGAGACGGAGCCGCTATCAGCTCCTGTTCTTCATCGGGAGGCCAGATCTAGAGTCCGTTTGGGGCTCCGGAGAGGGGAATCTTCGGTCTTCGTCATCAACAACCCTCCTTCATCGTCAATTCCATGATGCTCCCCACCGGGAGTGGGTCCTTCGTAGGCTCGCTGGTCGGTGAGAGTTGGATGAGATTCATCATGTAATCGAGTTAGTTTTGTTAGGGCTTGATCCCTAGTATCCACTATGTTCTGAGATTGATGTTGCTATGACTTTGCCTTGCTTAATGCCTGTCACTAGGGCCCAAGTGCCATGATTTCATATCTGAACCGTTTATGTTATCACCATTATATATATGTTCTTGATCCGATCTTGCTAGTCATATGCACCTGCTATGTGTTATGATCCGTAAACCCCGGGGTGACAATAATCGGGATACTTTCCAGTGATGACCGTAGTTTGAGGAGTTCATGTATTCACTATGTGTTAATGCTATGTTCCGGTTCTCTATTAAAAGGAGGCCTTAATATCCCTTAGTTTCCTTATGGACCCCGCTGCCACGGGAGGGTAGGACAAAAGATGTCATGCAAGTTCTTTTCCGTAAACACGTATGACTATTTACGGAATACATGCCTACATTATATTTATGAACTGGAGCTAGTTCCCTAGGTTATGACTATTATATGATGAATATCATCCAATGAATTCACCGATCCAATGCCTACGAGTCTTCCACATATTGTTCTTGCTAAGTTGCTATTGCTATTGCTACTGTTCCAATTGCTACAGAACCATTGCTATCACTGTTACCGTTATTACTACTATTACCACTGCTATCAAACTATCATATTATTGTGCTACTGATCACTCTGCTGCAGATATTTAATCTCCAGGTGTGGTTGAATTGACAACTCAACTGCTAATACTTGCAAATATTCTTTGGCTCCCCATGTGTCGAATCTATAAATTTGGGTTGAATACTCTACCCTCGAAAACTGTTGCGATCCCCTATACTTGTGGGTTATCAAGACCTTTTTCTGGCGCCGTTGCCGGGGAGCATAGCTATAGTTGTTGAGTCACTTGGGATTTATATCAATTTATCACTATGAAGAATCTGAAGGATACAAGAACCAATATTTTTCCCTCTAAAATGAGCGGAGGTAAGGAATTGGCATCTAGCTCTGTACTTGATTCACCTTCGGTTATGAGTAAACTTGTAACACCCACCACATGCTATTAATCCTGATATGTCGCAAGTTATTGATGATGCTACTTCTGCTATGAATGATGCTTATGATGATGCTAGTACCATGCCTGATGATAATGTGCCACTAGTTGAATTTCTTGATGAAAAAATTGCTAGAGCTAAAGAGAATGAAATTACTGAAACTGATGAAATTACTGAAATTGATGAAGTCCTTGAAATTGAGAAGTATGAAACACCTATTAGACCTAGCTCTCCGAGATTTGAATTGCCTAAGATACCGGAGGGTTATGTTATGGATGGAGAAGTAGCTAGAGAGATCCTTGCTTGTAAGGATAGAGATGATCTTAAGAAATTATTATGCAAGTATAAAGAAAAGACTTTGAATGCTAGAATGAAATGTGATCATAAGTTTGCTACTTCACCTATCTTTGTTACCGATAAGGATTATGAATTCTCTGTCGACCCAGAGTTAATTACTTTGGTTGAATCTGATCCTTTTCATGGTTATGAAACTGAAACTGTAGTTGCACATCTTACTAAGTTGAATGATATAGCCACCCTTTTTGCTCATGATGAGAAGATTCGCTACTACTATATTCTCAAATTATTTCCATTCTCATTAAAGGGCGATGCTAAGATATGGTACAATACTCTTGCTCCTGGTTGTGTTCGTAGTCCCCAGGATATGATTTACTACTTCTCTAAAAAATATTTTCCTGCTCATAAGAAACAAGCTGCCTCAAAGGAAATATTTAACTTTGTGCAAATTGAAGAAGAGAGTCTCCCACAAGCTTGGGGGAGGCTTCTCCAATTGCTTAATGCTTTGCCTGATCACCCTTTTAAGAAAAATGAAATACTTGATATCTTCTATAATGGACTAACTGATGCTTCTAGGGACTTCCTAGATAGTTGTGCTGGTTGTGTTTTCAGGGAACGAACTGTTGAACAAGATGAGGAACTATTAAATAATATATTGAAGAATTATGATGATTGGACTCTCCCTGAACCACCACCTAAACCCACACCGAAGAATAGGGGTATCTTATTTCTCAGTCCTGAAGATACGCAGGAGGCAAAGAAATGTATGAAGGAAAAGGTTATTAAAGCTGAGGATGTTAATAATTTACCACCTATTGAAGAAATACATGGCCTTGACACACCACCACCTCAACAGGTGGTAGAGGTAAATTCTCTATTAAAGTTTGATGAAGGTGATATCCCTTACAATAAACATCCTAGTCAATGCTTATTTGAGTTTGACAACTATATTAGGAAACAAGATCACTTCAATGCAAATGTTCTGAAACAATTGAAATATAATTCTGATATGATTGCTCGACTGAGTGACTTGTTATTTAGAATAAGTAATGATGTTAGAGGTGTAGGAAAACATGCCTCTATGGTTCAAACCCAGTTAGAACAAGTTGCTAAATCTCAAAGAGAATTGCTTAATGAAATGAAAAATAATATGAATGATTTTGCTGTCAGAGTAGCAACTAGAGGATGTAAAATGACTCATCAACCACTTTATCCTGAAAGACACCCTAAAAGAATTGAACAAGACTCTCAGAGAATTAACACTGATGCACCTAGTCCTTCTAAAAAGAAAAAGGAAAAGAAAAATGATAGGACTTTGCATACCTCTAGTGAACCTGAGAAAGAAAAACCTCCTGATAATAATGATGTCTCTATTTCTGATGCTGAAACTCAATCTGGTAATGAACATTCACCTAGTCATAATGAAAATGATAATGATGATGTTCATGAAGATACTCAACCGAACAATGATAAAGAACCAGATAATGATGTTGAAATAGAACCTATTGTTGATCTTGATAACCCACAACCTAAAAATAAACGATATCATAAAACAGACTTTGTGGCTAGAAAACATGGTATAGAAAGAGAGCCATGGGTTCAGAAACCTATGCCTTTCCCACCTAATCCTTCTAAGAAAAAGGATGATGAATAATTTGAACGCTTTCTGAAATGATTAGGCCAGTCTTTTTGCGTACCCGCTTAACTGATATTTTAAAGATGGCCCCTTATGCAAAATACATGAAAGACATCATCACTAATAAAAGAAAGATACATGAAGCTGAAATCTCCACCATGCTTGCTAATCATTCTTTTAAGGATGGAGTACCTAAAAAAATTGGAGATCCTGGAATACCAACTATACCTTGCTCCATTAAAAGAAATTATGTCAAAACTGCTTTGTGTGATTTGGGAGCTGGTGTTAGTGTTATGCCTTTATTTTTATATAAACGACTTTATTTGAATAAAATCACACCTACTGAAATATCTTTGCAAATGGCTGACAAATCAACTGCCATACCTATCGGTATTTGTGAGGATGTGCCCGTTGTTGTGGCAAATGTTACTATCTTAACATACTTTGTTATTCTTGAGATGCCCGAGGACGACAACATGTCGATTATCCTTGGTAGACCCATTTTAAATACTGTAGGGGCTGTTATTGATTGCAATAAAAGCAAAGTCACTTTTCATATCAATGGTAGTGAGCATACAGTGCACTTTTCGAAGAAACAATTCCAAGTGAATGGTATGAATGTTATTAAAAAATCTCCGACACTCACCATTGGAAGTTTTGAACTACCTCTACCTACTGCCAAAAAGAAAGATGACATACTTATTGTTGGCGATATGCATATACCCATTGAGGTAATTTAGTGATTTACGAAAATTCTTCGGTTTCCTTCTAATCGAAAGTGGTTGTTAATAAGACTTGACCAACCTTATTAATGGATCATTTTTGAGAGGTATGAAGTTGATGAATCTAGTAGGCACAACCTTCTGCGCTCACCTTTTGTTTTCTATTCTTCTTAGTCATATAAAATAAAACGGCATGTTTATCTTGTTTTCTGATTTCTCCGTGCAATAAAAATGACCCAAAATAAAAGTTCTCCGAATGTCCTGAAAATTTAACACGATTTTTTTCTGAATATTTCTGAATTTCTGGTGCAAATAACATCAGAGGGGGTGCACCTGGTGTCCACGAGACACGAGAGCGCGCCAGCAACCCCAGGCGCGCCCTGGTGGGTTGTGGTCCCCACGTGGGTCCCCTCACTTATCTCATTAGCCCATTTCATCTCCTACCTCCAGAAAAAATCACCATAGATCTCTCTCTCTCTCTCTCTCTCGTGTTGCTCTGAAACCTGCGGATTTCGATCTCTTTGCTCGAAGCACCGTTTCCGAAACTTTTTTGGGGGATTGCTACTTGGTATGTGACTCCTCCATTCCTCCAATTTGTTTTTGATTTAGTGGTTTATTTTTAGAATAATTAGTTACTCTTGGTGCTGCTGTAGATGGGCTTGCATGTTGAATCCTTAGAGTTCTAAGTAGTTTGAATGCTTAATATGGCCTCTAGGCATACTTAGGAGTAGTTGCTATCAATCTTACGAAGTTTTGTTGACAAAAATTTTGTAGACTAAAATTTTCAGAAATTTATTTATAGGAATAAGATGAGTTTCTTTAGGAAGTTTTCCTCCAATAGGAATGCTAAAGGAGTCATTGGGGAATCATCGGACAATGACCTCAACACTCCGAGAACGGCGGAGGTGCGGCTGTGCGAATGGCCGCATAATGCCTTCATGGAGGAGGCCGGGTTCCATCAAGAGTTTTCACAATTCGTTGCAAATGCTGGGCTAACAACACCACCTCCTTACAAATTCCTTTGTGCAAAATTTTCATTTTCTGAGTAGGAATAACCCTCCCGAGGTGCAGTTTAATTTATATGCTGAAACCCATCAGATACCGCTCACTGACTTTTGTGACATATGTCTGATTCCTTCTGATGGGGAATTAAGAGAGCCTAGACCAGCGGAGTTTGAGGACTTTCTCCTCACTTTTGACAGTGGGTGATGAAAGAGGCGTGCCAAATGCCATTGCCACCAGTTTGTAGTTTCCTTCTGTGCATTACTTTGCTTTATTCATCGCGAAGTGTTTAACCGCTAGGGAGAAGGTCGGTGCACTCGGTGCCCCTGACCTCGCCATCTTAAGCCGTGCACTGCACAATGATCACACCTTTAGCCTAGGGGTTATTATTGCACGTCGCCTACACCTTAACAAGACTAAGGGCAAGATACATGGTGGTATTTATGCTACTCGCTTAGCGAGTCACTTTAATGTTCAGATTCGCCAACATGATTATCCCTTGCCCTGAGTTTTTCTAGATCACAAGGCCTTGGAGGATCATCAATTTATTGATGCAGCTGATTCTTTTCATAACATTCGCTACAAGTTAGTATTCAGCGTGGTTACCCGTGATATTATCCCGTTGCATGCACCTGCTTTGTTGATTCTATTGCCAGGAACAGATACATGGTCATGCCAGAGGACATTTTTGCCTACCGGAACAACCTGGCAGCGGCTGAGGAGGAGCCCCAGGAGTGGGACGCTCAGGTGCCGCCGCCACAGCACCTCCACATAGGACCAGATGGCCATTACGGGTGGTGATTACCAAGCTAAGCCAAAAGCCTAAGCTTGGGGGAGTACATATTTCCACCGACATTATATTCATGTTTACACACTTCATTCCAGTTGTTGGTGTCTACACTTTTTCATTGTATTATCCTTGCTAGATTTATTTTCTCGCTTTCTTCTTGCGTATTTCAAAAACTTTGAGAACATCCAAAAATATTTCTTGCTTCTTTTCGGTTTTTCTTTCTAGTTTAAATTAATTGTAGTAGCAAAAGAAAACCCAAAAAGATTTCTCGTTTCTTCTTTTACTTGTTGGGAGTTTTCCCGTGTAAATAGTTTTTCTCGTCTTTGTTTTTCCTTCTTTGATTTGCTTTCCTTAAGAAAAACCAAAAACTCAAAAAAAAACATTTCAGTGTGCTTCTCTGAAATTCTTTTCCTTTTATTTGAGTCGTACCAAGGAGAAGACCACGATGAAAATGTTGAGTGGCTCTCATATGCATTATTGTTAATCTAACAAAGAGCCCAAATTACTGTGTCTTCCCCTTTTGAATAAAATGTTTGCAGATTCTAGCTTAGTCCACGACACTCTTGCACTGTTATTATTTTATATCATTCGGTCGTGTAAGTGAAAGGCAATAATGATGATATTTGATGAAGTGACTGTGGCAGAGAGAAGCAGGTATGAACTCAATTTGTTTTGTTTTTGTAAACATGTTTAACCTAGTATCCATGATTCAGCATATTATGATCAAACATGTTTGCAATGACAATTAGAGATTATAGTTGCTCATGCCATGCTTAAGTAGCTAGCAGTGGATAATGATTTATCTTGGATGTCAACATGCATTAAAATGGTTGTGATGTAGTATGATGATATGGTATCCTCCTCTGAATGTTTCAAGTGGCTTGACTTGGCACATGTTCACGCATGTAGTTGAATCAAAACCAACATAGCCTCTACGATATTTATGTTCATGGTGTTCATGTCCTACTCATGCTAGTATTCAATGTTGATTATTCATAACGCATGTTCATGACCATTTTCACTCTCTAGTTGGCCGCTTCTCAACCTACTTGCTAGCCTTCACCTGTACTAAGCGAGAATAATGCTTGTGCGTCGAAATCCTTAAACCAAATTTATTCCAGATGAGTCCACTATATCTACCTATATGCGGTATTACCCCACCGTTCCAAGTAAATTTGCATGTGCCACCTCTAAAATTTCAAATGAACATATGTTTTGTGTGCCTGGACCGCTCATGGAGCGACAGGGGAAGGTCAGTATCTTCCATGTTAAGCGGGTTATTCTCATGATGAGTGTTTATTCACTCGTCCTTGCATGAGAGGGGCAGTAATAGGGATTCCCAGTCCTGAAATCAAAAATTGCAAATAATTAAACAAAACTCCCCCAGGAATGTTGTTGGTATGGACAGTACCCATGGATTTGGCTAGCTGTGGAGTGTGTTTGTTGGTGGAGGGGGAGTAAACCTTTACTTTTACCGCTTGGGAGCCGCCGCTAATGTGTTTAGCATGGAAGATATTGATAACTCTTGGTCGTAACGTTGACAGGAATTGTGCACCTCCCAAAATTATATTTATCTCTAATTTAAGCTTTGAGCTCTGGCACCTCTGCAAATCCCTGCTTCCCTCTACGAAGGGACTATCTATTTACTTTTATGTTGAGTCATCACCTTCTCAAATAAGCGCCAGATCTGAGAGCACTATTGTCATCCTCATGCATTGTGTATAGTTAATGTTTGATGCATCATGACTGGATCTTTTCTACCATGAATTACAATGTTTAGTCACTGCTTGAACTTTGGAGGTGCTCTGCATTTATGTTTTGCGGTCTCAGAAAGGGCTAGCGAGATACCACTATTGTCCTATTATATCATGACCGTTTTGACAAAGTGTTGGTACTTGAGATATTTTATTAATGCTCTCTAGTTGATTATGCCATTGATATGAGTTAATATAATTTCTAAGAGTTATTGTTGACATGGTTAGTCATGATCTTTGCTAAAAACCTGGGCGCTACTTAAGCATATTTATGTAAACAAGAACAAAAGAGTTCATAAAAGTATTTCTTTTTCACTTTCAGTTTGTCAACTGAATTGCTTGAGGACAAGCAATGGGTTAAGCTTGGGGGAGTTGATACGTCTCCGTCGTATCTACTTTTCCTAATGCTTTTGCTCTTGTTTTGGACTCTAATTTGCATGATTTGAATGAAACTAACCCGGACTGACGCTGTTTTCAGCAGAACTACCATGGTGTTGTTTTTGTACACAAATAAAAGTTCTCGGAATTGGACGAAACTTTTTGGAGAATTATTTTACAATAAATAAAAAATACTGGAGCCAAGAACCACCGGAGGGGGTGCCCTGACTGGCACGATAAACCAGGGCACGCCACCCCCTCTTGGCGCGCCCTGGTGGGTTGTGGTCGCCTCGTGGCCCCCCTGACCCTAATTCCAGCACTATAAATTCCTATTTTTGGAGGAAAAATAGGAGAGGAAGTTTTATCGCGTTTCACGAGATGGAGCTGCCGCCATCTCCTGTTCTTCATCGGGAGGCCAGATCTGGAGTCTGTTTGGGGCTCCGGAGAGGGGAATCTTCGGTCTTCGTCATCACCAACCCTCCTTCATCGCCAATTCCATGATGCTCCCCATCGGGAGTGAGTAATTCCTTCGTAGGCTCAATTGTCAGTGAGGAGTAGGTTGAGATTCATCATGTAATCAAGTTTGTTTTGTTAGGGCTTGATCCCTAGTATCCACTATGTTCTGAGATTGATGTTGCTATGACTTTGCCAAGCTTAATGATTGTCGCTAGGGCCCGAGTGCCATGATTTCAGATCTGAATCGTTTATGTTATCACCATTATATCTATGTTCTTGATCCGATGTTGCTAGTCATATGCACCTGCGATGTGTTATGATCTATAAACCCCAGGGTGACAATAATCGGGATACTTTTCGGTGATGAGCGTAGTTTGAGGAGTTCATGTATTCACTATGTTTTAATGCTTTGTTCCGGTTCTCTATTGAAAGGAGGCCTTAATATCCCTTAGTTTCCTTATGGACCCTGCTTCCACGGGAGGGTAGGACAAAAGATGTCTTGCAAGTTCTTTTGCATAAGCACGTATGACTATTTACGGAATACATGCCTACATTATATTTATGAACTGGAGCTAGTTCTGTGTCACCCTAGGTGATGACTATTATATGATGAATATCATCCAACGAATTCACCGATCCAATGCCTACGAGTCTTCCACATATTGTTCTTGCTAAGTCGTAATTGCTATTGCTTCTGTTCCAATTGCTACAAAATCATTGCTATCATTGTTACTGTTACTACTACTGTTACCACTGCTATCAAATATCATATTACTGTGCTACTGATCACTCTGCTGCAGATATTTAATCTCCAGGTGTGGTCGAATTGACAACTCAACTGCTAATACTTGCAAATATTCTTTGGCCCCCCTTGTGTCAAATCTATAAATTTGGGTTGAATACTCTACCCTCGAAAAATGTTGCGATCCCCTATACTTGTGGGTTATCATTGGTCCAAACTGTCCACCGCCGGTGGCCGCCAGGGGAAACTCTGTGATTGGCCTACCGAAAGTTTGTACAATCTGGTAGTGCCCTGAGAAAGAGATGCGCGTGGCTCCTGTTGGGATCTGGCCTGTCGGGCAGTCTTGCTGGATTTGTTTTACCCTTCTCCAATGTCTTATGCACCGGGATTCCGAGGAAACTATGGGCTATCCCGCGGTTGAGATTTTCTACCGCAGCTTGTGGCTAGTTTGTGATGGATGAGTTGGAGCACCCCTGCAGGGTTAAGACTTTCTGAGAGCCGTGCCTGCGGTTATGTGGCAACTTGGAAATTTTATAATACCTGGTAATAGAAAACTTGAAGTAAACTCAATTGGAGCACACCAACCGTGTGCGTAACCGTGACCGTCTCTTCTTGTGAGGTTTGAACCAAGAAGTGGACACGGTGGGGTTATGATTGACTTGTAAGTAGGTGTTCAGGATCACTTCTTGATCATTACTAGTTCACATCCGTTTATGCGTAGATCACTCTACTTATTTTTGTACTCGTAAGTTAGCCAGATATCAAATGCTTAGTGCTTGCTGTAGCCTCACCACTAAACCATGCATACCTCACCCATTAAGCTTTGTTAGTCTTGATACCCTTGGAAATGAGATTGCTGAGTCCCTGTGGTTCACAGATTACTACAACAATAGATGCAGGTACATGTAATGCGATACTTTGACGTGAGCGCAATGATTGTTCTATTTGGAGTTTCTTCTTCTTCATCATCGATCCTAGGATGGGTTCCAGGGCGGCAGCCTGGGATTAGCAAGGATGGATGTCGCTTTTATCGTTTGATTTCGTCCGTAGTCGGACCCTACTTTTATTGATATGTATGATTGTAATTGAGATGATCATGATTTAGCTTGTGGCAAGTGTAAGCCAATTCAATATACTCATCTTCTCTTTACATGTACTTGTATCAATATCCATTCTTGCGAAACGACGAGATGCGCTTCTATCCATATCGAGGCCCTCGAGCCAGGATGAGGTTAGTACCGCATCTTGGGCATTACATCAAGTTTGAAAATAATTAATGGGGGCTGACAAACATAGAAGATGTTGACGTGGCTTGAGACTGCGTCGGTATTTCCCAAACAGGAAGGGGTGATGCAGCACAGTGACGGTAAGTATTTCCCTCAGTTATGAAACCAAGGTATCGAACCAGTAGGAGGATCACCACCACCTAATAAGCAACACCTGCACACAAAGAACAAATACTTGCAACCCGACGCGAAAGAGAGGTTGTCAATCTCTCTATGGTAAAAAGATAGATTAGGTAGTGATAGATTGCAGAGATAGATCTCTCAAGAACACAAAATAAAAAGAGCAAATAAAAAGTGCAGCAAGGTATTTTTGGGTTTTTGGATTAATAGATCTGAAAAGAAAAGAGGCAAAAAGATAGATCGGAAAGCAATATATTGAAAAAGTAGACCCGGGGGGCGTAGGTTTCACTATTGGCTTCTCTCATGAGTATAGCACACGGTGGGTGAACAAATTACTGTTGGGCAATTGATAGAAGATCAAATAATCATGACGATATCAAAGGCGATGATCATTATATAGGCATCACATCCAAGATAAGTAGACCAACTCCTACCTGCATCTACCACTATTACTCCACACATGGACCGCTATCCAGCTACATCTAGTGTATTAAGTTCATGGAAAAACAGAGTAATGCAATAAGAACGATGACATGATGTAGACAAGATCTATTCATGTAGTAATACACCCCATCTTGTTGTCCTTAATGGCAACGATACATGCGTGCCTTGCTGCCCCTTCTGTCACTGGGAAAGGACCACAAGATCGAACCCATCACAAAGCACCTCTTCCCATGGCAAGAAAAATCAATCAAGTTGGCCTAACTAAACCAAAGATTCGAAGAAGAAATATGAGGCTATAAGCAATCATGCATATAAGAGATCAAGGAAGACTCAAATAATATTCATGGATAGAAACTGATCATGAACTAAAAATTCATCGGATCCCAACAAACACACCGCAAAAGTTTACATCAAATAGATCTCCAAGAGACCATTGTATTGAGAATCAAAAGAGAGAGAGAGAGGACGCCATCTAGCTACTGCCTACGGACCCGTAGGTCTATGGTGGACTACTCATGCATCATCGGAGAGGCACCTATGAAGAAGATGAACCCCTCTGTGATGGTGTTAGATTGGATCTTGAGGTTCTGGAACTTGCGGCGGCTGGATGTGTTTTTCGTCGACTCCCCTAGGGTTTTCTGAATATTTGGGTATTTATAGGCATCAGAGGTGGTGGAGAGGGGCCCCGAGGAGGGCACAACCCATCAAGGTACGCCGGGGGCCCCGAGGAGGGCACAACCCATCAGGGCACACCAGGGCCCCCCTGGCGTGCCCTGGTGGGTTGTGCTCTCCACAGCCCACCTCTCTGGCCCTTCTTTGGCCCACTGGGTGTCTTCTGGTCCAAAAAAAATCTCCCAAAAGTTCCGTCGCGATTGGACTGCGTTTGGTACTGATATTCTACGAAATAAAAAACAAGCAAAAACAACAACTGGCACTTTGGCACTATGTCAATAGGTTAGTCCCAAAAAATGATGTAAAGTTTCTATAAAGTGATTGTAAAACATCCAAGAATGATAATATAACAGCATGGAACAAGCAAAAATTATAGATACGTTGGAGACGTATCAAATGTCCAAGATAGTATATTTATATGTGAAATCTCTCTTCATTCAATATTCTTTCATGAATTGTTCAAGTGACCAATGCTATGTTTGTTAACTTCCAATAAATTTTACCACTTACACTTCTTGTATGTGAAGTCACTACCTCCCATGGGACAAGCATATGAAGCATAAATAAATTCATATTTATGACATTCAATTCATTCAACATTTACTCTTAGGATATAAGGGAAGCACAAGAGTGAACATCAAACTACTCTCAAAAAGATATAAGTGAAGATCAATGAGTGGTTAAACGGTTAAGTAGCTATGTGAGGACTCTCTCTCTCTCAATAAAGACTTTCAGGTCTAAGTATTTTTTTTAAACATCAAACAAAACAAAATAAACTCCAAGAATAACACATGTGATGTGAACGAATAAAATCATAGGCTCAACATAGGCTAACCGATAGTTGTTTGATGAAGAGAGGTGGGATGCGTAGCATCCCCAAGCTTAGATGCTTGAGACTGCTTGTAATATTGACTTGGGGACCCTTGGGCATCCCCAAGCTTGAGCTCTGTGTCTCGTTAGTTCCTCTCATATCACGGTTTCACCTAGGTCTCAAAAACTTCATCCACACAAAACTTGAAAAGAACTCGTGAGATTGGTTAATGCACATAAGAATAAATCAATACTTTATGTACTGCCAAGACAAGTTGCATAATAAGTTTCAAACATTAGCTACTGTATATTATCATTTCCACAATTTATCTACCAATATAAGCCATGAGAACACTAGGACAAGTAGATACCAAAATTATGACAGCAATCTGTCTAAACAGGATAGTCTGTAGCAATTAATTAAAAAATTGTACTTCTATATCTCCACAAAATATGAAAATTTAGGACATGATTAAGAATTTTTATGAACACGCTGTGTAAAAATTTCAGAAACTTTCCACATTCTAGTAAAATATATAAAATCATATACCGGACGCAAAAGTTTCTGCTTTTGCATAGAATCAAATCAACAAGTATCCACACTATCTCAAAGCCTTTACTTGGCACATTATTGAATTAAAAGGCACAAAACATGATTACTACAGTAGCTTAATCATGTGAGCACACAAAAACAGAAATTAAAAGTGTTGGGTTGTCTCCCAACAAGCGCTTTCTTTAAAGCCATTTAGCTAGGCATGATGATTTCAATGATGCTCACATAAGAATAAAAATTGAAACATGCAAGAGAGCATCATGAAGCACATGGGAAGCATATTTAAGTTTAACCAACTTCCTATGCATAGGTATTATGTGGGAAACAATTTATGGGAGCAAGAATCAACTAGAATAATAAGGCAAAACAAGCATTACTACAAAACTCTCAACACATAGAGAGGAAATTTGATATTATTGAGATATGTAGAAGCATATGTTCCTCCCTCAAAATAATTTTTAGTAGAATCATGAAGGAATTCAACAATATAACTATCACATAAAGCATTCTTTTCATGATCCATAAGCATAGAAAATTTATTACTCTCCACGTAAGCAAATTTCTTCTCATTCATAGTAGTGGGAGCAAATTCAACAAAATAACTATCATGAGATACTTGATTCATTTGAATATTAAAATCATGATGACAAGTTTCATGGTTATCATTATTCTTTATATCATACATGTCATCATCATAGATAGGAGGCATGTTATCATCATAACATATTTGCTCATCAAAACTTGGGGGACTAAATATATCATCTTCATCAAACATAGCATCCCCAAGCTTATGGCTTTGAATATCATTGGCATCATGGATATTCAGAGAATTCATACTAGCAACATTGCAATCACGCTCATCATTCAAGGAACTCACATTAAACATTTTGTTAAATTCTTCCTCTAACATTTGAGCACAATTTTTCGAACCATCATTTTCATGGAAAACATTATAAAGACGAAGTATATGAGACAACCAAAATTCCAATTTTTGTATTTTTATTTTATAAACCAAACTAGTGAATAATAAGAAACTAAAAGATTCAATTTCAAGATCTAAAGATATACCTTCAAGCACTCACCTCCCCGGCAACGGCGCCCGAAAAGAGTTTGATGTCTACTACGCAACTTTATTCTTGTAGACTTTGTTAGGCCTACAAGCGCAGAGTTTTGTGGGATAGTAGCAATTTTCCCTCAAGTGGATGACCTAAGATTTATCAATCCAAGCAAGGTTTAGTATGAAGATGGTCTCCCACAAACAACCCGGCAATCAAATATAGGAAATCTCTTGTGTCCCCTAATACTTGTGATCTGCGTCAAGTTTTCCGTGAAGAGGAACGGGTAATTGCAGCACAATACGGGTAAGTATTTCCCACAGTTATGAAACAAAGGTTAATCGAACAAATAGGAATATCAATCCACAACCGTCTTCAGCGGCTGCACACAAAAGAGTAGACAACTTGCACCCAACGCGGGCAAGGGGGTTGTCAATCCCATTGATCTTGTTATTTGCAAGAAAGTGAAGTATGTAGATAATAGTAGATAATTGTAAATTGCAAAATAAAATAAAAGAAAAATAATGGAAGCAAGGTATTGATAGCTTTTGTAAATATATAAGTGAATAGACCCGGGGGGCCATAGTTTTCCCTAGCGGCATCTCTCATGAAAGTAAGCATACAGTGGGTAAACAAATTACTGTTGGGCAATTGATAGAAAAGTGCATAGTTATGCGATATTCACGGCAATGATCATGTGTATATAGGCATCACGTCCATAAGCAAATCGGCCGACTCCTGCCTGCACCTATTACTATTACTTCACCCATCAACCGCTATCCAGCATGCATCTAGAGTATTAAGTAAAACGGAGTAATGCTTGGAGAACATTGACATTATGTAGACAAAGAGAATTAAATTAATATGAAATAACCCCATCATTTTATCCTTAGTGGTAACAATACAAAGATGTGTCTTGTCCCCTTCTGTCACTGGGATATAGAGCATCGCCAGATTGAACCCACTACAACGCACCCCTCTCACTGAAGAAATATCAATCTAGTTGGCCAAACTATTTCAATAGATCGGAGATAATTACGAAGCAATAATGATCTTGCACTTAAGAATCATAATATATATCAGAGGTGACTCAAGTACTTTTTATGAATAATCTAAACATAAACCTACAATTCATCAGATCCCAACAAACGCACCGTACAAAAGAATTACATCGGATAGATCAAAGCGAAGATGCGATGATAATTGTATTTAAGATCAAACGAGAAAGAGAAAGCCATATAGGTACTAACTACGAACCCGTAGATCTGTGGTGAACTACTCACACATCATCATGAGGGCAGAATGTTGATGAACAGGCCCTCAGTGATCGATCCCCCTCCGGCAGGGTGCCGGAACCGAGCTCCAGATAGGATCCCGTCGGAATAGAGACTTGCCGCGGCGGAAAAAGAGTTTCAGGATGCCCTCTAGGGTTTTTGGAATATATGTGAATTTATAGGCCAGAGAACGGGGCCAGGAGGGCAACCGGGGAGGGACAAGCCATCAGGGCGCGACCCCCCCTAGGTGTGTCCTGCTGGCTTGTGCCTCGCTCATGCGGCCTCCGGTCTTCTCCCAAAGTTTCCAGGTCTTATTTTGGTCCAGAAAAATCATAAAAAAGTTACGGGGAAAGTTGGACTTCGTTTGGTACCGTAAACCTGAAAAGTAAAAAACACGCAGAAAACTGGAACTGGAACTGGGCACTGTGTCAATAGGTTAGTGCTCCAAAATAATATAAATTGGTAAATTATTACTCAAAAAGTATCCTAGAATGATATGTTAGCATGGAACAATCAAAAATTGTAGATATGTTGGAGACATACCAGCATGCCCAAGCTTAATTCTTGCTCGTCCTTGAGTAGGTAAATGCTAAAAACATAATTTTTGATGTGACATGCTACCCAATATGTAATCTTTTGCCTGTATGCTCATTGAGAAATGATGAATTAACAAACATCAACATAGTAATATTTATAGGCTCAAGAAACAAAATCATCAATCTTTCAAAGTATACGATCCTAAAAGAACATTTACCCCCATTCATCTTATAGTATTAGCAAGGCATGATTCCATCTTCACCACATTAATACAAATGTCAAGCACCACGGTGTCCAAGTCAGGCAATTGGATCGTACTTTTCAAAGTGCATCAACTTTTTATTCTTCACGCAATACATGAGCGTGAACTATTGGACATAGCATAAGGGTGGAATAGAGTATGGTGGTAGATATCAAAGGGGTAAAAGTGGAGAAGATAATCTCACATCAACTAGGCGTATCAACGGGCTATGGAGATGCCCATCGATAGATGTCAATGCAAGGAGTAGGGATTTCCATGCAAATGATGCACTTGAGCTATAAGTGTATGAAAGCTCAAATGAAGCTAGGTGGGGTGTGCATCCAACTTGCTTGCTCATGAAGACCTCGGGAATTTGAGGAAGTCGTCATCATAATTTGCAAGACAAGTTTATAATAATGAAAAAGTGGTTCCCACTAGCATATGAAAATGACATAACATGAGACTCTCTATATGACGAACAAGGTGCCACTTTGAGGGACAAGTGTGGTAAAAGATAGTAGCAAAGTCCCTTCTCTCTTTTTCTCTCATTTTTTTAATTTTTTATGCATGGTGGGCTCATTTGGCCTCCCCCATTTTTATTTCCTCACTGGGACAATGCTCTAATAATGATGATCATGACACTTTTATTTACTTACAACTCAATATGAAAACTTGATATGAAGAACTATGAAACAATATGACTCGATATGAATGCCTCTGGCAGTATACTAGGATGTGCTATGATCTAGCGTGACATGTATCAAAAATATGATGAACGGTGGCTTTGCCACAAATACTATGTCAGCTCTATATGATCATGCAAAGCAATATGATGATGAACGAACTAGTCATATGATGTGATGGTGGAATTCTCATGGCGATATATCTCGGAATGGCTATGGAAATGCCATAATAAGTAGGTATGGTGGCTGTTTTGAGGAAGATATAATGAGGCTTATGTGCAACAGAGCTTTCATGTCACGGGGTTTGGATGCACCGGCGAAGTTTCCACCGATCCCCGAGGTGAGAACGGGCAATGCATGGTACCGAAGAGGCTAGCAAAATATGAGGTGGTGAGATTGTGTATGTCCATGGTTTCACATTAGTCATGAAGAATTCATATACTTATTGCAATTTTTTATTAGTTTATCACAAATCAAAGTACTACTCGCATGCCCCGGGGAGGAGGTTTGGAGGAGTTAACCATCAGGCGCCTCCGACCCGGAACAACACTAGGATTTCAATGAGGAAAAGAAATGCTCACAGATCCCCACCATGCCTCTTTAATATTTAGACATATGTGAAATTAACACCTCTTAATATCGATACTTCTACGAATCAACAATGATGAACTCACACCTTTTTCATATTACCACATCAATATCAGTAACCCAACATTTCTCTTTTATGTGCTACATGATAGTTTTGATTATCACTCATTGAATACCTATTATTTTTGGACTAGTCTTATGACCCATGCAAATTACCATCACTATTTATTAACTCTCAAAAAAATATAAGTGAAGAACGAGAATGCAATTATTTCTATAAAATCTATACGCCATTGTGCTCAAAAAGATATAAGTGAAGTACTAGAGCAACTGCTAAGCTCAAAAGATATAAGTGAAGCACAAAAGAGTATTCTAATAAATTATGATGAAGGTGTGCCTCTCTCAAATAGGTGTGTCCATAAAAATGATGATTGTGGCAAACTAAAAATAAAATCAAACAAAAGCAAACGACGCTCCAAGCCAAACTCATATCATGTGATGAATAAAAATATAGCTCCAAGTGACAGACCGATGGATTGAGACGAAAGAGGGGATGCCTTCAAGGGCATCCCCAAGCTTAGACGCTTGAGTCTTCCTAGAATATTACCTTGGGGTGCCTTGGGCATCCCCAATCTTAGGCTCTTGCTGCTCCTTATTCCTTTGTCCATCGTGATAACACCAAAAACTTGAAAACTTCAATCACACAAAACTCAACAAAACTTCATGAGATCTGTTAGTATAACCAACATTTCAAATACTTTAGATACTGTTATAAATTTATTAATATTTAATTATTTCATAATAGTTATTGTATTCTAACTTCTCCATGGCTTATACCCCCTAATACTATCCATAGTATCATCAAAACAAGGAAACTATGCAAGCAAAAAGAGAATCTGTCAAAGACAGAACAGTCTGTAAAGATCTCTAAAGAACCTATATTTATGTAACTTTAAAAATTCTAAAAATTTGTACAACCTCAAGAAGTTGTATAGAAATACTGTGTAAAAACTTCAGATCAAAAAGACATTCCAGTAAAATCAGAGGAATTCTACACTGGACGTTAAAGTTTCTGTTTTTGCATCGTATCAATTCTACTCATCTTGTGAGTCATCCCAAAGGCTTTACTTGGCACAAACACTAATTAAAACATAAAAACACAATCATTACAGAGGAAATAATCATGTTATCACACACTAACAGAAAGTAAAAATCAAAAATAAAGATAAAGATAACTATTGGGTTGCCTCCCAACAAGCGCTATCGTTTTATGCCCCTAGCTAGGCATAATGCATAGTTTCATGTATTACCATCTTTGACACTCCACCCATAAGTAGATCTCATGATTGATTCATAAGGTGGTTTAATTATCTTCCTAGGGATGTGTTCTATCCCTTTCTTCAATGGGAATTGGAACCTTATGTTTCCCTCTTTCGGATCAATAATTGCACCTATAGTTTGTAAGAAAGGTCTTCCAAGTATTACTGGACAAGTAGGATTGCAAGCAATATCAAGCACAATGAAATATACAGGCACATAATTCTTATTTGCAACAATAAGAACATGATTTATTCTACCTAAAGGTTTTTTAATGGTAGAATCCACAAGATGCAAGTTTAGGGAACAATCTTGAATATTGGTGAGACCAAGCACATCACAAAGAGTTTTAGGTATAGTTGAAACACTAGCACCAAGGTCACACAAACCATTGCATTCATATTTATTGATCTTTATTTTGATAGTAGGTTCCCACTCATCATGCAATTTTCTAGGAATAGAAACTTCAATCTCAAGTTTCTCATCATAAGCTTTATCATCGCTTCCACTATATGATTAGTGAAAGCCTTGATTTGTTCATAAGCATTGGGTGAGCTAATAATGGTTTGCAACAAGGAAATACATTCTACTAAAGAGCAACTTTCATAATTAAAGTCCTTGTAATCCAAGATAGTGGGCTCATCACTAGTTAAAGTTTTGACCTCTCCAAACCCACTTTTTCAGTTTTAGCATTAAAATCATCACCCTCGAAGCAAGCGGGATGCTCACTAGATAAATTTGAATCACCTTTAGTCCCTTTATCATTTATATTCAGAGAGTTAAACAAAGATTCAATAGGAGAAGTGCAAATCATTTTAAGACCTTCATCATGATTCCTAATAGGTAAAGATTCCGGTTTAGCGGCCATCCTATTCACTAGAGTGGTTTGCTTATCAGAGATCTTTCCTAACAACTCTTCAGTTTGAGCAAATTTTGATTGGAGATTAGACACTTATTTATTAACCTCATCAAGTTGCTTACTAATAGCGCCAAGCAAAGTTGAATATTCCTTAATTTCAGAAGCAAAGAATTTATTATGCTCATATTGTGAAGTCATGAAAGTTTTCATAGAACTCCCTATTTCCGACATTCTTTGGTGTAAGAGATATTGTGGAATCTATCTTGAGACACAGTGACCGAACAAGGAAAGTGACAAGCAAAATAGTAAGCAAAGAAGTAAACTAGTAGCAAACAAAGATAAATATTTTTGTATTTTTAATTTTTATGAAGCAAACTAAATATAACAGCAAATAAAAAGAAGAACAAGTGAATGGTAATTTGTGTGAAGTTACTTGATAGTTGGTGATGATATTCCTCGGCAACGGCGCCAGAAATCCTTCCTGATACTTGTGATCTGCGTTGGGTTTTCCGTGAAGAGGAATGGGTAATTGCAGCACAATACGTGTAAGTATTTCCCTCAGTTATCAAATCAAGGTTTATCGAAACAATAGGAATATCAATCCACAACTGTCTTTAGCAGCCGCACACAAAAGAGCAAACACTTGCACCCAACGCGGTCAAGAGGGTTGTCAATCCCCTTGATCTCATTATTTGCAAGCAATTGAAGTGTGTAGATAATAGTAGATAATTGTAAATTGCAAAATAAAATAAAAGACAAATAATTGTAGCAAGGTATTGATAGATTTTGTAAATATATAAGTGAATAGACCCGGGGGCCATAGTTTTCCCTAGCGGCATTTCTCACGAAAGTAAGCATACGGTGGGAAACAAATTACTGTTGGGCAATTGATCAAAAAGCGCAATTATGCGATATTCACGGCAATGATCATGTGTATATAGGCATCACGTCCATAAGCAAATAGGCCGACTCCTGCCTGAACCTATTACTATTACTCCACCCATCGACCGCTATCCAGCATGCATCTAGAGTATTAAGTGAAACGGAGTAATGCTTGGAGAACGTTGACATGATGTACAAAGAGAATTCAATTAATATGAACTAACCCCATAGTTTTATCCTTAGTGGCGACAATACAAATACGTGTCTTATCCCCTTCTGTCACTGGGATATAGAGCACCGCCAGATTGAACCCACTACAACGCACCCCTCTCTCTGAAGAAATATTAATCTAGTTGGCCAAACTATTTCAATAGATCGGAGAGAATTATGAACCTATAATGACATGCACTTAAGAATCATGATATATATCAAAGGACTCAAATAGTTTTCATTAATAATCTGAACATAAACCCACAATTCATCGGATCCCAACAAATGCACCATACAAAAGAATTACATCGGATAGATCAAAGCGAAGATATGAAGATCATTGTATTGAAGATCAAAAGAGAGAGAGAAAGAGAGAGAGAGCCATCTAGGTATTAACTACAGACTCGTAGGTCTGTGGTGAACTATTCACACATCATAATGATGGCAGCAAGGTTGATGAAGAGGCCCTCCGTGATCGATCCCCCCTCCGACAGGGTGCCGGAACAGAGACTTGCGGCGGCGGAAAAAGAGTTTTGGGTTGCCCTCTAGGGTTTTTGGAATATATGTGAATTTATAGGCCAGAGAACGGAGTTAGGAGGGCCACATGGGAGAGACAAGCCATCAGGCCGCGGCCACCCCCCCGGGCGCACCCTGTTGGCTTGTACCTCCCTTGTGCGGCCTCCGGTCTTCTCCCGAAGCTTCCAGGCCTTCTTTTGGTCCAGAAAAAATCATAAAAAAGGTTCGGGGCAATTGGACTTTGTTTGGTACTGTAAACCTGAAAAGTAAAAAACACGCAGAAAACAGGAACTGGCAATGGGCACTGGGTCAATAGGTTAGTGCTCAGAATAATATAAATTGGTAAATTATTACTCAAAAAGTATCCTAAAATGATAATATGTCAGCATGGAACAATTAAAAATTATAGATACGTTGGAGACGTATCATCCCCAACACACACAATGCAATGGAAAATTGTATAGGTGCACTAGTTCGGCGAAGAGATGGTGATACAAGTGTAGTATGGACAGTAGAAATAGGTTTTTATAATCTGAATAAATAAAAACAGCAAGGTAAAAATAGTAAACAGCAAGAAAAACGGTATATTAATGCTTTGAAATAAGGCCTAGGGTTCATACATTCACTAGTGCAATCTCTCAACAATGCTAACATAACAGAATCATATGATCATCCCTGAACGTGCAACGAAGAATCACTCCAAAGGTCATATCTAGCGGAGAACATAAGATGAAATTGTTGTAGGTAGTAGAACCACCTCAAAGTTATCCTTTCTGATCAATCTATTGAGCTATTCCTATAAGTGTCACAAACAGCCCTAGAGTTCGTACTAGAATAACAACATATGATACGCATCAATTAACCCTAATGTCACCAAGATAATCCAATGTCGCCACAAGTATCCGTGAGTCCGTTATATTATATGCATCAAACAATTTCAGATTTATCATATTCAATCAATGTAGAAGAACTTCAAAGAGTACCCCAAGATTTCTATTGGAGAAAGTAGGACAAGAACATGTATCAACCCATATGCAAATATTACCCCATTGTCACCATGGGAATTCACAAGTTGAGTACCAAAACTGTCGTGGGAAACGAACACCTATGGGATCGCTATCGGGCGGATCCCTTTACGGTTCGGCAAGGGGAGAGGATTGCACAAAGAGCAGAACTAACGAACAGCACACGGGGATTTACCTAGGTTCGGGCCGCACGGATGCGTAAAACCCTACTCCTGCTTTGATTGTATTATTGTGGATGTCCTTGGCCAAGTTCTAGGAGCTACAGTATTCCGTAGCTACACATGCAGAATGGGCTTCCAAAGTTCCTGTCCCCCTGTACGCCTCGGGCCTCCTTTTATATGAGTCAAAGGGGCTACCACAGTGGCGTACAAGATAAGGCATGAGGTGGAAAGTAGCTATAGTGTTACCACAGTATTATCATACCTAACCCTGACGGCTTAGGACAAACTCATTAAATGCACCGTGAGGTGTCCGTCGAGGTGTCCCTTAGCGTCTCGGGCTTGGAAAAGCTTTACAGGGGATGGGCAAAAGCAGCCATCCCATCAGCCCCGCTTAAGCATCGCGTGGCCAGCATTACGCCACGTCATCAAGAGGACAAGCCCTAAACGACAAGGCTGGCCGCTGCACTGGAGCGATAGCACTGCACTGTGCAGAGCCTTGCCGGGACCGAATCCTTGCCGGGCCCGGGGCTTGCCGGGACTGAATCCTTGCCGGACCCGGGGCTTGCCGGGACCGGGTCTTGCTGGGCGCGAAGCTTCGCCGGCAAGGGCCTTGCCGGGCGTGAGGCCTTGCCGGCAAGGGTCTTGCCGGGCCTCCGCAACCCTTTGGCCTTCTGTCTGGTCGTTGACTTGAACGTCTCCTTGGCATCTTAGTCTCGTGATTACTCCTAGCTATTCCCCGGCAAGGCTTGCCGCGGTACGGCTACAACTGCCCGTGCACAAGGGGTACTAAAGAAAGACCCATACTTTAGTACACCGACAGGAGCCCCCGGGCCTAGGCCATACACGGGTGCCAGGCCTGTTGGGCTAGGCCTAAAACAGTGCATGGACACGCGTGGCAGGGAATAACTGCTCGCAATCATTATCCCTTTTACCACGTCCCTCCACTATGCGCATTAATCGCGCGACGTGGGAGACGTGGGCGGAAACTCCGCTGCAAAAGTGGGCGGTAAAGAGCCTGCCTCGCGCCTTCCCATAAAAAGGGAATCGCAGAGGGCACTGCTCATTTACCCCCCTCCGCCTTTCCAATCTCAATCTCAGAACCGTCGCCGTCGTCTTCTTCCTCGCGCCCAAAGCAGAGCTTGTCTCCCTCCACCCTCCTCCACCGTGCTCTCGACGTCTTCAGCGTCCACCTCCATAGCCACCATGCCGCCTAAGCCGAGCAAGGGCAAGGCGGCAGAAGCGGCCACCGCGGAGAGCAGGTTGGCGAAGATGCGGAAGGAACGTGCTGTCTTCCCCTCGACGCTTGACGCGGAGACGTTGAAGAAGAGGTACCAGTTTGCATGGGCGACTGAGACCACGGCGCATCCAGCCACCAAAGTGAGTGTAGCTTCTCGTAGGGCAGAGCTAGGAGATTATCCCTTATTTGCCGATTACTTCTGGTGCGGCCTCTGTCCTCCGTACTCAGATTTCTTCGTAGATACCATGCTCACCTATGGCTTCCAGCTGCTAGATTTCACGCCGAATGCCATGACTTGTATGTCCGTCTTCGCGCATCTTTGCGACAATTTCGTTGGGGTCATCCCGAGCACTGCAATTTTCCGGCACTACTTCTACCCCCGCATCCAAAAGGGCGACGCCCTCTCCGGCAGCATCGCTTGGATTCCGAGGACGTCAACCAAGGAGACGTACCCAGAGGGGCTCTACCGCGAGAGATGGGATGAGTGGCGCGGCAAGTGGTGCTGGGTCCGGGAAAAGGAGCCCAAACCGTTCTGCGAGGTGCGGAAGCAGAAGGTGGTCCGCGGCAAGGATTGGGGCACCGCGGACCCCGACGACAGCAAGCTCACCATCGCCATCACCAGGATACTGCACCTCAAGGCTACCGGGTTGAAGGTGGAGATGATTGCTTCGGATTTCCTTCGCCGGCACATCGCCCCACTGCAGAACAAGGGGCGCCCTGCCTGGGAGTACGCGAACGCCGCCGACGTCATGAGGGTGCGGCCTGGGCTGGATAATGATCTGACAGCCATAGGGCACGTGGCCCTCTGCCAACAGCTGTTCAAATCTGGAGCAGTGGGAGACTTGCCGGCAGGCGTCGTCCCACTATGCAACAACTCGTCGCTGACCTCCATTATCGCCATGATGCTGGTGTTCAATGCCCATAGCATCGACGAGAGGTGGATCGAGCCGTCCGCGGAGCAGGCGCTGGCGTTCTTCGACAACTTGACGGAGAAGGCCATCCGTGGGGAGAACCTTGTCCGTGCCACCACGGAGGAGGAGCTCGCCTACATCGCCAACAGGGCGGAAGAGGCGAACCTTGCCGAAGAAGCCGGCAGCACTGAGTCCAGCGAAGACGAGGACTTGCTGCGGGAAGATCTTGACGGGCGAGGTCAGGCTGCCGGGGAGCTGAGCGGAGCCGCTGCCGGGAGTTCTTCTGCCGGAGGCGCCGCCGAAGAGGAAGAAGAGGAGGAGGAAGAGCCCCCAACTCTTCAACACAGGAAGAGGCGTGTCCTCCGGAAGAACGCCACTGGCGCTCCAGCCCGCCAACCTTCCTCAAGCAGCGAGGCTTCCGGCAAAGGGGCGGCTGGCGAGGCCGCACCGCAAACTGCCGCTGCCAAGCGGCCCAGGACCAATCCTCCTCCTCCCCCGTCAGGAACTGCGGCGGGGGTCGGCTTCGACCTCTCCGCCATCAGCTCCGAGGAAGAAGAAGAAGAGTAAGAGTCCCGCCACAGCCTTGATTCTTATCCTTCTAGTTTTGCTTGATTAATTTGCTCTGTTTTTGCCTCCTCAGGGATGCGGAGACTCTGACGCAGAGGGTGGCGAAGAGGGCCAAGACCTCAACAAGCGTCGAGCCGCCGGCAAGCACCTCGGGTGCGCCGGAAACGGTTCTCGTCAGCTCGGAGTCAAGCCCAGAACGCAACCCTCGATGCAGCCCTCGACGCAGCCCCCGGCGCAGCCCCCAGCGTGAGTCTTCTACTCACTACCCACTGGCGCATGCCGGGGTGTGCATCTTCTCTGCTGACATCTCCGGGCGTGCTGGAGCGGGGCAACAGCGAGAAGCAACAACGGGAGCTGCCTCTGCCATGCCACCTCCGTCGACCACACCGCCCATGGGCGAGTCTTCGGGCAATCTATACCGCGACGAAGGGGAGGGGCCGGCAAGTGCAGGCTCCGGCAACCTCTTCCTTGACGCAGGTAAAGTTACTTGCCCCAAAGAACTCTTGTCGCTTTGGTTTTTCTTCTTTTTGTCTTCTTGAACTTCCTTCCCAGCTTCATCTTAATCAATTCCTTGGCTTTCAATCTTCTTCCGACAGAGCTCATGGACACTGACGTTGACATTGAAGAGACTGCCAAGGATGCCGCCACTGAAGCCGACAAGGTTGCTGCCGAGGAGGCCGCCAAGCATGCCGCCGCCGAGGCCGCCAAAGCTGCTGCCGCCGAGGCTGCTGCCGCTGAGGCCGCCAAGACCGCTGCCGCTGAGGCCGCCAAGACCGCTGCCGCTGAGGCAGCCAAGGCCGCGCAAGAGGAGGCCGCCAAGATGCCCGCCGAGGGAGCCGGTGAGGAGACCCGCGGTCATACTAACGGCGCTTCCGCCGCAGGAGCGCCAGGCGCTTCTACTGCCGCGGGACCCTCAACTGCCGAAGACCAACCCTCGTCGTCCCAGGCTCCTTCCTCAAGCCAATACATCAGGGCCGGCAAAAACGTTGTCAGCATGCCGGGGTCGGCGAACATTGAAGAGCTGGTTGAAGGGGAACATCTTGACGGGGAAATCACCGCCGCCGCCGCCAGTGAGCTCAAGGACGAGCAGCTACTTCAAGCCATGAGTGACAACTATCAGAAGCTCCAAACGCTCTACCGCGCCCGGAAGGAGAAACTGGACTCCCGGGCAGCGCTCGTCGAGGCCGCGGAAGGAGACTTCCAACAACGCGTCGCGGAGACACAGGCTTGGTATGGCGAGGCCCTCCAAGAGCTGAACATTTACCGGGAGCAGCTGGCGGAAGAGCGGAACATCCTCCTGCTGAAGCAATCAGACATCGAGAAAGCGCAGGAGGAGGCCGTCCAGCAAGCCGCCGAGGCAGAAGCCCTCTTGACGCAGCGCCGCATCAGCCTTGACGCCCAAGAAGAGGACCTTGCCGCGCGTGGGGCGGCGCTTGCCGCCAAGCTTCGCAACAAGGATGAAGAGTTCGAAAGTCTTGTCACACGGCGGGTCCAGGAGCTTGAGCGGGAACACTTGAAGGCGCTCAGAGCTCTAACTGAAGACCACGCCGGCAAGCTCAAAGAGGCCCTCAACGTTGCCGGAGCTGTGGAGACCGCCAAGAACTTGCTGGAGGAGAAGACGAAGCAGCTGGAGACCGCTCTCGAGGACCACGGCAAGAAGGTCTCAGCACTCGAGGCCGAGAGAGACAAGGCTCTCCATAGCCTGATGGAGACGCAGGCTGCCGCGTTCGAGAAGGTCCAGTAGCTTTCCTCCGCCAAGGACTCCATTGAAGATCTGAAGCTGAAGCTATCCACGCTGGAGGAGTCTTTTGAGGCCGCCCGAGTTCGCGAGAAGACTCTTATCAAAGACCTCCACGACGAACAGGAGTTGCTCCAGAACGCCGCCACCACCCACAACGAGTACACTGCTAGCGTGAAGCTCTGGACTGCCAGGCTGGCGGACGTCGCCGAGAAACTTGGCGTGGAGCTGGAGGCCATGGACTTGCCGGGCTTCGGATATTCTGTCGACAACAACATATCCTCAAGCGCCAGGCTAACCATGTTCTTCGACAAGCTCGTCGACGCCCTCAAGCTACTCCAGGCGAATCAGACAAGCAAGCTGGCCGACGAATCCCGGAAACTCTGCCAGCTCGTCCTCCGCAAGGTGTTGATGAAGGTGGCGTACAGGAACCCTGGCATCGACCTCTCCAAAGCCTCGAAGAGCTTGCCGAAGGACGCGGACGTCAAGGCTCTCGAGGAACTTGTCGCGCCCATCGTCGATCGGGTGAGCCAGGTGAAGAGGGTCGAGGGCGATCGCCGGGACTAGCCACATCCGCCTCATCTCCCCTCCATCTTGCCGCCGGCGTCATATGAAAAAGACAATTTGTCTTATATCAGAAACGCGGCAAGCACTAGATGTAATATAACTTGCTCTCTTTGAATTATGGCATGCTATTCCCTTTGTTCAATTTCTTTCTGTGTGGCGTATGCCCTACGCTTTGCTGGGAACTTGCCGGAGCGTAACCCCGTCGCGAGCGCTGGATTCGGGTCGTTAGCAGCTTGCGGGCGGTGCCGCTCACGCCAAGAAATCTTCACGCTTTCAGCGCGGCCACCTAGACTGTTGAGCGGACTCGAAACAGAGTAAGGGTGCAGCCGATCACGACAAGATTCCATCGCGTGCAGGTTTTCCATACAAAGCCGAAATCGTTCAAGGGAGTACAGCCGAAATCTGCTTAAGGGGTTCAGCAACTTAGCTCTGCTTTTCGTCGCTATTCTTCTTTTTTCGGCAAGGGGCCAACTTTGAACGTCGTCTGGTATCCATACCACCATCCTCCTTCCTCCCTCCCCCCGGCAAACTTGCGCGGGAGGGAATCTTCTATCTCTTGGGAAAAAGAAAGAAGAGAAAATAAATGTATGGAACCTTGACGGTTCGTTAGCTCTTACCGGGATCGAGTGCAATACACATCTCAGATAGCACATGCGTATAAAATGACATGAAAATCAACAAGAAACGTGAAGCACACCGATCTTATTAAATATGCACAAAGGATGCGCCTGCTCTGTACAAAGGATTACATGCCATCTGGCAACACTCGTACAAAATGGTGCTGTCGGGATCTTGCTGGAGCGTTACGCTGCCGCGAGCGCTGGATTCGGGTCGTCAGCAGCCTGCTGGCCGTATCGCTATCACAGCAAGAAACCCGAACAACTGCGCCTTACGGGTAGAACTTGCGAAGGTGCTCGATGTTCCAGGAGTTGCTCACTGGCAAGCCCTCTTCGGTCTCCAGGCGGACAGCGCCAGGCCTGGTGACTCGCACTACCCGGTAAGGGCCTTCCCACTTCGGCGTCAACTTGTTGGAATTCTTGGCCGACTGAACGCGCCGAAGAACAAGGTCGCCTTCCTCAAGACTCCGGGCGCGAACCTTGCGGCTATGGTAGCGGCGCAAAGCTTGCTGGTAGCGAGCGGCTCGCACAGCAGCCCGAAGACGGTTCTCCTCAAGGAGCAGCGCGTCATCTTGCCGCAGCTGCTCTTGCTCAAGCTCATCATAAGCGAGCACTCGAGGTGACCCGTATATGAGTTCCGTGGGGAGAACTGCCTCCGCTCCGTAGATCAGAGCGAAGGGCGTCTGGCCGGTGGCTCGATTTGGCGTCGTCCTGATCGACCAAAGAACCGCCGGTAGCTCATCAATCCAGCGTCTTCCATGCTTGTGCAGCTTGTCAAAAGTTCTGGTCCGGAGACCACGCAGCACTTCAGCGTTCGCCCTTTCCGCTTGGCCATTGCTTCTTGGGTGAGCAACAGAGGCAAAACAAATCTTGCCGCCAAGGTCTTGGACGTACTGCATGAAGGTGCGACTAGTGAACTGCGTACCGTTGTCGGTGATGATCATGTTCGGCACACCAAAACGGCACACAATCCCCTTGAAGAACTTGACTGCTGACTTAGCTGTCACCCTCCTCACTGCTTCCACTTCTGGCCACTTCGTGAACTTGTCGATAGCAACGTACAAGTACTCGAAGCCCCCGGCAGCGCGGGGGAAGGGACCCAGTATGTCGAGCCCCCAGACCGAGAAGGGCCAGGAGAGAGGGATCGTCTGGAGAGCTTGAGCTGGCTGATGAAGTTGCTTCGAATGAAACTGGCACGCTTCACACTTGGTTACTAACGCCGTTGCATCCTGGAGGGCAGTAGGCCAGAAGAATCCTTGCCGGAATGCCTTGCCGTCAAGGGCTCTCGAGCCTATGTGGGATCCACATATGCCCCCATGAATCTCTACCAACAGCTCTAGTCCATCCTCCCGAGGACTGCACTTCAATTTCACGCCATTGGGTCTCTTTCTGTACAGGACGTCGTCGACGAACCGGTACATACTTGACTGACGGGCTACTTTCTCAGCTTCTTCCTGCTCCTCAGGGAGTTCTCCTGTCTGAAGGAAATGGACTATTTGTTGTGCCCATGCCGGAGCTTGTGGCTCGACGACAAGGACTAAAGGCGACTCTTCAGCTGTGGGAGCATTTGCTTCTACGGCAAGAATCTGAGGTTCTTGGCGGAGCAGCTGCTCACCGGCAACCGGAATTTCTCCGGCAGCAGGGGCGCTTGCTTCGGCGGCAAGAACCCGAGGTTCTGCGCGAAGCCGCTGCTCACCGGCAACCAGGATTTCTTCGGCAGCAGGGGCGCTTGCTTCGGCGGCAAGAACCCGAGGTTCTGTGCGAATCCGCTGCTCACCGGTAACCAGGATTTCTTCGGCAGCAGGGGCGCTTGCTTCGGCGTCAAGAACCCGAGGTTCTGCGCGAAGCCGCTGCTCACCGGCAACAAGGATTTCTTCGGCAGCAGGGGCGCTTGCTTCGGCGGCAAGAACCCGAGGTTCTGTGTGAAGCCGCTGCTCACCGGCAACCAGGATTTCTTCGGCAGCAGGGGCGGTTGCTTCGGCGGCAAGAACCCGAGGTTCTGCGCGAAGCCGCTGCTCACCGGCAACCATGTCGTTCCCGGCAAGATCCTTGCCGGGGGCTTCGGGAAGCCCTGCCGGGAAGTACTCGCCGGTACTTAACTTTCTTGTCTTATCAGGCCTTGTCGATGGCGACACGGATGGTTGAGTCAAGCGGAGCACAAAAGTCCCTGGTTCCACAGGCATCTTGAGTGCGGCACGCTTCGACAGGTCATCGGCAATGCTGTTCTCTGATCGAGGAACATGCTCTGTCTGAAGACCGTCAAAGCGCTCCTCCAGCTTCCTCACCTCATCGACGTACGCTTCCATCAACAGGCTCTGATAATCTTTGTTGACCTGTCTCACGACGAGCTGGGAGTCACCTTTGACGATGAGCTTCTTGATCCCGAGGTCTGCCGCGATCCTGAGACCGGCAAGCAATCCTTCATACTCTGCCGTGTTGTTGGTAGATCTCTCCCGGGAAAAATGCATCTAGATGACGTACTTGAGGTGCTCTCCAGTGGGTGCGACAAGCAGCACGCCGGCACCGGTGCCTTGCAGCGAAAAGGCTCCATCAAAGTACATGATCCATTCGCGATCTGTTTCCTTGCCGGGAATGGCTGATTCTTGAACTTCGTCGTCTGGCGTTGGGGTCCATTCTGCAATGAACTCTGCCAAGGCTTTGCTCTGGATAGTTGAAGAACTTTCAAACTTGAGACCAAAGCATGACAGCTCCAACGCCCACTCCACGATCCTGCCGGTTGCTTCTGGGTTCCGGAGAATCCGTTGCAGCGGAAAGCGAGTGACGACGGTGACGTCATGTGCTTGGAAGTAATGGCGTAGCTTCCTGGAGGCCATGAGAAGGCCGAAGAGCAACTTCTGCACACCAGAATATCTCGACCTAGCCCCCTGCAACAGGGAGCTGACGAAATAGACTGGGCGCTGCACCATCTTCTTCTTTTGCACTGCTTGACTTGATTCCGCGGATCTTTCCTTGTCGGCACCAGACTCTGCCGGGGCCGGCCCCGGCAAGTCACTTGGCGGGCCTGCCGTTGCTGCTGCATCCTCCTCTGCTTTTCTCTCTGCCACCAGTGCAGCACTAACCACTTGATTCGTTGCCGCCAGATATAACAGCAACGGCTCTTGTGGCCTAGGCGCAACTAGTACTGGCGGAGAGGAGAGGTACTTCTTCAAATCCTGCAGCGCTGCCTCCGCTTCTGGAGTCCATTTCATTGGACCTGCCTTCTTCAAAATTTTGAAAAATGGCAGGGCGCGCTCAGCGGACTTTGAGATGAACCTACTCAAAGCAGCGACGCAGCCGGCAAGGCAGCGCACATCCTTGACTCGTCTTGGCGCTTCAATTTGCTCAATTGCCTTGATCTTGTCGGGATTGGCTTCAATTCCACGCTGAGATACAATGAACCCGAGAAGCTTGCCGGATGGGACGCCAAACACGCACTTCTCGGGATTGAGCTTCAGGTTGATCCCTGCGCAGATTTGCAAATGTCTCCTCCAGATCTTGAATGAGCGTTGCCTTGTCCTTGGTTTTGACCACTATATCATCCATGTAAGCTTCCATATTTCTATGCAGCTGGGCCCCGAAACCGATCTGGACAGCTCTTGCGAAGGTCGAACCAGCACTTTTCAACCCGAAAGGCATACGCAAGAAGCAATATGTGCCACACGGAGTGATAAATGCGGTCTTCTCTTCGTCTTCCTTCGCCATGAAGATCTGGTGATAGCCTGAGTATGCGTCAAGAAATGACAGCAAATCGCAGCCGGCAGTGGAATCCACAATCTGGTCGATGCGCGGCAAGGGAAAGGGATCTTTAGGACAGGCTTTATTAATATCTGTAAAGTCAATACATAGCCTCCATTTACCGTTCGCCTTGCGCACAACAACTGGATTGGCCAACCATGTAGGATGGAGGACTCCTCTAACCAGGCCTGCCGCCTCAAGCTTCTTAATCTCTTCTGCAATAAATTCTTGCCGCTCCAAAGCTTGCTTCCGCACCTTCTGCTTGACGGGCCGCGCGTGAGGGCAGACAGCTAGGTGGTGTTCAATTACTTCCCTGGGAACACCGGGGATGTCAGATGGTTGCCATGCAAACACATCGACATTCGCCCGCAGGAAAGCAACGAGCGCGCTTTCCTATTTGCCATCAAGGGTGGAACTTATAGTGAAAGGTCCCCCCGTCCCGTCCTCCTTGGCGGCCACCTTCTTGGTCTCAGGCGGAGCAGCCTTGGATTTCTTGGTCTGGCCAGCAGAGCTTTCTGGTGCACCCTCGACGGTAGCGCAGCACTCCGGAGAGGCGCGCTTGCCGGAGTTTGTACCAGAGGTCTTGCCGGGCTTCTTCTTCTTGCCGGGATCTTGAGCGGCAGGAGCATGCGCCTTGGCGGCGGACGCTGCAACTGCTTCCCGGTAAAGCTTGTCGGTGCAAATGAGCGTGTCTTTCTTGTCGGAGTGGACAGCGATGACGCTCATTGGACCGGGCATCTTCAAGACGTTGTAGGCATAGTGCGAGGCCGCCATGAACTTAGCCATTGCTGGGCGGCCAAGGATTCCATTGTACGGCAACGGAATCTTGGCGACGTCGAAGACGACCTTCTCCGTCCTGAAGTTCAGGTCGCTGCCGAAAGTTACCAGCAGCGTGATCTTGCCTTTCGGCTGGTTCCTTCCCGGATTGACCCCTTGGAAAGAACCTGTCTCCTCAAGGTCCTCGTCAGGAATCTGCAGCCTCTTGATGACGTCTGGCGAGATCAAGTTCAGGCCGGCCCCACCGTCAACTAACATTTTCGTCACCTGGAGGTTGCGGATCGTTGGTGAAACCAACAACGGCAAACACCCGACCGCAGTTGTGCGATCAGGGTGATCCTCGGCATCAAAAATGATAGGCGTGTGGGACCACTTCAGTGGCTTCTGTGCATCAATAGAGGGTTCTGCCGCATTAATCTCACGTGCCCACCGCTTGAGTTGGCGGTGAGAGAAATGCAACGAAGCGCCCCCGTCGACGCACATGGCCTCTGTAGCCTTCTGGAACTCGTGTTCGCTGGACTCGTCGCCCTCTGCATCACCATCATCATCTCTTTGCTCTTTGGCGCGGCCCCGGGCAGGCTTCTCTTGCTGCTGCCTGGGCTTGCCGCGACGACCTCCTCGACCGCGCTTCCTGCCAGACCCTCCGGCACCATCTTGGGCTCTCTCCTTGTCGCGCCTTTCGTACTCGGCGCGCTGCTTCTCGGCAAGCTCCTCAACTTGCCGGCAGTCTTGGAGATCATGGCCCTTGGTGCGGTGGATCTTGCAGTACTGCTTGCCGGATCCTTCTGGCTTGTCGGCAGCCGCCAAGGCCTGATACGCCGCACACCCGGCAACCTCCTTTCCGGGGTCTTCGGTCTTGGACTTCTTGGCGGTGCCAGTGTTGCCGGAACCTTCAACGGCAAGCACGGCCTTGCCCTTGCGCTTCTTGTTCTTCCGCCGCCCCTTCTTTGCCGGGGCAGGAGCGTCTTCGCTATCGGAGTCGACTCCAGCGCCAGCGTTCTCGCCGGGGAGCCTTCTTCCTTCTTCTGCCCGAGCACATTTATCGGCCAAAGCGTAGAGCTCGGCGACATCCCTGACCTTCTTCATCGCCAGCTCCTCCCGCATCTTACGATTGCGCACATTCTGATGAAAGGCGCTGATGACGGCGGCGGGATGAACGTCAGGAATGTTGTGCTGGATGCGGCTGAACCTCTGGATATACTTGCGCAAAGTTTCGCCCTCCTTCTGGGGAATGATGTGCAGATCGCTCTCCTGGCCGAGAGCTAGATGGCCGCCGGTGAAGGCGCCAACAAACTGGTGGCACAGGTCGGCCCAAGAAGAGATGGAATTCTCGGGCAGGTGCATCAACCATGATCTCACGTTGGGCTTCAGCACCAACAGAAAGTAGTTGGCCAGCACCTTATCGTCACGAGCCCCGGCAGCCTGCACCGCGATGGTGTAGACGCTCAAGAACTCGGACGGATGGGTCTTGCCGTCGTACTTCTCCGGTACTTCCGGCTTGAAGGAGCGGGAGCTAGGCCACTGGACTTGCCGCAGCTCACGAGTAAACGCTGGACAACCCACCTCGTAGGGTAGGTAGCCAGGGTACCCTGGCGCGGGCTCGTCAACAGCAGTCCCAGCGCGCTTGTCAGACTAGCGACGTGCTTCCCTTCGGCGCTCGATGGTGGTTCGAGCGTCCTCCTTCTTCCGTTACCGAAGAACGTGACGTTGATCTCGGCGAACCCGTGGATCAGATGACGCCGTGGAACCATCCTCACGGGCACTGGTCCGTCGAGTTAACGACCGCTCTTGATGCAGTGGAGGGGAACGCAACGTAGTCGTTCCAGCTCCGGTCTTCTCTCCATCACCATGCACCAGCCTAGACGACTGCAGCCGCGAGGGTTCACCCTGCTACGGTACGTCGTTCTTGGCTAGGCCGATGAGGGTCTGGATAGCGGCTCGCCACTCGTCTAGCTTCTCCGCGGTGGGAGGGAAGTCTAGGAGCAGCTGAGCTCGCGCCAACGCCTCTGCTGGCGTAGGCGGCGGCGACAGGTGCGAAGAACGTGAGGTGCTCAAACTCCTAACAAGGTTAGAAGGAGCACCATCCCGACTCTGCATCCGCGCGCGGCTTCCACCAGCGCGCTGGCGCGGATCTTGGCCCTGCACACCCTGGGGGTGATGCGCAGGGGTCTTCCCATGCGGACGCCTAGAACCACCAACGTCTTGAGGCCGCACGTCACGCGCGTCCTGGGAAGGTCGCGGTGCATGCGCCGGCGTATTCGTCCTGGAAGGCGCCGCTCCATCCTTGGAAGTTGCTGCAGCACCCGCAGGTCGCGCAGCCCCATCCTTGGACCTGTTGCTCGTCCGGCTCAGATCGCCGGAACGCCGTGGAAGCTCGGAGCCTCCACCTCCTCCACCCGCGTCTACCCCGTCGCCTGCGAGCGCAGCATCAGGCACGACGGATGCGGATGGACCAACCGCCGTGAAACCCTTCCTCTTGGGAGCCATGGTGGTGAAGATGATCGAAGATCTGACGCGTTGATCGCTAGATCAGATTCGCACAACCTCGATCCCCCTACCTAGCGCGCCAAAGATGTCGTGGGAAACGAACACCTATGGGATCGCTATCGGGCGGATCCCTTTATGGTTCGGCAAGGGGAGAGGATTGCACAAAGAGCAGAACTAACGAACAGCACACGGGGATTTACCCAGGTTCGGGCCGCACGGATGCGTAAAACCCTACTCCTGCTTTGGTTGTATTATTGTGGATGTCCTTGGCCAAGTTCTGGGAGCTACAGTATTCCGTAGCTACACATGCAGAATGGGCTTCCAAAGTTCCTGTCCCCCTGTACGCCTCGGGCCTCCTTTTATATGAGTCAAAGGGGCTACCACAGTGGCGTACGAGATAAGGCATGAGGTGGAAAGTAGCTATAGTGTTACCACAGTATTATCATACCTAACCCTGACGGCTTAGGACAAACTCATTAAATGCACCGTGAGGTGTCCGTCGAGGTGTCCCTTAGCGTCTCGGGCTAGGAAAAGCTTTACAGGGGATGGGCAAAAGCAGCCATCCCATCAGCACCGCTTAAGCATCGCGTGGCCAGCATTACGCCACGTCATCAAGAGGACAAGCCCTAAACGACAAGGCTGGCCGCTGCACTGGAGCGATAGCGCTGCACTGTGCAGAGCCTTGCCGGGACCGAATCCTTGCCAGGCCCGGGGCTTGCCGGGACTGAATCCTTGTCGGGCCCGGGGCTTGCCGGGACCGAGTCTTGCCGGGCGCCAAGCTTCGCCGGCAAGGGCCTTGCCGGGCGCGAGGCCTTGCCGGCAAGGGTCTTGCCGGGCCTCCGCAACCCTTTGGCCTTCTGTCTGGTCGTTGACTTGAACGTCTCCTTGGCATCTTAGTCTCGTGATTACTCCTAGCTATTCCCCGGCAAGGCTTGCCGCGGTACGGCTACAACTGCCCGTGCACAAGTAAGGGGTACTAAAGAAAGACCCATACTTTAGTACACCGACAAAAACTTATATCAAGTGAATCAATAGAACACCCCATTGGCACCACGGGTATCCACATGCAAGACATACATCAAGTGATCTCAAATCCACTATTCAATACGACATAACAAAATCTCAAAGGGAAAGATTTAATTCATCACATCAAGATAAGAAGGGACAAACACCATATGATCCAACTATATTAACAAGGCTCGTGATACATCAAGATCGTGATATCTCAAGAACACGGGAGAGAGAGAGAGAGAGAGAGAGAGAGAGAGAGAGATCACATAGCTACTGGTACATACCCTCAGCCTCGAGGGTGAACTACTCCCTCCTCATCATGGACACCGCCGGGATGATGAAGATGGCCTCCGGTGATGGTTGCCCCTCCGGCAAGCTGCCGAAACAGGGCTCCGAATGAGTTTTCTTCGGTATAGAGGCTTGCGACAGCAGAACAGAAGTTCTACGTTAACTTCTTGGGTTTTTTAGATTTATAGGATTTTTGAGCGTTGGAATCACGCGAAACGGAGCAACAGGGTTGTCCCAAGCCATCAGGATGCGCCCAGGGGTGGGCGCGCCCTGTTGGCTTGCCACGAACAGGTGACCCCCTCCGGTTGTTCTTCACTTCGGTATTTCTTATTTGCTCCAGAAAAAATTATCAAAACGTTTAGGGTGATTCCGAGAACTTTTATTTTCTACACAAAAAAGAACACCACGATAATTCTGCTGAAAACAGCGTCAGTCTGGGTTAGTTCTAATTAAATCATATAAAGTGCATGAAAATCATATACAAGTATTGTAAGCATGGGTAAATATGGCATGAATGCTTCATAAATTATCGATACGTTGGAGACGTATCAGGCTCCATCGATGATGTGCAGCTTTGTGGACCTTCAAGGTGGCTCGCTAAAGGTGAAACCATTATTGTTGAACAAATCAGACCGGGGCAACACCCCGGACACGCCATCAAACTCCAAATCTGGCACCCTGATACGTCTAAAACGTATCTATAATTTTTTATTGTTCCATGCTATTATATTATCATTCTAGGATACTTTTCAAGTATTTATTTACCAATTTATATTATTTTTTAGCACTAACCTATTGATCCAGTGCCCAGTGGCAGTTTTTGTTTTCTGCATGTTTTTGGTTTTTCAGGTTTACAGTACCAAACGAAGTCCAATTGCCCCAAAACTTTTTTATGATTTTTTCTGGACTAAAAGAAGACCTGGAAGTTTCGGGGGGATACCGGAGGCCGCACGAGGGAGGCACAAGCTAACAGGGCGTGCCCTGATGGCTTGTCACTCCCTGGTGGGTCTCCTACCCCCGTTCTCTGGCCTATAAATTCACATATATTCCAAAAACCCTAGAGGTCATCCCGAAACACTTTTTCCGCCGCCGCAAGTCTCTGTTCCGCCGAGATCCCATACGGAGCTCTATTCCAGTGCCCTGCCGGAGGGGGGGATCGATCACGGAAAGCCTCTTTATCAACCTTGCGGCTCTCATGGAGATGTGCGAGTACTTTACCAAAGACCTACAGGTCCGTAGTTAGTACCTAGATTGATATCGCTCTCTCTTGTGATCTTCAATACAATGATCATTGCATCTTCGCTTTGATATATCCGATGTAATTCTTTGTATGGTGCGTTTGTTGGGATCCGATAAATTGTGGGTTTATGTTCAGATTATTCATGAAAAGTATTTGAGTCACCTCTGATATATATTATGATTCTTATTTGCATGATCATCATAGCTTCGTAAATCTCTCCAATCTATTGAAATAGTTTGGCCAACTAGATTGATATTTATTCAATGAGAGGGGTGCGTTGTAGTGGGTTCCATCTGGCGGTGCTCTATATCCGTTGACACAAAGGGACAAGACACGCCTTTGTATTGTTGCCACTAAGGATAAAACGATGGGGTTAGTTCATATTAATTGAATTCTCTTTGTCTACATCATGTCATTTTTCTCCAAGCATTACTCTATTTTACTTAATACTGTAGATGCATGCTGGATAGCGGTCGATGGGTGGAGTAATAGTAATAGGTGCAGGAAGGAGTCGTCCTAATAGCTTATGGACGTGTGCCTATATATACATGATCATTGCCGTGAATATCATATAACTATGCGCTTTTCTATCAATTGCCCAATAGAAATTTTTTACCCACCGTATATTTCCCACATGAGAGATGCCGCTAGGGAAAACTATGGCCCCTGGGTCTATTCAATTATATATTTACAAAAGATACCAATACCTTGCTGCCATTATTTATAGTTTTTTTTGCAATTATAATTATCTACTATCATCTACACACTTCATTTGCTTGCAAATAACGAAATCAAGGGGATTGACAACCATCTTGCCGCGTTGGGTGCGAGTGTTTGCTCTTTTGTGTGTAGTCATTGAAGACATTTGTTGGTTGGTATTCCTATTGGTTCTATAAACCTTGGTTCTTAACTGAGGGAAATACTTATCCGTATTGTGTTGCAATCAGCCGTTCCTCTTCATGGAAAACCCAACGCAGATCACAAGTATCAGGAAGGATTTCTGGCGCCGTTGCCGGGGAATATCATCAACCAACTATCAAGTAACTTCGCAAAAATTATCATTCACTTGTTCTTCTTTTTATTTTCTGTTATATTTAGTTTACTTCATAAAAAACAAAAATACAAAAATAATTATCTTTGCTTGTCACTAGTTTACTTGTTGCTTGTTACTATGGCTAGTTCCCGGACATGCCTCACTCTCCTTACTTGGGAGAGGGTTCCCCAATCTTGGATTTTAAGCAAGTAGGTGATGAGTCCCTGAAAGAAGCATGGGATAGATTACTAGTAATACAAGCGAGAGCTAATCACAAGAGTCATATTAAGTTTTTATGTTGGTCTATCTCTTTCTCATAGACGTGTCTTGGACTCTATGTTCAAAAAAGATTTCCTTGGGAACAACACTTTTTACACCTATGATAAGATGAAAAACATATTTGGACAACGCAAAATAGAAACCATTGAACCAACCATATTGGTGTGCTTCCGTCAAACTGAGTTAATAAAAGAAACTAAGGCTTTATAGTAAAAAAAAGAAACTAAGGCCATTATGAAAACCAATTTTAAGGGGTTATACAATTGTCTACTAAAATCAATGGGAACATAGTAATGCAAAATAAGAGATTTGACACTATGGACCAAAAGATTGATGCTCTTAGTATTTTGAAGGATGAAATGAAATCTCTTAATAACAAGTTTTAACAACTTGTTCTTAGTGTCAAAGATGACAACACTTAAAACTTTGCATTATGCCTAGCTAGGGGCATAAAACAATAGCGCTTGATGGGAGGCAACCCAATAGTTATCTTTGTTTTTGCTTTTTTACTTTCTGTTTGTGTGTGATAACATGATTATTGCCTTTGTAATGATTGTGTTTTATGTTTTAATTAGTGTTTGTGCCAAGTAAATCCTTTGGGATGACTCAGAAGATGAGTAGAATTGATACAGTGCAAAAACAGAAACTTTTGCGTCCACTACAGAATTTCTCTAATTTTACTGGAACATCTTTTTGATCTGAATTTTTACATAGCATTGTTCACTATTGATATTGTTATACAAATTCTTCAGGATGTCCTAATTTTTCAGAATATTTAGAGTTACATACGTATAGGTTATCTACAGATCTTTTCAGACTGTTCTATTTTAGACAGATTCTGCTTTTGCTTGCATAGTTTGCCTGTTTTGATGATGCTATGAATTGTATCGGGGGTATAAGCCATGGATAAGTTAGAATATAGTACCTATTATGCAATAATGAAATATGAATCAATTTATAACAGTACCTAAAGTATTTGATATGTTGCTTACACTAATGGATCCCACGAAGTTTTGTTGAGTTTTGTGTGATTGAAGTTTTCAAGTTTTGGGTGTTATCATGATGGACGAAGGAATAAGGAGCGGCAAGAGCCTAAGATTGGGGATGCCCAAGGCACCCCAAGGTAATATTCTATGAAGACTCAAGGGTCTAAGCTTGGGGATGCCCCGGAAGGCATCCCCTCTTTCGTCTCAATCCATCGGTATGTCACTTGGAGCTATATTTTTATTCGTCACATGATATGAGTTTTGCTTGGAGCGTCGTTTGCTTTTGTTTGTTTTTGTTCTTAGTTTGCCACAATCATCGTTTGCTGGAAACACCTATTTGAGAGAGACACACCTTCATCCTAATTTATTAGAATACTCTATGTGCTTCACTTATATCTTTTGAGCTTAGCAGTTGCTCTAGTACTTCACTAATATCTTTTTGAGCACGGTGGCATATAGATTTTATAGAAATAATTGCACTCTCGTTCTTCACTTATATTTGTTTGAGAGTTAATAAATAGTGACGGTAATTTGCATGGGTCATAAGACCTGTCCAAAAATAATAGGTATTCAATGAGTGATAATCAAAACCATCATGTAGCACATTAAACAGAAATCTTGGGTTAATGATATTGATATGGAAATAGGAAAGGGTGTGAATGCATGGTTGTCGGTTTGTAGAAGTATCGGTATTAAGAGCTGTTAATTTCCCGTTTGTCTAAATATTTGAAAAACACATGGTGGGGATGTGTGAGCATTTCTATTCCTCGTTGAAATCCTAGTGTTGTTTCGGGTCGGAGGCACGTGATGGTTAAGTCCTCCCAACCTCCTCCCTCAGGGCATGCGAGTAGTACTTTGATTTGTGATAAAACTAATAAAAATTTGCAATAAGTATATGAGTTCTTTATGACTAATGTGAATCCATGGACATACGCAATCTCACCACCTCATATTTTGCTAGCCTCTTCAGTACCGTGCATTGCCCATTCTCACCTCGAGGATCGGTGCAAACTTCGCCGATGCATCCAAACCACGTGACATGATACGCTCTGTAACACATAAACTTTCTTATATCTTGTTCAAAACAGCCACCATACCTACCTATTATGGCATTTACATAGCCATTCTGAGAGATATTGCCATGCAAATTCCTCCGTTACATTATATGACTAGTTCATTCATCATCATATTGCTTTACGTGATCATATAGAGCTAACATAGTATTTGTGGCAAAGCCACCATTCATCATATTTTGATACATGTCACGCTAGAGCATTGCACATTCTGGTACACTGCCAGAGGCATTCATATTGAGTCATATTTCTTCATATTGAGTTTTCATATTGAGTTGTAAGTAAATAAAAGTGTGATGATCATCAATATTAGAGCATTGTCCCGGTGAGGAAATAAAAATGGGGGAGGCCAAATGAGCCCACCATAAATAAATAAAATGAGTGAAAAAGAGAGAAGGGATTTTGGTCCTATCCTTTACCACACTTGTGCCTTAAAGTGGCACCTTGTTCTTCATATAGAGAATCTCATGTTATGTCATTTTCATATGCTAGTGGTAATTGTTTTTCATTATGAAAAACTTGGCTTGTATATTCCGATGACGGGCTTCCTCAAATGCCCGAGGTCTTCATGAGCAAACAAGTTGGATGCACACCCCACTTAGCTTCAGTTGAGCTTTCATACACTTATAGCTCTAGTGGATCATTTGCATGGCAATCCCTACTCCTCGCATTGATATCTATCGATAGGCATATCCATAGCCCGTTGATACGCCTAGTTGATTCGAGACTTTCTTCTCCACTTTTTACCCCTTTGATATTGATGACCCACAAGTATAGGGGATCAATAGTAGTCCTTTCGATAAGTAAGAGTGTCGAACCCAACGAGGAGTAGAAGGAAATGACAAGCAGTTTTCAGCAAGGTAATTTCTGCAAGCACTGAAATTGTAGGTAACAGATAGTTTTATAGCAAGATAATTGGTAACGAGCAAGTAACGGTAATGGTAAATAAGTTGCAGCAAGGTAGCTTAATCCTTTTGTGGCAAAGGACATGCCAGAACAGTCTCTAGTAATAGGAAAAGTGTTCTTGAGGGTACACAGGAATTTTATCTAGTCACTTTTATCATGTTGGTTTGATTCGTGTTCTCTACTTTGATAATTTGATAATTGGGTGGACCGGTGCTTGGGTTTTGTTCTTACTTGAACAACCCCCCCTCTTATGATTAACCCCCTCGCAAGCATCCGCAACTACGAGAAAAGTATTAAGATAAAATCTAACCATAGCATTAAACGTTTGGATCCAAATCAGGCCCTTACGAAGTAGCGCATAAACTAGGGTTTAAGCTTCTGTCACTCTAGCAACCCATCATCTAATAACTACTCCACAATGCATTCCCTTAGGCCCATGAATGGTGAAGTGTCATGTAGTCAACGTTCACATGACACCACTAAGGGAATCACAACCTACATATCATCAAAATATCGAACACATATCAAATTCACATGATTACTTGCAACATGACTTCTCCCGTGTCCTCAAGAACAAAGGTACCTGATACGTCTCCAATGTATCTATAATTTTTGATTGTTCCATGCTATTATATTATCTATTTTGGATGTTTCATATGCATTAATATGCTATTTTATATTATTTTTGGGACTAACCTATTAACCTAGTGCCTACTACCAGTTTCTGTTTTTTCCTTGTTTTTGAGTATTGTAGAAAAGGAATATCAAACGGAGTCCAAACGGAATAAAATTCTACGATGATTTTTCTTGGACCAGAAGGAACCCAGGAGACTTGGAGAAGAGGCCAGATGACCCACGGGTGGGCCACAAGCCACCAGGGCGCGCCCCTGGGGGGGAGCGCCCCCTTGGCTTGTGGGCCCCCCGTGGCTCCTCCAACCCTAATTCTCTGCCTATAAATTCAGAAATATTCCCCCAATACCAAAAAGAGCCACGATAATTCTTTTCTTCCGCTGCAAGCCTCTGTTCCCGTGAGATCCCATCTTGGGGACTTTTTCGGTAATCTGCCGGAGGGGGATTCGATCACGGAGGGCATCTACATCAACACCATTGCCCCTCCAATGATGCGTGAGTAGTTCACCTCAGACCTTCAGGTCCATAGCTAGTAGCAAGATGGCTTCTTCTCTCTCTATCTTCTTCAATACCTTGTTCTCCATGATCTTCATGGAGATCTATCCGATGTAATACTCTTTTGCGGTGTGTTTGTCGAGATCCGATGAATTGTGGATTTATGATCAGATTATCTATGAATATTTTTGAATCTTTTCTGAATTCTTATATGCATGATTTCATATCTTTGCAAGTCTCTTCGAGTTATTGGTTTGGTTTGGCCAACTAGATTGGTAATTCTTGCAATGGGAGAAGTGCTTGGTTTTGGGTTCAATCTTGCGGTGTCCTCACCCAGTGACAAAGTAGGGGTAGCGAGGCACGTATTTGTATTGTTGCCATCAAGGATAAAAAGATGGGGTTTTCATCATATTGCTTGAGTTTATCCCACTACATCATGTGATCTTACTTAATGCGTTACTCTGTTCTTCATGAACTTAATACTCTAGATGCAGGCAGGAGTCGGTCGATGTGTGGAGTAATAGTAGTAGATGCAGAATCGTTTCGGTCTACTTGATACGGACGTGATGCCTATATGCATAATCATTGCCTTGGATATCGTCATAACTATGCGCTTTTCTATCAATTGCTCGACAATAATTTGTTCACCCACCGTATTATTTTCCTGCAAGAGAGAAGCCTCTAGTGAAACCTATGGCCCCCGGGTCTATTTTCCATATTATATTTTCAGATCTATAAACCAAAAATACCAAAAATACTTTGCTGCAATTTATTTACTTTTATTTTAGTTTTACTTTTCGCAATCTTTTATATCTATCTCTATCAGATCTCATCCTTGCAAGTAACCGTGAAGGGATTGACAACCCCTTTATAGCGTTGGGTGCAAGTGTTTGATTGTTTGTGTAGGTGCAAAGATTGGGGCCTTGCTTGTACCTCCTACTGGATTGATACCTTGGTTCTCAACAACTGAGGGAAATACGTATCTACTTTGCTGCGTCACCCTTTCCTCTTCAAGGGAAAACCAACGCAAGCTCAAGAAGTAGCAAGAAGGATTTCTGGCGCCGTTGCCGAGGAGATCTACATCAAGCCTACCAAGTACCCATCACAAACTCATCTCTAGCATTTACATTATTTGACATTTGCCTCTCGTTTTCCTCTCCCCCCACTTCTAAAATGATTTTCAGAAAAAACCAAAAATATTTGCCTTTTTATTCGCCCTTCTTCCGTTCGTCTTTCCGTTTGCTTTTTGTTTGCTTGTGTGCTAGATTGCTTGCTTTGCCACCATATCTGAATCTGGGAAGGTTATCATTTAAAATTTTGAGGGTATTGCTAGTACAAATCTTGAGGAAAAACTTAGATCTTGCTCTCTAGATCATGAAACTGAACCTCCTCCTAATTATAAAGCTAAAACTTTTCAAGTGGGAGACGGTAATATTATTGGGAAGAGTGTTATTCAAGAGTTCTTTGATTATACGGGAGTAATGCCTATGAATAAGAGATCTATTCTTCTTAGCACAAATTGTTATGCGGATGCTATTGTTATGCTCGTTGAAAAATTGGAAATAAAATTTGTGCACGTTCATCCCGCTTTGCAAAAGGTGTTTTATGAACTTCCCAAAATTAATCATCCTAAGGCTAAAAAGATTGCTACTATCATCCTTATGCGTGAGTTTGATTTTATCATACATGAAGCTAGGGAAATTTTTGCTTTCTATAAAAAGGATATTGAACACCCTCCGATTGAAGAAATCCTACACGATAAAGAAACCTTGCGTAGCTTTGAGTCTAGGGATTATCAATCTTATTGTCATAATCTTAGAAGAAGAGTTCCCTATTCCGAAATTACCCAAACTATTTACCTTGAAACCTATGATGAATTTGATTGGATCACTAGGGGAATTTATGTAGGATTCAATGATGATTGGTTAGAAGAAAAAATCCGGGAACCCATTAAAAATGAGATACGCGTTTTATATGATGATATTTATGGTGATGATCCAGATTATGAGTTTATGAATGTCAAAGTTACTAAGCAAAGTCCTTTTCATGAACTAAGTTCTCCAATTAGAAAGGAAAGAAAATAAATAAAGGATTTGCTAAAAAAGGTTTTGGAAGATATGGTTGAGTATGGATTGCATACCAAAGATGACAATACCTAGATCTATTGCGTTATGCCGAGCTAGGGGCGTTAAACAATAGCGCTTGTTGGGAGGCAACCCAATTTTATTTTATGTTTTTTGTTTTTGTTTCTGTTATTGAGTGTTTTACACATTATTACCTCTGTAGTAATTGTGTTTTAGTGTTTTAATTAGAGTTTGAGCCAAGTAAGACCTTTGGGATGGTCTACGGTGATTGTTGACTTGATTTTGCTGAAAGACAGAAACTTTTACGCTAAGTCCAGGAATTTTATAAATTCACCAGAGAGTCGAATGAGTCTGAAATTTTTACACAAGATTGATATACAAATTTCCCAGATTGTCCTAATTTTTCAGAAGTTTTGGAGTTACAGAAGTATTAGAAGTTTACAGATTGCTACAGACTGTTCTGTTTTTGACAGATTCTATTTTCTTTGTGTTGTTTGCTTATTTTGATGTATCTATGGGTTGTATCGGGGGGTATGAAGCATGGAGAAGTTGGAATACAGTAGATATTACACCAATATAAATAAAGAATGAGTTCACAACAGTACCTAAAGTGGTGATTTATTTTTCTTATACTAACGGATCTCACGAGTTTTCTGTTGAGTTTTGTGTTGTGAAGTTTTCAAGTTTTGGGTAAAGATTTGATGGACTATGGAATAAGGAGTGGCAAGAGCCTAAGCTTGGGGATGCCCAAGGCACCCCAAGGAATATTCAAGGATACCAAAGAGCCAAAGCTTGGGGATGCCCCGGAAGGCATCCCCTCTTTCGTCTTCAATCCATCGGTAAATTTACTTGAGGCTATATTTTTATTCACCACATGATATGTGTTTTGCTTGGAGCGTCTTTTATGATATGAGTCTTTGAGTTTTAGTTTGCCACAATCATCCTTGCTGCACACATATTTTGAGAGGGGCACGCATAAATCATGAATTTATTAGAATACTCTATGTGCTTCACTTATATCTTTTGAGCTAGGCAATTTTGCTCTAGTGCTTCACTTATATCTTTTTAGAGCACGGTGGTGTTTTATTTTATAGAAATAATTGAACTCTCGCACCTCACTTATATTATTTTGAGAGTCTATAAACAGCATGGTAATTGGTTTAGGTTATGAATTTAGTCCAAATATAATGGGCATCCAAGAGGGATATAATAAAAACTTTCATATAAAGTGCATTGAATACTATGAGAAGTTTGATTCCTTGCATATAGTTTTGAGATATAAAGATGGTGATATTAGAGTCATGCTAGTGAGTAATTGTGGATTGGTATAAATACTTGTGTTAAAAGTTTGTGATTCCCGTAGCATGCACGTATGGTGAACCGTTATGTAACGAAGTCGGAGCATGATTTGTTTATTGATTGTCATCCTTTGTGTGAGGGTCAGGAGCGCGCGATGGTTAACTCCTACCAACCTCTCCCCTAGGAGCATGCGTCTAATACTTTGCTTCGATAACTAATAGACTTTTGCAATAAGTATGTGAGTTCTTTATGACTAATGTGAGTCCATGGATTATACGCACTCTCACCCTTCCACCTTTGCTAGCCTCTCTAGTACCGCGCAACTTTCACTGGTGCATTAAACCCACCATATACCCTTCCTCAAAACAGCCACCATACCTACCTATTATGGCATTTCCATAGCCATTCCGAGATATATTGCCATGCAACTTCCACCGTTCCGTTTATTATGACACGCACCATCATTTTCATATTGCTTTGTATGATCATAAGACAGCTAGCATGATGTTTTCATGGCTTGTCCGTTTTTTGATGTCATTTGCTATGCTAGATCGTTGTACATCCCGGTACACCACCGGAGGCATTCATATAGAGTCATATTTTGTTCTAGGTATCGAGTTGTAATTCATGAGTTGTAAGTAAATAAAAGTGTGATGATCATCATTATTAGAGCATTGTCCCATGAGAGGAAAGGATGACGGAAGCTATGATTCCCTCACAAGTTGGGATGAGTCTCCGGACTTTACAAATAATAAAAGTGGCCAATGAAGCCCAAATAAAAAAAAGAGGCCAAAGATGCCCACCAAAAAAAATGAGAGACAAGAGAGAAGGGACAATGCTACTATCCTTATTCCACACTTGTGCTTCAAAGTAGCACCATGATCTTCATGATAGAGAGTCTCCTATTTTGTCACTTTCATATAACTAGTGGGAATTTTTCATTATAATGCACACCCACTTAGTTTCTTTTTGAGCTTTCATACACTTATAGCTCTAGTGCATCCGTTGCATGGCAATCCCTACTCACTCACGTTGATATCTATTGATGGGCATCTTCATAGCCCGTTGATACGCCTAGTTGATGTGAGACTATCTTCTCCTTTTGCTCACAACCTCAACCCTATTCTATTCCACCTATAGTGCTATATCCATGGCTCACGCTCATGTATTGCGTGAAAGTTGAAAAGGTTTGAGAACATAAAAGGTGTGAAACAATTGCTTGACTTGTCATCGGGGTTGTGCATGATTTAAATACTTTGTGTGGGGAAGATGGAGCATAGCCAGACCATATGATTTTGTAGGGATAACTTTCTTTGGCCATGTTATTTTGAAAGAAAACGATTGCTTTGTTAGTATGCTTGAAGTATTATTGCTTTTATGTCAATATTAAACTTTTGTTTTGAATCTTATGGATCTGAACATTCATGCCACAATAAAAAATATTACATGGATAAATATGTTAGGTAGCATTCCACATCAAAAATTATGTTTTTATCATTGACCTACTCGAGGATGAGCAGGAATTAAGCTTGGGGATGCTTGATACGTCTCCAACGTATCTATAATTTTTTATTGTTCCATGCTATTATATTATCTATTTTGAATGTTTTATATGCATTAATATGCTATTTTATATTATTTTTGGGACTAACCTATCAACCTAGTGCCCAGTGCCAGTTTCTGTTTTTTCCTTGTTTTGAGTATTGTAGAAAAGGAATATCAAACGGAGTCCAAACGGAATAAAATTCTACGATGATTTTTCTTGGACCAGAAGGAACCCAGGAGACTTGGAGAAGAGGCCAGAAGACCCACGGGTGGGCCACAAGCCACCAGGGCGCGTCCCTGGGGGGGGAGCGCCCCCTGGCTTGTGGGCCCCCCGTGACTCCTCCAACCCTAATTCTCTGCCTATAAATTCAGAAATATTCCCCCAATACCAAAAAGAGCCACGATAATACTTTTCCGCCGCCGCAAGCCTCTGTTCCCGTGAGATCCCATCTTGGGGCCTTTTTCAGTAATCTGCCGGAGGGGGATTCGATCACGGAGGGCATCTACATCAACACCATTGCCCCTCCGATGATGCGTGAGTAGTTCACCTCAGACCTTCAGGTCCATAGCTAGTAGCTAGATGGCTTCTTCTCTCTCTATCTTCTTCAATACCTTGTTCTCCATGATCTTCATGGAGATCTATCCGATGTAATACTCTTTTGCGGTGTGTTTGTCGAGATCCGATGAATTGTGGATTTATGATCAGATTATCTATGAATATTATTTGAATCTTTTCTAAATTCTTATATGCATGATTTCATATCTTTGCAAGTCTCTTCGAGTTATTGGTTTGGTTTGGCCAACTAGATTGGTAATTCTTGCAATGGCAGAAGTGCTTAGTTTTGGGTTCAATCTTGCGGTGTCCTCACCCAGTGACAAAGTAGGGGTAACGAGGCACGTATTTGTATTGTTGTCATCAAGGATAAAAAGATGGGGTTTTCATCATATTGCGTGAGTTTATCCCTCTACATCATGTCATCTTACTTAATGCGTTACTCTGTTCTTCATGAACTTAATACTCTAGATACAGGCAGGAGTCGCTCGATGTGTGGAGTAATTGTAGTAGATGTAGAATCGTTTCGGTCTACTTGATACGGACGTGATGCCTATATGCATAATCATTTCCTTGGATATCGTCATAACTATGCGCTTTTCTATCAATTGCTCGACAGTAATTTGTTCACCCACCGTATTATTTTCCTTCAAGAGAGAAGCCTCTAGTGAGACCTATGGCCCCCGGTTCTATTTTCCATATTGTATTTTCAGATCTATAAACCAAAAATACCAAAAATACTTTGCTGCAATTTATTTACTTTTATTTTAGTTTTACTTTTCGCAATCTTTTATATCTATCTCTATCAGATCTCATCCTTGCAAGTAACCGTGAAGGGATTGACAACCCCTTTATAGCGTTGGGTGCAAGTGTTTGATTGTTTGTGTAGGTGCAAAGATTGGGGCCTTGCTTGTACCTCCTACTGGATTGATACCTTGGTTCTCAACAACTGAGGGAAATACTTATCTACTTTGCTGCATAACCCTTTCCTCTTCAAGGGAAAACCAACGCAAGCTCAAGAAGTAGCATAATGGATCAAATAATAATCATGCTCAAGATCAGAGGAGTAATGAATAGCATAATGGATCTGAACATATAATCTTTCACCAAATAAACCATATAGTAATCAACTAGACAAGGTAATCAACACTACTAGTCACCCAGAGGTATCAATCTGAGGTTCCGGTACAAAGTTGAACACAAGAGATGAACTAGGGTTTGAGAGGAGATGGTGCTGTTGAAGATGTTGATGAAGATTGGCCTCCCAAAGAAGAGAGGGGTGTTGGTGATGACGATAGCTTCGATTTCCCCCCTCCGGGAGGGAAGTTCCCCCGGCGGAATCGCTCCGCCGGAGGGCAAAAGAGCTCCTGCCCAAGTTCCGCCTCGAGGCGGCGGCGCTTCGTCCCGAAAGTCCTCCTCCTAATTTTTTTAGGTTTTTTGGGAATTTATACCAGAAGATGGGCTCCGGAGGTGGTCCAGGGTGAGCACCACCCACCAGGTCGCGCCAGGGGGTGCCTGGCGTGCCCTGGTGGGTGCTCCTCACCAGGTGGCCCCCCTCCGGTATATTTTTGCTCCTGTATTTTTTATTAATTCCAAAAATAATCTCCGTAAAGTTTCAGCTTCATTGGAGTTGTGCAAAATAATCTCCCTCTTTGTGTAAACCTTGCATATTATGAGAGAAAAGGCATTATAATCACTCTGCAAAGCATTATTATTCAATAAAACAAAGTAAATAACAGTAGGAAATCATGGTGAAAAATGGACGTATCAACTCCCCCAAGCTTAGACCACGCTTGTCCTCAAGCGAAAGCCGATATTGAAAAGCATGTCCACATGGTTTGAGGGAGAGGTGTCGATAAAAACAAAAGACGGACATAGAAGCATCATGCTTATTAACATAACAGCAACAAACTCTAACATTAGAACTTATTTCAATATATTTTTATCATAAAGCTTCTCATGAACAAGTAACAATTCATCACAACATAGAAGTATAAAGCATAAACCTTATTGGGAACCAACAAACTATGTTCTCAGTCAACTTTGCAACTACAATTCATCATATTTTCAGGAAGGGTCTCATGTCGGAGCCTTTTGGCAAGTCCACATACTCAACCATCATTTAGTCTTCTATGATTGCTAACGCTCACGGCATACACATGAACAAAAAGTTTCAACCGGACACATAGGAAGATAGGGGCTTATAGTTTTGCCTCCCAACTCACTCACCTCAAGGGTGATGTCAACAATAATAACTCATGCCCACCCATATCCAAATGGATATATGTGCCTAGATCTTTCCTCACCACATGATGCTTGCAAAAGAAAAAGTAAAAAGGAATAGGGAAGAATACTTTGACTCTTGCATAAAAGTAAGTGCATAAAAGTAAAAGATAGGCCCTTCACAGAGGGAAGCAGAGGTTGTCATGCGCTTATTTGTTTGTATGCCCAATCCCTTAATGTAAAAGAATGTCACGCTATATTGCCCCCTAAGATAGCAACCTTTATTATGCAGTTCGTCGCTTTTATTACTTTGCCATCATAAGTTCGTATAACGCTCAATTTTCTCTTACACTAATTGATCAAAACACTTTTAGAAGCAACTTTTATTGCCTTATTGCACCGATGACAACTTACTTGAAGGATCTTTCTCGATCCATAGGTAGGTATGGTGGACACTCAAGGAAAGAGTTTGGGTTTGGGTTTTTGGATGCACAAGTAGTATCTCTACTTAGTGCGGAATTTTTGGCTAGCAAAGATATTGAGCAAGCACCACATGTTAAAGGATCTATGACAATATAACTTCTATGTGGATATGAACAAACATAAATCATTACGTTGTCTTCCTTGTCCAACGTCAACAATTTTGACACAAAATTTTTGATGGGGGCTCACAATCATAAAAGATGTCCAAGATAGTGTATTTGCATGTGAATCTTCTCTTCCCTAATTAATTCTTTCATGAATTGCATCATTGACCAATGCTATGTTTGTCAATCTCCAATAAATTTTACTACTTATACTTTTCCTTATGTGATGTCATTACTCACCATAAGATTAGCATATGATTCTTTTCATCTATTTGTCTTTCTTTTATTTGATTGCAACAAGAAAATAGAGAAGCAAAAACTAAAACTAAACTTTATTATATAACTTTCACACGATTACATAGATAGGTATACCACGGAACTAACACACAAAAATAGATCTCGCTAAACTTTTATTCGACTAAAGCAAAGGGAAACTAAAGATAGAATATAAAATAGGTAAATGCAAATAAAAGTGATTGTGATACGATACCGGGGCACCTCCCCCAAGCTTGGCTCAAGCCAAGGGGAGTGCCCATACCCATGTACTCAAGTCTCCTTTGGTGGTGGTGATGAAGAAGGTGGAGGTGTAGATGTAGTAAGCTTGTCCTCCAGCTTCCAGGGTAGGGGCTCCCCATCAAAGGTTGACACAAGAGTTCCCTGAGTCCTGCAACTGGCAGCTAAACTCATACCTTTAAATCTCGCTTCATATTCGAAGACTTGGTTTTGAAGATCATAAACTTGGCTCTGTAGAAAATTAATTTGCTCGTTGAGGGTGGAGATGGTGTCCTTCACAGACTGTCCATCCACCGTCTGATCATGGGTGAATTTCGTGATCATGGAGTGGTTGGCACTAAGTCCATGCTCCACCATCTTCTGGCACTAAAAGATTTCCTGCTCCATCGCCTCAAGCCTAGCCTCCACGCTCCCGGTCTTCTTAGGTCCTTGAACATCGCGGATGTGGAGCACCCCCGCATGCATCTCAATGGCTTGAGGGTGCTTCATCACCTCCGGCAAATACGGGTTGATGACCTTCTCGAAGAACTTGTCCTTGGAGGAGCTTGGTGGAGCCATGGAAATCTAGATCTAAAGAGAAAATAGCAAGAAACAAGAACAGAGGATTTTCCGTGATGCGGTCGTCAAAACAGTCGGGGGTATATATAGAGAATTTTTATTCTTGGGAAACAAGTATTTGGAAGGAAAACAGAGTCGGGAAGGCATCCGAGGTGGGCAGCGCCCAGGGGTGCCTAGCGCGCCCTGGTGTATCGTGCTCACCTCGATCACCTTCCGGTTTATTTTTTTATTCCTAAAATTCTAAAATATTCCAAAACTGACAGAAAATATTTTTGCGGATTTTTCGGAGTCCGTTTACTTACCGTATCACGTACCTCCTATTTTTAAGTATTCTGGAGTGTTCTGGAAGGTTTCTTTTATGTGTTCCTCCGGTGTCATGGATTGGATAACATTGCTTTCAACGTTAATAGGCGTACCTGAGATATAATGCTTAATTCTTAGGCCATTGACCACCTTCGGGTTAGTACCTTCGGCGTTATTAATCTTGATAGCTCCAGAACGATAAACCTCTTCGATAATATATGGTCCTTCCCATTTGGAGAGAAGCTTTCCTGCAAAGAATCTTAAACGGGAGTTGAATAAAAGAACATAATTTCCTATTTTGCATTCCCGCTTTTGGATTCTTTTGTCATGCCATCTTTTTACTTTTTCTTTGAATAGCTTGGCATTTTCATACGCTTGGGTTCTCCATTCATCTAGTGAGCTAATATCAAATAGCCTCTTCTCACCTACAAGTTTGAAATCATAATTGAGTTCTTTAATTGCCCAAAATGCTTTGTGTTCTAATTCTAGGGGCAAATGACAAGCTTTTCCATAAACCATTTTATATGGAGACATACCCATAGGATTTTTATAAGCTGTTCGATAGGCCCAAAGAGCATCATCTAATTTCTTAGACCAATTCTTACGAGACCTATTGACAGTTTTTTGTAATATTAATTTTATTTCTGTATTGCTAAGTTCTACTTGACCACTAGATTGAGGATGATAGGGTGATGCAATTCTATGGTTAACATCATATTTAGCAAGCATCTTACGGAAAGCACCATGAATAAAGTGTGAACCACCATCGGTCATTAAGTATCTAGGGACTCCAAACCTCGGGAAGATAACCTCTTTAAGCATTTTAATGGAGGTGTGGTGATCGGCACTACTAGTTGGAATAGCTTCTACCCACTTAGTGACATAATCAATCGCAACTAAAATATGAGTGTACCCGTTAGAGGAAGGAAAAGGCCCCATGTAATCAAAACCCCACACGTCAAATGGTTCAACAACAACTGAATAATTCATAGGCATTTCTTGACGCTTGCCGATATTACCAATTCTTTGACATTCATCACAAGAAAAGACAAACTTACGAGCATCCTTGAAAAGAGTAGGCCAATAAAATCCGGATTGCAATACCTTATGAGCAGTTCTATCTCCCGCATGATGTCCTCCATAAGCTTCGTAATGACATTTTCGTAGGATCTGTTCATGCTCAGGTACACAACGTCTAATAACACCATCTACTCCTTCTTTATAAAGATGTGGGTCATCCCAAAAGTAATGTCTCAAGTCATAGAAGAATTTTTTTTCTTTTGTTGGTATGTGAAACTAGGTGGTATATATTTAGCAACAATGTAATTAGCATAGTCAGCATACCAAGGTGTGTTGTGTGAGACACTTATTGCAGCTAGCTATTCGTCAGGGAAACTATCATCAATAGGTAGTGGGTCATCAAGAATATTTTCTAACCTACACAAGTTATCAGCTACGGGGTTCTCAGCTCCTTTCCTATCAACGATATGTAAATCAAATTTTTGAAGCAAGAGAACCCACCTAATGAGTCTAGGTTTAGCATCTTTCTTTTCCATAAGATATTTTATAGCAGCATGATCGGTGTGAACAATAACTTTGGAGTCAACAATATAGGATCTAAATTTATCACAAGCAAACACAACTGCTAAAAAATCTTTTTTAGTAGTGGCATAGTTTCGTTGGGCACTATCTAGAGTTTTACTAGCATAATGGATAACATTCAATTTATTAACAACTCTTTGTCCTAGGACAGCGCCAACAACATAATCACTAGCATCACACATAATCTCAAAAGGCAAGTTCCAATTAGGTGGTTGAACGATAGGTGCAGAGCTTAAGGCTTTCTTGAGTGTTTCAAAGGCTTCCACACAATCATCATCAAAAACAAAAGGAATATCCTTTTGCAAAAGATTAGTAAGAGGCCTAGAAATTTTAGAGAAGTCTTTAATGAACCTCCTATAAAAACCATCATGACCAAGGAAACTTCGAATACCTTTAATATCTTTAGGACACGACATTTTCTCAATTGCATCAACTTTGGCTTTATCCACCTCAATACCTTGCTCAGATATTTTATGCCCCAAGACAATACCTTCGTTAACCATAAAGTGGCACTTCACCCAGTTCAAGACAAGATTAGTTTGTTCACATCTCTGCAAAACTCGATCAAGGTTGCTTAAGCAATCATCAAAAGAAGTTCCGTAAACGGAAAAATCATCCATGAAAACCTCCACAATCTTTTCACAAAAGTCAGAGAATATAGCAGTCATACATCTTTGAAAGGTAGCAGGTGCATTGCATAAACCAAAAGGCATATGTGTGTAAGCATAGGTTCCAAATGGGCAACTAAAGGTGGTTTTCTCTTGATCGGATTGTGACATAGGTATTTGAGAGAAACCAGAATATCCATCTAGGAAACAAAAGTGTGTGTGGTTAGATACTCTCTCTAGCATTTGATCAATGAAGGGCAAAGGGTAATTATCTTTTCTAGTAGCTTTATTTAATTTTCTAAAATCAATTACCATTCTATAGCCAGTGACAACTCTTTGTGGAATGAGTTCATTCTTATCATTAGGAACAACGGTAATACCTCCTTTCTTAGGGACACAATGAACGGGACTTACCCATCTACTATCAGCTATGGGATAGATTATACCTACTTCCAGAAGCTTTAATATTTCAGTTCTTACCACTTCTTTCATATTAGGATTCAACCGCCGTTGGTGATCAACAACGGGTTTAGCATCAGGTTCCATATTGATCTTGTGCTGACATAGAGTGGGACTAATGCCCTTAAGATCAGCAAGAGTATATCCAATAGCAGCCTGGTGCTTCCTTAGAACTTTCAATAATCTTTCTTCTTCATGTTCAGAGTGGTTAGCGCTAATAATAACAGGATATATCTTTTTCTCATCAAGATAAGCATACTTCAAATTGTCAGGCAATTGTTTCAATTCAAACACAGGATCACCTTTAGGTGGAGGAGGTCCTCCAAGAGTTTCAATAGGCAAATTGTGCTTCAAGAGAGGTTGTTGTTCGAAGAAAATTTGATCTATTTCATTTCTTTCATGCATGTGCATATCATTTTCATGGTCGAGCAAATATTGTTCTAAGGGATCAGTAGGAGGCACAGCAATAGAAGCAAGACCAATTATTTCATCTTCACTAGGTAACTCTTTATCACGAGGTTGTCTACTAAAATTGGAAAATTAAACTCATGAGACACATTACCAAAACAGACACCAACAGTTTGTTTTTCACAATCTATCATAGCATTGACGGTGCGCAAGAAAGGTCTACCAAAGATAATGGGACAAAAGTCATCTTGTGGGAACCAAGAACTAGAGAATCAGTAGGGTATTTTACTTTCCCACACAAGACTTCAACATCTCTTACAGTCCCATGTGGTGTGATAGTATCTCTATTAGCAAGTTTAATAGTAACATCAATATCTTCCATTTCAGCAGGTGCTATTTCATTCATAATTTCTTAGTATAAGGTAAAAGGGATAGCACTCACACTAGCACCTAAATCACATAAACCATGATAGCAATGATCTCCTATTTTAACCGAGACAACGGGCAAGCCTTCTATAGCTCTATGTTTATCTTTCTTATCAGGCTTAGCAATTCTAGCAGCTTCATCACAAAGGTAAATGACATGCCATCAATATTTTCTTCCAAGAGATATTTAGCCATAGCAACATTAGGTTCTACTTTAATTTGTTCAGGGAGTTTAGGTGCTCTTATATTACTCTTACGAACCACGGTTGATACCTTAGCATGTTCCTTTATCCTAACAGGGAAAGGTGGCTTTTCAATATAAGCAGTAGGCACAACTGGATCAACATTGTAAAGATGGTTTCTTCTTTAGCTGTGACGCCCCCGATCTCGACCGTACGCTAATCAAACACGCAATGCATACGACCAAGATTAGGGACTCACTGATTGATATCACAACACAACACTAGACACAAATTAAAGTCATACAACTTCATATTACAAGCCAGGGGCCTCGAGGGCTCGAATACAAAGCTCGACAAGCACGAGTCAGCGGAAGCAAATAATATCTGAATATAGACATAAGTTAGACAAGTTTTGCCTTAAGAAGGCTAGCACAAACATAAGCAGCGGATCGAAAGAGGCGAGGCCTCCTGCCTGGGACCTCCTAGCTACTCCTGAGCGTCGGCGTTCTCCACGTAGTAGTAGGCTCCAGCGGTGGTGTAGTAGTCGTCTCCGGCGTACTCCATCTCCTGGGCTCCATCGCCTGAACGCGGAAATCATTTCGAGGGGGAAAGAGAATGCAAAGTAGTGGTGAGTACTCATCCAAAGTACTCGCAAGACTGACATCAGAACTATGCTAAGTATGCATCATTCTCAATGGGAGGGGTTATATCTGGACTGACTGCAGAAAGCAAGAATAGGGAGAAGGCCTAGTCCTATCGAAGACTAGCATCTTCAGCATCTTGCAGCATTAGAAGAGAGTAGACTGGTATCTCATATATAGTCATATTATTGTAGCAATTTTATTAAGTAATCACGCCCAGAGATTCTTCCCCGACTCCCTGCAAGGAAGCAATCTCGAAGCCACAATTCATTTCAAATTTAAATCACAGTAATAGTTGTATAAGGTCAAGGTACAACTCCAAGTCGTCCTGTTACCGTGGACACAGCTATTCGAATAGATTAATCATCCCTGCAGGGGTGCACCGCATCTCCAACACGCCTGATCACCTCCGGCCAGACACACTTTCCTGGGTCATGCCCGGCCTCGGGATAGCAGCACGTTGTCGCCCCACCTAGGCTCAACGAAGAGGACAGCCCGCCGGTCTAAATCCTAAGCGCGTAGGTTCGTGGGCCCACTTGCCCTTGCGCTCCTGCACAATGCGTGGGCGGCTGGAAGCAGACCTAGTACACTCCAGTCCAAGAGCTGCACCGTCCAGTCCAATCCGGCGCGCGCCGCTCCATTGCTGACGTCCGAAGAGCTTCGGCTGATACAACGACGCTGAGTGCCCATAACTTTCCCACGTGATGGTTTGGTGCGCAATAAGGCCAACGACCAACTCAGATCAAATACCCAACCCATTAGCATTTTATTAATGCGGGGAAAGCGTGACCCATAAATTGCGGTCCCGTCGCCCCGTCTCGAGGATGTGTGGCAAAGGCCTCTCTCGCCAGTCCACGCCTCATCATCATCAAACCGTGGGTACCCCTCAGGGCCGACCCATCACCAACAAGTTTCAGTAACCCGGTCATAGTAACTGTGTGTATAAAACATCAAGACGGAACCTGAGGAATCACCCTCAAGGGGCCCCGCTCGATGAAACCGTCAAGGTGGACTTAGAGGAATCACCCTCGAGAGTCCCACACTTGAGGGGTTGCACGACAGAGTCATCGTCGGGAGTGGTGAAGGAGGAATCACCCTCGATAACCACGACCGACTAGCTGCACTACAGGGCTAGCATCATGAGTACTTCACGAGGTGTCACCCTCGGTACTCGATAGTAGCGCTGCAGAGTCATACAACTAAGGGGTGTGCGGTGATGTGAGGGGCCTGGCTCGTCGGTCGGTTGACCGAGTCTTCGAGTCTTCGAGTCCTCGAGTCGTCGATGAAGAAGCAGGGGCAACTAGGACTAAGGTGTCACTGGGGTTTCACTGATCAACCTATACTAAACAGTTGATATGATTGCAGGTATGATAGCAGTTTATCAAAAACAGGCTATGCATCAGAATAGGGGCTAACTAATACAGTAGCAAAAATCTAATGCAATAATAAGAGGGGAAGGAATAGGTGATATCGGAATGCTCAAGGGGGGGGGGGTTGCTTGCCTGGCTGCTCTGCTGCAAAGGCCTGATCGTCAACAGTGTAGTCGTACCCGGCAGCACCGTCAGTCTCGGGGTCTACCGGAGAGAAGAGGGGGGAAGAAACAATCAATACAAGCAAACAGATGCAACACGATGCATGTCATGGCAATACGCAATGCTAGGGGTAGTCTAACGCAGTACTACACGTATCAGACGGAGCGGGAGAATTTCTGACGATATTTCCCGGGTCTTTGGATTTATCGGACAGACGATCCGGAGGGGAAAGTTCCATGTTTGCTATGCTAGGAGCATGTGACAGACGAACGGATAGCGTATTTGGATTCGTGGGATTTTTCTGATCAACTTTCATGTATAAATTATTTTCATCTGACTTATAGATTATTTTATATTAATTTTCAAAGTTTTATTAATATTTTGAAATAAACAAATTTAATTTAATTCGAAAAAATAGCATTATGACATCAGCATGATGTCATCACTGCATCAGCAGTCAACAGTGGGGCTGACTGGTCAAACCTGACCAGTGGGCCCCACCTGTCATAGGCTCATATTTAATCCAGTGTTAAAATTAATCTAATCAGAGGTTAATTAAGGGAGGCCCCCCTAGTCAGTGACTAATTAGTCTTTTAGTTAACTAATTAATTATAAGTTGTGTTTATTTATTTATTTAAAAAAAATGAATTAAACTGGTGGGGCCTGCATGTCACTGACACGGGGCCACCCAGTCAGCGAGTTGACCAAGTCAACTGGGCCCAATGGGACCCAGGGTCAGTGGCTGAGCGGTGGGGCCCGTGGCGCCACGTCGGCGCGTTGACTGGGTCAACCCAGTCAACTGGGCCTAGGGGCCCCACTGGCAGTGACCTAGGGGAGGGCCCCAGGGGTGCCACGTTGATGGCCGGCGCCGGAGCAACGCCGGCGAGGCGAAACGCGGCGGCGCGACCACGGGGTTCGTCGGAAAATGCCTACAGGCGGCCGTTTGGTGCGCGGCTAGACGCGTTCGAACGGCCACTCGACCGTGCGTTGAACGGTGGTGGCCGGAGTGGTTGGGGTGGCCGGAGGTAGGAGCTATGGCGTCGCCGGCGGCGAGGCGCTCGGGCGCTCATCGAGCTAGGGGCTAGAGGGCACAGGGAGGAGCACGCGTGGGCGCGCTGTGTTCCTGGGAGCGCCAGGAGCACGGTGCCGTGCTCAGGCGATCGTGGCAATGGCTATGGCCATGGCGGCGAAGTGCTCAGCGACGGCGAGTATGGCCATTGCGGAGCTGCTGGCTAGCGAGCTCGCGCGGGCGAACGGGGAGTAGGGGATGGGAGAGGAGCTCACCGTGAAGGCACAAGTAGGCCCGGTGACAGATTAGTAGCCGCAGCTCGCCGGAATCTAAGAAGAACGGCAACGGCAGAGGTGGAAAGGGGCGGAGGAGATCAGGCGGTGCAGTGGCTCCCGGCTCGAACGGCTTGCACCGGCCAACGTGGAGGACGACGACGAACACCTACGGCATCGTGGCGAGGCATGGCTTCGACGGTGGCTGCGGGAACGACGGTGGCGCGGCGGCGGTGGCGCTCGGGTGCGGTTGCGGAAGGAGAGCGGCGGCGCGAGGAGAGAGCAAGGGGGAAGAGTGGCGATCTAGGGTTCGGGGGGGGGCAGGTGAGGTGCCCCGGTGGCGGCCTTATCCTCCCAAGCGACGGGGTTGGTCAGTGACGGCCGGTCAGCGCCCTGTAGCGACCTCTCTGGTCGCTACTGGAGGAAGAAGGGGGGGTGCGGGCTGGGCCGCACTGTAGCCTCTCAGGCCTAGTCCTCTGTATTAGCCTAGGGCCCTTTTTCATTTTCTGTTTTCTGTTTTTCCTTTCTGTTTCTATTTCTTTCTGCAATAATTCTCCACTGCAAAAATAGGTGACTTGCTCCAAATAATGTCTTGCATTATTCCACATGGCCACATCAATTTTGAGGATTTTTAGAAACTGTTTGCATTTTCCAAATGAATTTTAGAGCACTTTAAAATGCAATTTGGTGCTGTTTTGTATGGTGGGGTCCACACCAACATCAAGGTGATGTTGTTTTCCTAAACAACATTGGTTTTGTGATTTTTCACAATTGTGCAACATTTTTACTTTGCTGTTTGAGGATTTAATTTATCACAATTAATTCCTAGGGCAATTATTAGAGGAAAAAGAAATGAGATATTAATTTCCAAAATGATCAAGTGTTGTTTAGCAAAAAGATTAAGCACTGATCATGGTCATCACTGTAGCACTGATCCAGGGGTGTTACAACTCTCCTCGTCTAACAAGAATTCTCGTCCCGAGAATTTAGAGGTAGAGTAAGGGGGAGAAAGTTTGGTCACGAAATTCTAACGAGTCTTCTTGTTCTGGTTGCTCTCATCGGAGAGGTTGATCCCCTTATGTTGAAGCCTTCAATTCTCTGTTCCAGGTCATCCTGATGAAGTCGTCATCCTTTCTTCCGGATATCCATCGTCCTACGAATGCGATAAGAGGGAAAACTCTGAAAGAACGTAACTCCATAAAGTTAGGCATCTGACGGTGAACTCAAGGAAAAGACATGAGTTATTCCTCGAGTTGTAGCTCAGGGAATTTTTTTAGAGCAATATGCGATGGTTCAAAAGTTTCAAATGGGTAGGCAATCATTCGATGCCCGATCAAAAGGTGAAAAGGGGTTCAGAGCAACGAAATAAATATTTGACACAAGAATAGATCATCCCCTAGGCGGTGGCTCGGAAATTACATACGAAGCCAAGTGCAAAAGATACCTTGGACTCAAAGTGGTACAGGAGAGTCAGGTTTCGATCCTGTGGAACTATGGGTTATGGGCCCATCATGTGGATTAAGAGTAGGAAGAGCGGTGACATCTTGCACGGTCAAGCTAGCAAGACTAGTCAAGGATAGCTTGTTAGTTATGTTGGCAACAACGTCGGTACCAAGGGCGGGGGACAAATAGAACCATTTTCCTGCTCGTTGAAACGAGGCGGACCAATAGGCAAAGTTCTCGTCCACCGGCGGTTACCGGAATGTTATCAACAATAGTAACAGGATCTTACTGGTAGACTTGTTCACCGAGGTGTTTACCTAAGCAGAGAATTATTATTGCTTAGATCATATAATCTCAAGAAAGGTTAAACAGACCAATGGAAAGGAAAATGTGTTTATCACATTAAATAGACCAATGGAAAGGAAAATGTGGTTATACTCAATTTTTAGGAGTATATCTTTCCCAAGGAAAAACAGAGCATGATATACATGACAGAATAGCAAGTAGATAACCATTTAGGTAAAAGGGGCGAGGAAAATCCATGACATGCCCATACAATGGGGGTTTGAATAATTGATCAAGGAACAATTAGCATTGAGCTTACATTATTCCTTTTGATGATCGTTATACCACATCCATGCTTCGGGATAGCAATGATATGGTGTTTTCGAGTAAAAGATGGAGTTTGGATATACAAAGGATCCAGTAGGAACAACTTATAAAAATAAGTCTTACAATTTCCCCATGGAAGAATGGCAATCCTTGCTGAACAAGGCATTATAACAACAGGTCATCCGGCCAGGTGTGCTAGCTACAACATCACCTTACCGAGTAATAAAGACCAAAGTTATAACCCTTGATAATGTTCCAACCATCATATCTGTCCGAGATTCAGATCTGGTTGGTGTCAGGATACCACAGACAAAGAGGGCCTGAGGAGAAAAGGATGCAACACAGACCTACGAGATGATGTTGCAAGAATCTCGGGATGAACGACTGAGGCAAGACTTGAATCATTAGCCAGACTGCAAGACATATGAACACAAGGTCAAGACATTCGTACCCACATGGAAGTTTCTAGAATGGAGGGCAATCAGTTCTGATTTGGGGACCATCATAGAGGATATCAAGGTTCCATGTGTAAGTCTGGACTAGGACAAATCAAATCAATCAGTGGCCTGGCGTGCTAGGAAATACATATGGAGTGAAGGTAACAAATCTATCAAACCATAGAATACTTCGCACATGCCTGAATGAATTGGAACGATTCCAAAGTAAGCGAGGCAAAAAATTCCCATAAGTACGGTGGCAAGAATGCACGTGAACTTATAGAAAAACACTTCTTTTATCAAACATATTCTTCATGAACTAGGCACAAAGATAATGCTTTCAAGGTTTCCAACACTAGCTTAAATGTTCATCATGAACCACGAGGGAGAAGAGGATGTGGTTGGTGGGCTCAGCAACAATTCGTCGAGATTCCCACAAAGAAGGATCTCCACGATTGAGTGAACAAAACCAAATGATATAATGACGTATGCTCGAGGGAAACATCCACAATTAAACATTAATTGATAGGTGCACCCGAAATACAGACTAAGTAGCACGACCAATGTTAGAGTGTTGACTCAACAGTCAATAAACTAAGAATGGACTTATTGTTCATTAACTCCAAGGTGATAGAGTTGGTATGCCATAAGTATTGAATTTACACATCACATTCCATTTGTCAGTATTCCGGTTAGAAACAACACGGGAACAAAGAAATGAAAGGTGATGGCAAGGATGTTGCCAATGACAACACCAATTACCACGGACAAGGATGCTACCCTCATCATGAATTTAATTGATATCCTAGAAGAGCCCAGAATGCCGATGAGGATCACGACACATTTGCCGAGAAGTCTCTTGATGGTGTAATCGATCAGCGACGACATCAAGCAAAGAAATGATGAAGCGAAGGGTGGTCGGAACCACAGTTTAGAGTGCTAGCTCAGAGTCGAAAATGCCTTCAAGACAACCAACATGACGTTGCAAACTCGATGTAAGCTTAGAGCACTGTTGGAATTGTGTTCCGGGGATGAAGGATATAAATAGCATGGTCAAGCCTTAGCATGACGACGATGATGTAGTCAAACAGCTTGGAAAGACATGATCGAGCACAAACTCATAAGCAAAGAAGATTACTAAGAGTTGTTGAATCGTAACGCAGACTCGATTCAATTATCGGTGTCCTTGAGTGTCCAACAACTCGGAACACGGGGAAGCTGGAATCAGTGAAGGAAAACATAGCTGATGAGGAGCTTATAAGAAGCTATGCAGCTCCATGATTTTCTCGAGATACCAGGGGTAATACTCGGATGTAGATCAGAATTAAAGCTTGGACCGATGTATTGATCCGCAAAAGACGAGTGCCTAAACTGGTCTAAAAATGGGATCAAAGAAGAACAGTCATGGTTGGAACCACGGTTGTAAAGTATCAAACCAAGTTGTAGCTTTGAAAGATTATCCTGCAAAACACCAGAAGAGTAGGACTCGCGAAAACTCTTGAGTTCACACGAATTAAGGAAGGCATAGGTTCAACCCATCGGGGCTTCTTAGGAACATATACCACAAGCTTCAAGAGTATTTAACACATGCTTGACAAAAGAGCATGGCTGACAAAAGCATAGGATACAACTTGTTAAAGGGAGAAGACACAATTTACAAATGGCATCACTTATCAGGGGAATAACACCACAATAAATTGAAAGTGAAGGATGCCATCAGATAATAACCCAACAATGGGTCTGGCGGTCCACAAAGGACCTGATGTGAGTATCGGTACCAAATCAGAGGGAGAAAGAATGCAAGGCATCGGATCATAGGACATCCAAATAATTTGATGCTTAAATAACCAAAGGAATTAAGATTTCCAAATTGGTGTATCGGAAACAGATGTTCCGATCAAATACAAGTAAGATGAAAGGACTTAGATGGGCAATCAATCAAGGTTGATTTGTCGGGAACCAACTCATGTTTGGAAAGATGTCTGAGCCGGACGGATAATTTATGATAAACAACTGATGACTGTGTGCATCCACACACAGGTAGAACCAATAAAATCAAATGAAAATCACAGAGGATTTTAATGGATATTGCTTGACATATGGAATTAACCACAATGCAAGCAGGTGAGAAAGGTCAAGAGCAAAAGGCTACTGAGGATTACGGAAGATCGGATAACGTTTAGAAGAATTTTGTGAAACACATGACAACTAAGGGCGAATGAATCCCCAATAAGATAATTCAATGTACCTTGTAATCACAAGAGCAACTGGAAACGAAAGTATGAGCGGCAATTGTATGTAATCATCCATAGGGATTGACGGTGGAAGGGAATCGCAAAAGTGATGAGCATAAGTTCTCGGGAGAACATCGGAGAGTATCTTCGGAGTCTTCTGATGAATCAAGCCATCGTCTGAAATGAGGGGCTCTCCAGGAGGAGTAGTTACGAGAACCTAGAGTTAGACTTAATAAAATCTTTAACCCGAAAGAGAAGAGAGATCAGAACGCAGAGTAAGGATGAGGAATAAAAGATCCTAATACCACCCGATTGAGATGTGGGCCCGTAAGCCACACAACTATGTTAGTAAAGTTTTTCAAGTACTAGACTCAACTTCGGCCAAGGAGTTGGAAAGGGGGCTACCTACATGCAGTCGGCTCTGATACCAACTTGTGACGCCCCCGATCTCGACCGTACGCTAATCAAACACGCAATGCGTACGACCAAGATTAGGGACTCACTGATTGATATCACAACACAACACTAGACACAAATTAAAGTCATACAGCTTCATATTACAAGCCAGGGGCCTCGAGGGCTCGAATACAAAGCTCGACAAGCACGAGTCAGCAGAAGCAAATAATATCTGAGTACAGACATAAGTTAGACAAGTTTTGCCTTAAGAAGGCTAGCACAAACATAAGCAGCGGATCGAAAGAAGCGAGGCCTCCTGCCTGGGACCTCCTAGCTACTCCTGAGCGTCGGCGTTCTCCACGTAGTAGTAGGCTCCAGCGGTGGTGTAGTAGTCGTCTCCGGCGTACTCCATCTCCTGGGCTCCATCGCCTGAACGCGGAAATCGTATCGAGGGGGAAATAGAATGCAAAGCAGCGGTGAGTACTCATCCAAATTACTCACAAGACTGACATTAGAACTATGCTAAGTATGCATCATTCTCAATGGGAGGGGTTATATCTGGACTGACTACAGAAAGCAAGAATAGGGAGAAGGCCTAGTCCTATCGAAGACTAGCATCTTCAGCATCTTGCAGCATTAGAAGAGAGTAGACTGGTATCTCATATATAGTCATATTATTGTAGCAATTTTATTAAGTAATCACGCCCAGAGATTCTTCCCCGACTCCCTGCGAGGAAGCAATCTCGGAGCCACAATTCATTTCAAATTTAAATCACAGTTATAGTTGTATAAGGTCAAGGTACAACTCCAAGTCGTCCTGTTACCGTGGACACGGCTATTCGAATAGATTAATCATCCCTGCAGGGGTGCACCGCATCTCCAACACGCCTGATCACCTCCGGCCGGACACACTTTCCTGGGTCATGCCCGGCCTCGGGATAGCAGCACGTCGTCGCCCCACCTAGGCTCAACGAAGAGGCTAGCCCGCCGGTCTAAATCCTAAGCGCGCAGGTTCGTGGGCCCACTTGCCCTTGCGCTCCTGCACGATGCGTGGGCGGCGGGAAGCAGACCTAGTACACTCCAGTCCAAGAGCTGCACCGTCCAGTCCAATCCGGCATGCGCCGCTCCATTGCTGACGTCCGAAGAGCTTCGGCTGATACAACGACGCTGAGTGCCCATAACTTTCCCACGTGATGGTTTGGTGCGCAATAAGGCCAATGACCAACTCAGATCAAATAACCAACCCATTAGCATTTTATTAATGCGGGGAAAGCGTGACCCATAAATTGCGGTCCCGTCGCCCCGTCTCGAGGATGTGTGGCAAAGGCCTCTCTCGCCAGTCCACGCCTCATCATCATCAAACCGTGGGTACCCCTCAGGGCCGACCCATCACCAACATGTTTCACTAACCCGGTCATAGTAACTATGTGTATAAAACATCAAGACGGAACCTGAGGAATCACCCTCAAGGGGCCCCGCTCGATGAAACCGTCAAGGTGGACTTAGAGGAATCACCCTCTAGAGTCCCACACTTGAGGGGTTGCACGACAGAGTCATCGTCGGGAGTGGGGAAGGAGGAATCACCCTCGATAACCACGACCGACTAGCTGCACTACAGGGCTAGCATCATGAGTACTTCACGAGGTGTCACCCTCGGTACTCGATAGTAGCGCTGCAGAGTCGTACAACTAAGGGGTGTGCGGTGATGTGAGGGGCCTGGCTCGTCAGTCGGTTGATCGAGTCTTCGAGTCGTCGAGTCGTCGATGAAGAAGCAGGGGCAACTGGGACTAAGGGGTCACTGGGGTTTCATTGATCAACCTATACTAAACAGTTGATATGATTGCAGGTATGATAGCAGTTTATCAAAAACAAGCGATGCATCAGAATAGGGGCTAACTAATACAGTAGCAAAAATCTAATGCAAGAATAACAGGGGAAGGAATAGGCGATATCGGAATGCTCAAGGGGGTGGGGGGTTGCTTGCCTTGCTGCTCTGCTGCAAAGGCCTGATCGTCAACAGTGTAGTCGTACCCGGCAGCACCGTCAGTCTCGGGGTCTACCGGAGAGAAGAGGGGGGAAGAAACAATAAATACAAGCAAACAGATGCAACACGATGCATGTCATGGCAATATGCAGTGCTAGGGGTAGTCTAACGCAGTACTACACGTATCAGACGGAGCGGGAGAATATCTGACGATATTTCCCGGGTCTTTGGATTTATCGGACAGATGATCCGGAGGGGAAAGTTCCATGTTTGCTATGCTAGGAGCATGTGACAGACGAACGGATAGCGTATTCGGATTCGTGGGATTTTTCTGATCAACTTTCATGTATAAATTATTTTCATCTGACTTATAGATTATTTTATATTAATTTTCAAAGTTTTATTAATATTCTGAAATAAGCAAATTTAATTTAATTCGAAAAAATAGCATTATGACATCAGCATGATGTCATCACTGCATCAGCAGTCAACAGTGGGGCTGACTGGTCAAACCTCACCAGTGGGCCCCACCTGTCATAGGCTCATATTTAATCCAGTGTTAAAATTAATCTAATCAGAGGTTAATTAGGGGAGGGCCCCCCTAGTCAGTGACTAATTAGTCTTTTAGTTAACTAATTAATTATAAGTTTTGTTTATTTATTTATTTATTTTAAAATGAATTAAACTGGTGGGGCCTGCATGTCAGTGACACGGGGCCACCCAGTCAGCGAGTTGACCAAGTCAACTGGGCCCAGTGGGACCCAGGGTCAGTGGCTGAGCGGTGGGGCCCGTGGCGCCACGTCGGCGCGTTGACTGGGTCAACCCAGTCAACTGGGCCTAGGGGCCCCACTGGCAGTGACCCAGGGGAGGGCACCAGGGGTGCCACGTCGATGGCTGGCGCCGGAGCAACGCCGGCGAGGCGCAACGCGGCGGCGCGACCACGGGGTTCGTCAGAAAACGCCTATAGGCGGCCATTTGGCGCGCGGCTAGACGCGTTCGAACGGCGACTTGACCGTGCGTCGAACGGTGGTGGCCGGAGCGGTTGGGGTGGCCGGAGCTAGGAGCTATGGCGTCGCCGGCGGCGAGGCGCTCGGGCGCTCATCGAGCTAGGGGCTAGAGGGCACGGGGAGGAGCGCGCGTGGGCGCGCTGTGTTCCTGGGAGCGCCAGGAGCACGGTGCCATGCTCAGGTGATCGTGGCAACGGCTATGGTCATGGCGGCGAAGTGCTCAGCGACGGCGAGTACGGACATTGCGGAGCTGCTGGCTAGCGAGCTCGCGCGGGCGAACGGGGAGTAGGGGATGGGAGAGGAGCTCACCGTGAAGGCACAAGTAGGCCCGGTGACAGATTAGTAGCCGCAGCTCGCCGGAATTGAAGAAGAACGGCGACGGCAGAGGCGGAAGGGGGTGGAGGAGATCAGGTGGTGCAGTGGCTCCCGGCTCGAACGGCTTGCACCGGCCAACGTGGAGGACGACGACGAACACCTATGGCATCGTGGCGAGGCGTGGCGTCGACGGTGGCTGCGGGAACGACGGCGGCGCGGCGGCGGTGGCGCTCAGGTGCGGTTGCGGAAGGAGAGCGGCGGCGCGAGGAGAGAGCAAGGGGGAAGAGTGGCGATCTAGGGTTCGGGGGGGCAGGTGAGGTGCCCCGGTGGCGGCCTTATCCTCCCAGGCGACGGGGTTGGTCGGCGACGGCCGGTCGGTGCCCTGTAGCGACCGCTCTGGTCTCTACAGGAGGAAGAAGGGGGGGTGCGGGCTGGGCCGCACTGTAGCCTCTCAGGCCCAGTCCTCTGTATTAGCCTAGGGCCCTTTTTCATTTTCTGTTTTCTGTTTTTCCTTTCTGTTTCTATTTCTTTCTGCAATAATTCTCCACTGCAAAAATAGGTGACTTGCTCCAAATAATGTCTTGCATTATTCCACATGGCCACATCAATTTTGAGGATTTTTAGAAACTGTTTGCATTTTCCAAATGAATTTAAGAGCACTTTAAAATGCAATTTGGTGTTGTTTTGGATGGTGGGGTCCACACCAACATCAAGGTGATGTTGTTTTCCTAAACAACATTGGTTTTGTGATTTTTCACAATTGTGCAACATTTTTACTTTGCTGTTTGAGGATTTAATTTATCACAATTAATTCCTAGGGCATTTATTAGAGGAAAAAAAATGAGATATTAATTTCCAAAATGATCAAGTGCTGTTTAGCAAAAAGATTAAGCACTGATCATGGTCATCACTGTAGCACTGATCCAGGGGTGTTACATTAGCTATGACCGGTTCTTTAATTTCTTCTTTAATAGGGGGGTGATATTTAAACCACTACTCCTTTGGGAGGTCAACGTGAGTAGCAAATGCTTCGCAGAAAGAGGCTACTATCTCAGAGTCAAGTCCATATTTAGTGCTAAACTTGTGAAAAGTATCGGTATTCATAAAAGATTTAACACAATCAAATTCAAGTTTTATACCTGACTCATTACCTTCGTCGAGTTCCCAATCTTCAGAGTTCCGTTTACTTCTTTCCAAGAGATCCCACTTGAAATCAATAGTCTTCTTCATATAAGAACCAGCACAAGAAGTATCGAGCATGGATTGATCATTATGAGAAAGCCGAGCATAAAAATTCTGAATGATAACTTCCCTCAGAATGTCATGATTGGGGCATGAATATAACATTGACTTAAGCCTCCCCCAAGCTAGAGCGATACTTTCTCCTTCACGAGGCCAAAAATTATATATATAATTCCGATCGCGATGAACTAGATGCATAGGATAAAACTTTTGATGGAATTCCAATTGCAAACGATTCCAGTTCCACGATCCAAGATCATCGCATAGACTATACCATGTCAATGCTTTTCCCTCAAAAGATAAAGTGAAAACCTTCTTCTTAACTTCATCTCCGGGTAAACCTGCAAGCTTAAATAATCCACATATTTCGTTCACATATAAGAGATGCATATCAGGATGTTCAGTTCCATCTCCTGCAAATGGTTTAGCAAGCAAGTGTTCTAGCATACCCGAAGGAATTTCATAAGTAATATTTTCAGTAGGTGATATAGGTTGAGGGGTAACTAATTGTGGTTCTGATCGAGGTGAAGATACCCCGAACAAACCCCTCAAAGGATTGTTCTCCATAGTAGCAAGTAGCAATAAATTTTAGCACGTATTATAAGTTTTTCCTTACCGATTTCCATTTACAAAGAGCTCTTCACTCCCCGGCAACGGCACCAGAAAAGAGTCTTGATGACCCACAAGTATAGGGGATCAATTATAGTCCTTTCGATAAGTAAGAGTGTCGAACCCAACGACGAGCAGAAGGAAATGACAAGCGGTTTTCAGCAAGGTAATTTCTGCAAGCACTGAAATTGTAGGTAACAGATAGTTTGATAGCAACGTAATTTGTAACGAGCAAGTAATGGTAACGGTAAACAAGGTGCAGCAAGATAGCCCAATCCTTTTGAGGCAAAGGACAGGCCAGAACAATCACTATTAATAGGCAAAGTGTTCTTGAGGGTACACGGGAATTTCGTCTAGTCACTTTTATCATGTTGGTTTGATTCGTGTTCGTTGCTTTGATAATTTGATATGTGGGTGGACCGGTGCTAAGGTGTTGTCCTTACTTGAACTAACAACCTACTTATGATTAACCCCCTCGCAAGCATCCGCAACTACGAGAAAATTATTAAGACAAAGTCTAACCATAACATTAAACATGTGGATCCAAATCAGCCCCTTACGAAGTAGCGCATAAACTAGGGTTTAAGCTTCTGTCACTCTAGCAACCCATCATCTAATAAATACTCCACAATGCATTCCCTTAGGCCCATGAATGGTGAAGTGTCATATAGTCGACGTTCACATGACACCACTAAGGGAATCACAACATACATATCATCAAAATATCGAACACATATCAAATTCACATGATTACTCGCAACATGACTTCTCTCGTGACCTCAAGAACAAAGGTAACTACTCACAAATAATAATCATGCTGAAGATCAGAGGAGTAATGAATAACATAATGGATCTGAACATATAATCTTCCACCAAATAAACAATATAGTAATCAACTACACAAGGTAATCAACACTACTAGTCACCCATAGGTACCAATCTGAGGTTCCAGTACAAAGATTGAACACAAGAGATGAACTAGGGTTTGAGAGGAGAAGGTGTTGTTGAAGATGTTGATGAAGATTAGCCTCCCAAAGATGAGAGGGGTGTTGGTGATGACGATAGCTTCGATTTCCCCCTCCGGGAGGGAAGTTCCCCGGCGGAATCGCTCCGCCAGAGGGCAAAAGTGCTCTTGCCCAAGTTCCGCCTCGAGACGGTGGCGCTTCATCCCGAAAGTCCTCCTCCTAATTTTTTTAGGTTTTTTAGAAATTTATACCAGAAGATGGGCTCCGGAGGTGGGCCAGGGTGAGCACCACCCACCAGGTCGCGCTAGGGGGTGCCTGGCACGCCCTGGTGGGTGCTCCTCACCAGGTGGCCCCCCTCCGATATATTTTTGCTTCAGTATTTTTTATTAATTCCAAAAATAATCTCCGTAAAGTTTCAGATTCATTGGAGTTGTGCAGAATAGGTATCTCTGACATGCTTTTCTTGGGTCCAGAATTCCAGCTGTCGGTATTCTCCCTCTTTCTGTAAACCTTGCATATTATGAGAGAAAAGGCATTAGAATCACTCCACAAAGCATTATTATTCAATAAAACAAAGTAAATAATAGTAGGAAATCATGATGCAAAATGGACGTATCATGCATTGAAAAAGTATGATCCAATTGCCTGACTTGGACACTGTAGTGCTTGACATTTGTATTAATGTGGTGAAGACAGATCCATGCCTTACTAATATGATAAAATGAATGGGGGCAAACATTCTTTGAGGATCGTATATTTCAAAATATTAATGATTATGTTACTTATTCTTATAAATATTACTATGTTGATGTTTGTTAATTCATAGTTTTTCAATGAGCATACATGCAAAAGATTGCATATTGGGTAGCATGTCACATAAAAAATTCTGTTTTTAGCATTTACCTACTCGAGGACGAGCAGGAATTAAGCTTGGGGATGGTGATACGTCTCCAACGTATCTATAATTTTTTATTGTTCCATGCTATTATATTATCATTCTAGGATACTTTTTCAATATTTATTTACCAATTTATATTATTTTTGGGCACTAACCTATTGACCCAGTGCCCAGTGCCAGTTGTTGTTTTCTACATGTTTTTGGTTTTTCAGGATTACAGTACCAAACGAAGTCCAATTGCCCTAAAAAAATTTATGATTTTTTCTGGACCAAAAGAAGACCTGGAAGCTTCGGGAGGAGACCGGAGGCCACACGAGGGAGGCACAAGCCAACAGGGCACGCCTAGGGGGTCGACGCGCCTTGATGGCTTGTCCTGCCCTGGTGGGTCTCCTGCCCCCGTTCTCTGTCCTATAAATTCACATATATTCCAAAAACCCTAGAGGGCATCCCGAAACACTTTTGCCGCCGCTGCAAGTCTCTGTTCTGCCGCAATCCCATTTGGAGCTCCGTTCTAGTGCCCTGCCGGAGGGGGGATCAATCATGGAGGCCTCTTCATCAACCTTGCTGACCTCATGGTGATGTCTGAGTAGTTCACCACAGACCTATGGGTCCGTAGTTAGTACCAAGATGGCTATCTCTCTCTCTTTTGAACTTCAATACAATGATCATCGCATGTTCACTTTGATCTATCCGATGTAATTCTTTTGTATGGTGCGTTTGTTGGGTTCTGATGAATTGTGGGTTTTTGTTCAGATTATTCATGAAAAGAATTTGAGTCACCTCTAAAATATATTATGATTCTTATTTGCATGATCATCATAGCTTCGTAAATCTCTCTGATCTATTGAAATAGTTTGGCCAACTAGATTGCTATTTCTTCAGTGAGAGGGGTGCAGTGTAGTGGGTTCAATCTGGCGGCGCTCTATATCCCAGTGACAGAAAGGGACAAGGCACGTATTTTTATTGTTGGCACTAAGGATAAAACGATGGGGTTAATTCATATTAATTGAATTCTCTTTATCTACATCATGCCATTGTTCTCCAAACATTACTATGTTTTAATTAATACTCTAAATGCATGCTGGATAGTGGTCGATGGGTGGAGTAATAGTAATAGGTGCAGGCAGGAGTCGGCCTATTTGCTTATGGACGTGATGCCTTTATATACATGATGATTCCCGTGAATATCACATAACTATGCGCTTTTCTATGAATTGCCCAACAGTAATTTGTTTACCCACCGTATGTTTCCTACATGAGAGATGCCGCTGGGGAAAACTATGGCTCCGATACTTGTGATCTGCGTTGGGTTTTCCATGAAGAGGAACAGGTAATTGCAGCACAAAGTGGGTTTGTATTTCCCTCAGTTATGAAGCCAAGGTTTATCGAACCAATAGGAATATCAATCCACAACCATCTTCAGCGGCTGTACACAAATGAACAAACGACTTGCACCCAATGCGGACAACAGGGTTGTCAATCCCCTTGATCTCGTTATTTGCAAGCAAATGAGTAGTGTAGATAATTGTTGATAAATGCAAAATAAATAAAAAAGTAAATAAAGGCAGCGAGGAAATAATAGCGTTTGTAAATATATAAGTGAATAGACCCGGGGGCCATAGTCTTCCCTAGCGGCATCTCTCATGTAGGCAGCATACGGTGGGTAAACAAATTATTCTTGGGCAATTGATAGAAAAGGGAATAGTTATGCAATTTTAACGGCAATGATCATGTCTATATAGGCATCACGTCCATAAGCAAATAGGTCGACTCTTGTCTGCACCTATTACTATTACTCCACTCATCGACCGCTATCCAGCATGCATCTAGAGTATTAAGTAAAACAGAGTAATGCTTGGAGAACGATGACATGATGTAGACAAAGTAAACTCAATCAATATGAATGAACCCCATCGTTTTATCCTTAGTAGCAACAACTCAAAGACGCATCTTGTCCCCTACTTTGTCACTGGGATATAGATACTCGCCAGGTTGAACCGACCACAATGCACCACTCCCACCGATGAAATATCAATCTACTTGGCCAAAGCACATCAATAGATCGGAGAGCATTACGAAGCTATAATGATCATGCACTTAAGAGATAATATAATTCAGAGGCATCTCAAATACTTTTCATGAATAATCTGAACATAAACCCACAATTCATCGGATCCCAACAAACACGCCGCACAATAGGATTACATCGGATAGATCAAAGGAAAGATGCGATGACCATTGTATTGAAGATCATAAGAGAGAGAGAGAGAGAGAGAGAGAGAGAGAGAGGGAGAGAGATTGCCATCTAGGTACTAGCAATGGACCCGTAGGTCTGTGGTGAACTAATCACACATCATCATGAGGGCAGGAAGGTTGATGAAGAGGCCCTCCGTGATCGATCCCCCCTCCGGTAGGGTGCCAGAACGGAGCTCCAGATGGCCTCGCAATGGAACAGAGACTTGCAGTGGTGGAAAAAGGGTTTCGAGACTGCTTTTAGGGTTTTCACAATATTATAGAATTTATAGGCCGAAGAGGGACGTCGGGAGGCAGCTGAGTGGGCCACCACATATCAGGGCGCCCCCCAGGGCGCACCCTCGTGTGTGGTGGGGCCCTTGTGCACCTCCTGGCTTCCTTCCGAAGCTTCTAGGTCTTCTTATAGTCCGGAAAAAATCATCAAAAAGTTTCGTGGAAATTGGACTTTGTTTGGTACTATAAACCTGGAAAGCAAATAACATGAAGAAAACAGTGATGTCTACTACACAACTTTATTCTTGTCGACTTTGTTGGGCCTCCAAGCGCAGAGTTTTGTAGGACCGTAGCAATTCTCCCTTAAGTGGATGACCCAAGGTTTATCAATCCGTGGGAGGTGTAGGATGAAGATGGTCTTTCTCAAACAACCCTGCAATAAAATACAAGAAATCTCTTGTGTCCCCAACACACCGAATACAATGGTAAATTGTATAGGTGCACTAGTTCGGTGAAGAGATGGTGATAAAAGTGCAATATGGATGGTAGATATAGGTTTTTGTAATCTGAAAATATAAAAACAGCAAGGTAGCAAGTAACAAAAGTGAGCACAAACGGTATTGCAATTCTTGAAAACAAGGCCTAGGGTCCGTACTTTCGCTAGTGCAATCTCTCAAAAATGCTAATATAATTGGATCACATCACCATCCCTCAACATGCAACGAAGAATCACTCCAAAGTTCTTATCTAGCGGAGAACATAAGAAGCAATTGTTTGTAGGGTACGAAACCACCTTAAAGTTATTCTTTCCGGTCGATCTATCCAAGAGTTCATACTAACATAACCAAGTTATCCTTTCCGATCGATCTATCCAAGAGTTCATACTAATATAACCAAGTTATCCTTTCCGATCGATCTATCTAAGAGTTCGTACTAGAATAACACCATATGATACGCATCAACCAACTCTAATGTCACCTAGATACCCCAATGTCACCACAAGTATCCATGAGTTAATTATACGATACGTGTCAAACAATTTTAGATTCATAATACTCAATCCAACACAAAGAACCTCAAAGAGTGCCCCAAGATTTCTATCGGAGAAAGTAGGACAAGAACGTGTATCAACCCCTATGCATAGATTACCCCAATGTCACCGCGGGAATCCGCAAGTTGAGAACCAAAACATATATCAAGTGAATCAATAGAACACCCCATTGTCACCACGGGTATCCACATGCAAGACATATATCAAGTGTTCTCAAATCCAATATTCAATCCAACATAACGATATCTCAAAGGGAAAGATTCAATTCATCACAACTAGATATAGAGGGAAACACATCATATGATCCGACTATATTAACAAGGCCCGTGATACATCAAGATCATGACATCTCAAGAACACGAGAGAGAGAGAGAGATTGAACACATAGCTACTGGTACATACCCTCAGCCCCGAGGGTGGACTACTCCCTCCTCATCATGGCCTCCACCGGGATGATGAAGATTGCCACCGGAGATGGATTCCCCTCTCCGGCAGGGTACTGGAACGTCTCCAGATTGGTTTTTCGTCGATACATAGAGTTGTGGCGGCGGAGCGGAGAGTCTAGGGTTATTTTTTGGGGTTTCCGAATATTTGGGAATTTATAGGCATCGGAGGTGGTGGAGGGGGTGCCCGAGGTGCCCAGCACCCACCAGGGCGCGCCAGGGGGCCTCTGGCGCGCCCATGTGGGTGTTGGCCACCCTGGGCCCCCTCTTCTGGTGTTCTTTGGCCCATTTGGTTTCTTCTGGCCGTAAAAAATCCACAAAAATCCTCGCAGCGTTTCATCTCTGTATGGTACTGATTTTCTGCGAAGTAAAAAACAAGCAAAAACGGCAACTGGCACTTTGGCATAATGTCAATAGGTTAGTCCCAAAAAATGATATAAAGTTGTAATAAAATGATTGTAAAACATCCAAGAATGATAATATAACAGCATGGAACAAGCAAAAATTATAGATATGTTGGAGACGTATCAGCATCCCCAAGCTTAATTCCTACTCGTCCTCGAGTAGGTAAATGATAAAATCAGAATTTTTGATGTGGAATGCTGCCTAACATGTTCATCATATTCTTTTCTTTTGTATAGCATGGACATTTGGACTTGTAAATGATTCAAAGCAATAGTCTAGTTTTAACATAATGACTTCAATACTCAAGCATGTCAACAAGCAACCATGTCTTTCAAAATATCAACACTAAAGAAAGTTATCCCTAGCCCATCATGCTCAATCATTGATCCATTCATGAAACACACTCAAATATTAGCTATGCCCAATGCTCAAGTATGATCATAGTGCCCCCTAGTTGGTGCTTATAAGAGAATATGGAGACTCAAAGAAAAAATAAAAATTGCATAAAATAAATAGATAGGCCCTTCGTAGAGGGGAGTGGGGATTTGTAGAGGTGCCAGAGCTCAAGGTTTAAATTGCGAGAGAAAAATATTTTGGGTGGCATGCTTTTCCTGTCAACGAAAACGACAAAGTAGCTCTCAATACTTTCCATGCTAGATATATCATAGGCGGTTCCCAAACAGAAAATAAAAGTTTATTCCTTTTTCCACCAAACTTTCACTTTCCATGGCGGGCCGTATCCACGGTTGCCTTCCATACCAACACTTTCCAAGGAATTTATTATTTGACAACATAAAGTAAATATTTTTTTTCTTTTTCATTTCGGGAATGGGCATCCCTATTACCGCCGCACTCTCGTGCAATGACAAGTGAATAAACACTCATCTTGAGAATAACACATCTAGCATGGAAAATATTGGACACTCCCCACCGTTTCATGAGCGGTACGGGCACACAAAAGAGAAAATTTATTTTGAAAATTTAGAGATGGCACATACAAATTTGCTTAGAACGGCATGGAAATACCGCATATAGGTAGGTATGGTGGACTCATATGGCAAAACTTGGTTTAAGGATTTTGGATGCTCAAGTAGTATTTCTACTTAGTACAAATGGAGGCTAGAAAATAGATTGGGAAGCAACCAAACCAAGAAACGAAAATTTACATAAGTGAGCATTGAACATAACTAACACTGAATAATGCACCACAAGTAGGATGTAACTTCATTTCATAACTATTGACTTTCGTGCATGCATAGGGAATCACAAACCTTAACACCAATATTCCTACTAAGCATAATTACTCACTAACATGACTCACATATTACTATCATCATGTTTCAAAACTATTACAAAGAATCAAGTTTAATTTGTCCAATGATATTCATGAAAGTTTTTATTATATCCTCCTTGGATATCTATCAATTTGGGACTAGTTTCATATATTGCCATTGCTTTTTGGCAAGCTCAAAAAAATTTAAGTGAAGCACAAGAGCAAATGACAAGCTACTCTCAAAAGATATAAGTGAAGATCAATGAGTAGTCAAACAATTAAGTAGCTATGTGAGGACTTTCTCTCTCAATAAAGATTTTCAGATCTGAGTATTTTATTCAAACAGCAAACTAAACAAAAATAGAACTCCAAGAATAGCACGCATCATGTGAACGAATAAAAATTTAGGCTCAACATAGGCTAACCGATAGTTGACGAAGAGAGGTGGGATGCGTAGCATCCCCAAGATTAGATGCTTGAGACTTCTTGAAATATTTACTTGGGGTGCCTTGGGCATCCCCAAGCTTGAGCTTTTGTATCTCGTTCAATCCTCTCATATCATGGTTTCACCTATTCTCAAAAACTTCATCCACACAAAACTCGAAAAGAACTCATGAGATTGGTTAGTACACATGAGAAAAAAAATCAACACTTCATGTACTGCCAAAACAAGTTGCATAATAATTTAAAACATCATCTAATTTTTGCTATCATTTCCACAATTTATATCTACCAATATAGGCTATGGAAACTATAGGATAAGTAGATAACAAAACAATGACAGCAATCTGTCCAAACAGAACAGTCTGTAGTAATTTATGAAAACAGTGTAATTCTGTAACTCAAACAATTATGAAAATTTAGGACATGCTATAAAATTTATATGAAAATACTGTGTAAACATTTCAGAAACTTTCGACGTTCCAGTAAAATATGAAAATTCAAACACTACAGCAAAAGTTTCTGTTTTTACACAGCACACATCAAACATGCAATTCAAGCATCCTAATGGCAATTCTTGGAAATTTTTATTGAAAAACAAGATTGTAAATAACATCTAACAGAGAAAAACAAAATAAAATGACGCTCCAAGTAAAACACATATTATGTGACGAATAAAAATATAGCTCCAAGTAAGATATACCGATAGTGTTGAAGACGAAATAGGGGATGCCTTCCGGGGCATCCCCAAGCTTAGGCGCTTGAGTATTTGTAGCGACCCGACCTCAAACGGTCAAGCCTCTGTGTGTTCTGTGCCATCCCTGGATCAGTATGCTGGCAGACACAGTACATCAATGTATATATCAAAGTGCAATCACATGTAAAAAACGTAAAACTGATATATACCTTAAAATCTCAGCGGAAACAGTCAACGGGAGTGGAGTCCCAATAAACACCAACGGCAGGTTGAGTGTAGACCGTAACCCTGAATCGTACTCTTACTCGTCGTAGAAACTTATCTGCAACATAAGACGTTGCAGCCGTGTAGGTCAGTACATTGAATGTACCGGCAAGATCACAATAAGAGAAAACAGATGATAAGACTATTCTATATGCAATAAAGCTTTGTGGCTCTATGTCTGAGTTTTTGCATAAAAGCTGATTTTATTTTGTTTTCCTACAACAAAGGAATATCAGGAGTTTTCACTATGGAGATAACTATTATGACATGGTTCCGCCAACCGATGTCTCAATGCCCACAAGTATCATAAGTTGCCCACAATTAATTATCAGTGTGGTGTTGAGAGTTCAGAGATAGATCCAAGTCCAGAGGCTCAAATTGTCCATAACCGGGGACACGGCTAATCGATTAGGTTTAACTCTGCAGAGTGTTGTGTACTTTACCCACAAGATTCGTTCCCTCCTTGTAAGTCCTCGCACTGCCGGGTGTTTGAGAACAGGACGAACGAAACATGGTCTTTCAGAGTGTTTCCCTGACTACTGTCAGTGCCCATCCAATCCTATCGTCGACTACATCTCGTAGCACTGCCCAGCCAGAGTCACAACAAAGATCAACCAAGCCAGAGCCCATAATGACTTGTGGCTACACAGGTAAGCTTCCGGGCATGAAGTATTCATCCGTCTCTTTGAGTCTGGGTGAGGCTTTCCGCAAGATGTCATGGCGCTTCTCCATGCATCCCGGCCATCCACTGGTTACTCCAGGGTGCCCATCAAATCCATCCCTCACCCAGTAGTGTGTATTGAAAACTTGTTTCTCGAGTCTCGAAGTCTTGAGGTCTTGAAGATGCCTTCATGAAGTTGTCGTCTTTGACGTAGAGTCCTTCACCTCACACCACTCTCGAACACTCATACCAACCCCGTCTACTTTAGCGTAGCATAGCAGTAAGACAAATAACGTCCCGGGGCTTCAGTAACAAGGAGTGGGTTCCTACCTCATGCATTCTACCCAACTACAATAATTCAATAATACTACTGGAGGGATTTGTTGAATGATGTCACTACATGCAATAAAACGTAGGTATGAAATAGATGGTCAAAGTGAACTTGCCTGGTAAGGTTGATGAAGATAAATATCGCTCTTAGAAATAACTTGATAGAATTATTCGTCACTCTCCGATGAAAAATCTATATAATCAAACATCGCACTCTTATAAGCAATCATACTAGCAATCATACTATCAAACAAAAAGCAACACAAAAACTAAACACAATAGGATTGTGATGAAGGAAATACTTAAGACAAAAGTTGAAACAGCAAAACTTCATCCAGCAAGTAAGAAAAGGTTTTCCTACAATTAACCTATTGTCAACAGCAACAAAACAACAACAAAGTAAAATCTAGCAAAGGCATTTAGCAAATATTTTTACTAGCAAAAAGAATTACTTTTGAAGAACAAGTGAGAACTATGAAAACAATACACTAAACAACATAAGGTTTTACCTAATAAACTTAACAACAAGAGAACAATAAATTACTAAAATAACAGAAAACAAAAATATAAAACAACTAGGTTAACAGAAAGTAAAACTTATAAAACAATATAAAAAAATATTTTTAGATAGGAAATCAACTAGCAATGAAATCAATTTGCAAGTTATTATGAAACTAGAATTGATTTCATGCTACCAAAAAATAAATAACATAAAAATAAACTTGGTTGAAATACTACTGCTAACTAACAGAAAACAAAGTAAAACTTGTCAATTAATATAAAAGAAAAATAAATTAAAAACAATTAAAACAAAAAGAGATAGAAATAAACCTAAAAGAACTAAAACAGAATCTGTTTTGCTTGAGACCCTAATTTAAAATATTCCACAAATTTCTCAAATTATGCCTACTGTTAAATAAAGTCACTAGTGACAAGTAGCAAAAAGAATCAACTCAAAACCTATTTTTAAACTCAAGTAACAAGCAATTTGGTGTTTGAATCAAATCTGTTTGAATTCAAATTTCAAATATTCAAATATGGTCAAACTCTATATCTACAGAAACTAGACAAAAATTGTGACACAATGCAAAAAGAATCAAATTAAAACAATTAAAAACATAAAAGATATAAAGAAAACAAAAACAGAATCTATTCTGTTTTAAAAACAGAAAACAAAAACAAAAAAAACAAAAATCTAACAAACGGACAGGGTGTACACGTGGCGAGATCTGATTGGACTAGGGTGTGCGCGTGCGATGCAAACGAGCGGACGTCCGCAACTTAAAGAAAACGTTTCGGCTAAAAATAACTAAAAGAAAACCGGCCGGTTCACTAAAATTAAACCGAAACGGTATCGCGGTTTCTAATCTTAGCCGTTGGACGAGATCGGACGGTCGGGGAAGGACCCCGGTGACTTACAGTGGGGAGGGGAGCTCCGGCGATGTCCCGACGGCGGCGGCGACTCGAGCGCGATGCAGGCGACGGCTCCAGTGGCTCCTTGGCGATGGAGAGGTGCTCGGGCGAAGCGGACGGCGACGGCAAGTCCGATGGAGGCCTAGGGGATGACTGGGGATGACGGAGACGACGGCGGCAAACTCGGAAGCGGCGGTGAGCTTTCGGGCGTCGACTGCAAGGGGGTTCTGAGGGGTGTGGGGCTTGGGCGAGAGCACGGGGAGGTGCGGGAGAGGGTGGAGAGTGCGTGGGTGGCTTCAGGAAGGGGTGAGGTGGTCTGGGTGGTGTGGCAGGACGGCAATGGTGCAGCGGCGGGGCTCTACTCCGGCGTGCAATAGCGGGCGAGGTAGGGTGTCGGGGTGAGATATCAGGGGAGGAACGGGTGAGGGGCGAGGGTTTATATAGAGGGGAGTGCTTGGAGGAGGGGCCGGTTGCCAAACGGCAAGGATCCGTCGCGGGATCTGGTCGCCGGTGAAGAAAGGAAAGGGGAGTTGCGAGGAGGAAGGTGACCGAGGGGAGGAGGCGGTCGGTCGGTGGGGCCGGGGTGTCAGCGACGGAGGGGTTTTGGAAAGAGGAGCGGTGGCCGGTTCGAATGGGATTCGGATCCGCAGGATCTGTTTTGGGCCTGATTCGTTTCCTGGGCCACGCGGTGAGTTTCCTTTTTATTAAAAACAGGAAAGACAAACTTGATTTGCAAAATCAAGTAAAACCCAAACATGGAAGTTGTATATACTAAAAATATCAGAACAATAAATGCAATAAGATGAACATTTTTCCACGGCCAAAATAAATACTTTAAAAAATCATTTTCAGAAAATACCTAAATTGGTTTTATTTATTTTTGCAAATGTTTTTCAAATAACCCCCTGGGTTTTAGGGTTAAAATATTTCACAAAAATGCCCCTGGTATGGAGGGTCATGTTCCTCCTCTCATATATTTTTTTTGAATTTAGTCAAGGGGTTTGAATTCGCTCAACTAAAAATAGAATCAGATAAAATAAATTCCAAAATAAAAGAAAAACTTTCTGTAGTAGTCAAAATCCAAAATTTCAAATCCTTCACTTGAAGAAGTCATGTCATCTTCTCTCATTGTTTTGCATTGGATGAAATTTGAATTCAAATAAAAAAGGGGAAAGTCATTTTATTCCCTCTCCTTCAAAAGTTTCAAAAAGTTTCAAATTTCACTCAAATTCAATCACTCAATCAATCAAACAATCATTCAAACAAATAATATAACATTCCAAAATTTGGGATGTTACAAACCTACCACACTTAAAATGAATCTCGTCCTCGAGATTCGAAAGGGCTAGAAAGAAATGGTTAGGGTTTGGGGTCTTCTAGCAAATCCATTGACCATGAAAGTGTGGGGTCTACCACACTTAAAATGAGAGTTACTGGTCCCTCAAAGTCATGACAATCCTCTGGGGTCATTGGCAATATGTGCCTCTTCACATTCTCCATAGTAACTCCTTTGTTGATGTGCTTCCTTTTCAATCAAAATCTTCTGTTCTCATATCAAAGTGTATTTCCTCCGATACTGGGTCTTCTTAACTGACAAGTCTCGTGATCATTCTAATTAGCTTATCGATGATCCCATGGTGGTCTACCATTCGTGGTTATCCTGCAGAGAAAAAGGGTCTTGGCTTCATCCTCACCGTATGATTTCCACGTGTGACAATAACTGCCATGTACAAGGGGCTTCCATCATACCATTCTAAGGCTTAAAACAAAAGCTTCAAAGAACGTCGTCTCTTTACTATGGGTAAGTCTCTCAGATTTACCATTCCGAATAGCAAGAGAAATGATAAGAGTAAGTCGTCATGGTGATCAATCCATGTCGCACTGAAATCATTACCTTGTATAAGGTTTAGTGAATCTCGTATTCTAACACTTGGGCTTCCTCACAAGCATTGTAGATTTTCTCTTGTCCATGAACGAAGTTCGGATAAATCCATTGATTCTGCAAGCTGAACAAAACATCTATCGTTTCTTCACATCTCTCAGGTTTTCGTATCCTCCTAGGAAAACGTGTGCTGATCAGTCACAGCTTCTTCCAAGTTTCTTCCTTCATAAAGGCAGTACTTGATCCTTATCAACCCTGAGGTTTGTGGCTTGTGGGCTCACTTCAATACTTGAACAACTTTAACTCGCCCTTGGGGTTACTAGCGTGTCATATTCCAACATTACCGTCAATTCATTCCATCATTCCCTTGGGTAAAATAAATCACAGGCTTATTCTTGTTCAGGATCCATTCTGTGAAATTCATTTTCCTTTCCATTGGTCTGTTTACCCTTAGGTATTGGTTCATCACTATATTCTCAAAAATTCCAACCTCAGGAGTACTTTATTACAAATGATGTCATCCACATAGTTTGATATGGTCCAGCATTTCCTTCTCCTTTATTCATTTATCCAAACTCCTTGGCATGAAGTATACATTCTTTTTCCTTGGATCATGTGGTTTTACCGGTTACTACCACACTTAAGATGAAATGTACATATGCCTGCATAGACCATATTTTCTCATATCCTCGAAAATGGTCGGAGATCTTTGTTCATAGAGTAACAACTCATACAATTCACATGACAATAAATTCTATTAATTCATGAAGTTATTACAATCTCTGAGACTTCCGTTACATACTTCAACTCCATAGCCTCAAGTAGAGTGAGAGTGCTTGCTATTACTTTTATTACTTCCAAAAATCCACAACTCAACTACTCATATTTAGTCTTCTTCCCCAGACAGGTATAGGAGTAGTGTCCTGTCTTGTTGCACTGGTGACAAGTGATGTAACTCAGATCCTTCCGTGTAGAAAACCACGGAGTCTTCCTCTTCTTCTTGGGTTGGGCTCCTTGCTTGATGCTTGGCTCATACTTCTTGCAATAACAATGAGGTCTCTCCAAGCTGCAATGCAAACATCTGATGCCTCCACTTACTTGGCCTTTCTTCTTGATCATTCCTTCTATCTCCTGAGGATCATATTGCACTTCTGTTGTCGGGAAGTCTCCCAGGTACTCGTTCGGACAATTCTGGGAAATATGTCCTTCTTCTCCACATGAATAACATGACTTGGTATCTACGATTGGGTCTGGTATATCTCCCATTTTCATGGGTTCTTCTAACTTTTTCCCGAGGACTTCTTTCATTGCTTCCTTCTGCTGCTTCATCACTTCTTGTACCTTGGGGTATATTTGACATTGTGCTGGAAAATGAGTGGTTCCTTCACACAAGAAACATGTCACCTGCCCAGTTGGGCATTCCTCAGCTGGGTGATTTTCTTCACAATGAGGGCATCCAGCCTTGTGTTCTTCCTGAGTGTGTCCTATCTCTCCACATATCTTGCATGCACAAGGCTTCTTCATCGTGTTATCACGGTGCTTCTGAATGAGACGGGATCTTAACAGAGTCTTCTTGAACTCTTCCCAACTTTCTGCTCTATTAAATCCTTGTATGGCGTGATGCATTTTCCACCAGATAGCGGCACTTTGGGTAAGGTACTGAAGAGCGTGTGGAACCTCATACTTCTTTGAAATCAAATTACTTCCGAAATGGTTCTCCATGTTCCTTATCCATATTTCAGCCTCCAACTGGGTCATTGGTCCAGAGAGTACAAGTCCAGCTTCATACGCCATCTATTGGGTCCAAGGGTTTGGGATGATATATTGGAGAGATAGAGGGAGATACACACAATACAAACAATAGTTTTGAAAATAGGTTTTATTTGTGGCTATCGGAAAAATGCACACAAATGGCAGCTCACAAAACATCGTATCTAACGTGAGTATACAACAGGGGTGGTGGTCCTCTAAAGGTCATATTGAAATGCTTCAGGGTCTTTGAATTCTTCGGGTCTTCAAGGTCTTCAACTGGTGTAACTTCAATTCTTGTTGTATAGGGTAATCCTCCTATTACTCTGAGTTGGTTACGATTGTCCGGCATCTTGTCCTTCTCGGAGTGGTCTTAGTTGATCCTTCATGTGCTCAAAGGGGAAAGGATATTGTCTAACTATTTGAGGTAAAGGAGAACATTTGATAAAGCTCAGATAAGATGAGAAGTAAAGGATCTTTTTGAAAAGATAGTTTGAGGTATATCCTTTCCTAAGGGCTTTCCAGTTTCTAGGGTCACGTCCTACAGTCAACATGTGCTCTGATACCATCTCTGTAGCGACCCGACCTCAAACGGTCAAGCCTCTGTGTGTTCTGTGCCATCCCTGGATCAGTATGCTGGCACACACAGTACATCAATGTACATATCAAAGTGCAATCACATGTAAAAAACGTAAAACTGATATATACCTTAAAATCTCAGCGGAAACAGTCAACGGGAGTGGAGTCCCAATAAACACCAACGGCAGGTTGAGTGTAGACCGTAACCCTGAATCGTACTCTTACTCGTCGTAGAAACTTATCTGCAACATAAGACGTTGCAGCCGTGTAGGTCAGTACATTGAATGTACCGGCAAGATCACAATAAGAGAAAACAGATGATAAGACTATTCTATATGCAATAAAGCTTTGTGGCTCTATGTCTGAGTTTTTGCATAAAAGCTGATTTTATTTTGTTTTCCTACAACAAAGGAATATCAGGAGTTTTCACTATGGAGATAACTATTATGACATGGTTCCACCAACCGATGTCTCAATGCCCACAAGTATCATAAGTTGCCCACAATTAATTATCAGTGTGGTGTTGAGAGTTCAGAGATAGATCCAAGTCCAGAGGCTCAAATTGTCCATAACCGGGGACACGGCTAATCGATTAGGTTTAACTCTGCAGAGTGTTGTGTACTTTACCCACAAGATTTGTTCCCTCCTTGTAAGTCCTCGCACTGCCGGGTGTTTGAGAACAGGACGAACGAAACATGGTCTTTCAGAGTGTTTCCCTGACTACTGTCAGTGCCCATCCAATCCTATCGTCGACTACATCTCGTAGCACTGCCCAGCCAGAGTCACAACAAAGATCAACCAAGCCAGAGCCCATAATGACTTGTGGCTACACAGGTAAGCTTCCGGGCATGAAGTATTCATCCGTCTCTTTGAGTCTGGGTGAGGCTTTCCGCAAGATGTCATGGCGCTTCTCCATGCATCCCGGCCATCCACTGGTTACTCCAGGGTGCCCATCAAATCCATCCCTCACCCAGTAGTGTGTATTGAAAACTTGTTTCTCGAGTCTCGAAGTCTTGAGGTCTTGAAGATGCAGGACTTGAAGATGCCTTCATGAAGTTGTCGTCTTTGACGTAGAGTCCTTCACCTCACACCACTCTCGAACACTCATACCAACCCCGTCTACTTTAGCGTAGCATAGCAGTAAGACAAATAACGTCCCGGGGCTTCAGTAACAAGGAGTGGGTTCCTACCTCATGCATTCTACCCAACTACAATAATTCAATAATACTACTGGAGGGATTTGTTGAATGATGTCACTACATGCAATAAAACGTAGGTATGAAATAGATGGTCAAAGTGAACTTGCCTGGTAAGGTTGATGAAGATAAATATCGCTCTTAGAAATAACTTGATAGAATTATTCGTCACTCTCCGATGAAAAATCTATATAATCAAACATCGCACTCTTATAAGCAATCATACTAGCAATCATACTATCAAACAAAAAGCAACACAAAAACTAAACACAATAGGATTGTGATGAAGGAAATACTTAAGACAAAAGTTGAAACAGCAAAACTTCATCCAGCAAGTAAGAAAAGGTTTTCCTACAATTAACCTATTGTCAACAGCAACAAAACAACAACAAAGTAAAATCTAGCAAAGGCATTTAGCAAATATTTTTACTAGCAAAAAGAATTACTTTTGAAGAACAAGTGAGAACTATGAAAACAATACACTAAACAACATAAGTTTTTACCTAATAAACTTAACAACAAGAGAACAATAAATTACTAAAATAACAGAAAAAAAAAATATAAAACAACTAGGTTAACAGAAAGTAAAACTTATAAAACAATATAAAAAAATATTTTTAGATAGGAAATCAACTAGCAATGAAATCAATTTGCAAGTTATTATGAAACTAGAATTGATTTCATGCTACCAAAAAATAAATAACATAAAAATAAACTTGGTTGAAATACTACTGCTAACTAACAGAAAACAAAGTAAAACTTGTCAATTAATATAAAAGAAAAATAAATTAAAAACAATTAAAACAAAAAGAGATAGAAATAAACCTAAAAGAACTAAAACAGAATCTGTTTTGCTTGAGACCCTAATTTAAAATATTCCACAAATTTCTCAAATTATGCCTACTGTTAAATAAAGTCACTAGTGACAAGTAGCAAAAAGAATCAACTCAAAACCTATTTTTAAACTCAAGTAACAAGCAATTTGGTGTTTGAATCAAATCTGTTTGAATTCAAATTTCAAATATTCAAATATGGTCAAACTCTATATCTACAGAAACTAGACAAAAATTGTGACACAATGCAAAAAGAATCAAATTAAAACAATTAAAAACATAAAAGATATAAAGAAAACAAAAACAGAATCTATTCTGTTTTAAAAACAGAAAACAAAAACAAAAAAAACAAAAATCTAACAAACGGACAGGGTGTACACGTGGCGAGATCTGATTGGACTAGGGTGTGCGCGTGCGATGCAAACGAGCGGACGTCCGCAACTTAAAGAAAACGTTTCGGCTAAAAATAACTAAAAGAAAACCGGCCGGTTCACTAAAATTAAACCGAAACGGTATCGCGGTTTCTAATCTTAGCCGTTGGACGAGATCGGACGGTCGGGGAAGGACCCCGGTGACTTACAGTGGGGAGGGGAGCTCCGGCGATGTCCCGACGGCGGCGGCGACTCGAGCGCGATGCAGGCGACGGCTCCAGTGGCTCCTTGGCGATGGAGAGGTGCTCGGGCGAAGCGGACGGCGACGGCAAGTCCGATGGAGGCCTAGGGGATGACTGGGGATGACGGAGACGACGGCGGCAAACTCGGAAGCGGCGGTGAGCTTTCGGGCGTCGACTGCAAGGGGGTTCTGAGGGGTGTGGGGCTTGGGCGAGAGCACGGGGAGGTGCGGGAGAGGGTGGAGAGTGCGTGGGTGGCTTCAGGAAGGGGTGAGGTGGTCTGGGTGGTGTGGCAGGACGGCAATGGTGCAGCGGCGGGGCTCTACTCCGGCGTGCAATAGCGGGCGAGGTAGGGTGTCGGGGTGAGATATCAGGGGAGGAACGGGTGAGGGGCGAGGGTTTATATAGAGGGGAGTGCTTGGAGGAGGGGCCGGTTGCCAAACGGCAAGGATCCGTCGCGGGATCTGGTCGCCGGTGAAGAAAGGAAAGGGGAGTTGCGAGGAGGAAGGTGACCGAGGGGAGGAGGCGGTCGGTCGGTGGGGCCGGGGTGTCAGCGACGGAGGGGTTTTGGAAAGAGGAGCGGTGGCCGGTTCGAATGGGATTCGGATCCGCAGGATCTGTTTTGGGCCTGATTCGTTTCCTGGGCCACGCGGTGAGTTTCCTTTTTATTAAAAACAGGAAAGACAAACTTGATTTGCAAAATCAAGTAAAACCCAAACATGGAAGTTGTATATACTAAAAATATCAGAACAATAAATGCAATAAGATGAACATTTTTCCACGGCCAAAATAAATACTTTAAAAAATCATTTTCAGAAAATACCTAAATTGGTTTTATTTATTTTTGCAAATGTTTTTCAAATAACCCCCTGGGTTTTAGGGTTAAAATATTTCACAAAAATGCCCCTGGTATGGAGGGTCATGTTCCTCCTCTCATATATTTTTTTTGAATTTAGTCAAGGGGTTTGAATTCGCTCAACTAAAAATAGAATCAGATAAAATAAATTCCAAAATAAAAGAAAAACTTTCTGTAGTTGTCAAAATCCAAAATTTCAAATCCTTCACTTGAAGAAGTCATGTCATCTTCTCTCATTGTTTTGCATTGGATGAAATTTGAATTCAAATAAAAAAGGGGAAAGTCATTTTATTCCCTCTCCTTCAAAAGTTTCAAAAAGTTTCAAATTTCACTCAAATTCAATCACTCAATCAATCAAACAATCATTCAAACAAATAATATAACATTCCAAAATTTGGGATGTTACAGTATTCCTTGGATATTACCTTTGGGTGCCTTGGGCATCCCCAATCTTATGTTCTTGTCACTCCTTATTCTCCTCATATCGGTGTCTCACCCAAAACTTGAAAACCTCAATCACACAAAACTTAACGGATCTTCGTGAGATGGGTTAGTATAATAAAGATAGATCATTCACTTAGGTACTGTCAGGAAAAGATTCATAATTGTTCCCACATGATACCTACTGTATTCTACCATTCCCATAATTTCTACCACTAAATATAAGCTATGGGAACACTAAAACAAGTAAACTATGCATGCAAAACAGAATCAGTCAAAAACAGAACAGTCTGTGAAGATCTGTAGTGTAACCATACTTCCCTGTCTCTAACAATTCTGTAAAAATTAGGAAAACCTGAAGAGTTTGTATATCAAGACTGTGTAAAAATTTCAGAATTTTTTGACGCTCCAGTAAAATCATAGAAATTATTTACTGGAGGAAATACTTTCTGTTTTTGCACAGAATCAAACAAGGAAGTATCCACACTATCCCAAAGGCTTTACTTGGCACTTTATTGAAATAAAAGACACAAAACAATATTAATACAGTATCTTAATCATGTGAACACACAAAAATAGAAAGTAAAAGTGTTGGGTTGTCTCCCAACAAGCGTTGTTCTTTAAAGCCTTTTAGCTAGGCATGATGATTTCAATGATGCTCACGTAAAAAGTAGTGATTGGAACATGCAAGAGAGCATCATGAATCACATGACAAGAACATTTAAGTCTAACCCACTTCCTATGCATAGGTGTTTTGTGATCAAACAATTTATGGGAGCAAGAATCAACTAGCATAGGAAGGCAAAACAAGTGTAACTTCAAAACTTTGAACACATAGGGAGGAAACTTGATATTATTGCAATTCCTACAAGCACATGTTCCTCCCTCATCATAATTTTCAATAGCATCATGAAGGAATTCAACAATATAACTATCACATAAAGCATTCTTTTCATGATGCACAAGCATAGAATTTTTATCACTCTCCACATAAGCAAATTTCTTCTCACTCATAATAGTGGGAGCAAACTCAACGAAATAACTATCATTAGGTACTTGATAGACATAACCACTTTGAATATTAAAATCATGATAACAAGTTTCATGGTTGTCATTACACTTTATAGCATACATGTCATCACAATAATCATCATACATAGGAGGTTTGCTATCATCATAATAGTTTTGCTCATCAAAACTTGGGGCACTAAAAATATCATCTTCATCAAACATAGCATCCCCAAGCTTGTGGCTTTGCATATCATTAGCATCATGAATATTCAGAGGACTCATACTAACAATATTTCTATCATGCTGATCGTTCAAGGAATTCTCATCAAGTATTTTCATAATTTCTTCCTCTACCAATTGAGCACAATTTTCTGAATCCTTGTTTTCACGAAAGATATTATCAAGACGAAACAAATGATGCAACATAAACTCCATTTTTTTGTAGTTTTCTTTTATGAAACCAAACTAGTTAAAAACAAGAAACTAAAAGATTTAATTGCAAGATCCAAAGATATACCTTCAAGCACTCACCTCCCCGGCAACGGCGCCAAAAAAGAGCTTGATGTCTACTACGCAACTTTATTCTTGTAGCTTTGTTGGGCCTCCAAGCGCAGAGTTTTGTAGGACAGTAGCAATTTTCCCTCAAGTGGATGACCTAAGGTTTATCAATCCGTGGGAGGTGTAGGATGAAGATGGTCTCTCTCAAACAACCCTGCAATCAAATACAAGAAATCTCTTGTGTCCCCAACACACCCAATACAATGGCAAATTGTATAGGTTCACTAGTTCGGCGAAGAGATGGTGATACAAGTGCAATATGGATGGTAGATATAGGTTTTTGTAATCTGAAAATATAAAAACAGCAAGGTAGAAAGTAACAAAAGTGAGCACAAATGGTATTGCAATGCTTGAAAACAAGGCCTAGGGTTCGTACTTCCGCTAGTGCAATATGTCAACAATGCTAATATAATTGGATCACATAACCATCCCTCAACGTGCAACGAAGAATCACTCCAAAGTTCTTATCTAGCGGAGAACATCAGAAGAAATTGTTTGTAGGGTACGAAACCACCTTAAAGTTATTCTATCCGATCGATCTATCCAAGAGTTCGTACTAACATAACCAAGTTATCCTTTCCGATCGATCTATCCAAGAGTTCATACTAATATAACCAAGTAATCCTTTCCGATCGATCTATCTAAGAGTTCGTACTAGAATAACACCATATGATACGCATCAACCAACTCTAATGTCACCTAGACACCCCAATGTCACCACAAGTATCCATGAGTTAATTATACGATACGCATCAACCAATTTCAGATTCATAATACTAAATCCAACACAAAGAACTTCAAAGAGTGCCCCAAGATTTCTATCGGAGAAAGTAGGACAAGAACGTGTATCAACCCTTATGCATAGATTACCCCAATGTCACCGCGGGAATCCGCAAGTTGAGTACCAAAACATATATCAACTGAATCAATAGAACACCCCATTGTCACCATGGGTATCCACATGCAAGACATATATCAAGTGTTCTCAAATCCAATATTCAATCCAACATAACAATATCTCAAAGGGAAAGATTCAAGTCATCACAACTAGATAGAGAGGGAAACACATCATATGATCCGACTATATTAACAAGGCCCGTGATACATCAAGATCATGACATCTCAAGAACACGAGAGAGAGAGAGAGATTGAACACATAGCTACTGGTACATACCCTCAGCCCCGAGGGTGGACTACTCCCTCCTCATCATGGCCTCCAGGATGATGAAGATGGCCACCGGAGATGGATTCCCCTCTCCGGCAGGGTACTGGAACATCTCCAGATTGGTTTTTCATCGATACAGAGAGTTGCGGTGGCGGAGCGGAGAGTCTAGGGTTATATTTTGGGGTTTTCGAATATTTGGAAATTTATAGGCATCAGAGGCGGTGGAGGGGGTGCTCGAGGTTCCCAGCACCCACCAGGGCACGCCAGGGAGCCTCTAGCATGCCCATGTGGGAGCTGGCCACCCTCGGCCCCCTCTTCTGTTGTTCTTTGGCCCATCTGGTTTCTTCTGGTCCGTAAAAAATCCACAAAAATCCCCGCAGCGTCTCATCTCTGTATGGTACTGATTTTCTGCGAAGTAAAAAACAAGCAAAAACAGCAACTGGCACTTTGGCACTATGTCAATTGTTAGTCCCAAAAAATGATATAAAGTTGTAATAAAATGATTGTAAAACATCCAAGAACGATAATATAACAGCATGGAACAAGAAAAAATTATAGATACGTTGGAGACGTATCAAACAGCAACTGGCACTAGGCACTGGGTTAATAGGTTAGTGCTCAAAAATATTATAAATTGATAAATAAAGACCCAAAAAGTATCCTAGAATGATAATATATCAGCATGGAACAATAAAAAATTATAGATACATTGGAGACGTATCAAGCATCCCCAAGCTTAATTCATGCTCGTCCTCGAGTAGGTAAATAATAAAAACAGAATTTTTGATGTGACATGATATCTACTATGTAATCTTATTCAGGTATGCTTATTGAGAAAAAATGAATCAACAAATATTAACACAACAATATTCAAAGTGTAAGAAACAAAATCACTAATCCTTAAAAGTATATGATCCTTAAGAACAGTTTACCCCCACATTCATCTTATTATATTAGCAAGGCATGGCTCCATCTTCACCACATTAATACAAATGTTAAGCACCATGGTGTCCAAGTCAGGCAATTGGATCGTACTTTTTGAATATGCGTCAACTTTTTCTTCTTCACGCAATACATGAGGGTGAGCCATTGGACATAGCATTTAGCTGGGATAGAGTATGGTGGTAGATATCAAATGGGTAAAAAGTGGAGAAGATAGTCTCACATCAACTAGGCGTACCAACGGGCTATGGAGATGCCCATCGATAGATATCAATGCAAGGAGTAGGGATTGCCATGCAAATGATGCACTAGAGCTATAAGTGTATGAGAGCTCAAATGAAGCTAAGTGGGGTGTGCATCCAACTCGCTTGCTCATGAAGACCTTTGAAAGCACATATGCTCCCTTGGTGGTTTTGATAATTCATGACAACATACATTGTCTCTTGGACTAATAGTTTTATCTAGCTTATTTCAGATGAAGTCCACAGAGAGGATTGGCTATAAGATTGTGTGGAGAACCTCACCAAGGAAAGGAAGGAATAGGATTGCCATGCTTCAAGATCAAGGACTCTACATTTTATATTTTGTGAGAAATCACTTTGAGTCCATAGAAAAGCCAATACTATTAAAAGGGGATGAGGTAAATATGATGATCTGGTTGCTCAAGTGCTTAGAGTTAGCCACCAAAAATACTCACCCACTTTCCCACACATATCCTCTGTCCAAAGCCTGAAGTCAAAATTCGGTGCCACCAATATTCCCATTCGGATCAACCGAGTTTATCCAAGACAGAAGCCAAACCAAACCCTAGCATCTCGGTACTACCAGCTTTTCATTCGGTGCCACCGAAAATAGTGACCAACTTCCTGGTTAACCATTTTCTAGATTCGGTCCCACCGAGTTCTGAGAATCGGTACCACCGAGAAGTTGGGCCAACTTTCTGTTAGCCCATTTCTCTAAATCGGTCCCACCGAGTTTGAGGAATCGGTCTCACCGAGATTTGGTAACTGCCTAGGTCACCCATATCGGTACCACTGACATTCATATATCGGTCTCAACGAAAACGCCAAAGTTGCGACATTTTGAACTAGTCGGTGCCACCGAGTTTCTACTTTGGTTTCACCGAGTTGGTCAATATTGTTGTAACGGTTGGATTTTTGAGAAGCCTATATATACCCCTCCACCACCACTCACTCGCAAGTGAAGCACTCAGAACAGATCTACCCTTGCCATATCCAATTTTCTGAGAGAGAACCACCTACCCTTGTGTTGAGGTCAAGATCATTCACTCCAACCATATGGATCTTGATATTTAGCCTCCCCAAGTTGCTTTCCATCCAATCAATCTCTTCTACCCATGCCAAATCTATGAGAGAGTGATTGAGTGTTGAGGAGACTATCTTTTGAAGCACAAGAGCAAGGAGTTCATCATACTTCGTGGACCCTTCGTGGGTGGAGCCCTCCGTGGACTCTCGCGATCGTTACCCTCCGTGGGTTGAAGTCTCCATAAACATGGACGTACGATAGCACCACCTATCGGAACCATGGGAAAAATCTTTGTGTCATCTATTGCATTTGATCTTCCTATCTCTACTCTCTTACATATGCTTGTATTTACTTTCCGCTGCCATACTTCTTGACTAGCATGTGTAGGGTGCATTAGACTTGTTAGAATTGCTAAAATCTGCCAACCAATTAACTTGGGAAAAGGTTAGGTTTTTAATTTGTCAAGTTGTCTATTCACCCCCCTCTAGATGGCTCTTCTAGTGATCCCATAATTGGTATCAGAGCTTTGGTCTCCATAGCATCGGTTTCATCACCGTTGGAGGAAGATGGATGTGTCTAGTTTGGGGAGTCTTAGTTGTAGAGTGCCCATTCTCGATGGGGAGTACTGTAGTGAATGGAAATATGAGATGCTTGAGTTATTCAGTGAATTCCATTTGAGCAAGTATGTTAAGAACCCCTATGTACCTCCCATTGATCCCTTACATCCCACACATGAAGAGGAAATTGATATGCTTCGCAATCTTAGAACTGTTAATCTTATCATTAGAGGATTGCCTAGAATTGTGTTTGATTAAATGAGGAATTTTGAATGTGCCTATACTTTGTGGAATGATTTTGAGAAACGATATCCAAATTATTCATTGAGTAATCTTGATGAAATTCTTCATAAATCTATTGATTTTCACAGGATGATGCCTAGTGATCCTAAGTTTGATGATTATCTATTTGAGCTTAGAGACCTCATGCGTGCTAAAGGAGATGTCATAACTATCAACAACATCATTGTTGAAGCCATTCGCATTCACAATCTTGAACATTTTCATGATCTCAAATATAATGAATCTCTTGTTTCTTATGACGAGGATTTTCCACTTGATGATGACAATGTGGAACATGGCTACTATGATGAAGATGAGTTGTTCGACATCGAGTATGAGAAGACTATGAAGAATATAATTCTCATGGCAAACTTCAAGGATTACATGTCCAGAGGAAAAGAGTGGATTCTCGATAGTGGATGCACCGATCACATGACCGGAGATAGAGACATGTTTCAAGAGATCACACCAAACCATGGACCGCAAAGGTATGTGACTTTTGGAGACAACTCCAAGGGTAAGGTACTTGGTCTTGGTAAGGTGGCCATATATCATGATAGCTCCATTCAAAATATCATGCTTGTTGAATCCCTTGGCTACAATCTTCTTTCCGTATCTAGACTTGCCGACTTCGGTTTTAATGTGCTATTTACAAAAGTAGATTGCCAAGTGTTTCGTCAAGACAATCATAGCATGGTCTTTACCGGTTTCTATAGAGCTGATCTATACATTGTTGATTTCACTAAGAGATCCAAACCTCGCACTTGTTTTATTGCAAAATCTTCTAAAGGTTGGCTTTGGCATAGAAGACTAGGACATGTTGGTATGCGTAATCTAGACAAGCTCCTCAAAGCTGAACATATACTTGGCGTTAAAGATGTTATCTTTGACAAAGATAGACTTTGTAGTTCTTGTCAAGATGGAAAGCAAGTAGGTGGAAGTCATCCCATAAAGAATATTATGACTACTAGGAGACCACTCGAGTTGCTTCATATGGATCTCTTTGGTCCCAATGCTCTTCTAAAGGTTGGCTTTGGCATAGAAGACTAGGACATGTTGGTATGCGTAATCTAGACAAGCTCATCAAAGTTGATCATATACTTGGCGTTAAAGATGTTATCTTTGACAAAGATAGAACTTGTAGTGCTTGTCAAGCTGGAAATCAAGTAGGTGGAAGTCATCACATAAAGAATATTATGACTACTAGGAGGCCACTCGAGTTGCTTCATATGGATCTCTTTGGTCCCAATGCTTACAAGAGCCTCGGTGGAAATTTCATTGGTCTAGTTATAGTTTATGATTTTTCCAGATTTACGTGGGTATTCTTTCTTGATGATAAGTCGCAGGTGCAAAAGATCTTCAAGAACTTTTCTCGAAAAGCACAAAATCAGTTTGAAGTGAAGATCAAGAAAGTTCGGAGCGATAATGGATCGGAGTTCAAGAACACGAATGTGGATTCCTTTCTTGACGAAGATGGGATTTCACATGAGTTCTCGGCTATGTACACACCTCAACAAAATGGAGTTGTTGAGAGGAAGATCAGGACTCTTATAGAGATAGCTAGAACGATGCTCGAGAAATACAACACGCCAAGACACTTTTGGGCAGAAGCCGTGGAAATAGCTTTTCATGCTACGAACCGACTCTATCTACACAAGCTTCTCGGTAAAACGGCATACGAGCTTCTCACCGGTAACAAGTCCCAAGTTGGATACTTTCGGGTATTCGGCTGCAAGTGTTACATTCTTGATAAGCATCATAGTTCTAAATTTGCTCCTAAATCTCATGAAGGTTTCCTACTCGGTTACGGATCAAACTCTCAGACTTACCGTGTCTACAACAACTTCACTCAAAAAGTTGAAGAGACACTAGATGTGAAGTTTGATGAATCTAATGGTTCGCAAGTCGAACAATTGCCAAGTGATGTAGGAGATAAGGAACCTTCGGAAGCTATCCAATACTTGTCCATCGACAAGATTCGTCCCATGGAGGTGAAGGAAATTACATCTTTGTCCCAAGTGGAAGCCCCTACTTCGCGTCAAGGTGAACCACAACACGACATGGAGGCATCCACAAGCGGTACACGCCAAGATGAAGAGGATGAGGAAGCTAAATGATGGGCCACCTCAACCACCTTCACCACCACCTCAAGGCAACGACACCTTCAACAACAATGAAGAAGAAGATGATGATGAAGAAGCTCCGCCATCCAACAAGCAAAAGCTACCTCGAGTTCGAGCAAGAGTGAACAAAAATCACCCCTTAGAGCAAATCTTCGGTGACATACAAACCGGGAGAATAGCTCGCTCTAAAACTCGATTGGCTAACTTTTGTGAGCATTATTCATTCATCTCTAGTATTGAGCCTTTGAAGGTAGAAGAAGCTCTACAGGATCCGGATTGGGTGAACGCTATGCATGAGGAGATACACAACTTCGAGAGGAATGAAGTGTGGACACTAGTGGAGAAGCCCAAGGACGAGCAAAACATCATCGGAACCAAATGGGTGTTTCAGAACAAACAAGACAAAGACGGTCAAGTCGTACACAACAAGGCGTGTCTCGTGGCTCAAGGCTACACCCAAGTCGAAGGTAGGGACTACGGTGAGACCTATGCCCCCGTTGCTAGACTTGAAGCTATTCGTATACTTATTGCTTATGCTAATCACCATGATATCACTCTTTATAGAATGGATATTAAAAGTGCCTTTCTAAATGGTGAGATTGAAGAAGAGGTCTATGTTAAACAACCCCCTGGTTTTGTAAACCCTAAGAAACCTAATCATGTCTACAAGCTTCGTAAAGCTCTCTATGGTCTTAAGCAAGCTCCATGAGCTTGGTACAAATGCTTAACGAAGTTTATTATTGAAAAAGGTTTTGAAATTGGTAAAATTGACGCAACCTTATTCACTAAAAGAGTTAACGGTGAATTATTTGTGTGCCAAATTTATGTGGATGATATTATCTTTGGATCTACTAACCCACAATTTAGTGAGAAATTTGGAAGGTTGATGTCCGAGAAGTATGAGATGTCCATGATGTGTGAGCTGAAATTTTTCCTTGGTTTACAGATCAAGCAAACAAGAGAAGAAACTTTCATCTCTCAAACCAAGTATACCAAGGACTTGATCAATAACTTCAACATGCAAGAGTGTAAAGGTATGAAAACTCCTATGCCTACTAGTGGACATGTTGACCTCACCAAGGAGGACAAACCGGTTGATCAAAAGGTTTATCAATTAATGATTGGTTCATTGCTATATCTATGTGCCTCCCGTCTCAATATTATGCTTAGTGTGTGCATGTGTGCTAAATATCAAGCCGCTCCTAAAGAGTGTCATCTTAAGGCCGTGAAAAGAATTGTGAGATACTTGATACAAACACCTAACTTTGGCATATGGTATCCCAAGGGATATTCTTTTAACCTTGTTGGATATTCCGACTCGGACTATGCCAGAGATAAGGTTTATAGAAAATCCACCTCGGGTACATGTCAATTTCTTGGTAGATGTCTTGTGTCTTGGTCATCCAAGAAACAAAACTCGGTATCTCTACCTACCGCCGAAGAGCAATACATTGCCGCCGGATCATGTTGTGCTCAATTGCTATGGATGACTAAACTCTTAAGGATTATGGAATCCATGTGAGACATGTTCCATTGTTGTGTGACAATGAGAGTGCTATTAAGATTGCTCATAATCCCGTGCAACATTCTTGAACTAAACATATTCAAGTTTGTCATCATTTCATTCGTGATCATGTTGTCAAAGGGGGCATTAATCTCAAACATGTCCGCACTAACAAGCAATTGGCCGATATCTTTACCAAGCCAGTTGATGAGAAAGTGTTTTCTCATTTGAGGAGTGACTTGAACATCACTGATGCTTCAAACTTGAGCTAGACTCACTCGGATGCATGCAAGGGCATGAGCTTACATGACTATTCCATGTTACACTTGATATGACACTATCTTATATCTTGGAAATATATGCTCCCTTGTATTGCATCTAACCTCTTGTAGGTACTTGGAAGAACTACACTCCACAAGATTGCATTCAACTCACATCAAACGCAATCTTGTCATGGCGTCATCCACAACTCTTCTTTGATGATGGAAGGAAGAAGACAATCCAAACCTTATCCTTGAAAACCACTTGATAAACAAATTTCATTCTTGTCATTTGGATATATCTTGTTCTTCCTTGCTTGACTAACCCATGTAGGTCAAAAGAGAACCAAAACGATCAAGGACAGCTCTCAACTCAGGAAGATCTACATCAACAATGAGCATCCACAACAAGTTCTCCTACATACCACGTCATCAACATCACTCAAAGGTATGTGATGATATCCTTGAAATAGCTTTACTCCAAGTCATGAGCTAAAGCAACTCAAGTGATATGAAAACATTAAAATGCTTAAACAAAAAATGGTAACCCAATTTGAGCTTAACACAGAGTATGACCTATGATCAAGTATTCTTGCTTGGCTCCTTAAGTCAATATACTCTAATATAGGTGACCTAGTCACCGCCCATCATCTAGGTGAAGTATCTTGTTTGGTTCATCTTATAGTTGCATGCTCTCTTGGAACCACTCAATTTCCATCTAGTTGAAAATTTCTTGCAAATTCTTTTGAAAATAGCTTTTTTTAAACTTTGCCAAGTTTCTGTTTTGCCTTTCGGAGCCTCCGATTCAAGTAACTCGGCGTCACCGATTACGCAGATAAGCTGCACAACCTTACATCGGTCCCACTGATTTATTTTCTTCGGAGTCACCGATTCTGTTATCTTCGGTGTTCTTTGTAAATTTTAGCAAATTCTAATTTCTGCAAGGATCCCTTTGTCAAAAAAATTTAAGGGGGAGAAATTTCCTTAAAGGATCCCTATATCAAAGGGGGAGAAATTTTGAGCCTTTTCAGATAATAAAAGGGGGAGAAAAAGTCTTCAAGGATCCCTTAGTCTCAAATGTTCTCAATGATCCCTTCCCTCTCAATGATCCCTTTATCTGACCCTCTGTGTGACCCTTTTTGGAAATTAATGCCAAAGGGGGAGAAATATCAAAGCTTCAAAGCTTATGCTCATACCAAAGGGGGATATATATATTATGGGGGAGAATATCAAAGCTTATGCTTGTATATAGGGGGAAAACATTAAGGGGGGGTCTTTGTTTTGATTGTCTATTTCTGCTAGACTTGTCTCACCCTACCTACTCCGAATATCTACATGCTAAGATTCAGGGGGAGAGGAAGCACCACAAATCTACATGCTAAGGGGAGAAAGTTCTATATATTCTATTAGGGGAGACATATCTATCTTAAGAAACTCTATTCTACATATGTCTTCCATATCTTGGTACTCTTGAATCTTCTTGCATTTGGATATGTAGAATACTCTTGTGTTTCCTAAGATTGTCTTCTCAAGTGTGCTTCAACTACTAGAATGCTCAAGAACTTCAATGTAAGTATATGCATCATATCCTTGGTCAAGATGATCTCTTGCTTCTTGCACATATTGTTTGCAAGGGTGAAGTCTTGAACATGGAAACACCTCATTCACATATATTTGATGCATATGGCCAAGATATACATGACTTCTCATGTCCTTTCTACTATGTCTGCGTCCATGCATTCCAAAGAAACTATCCTTTTAAATGGATTGCACACATTTAGGGGGAGCTTGTACTAGTCATGTATCCTTCAAAGCTCTCACATATTCCTGCATATCTTAATTTGAAGCTTTCATTGTATGTTGTCATCAACTACCAAAAAGGGGGAGATTGAAAGCACATATGCTCCCATGGTGGTTTTTATAATTCATGACAACATACATTGTCTCTTGGACTAATAGTTTTATCTAGCTTATTTCAGATGAAGTCCACAGAGAGGATTGGCTGAAAGATTGTGTGGAGAACCTCACCAAGGAAAGGAAGGAATAGGATTGGCCATCCTTCAAGATCAAGGACTCTACATTTTATATTTTGTGAGAAATCACTTTGAGTCCATATGAAAGACAATACTATTAAAAGGGGATGAGGTAAATATGATGATCTCGTTGCTCAAGTGCTTAGAGTTAGACACCAAAAATACTGACCCACTTTCCCACACATATCCCATGTCCAAAGCCTAAAGTCAAAATTCGGTGCCACCAATATTCCCATTCGGATCCACTGAGTTTATCCAACACAGAAGCCAAACCAAACCCTAGCATCTCGGTACTACTACCTTTTCATTCGGTGCCACCGAAAATAGTGACCAACTTCCTGGTTAGACATTTTCTATATGCGGTCCCACCGAGTTCTGAGAATCGGTACCACCGAGAAGTTGGGCCAACTATCTGTTAGCCCATTTCTCTAAATCGGTCCCACCGAGTTTGAGGAATCGGTCTCACCGAGATTTTGTAACTGCCTAGGTGACCCATATCGATACCACCGAGATTCATATATCGGTCTCACCGAAAACGCCAAAGTTGCCACATTTTGAGCTAGTCGGTGCCACTGAGTTTCTACTTCGGTTTCACCGAGTTGGTCAATAATGTTGTAACGGTTGGATTTTCGGAGAAGCCTATATATACCCCTCCACCACCATTCACTCGCAAGTGAAGCACTCAGAACAGATCTACCCTTGCCATATCCAATTTTCTGAGAGAGAACCACCTACCCTTGTGTTGAGGTCAAGATCATTCACTCCAACCATATGGATCTTGATATTTAGCCTCCCCAAGTTGCTTTCCATCCAATCAATCTCTTCTACCCATGCCAAATCTATGAGAGAGTGATTGAGTGTTGAGGAGACTATCTTTTGAAGCACAAGAGCAAGGAGTTCATCATACTACCACATCTATTACCTTTTGGAGGGTGGTGCCTCCTAGATTGGTTAGGTGTCGCTTGGGAGCCTTCTTCTTCATGATTGTGGAGTTGAACCAAGAGTTTGTATGGGCAAGGAGATCGCCTACTTCGTGAAGATCTACCCCGAGTAAGGCTAGTCCTCCGTGGACGTAGGCCACCATGCAATAGACGAGGTTGCTACTTCGTGGACCCTTCGTGGGTGGAGCCCTCCGTGGACTCTCGCGATCGTTACCCTCCGTGGGTTGAAGTCTCCATAAACATGGACGTACGATAGCACCACCTATCGGAACCATGGGAAAAAGCTTTGTGTCATCTATTGCATTTGATCTTCCTATCTCTACTCTCTTACATATGCTTGTATTTACTTTCCGCTGCCATACTTCTTGACTAGCATGTGTAGGGTGCATTAGACTTGTTAGAATTGCTAAAATCTGCCAACCAATTAACTTGGTAAAAGGTTAGGTTTTTAATTTGTCAAGTAGTCTATTCACCCCCCCTCTAGATGCCTCTTCTAGTGATCCCACAATTGGTATCAGAGCTTTGGTATCCATAGCTTTGGTTTCATCACCGTTGGAGGAAGATGGATGTGTCTAGTTTGGGTAGTCTTAGTTGTAGAGTGCCCGTTCTCGATGGCAAGTACTATAGTCAATGGAAATATGAGATGCTTGAGTTATTCAATGAATTTCATTTGAGCAAGAATGTTAAGAACCCCTATGTACCTCCCATTGATCCCTTACACCCCACACACAAAGAGGAAATTGATATGCTTCGCAATCTCAGAACTGTTAATCTTATCATTAGAGGATTGCCTAGAATTATGTTTGATCAAATGAGGAATTTTGAATCTGCCTATACTTTGTGGAATGATTTGGAGAAACGATATCCAAATTATTCATTGAGTAATCTTGATGAAATTCTTCATAAATCTATAGCTTTTCACAAAATGATGCCTAGTGATCCTAAGTTTGATGATTATCTATTTGAGCTTAGAGACCTCATGCGTGCTAAAGGAGATGTCATAACTATCAACAACATCATTGTTTAAGCCATTCACACTCACAATCTTGAACATTGTCATGATCTCAAATCTAACGAATCTCTTGTTTCTTATGACGAGGATTTCCCACTTGATGATGACAATGTGGAACATGGCTACTATGATGAAGATGAGTTGTTTGACATCGAGTATGAGAAGACTATGAAGAATCTCGATAGTGGATGCACCGATCACATGATTACATGTCCGGGGAAAAAGAGTGGATTCTCGATAGTGGATGCACCGATCACATGACCGGAGATAGAGACATGTTTCAAGAGATCACACCTAACCATGGACCGCGAAGGTATGTGACTTTTGGAGACAACTCCAAGGGTGCATTATACTTGTTAGAATTGCTAAAATCTGCCAACCAAATAACTTGGGAAAAGGTTAGGTTTTTTATTTGTCAAGTAGTCTATTCACCCCCCCCCCCCCCCCCGTCTAGACGCCTCTTCTAGTGATCCCACAACCTTGGGCATTTGAGGAAGCCCATCATAGGAATATACAAGCCAAGTTTCAAATAATGAATAGGTAATTCCCACTAGCATCTGAAAGTGATATATCATTAAACTCTCTACATGAAGAGAATGGTGCCACTTGAGGCACAAGTGTGGTAAAAGATAGTAGCAAAGTCCCTTCTCTCATTTTCTCTCTTTTTTTGAATGGATGGTGGGATCATTTGGCCTCCCCCATCTTTATTTTTCATCCGGAGTATCATCTCGACTTATGGGAGAATCGTAGTCTCCATCATTCTTTCCTCACTAGGACAATGCTCTAATAATGTTGATCATCACACTTTTATTTACTTACAACTCAATATGGAGAACTGATATGAAGATATGACTCTGTACGAATGCCTCTGGCAGTGTACCAGGATGTGCAATGATCTAGCGTGACCTGTATCAAAAATATGATGAAAGGTGGCTTTGCCACAAATACTATGTCAGCTCTATATGATCATGCAAAGCAATATGACGATGAACAAACTAGTCATGTGAAGTGACGATGGAATTTGCATGGAAATATATCTCAGAATGGCTATGGAAATGCCATGATAGGTAGGTATGGTGTCTGCTTTGAGGAAGATATAATAAGGCTTATGTGCAATAGAGTGTATCATGTCATGGGGTTTGGATGCACCGGCGAAAGTTGCACCGATCCACGAGGTGAGAACGAGCAATGCACGGTACCGAAGAGGCTAGAAAATTATGAAAAGGTGAGATTGCGTATGTCCATGGTTTCACATTAGTCATAAAGAACTCATATACTTATTGCAAAGTTTTATTAGGTTATCATAGATAAAAGTACTACTCGCATGCCCCGAGGTAAGAGGTTGGTAGGAGTTAACCATCGCGTGCTTCCGACCCGAAACAACACTAGGATTTCAACGAGGAATAGAAATGCTCACACATCATCACCATTCCTATTTAATTTTTAGATGAACAAAAAGGTCAACCCCTCTTAATATCGACACTCTTACGGTTTAACAAATATAAACTCACACCTATTTCATATTAGTACATCAATATCATTAACCCACAATTTCTTTATATGTGCTACATGATGGTTTTGATTATCACTCATTGAATACGTAATATTTTTGGACTAGTCTTGTGGCCCATGCAAATTACCGTCACTATTTATTAACTCTAAAACAAATATAAGTGAAGAACGAGAGTGAAATCATTTCTTTAAAATCTACACGCCACCGTGCTCAAAAAGATATAAGTGAAGTACTAGAGCAACTGCTAAGCTCGAAAGATAGAAGTGAAGCACATAGAGTATTCTAACAAATTATGATGAAGGTGTGTCTCTATTAAATAGGTGTGTCCAGCAAACAATGATTGTTGCAAACTGAAAGTAAAAGCAAACTAAAGCAAACGACCTACAAGCAAAACTCATATCATGTCACGAATAAAAATATAGCTTCAAGTGACATACCGATGGATTTGAGACGAAAGAGGGGATTCCTTCCGGGGCATCCCCAAGCTTAGATGCTTGAGTCTCCTTTAAAATATTACCTTCGGGTGCCTTGGGCATCCCCAAGCTTAGGATCTTGCTACTCCTAATTCCGTGGTCCAACATAATAACACCCAAAACTTGAAAACTTCAATCACACAAAACTCAACAAAACCTCGTGAGATCCGTTAGTATAAGAAACATATTTCATACTTTAAGTATTGTTATTAATTGATTCAAATTTAATAAATTCATAATAGTTATTGTATTCTAACTACTCCATGGCTTATACCCCCCGATACAATCAATAGTTTAATCAAAATAAGCAACTATGCAAGCAAAAACAGAATCTGTCTAAAACAGAACAGTCTGTAGCAATCTGTAGAGAACCTATACTTATGTCACTCTAAATATTCTGAAAAATTAGTACAACCTCGAAAATTTGTATAGAACCACTGTGTAAAAATTTCAGATCATTATCACGCTCCAGTAAAAAAATGCAAATTCCTGCACTGGAGTCAAAAGTTTATGTTTTGTTTCAGCATCGATTCTACTCTTCTTGTGAGTAATCCCAAAGGCTTTACTTGGCACAAACACTAATTTAAACAAAAAAACATAATCATTACAGATGCAATAATCATGTTATCAAAAATAAACAGAAAGTTCAAAACAAAAATTTAAGGATAACTATTGGGTTGCCTCCCAACAAGGGCTATTGTTTTATGCCCCTAGCTAGGCATAATGCATAGTTTCAAGTATTGTCATCTTTGACACTCCACCCATAAGTTGCTCTCATTATTGATTCATAAGGTGTTTTAATTATCTTTCTAGGGAAGGGTTCCATCCCTTTCTTTAATGGGAACTGGAATCTTATGTTTCCCTCTTTCATATCAATAATTGCACCTATAGTCCGTTGGAAGGGTCTATCAAGTATTATGGGACAAGTAGGATTGCAATCAATATCAAGCACAATGAAATCTACAGGAACATAATTTTTATTTTCAATAATGATAACATCATTAATTCTTCCTAAAGGTTTCTTAATGGTAGAATCCGCAAGATGCAAGTTGAGAGAACAATCTCCAATATTAGTGAGACCAAGCACATCACAAATAGTTTTAGGAATAGTTGAAACACTAGCACCAAGGTCACACAAAACATTGAATTCACATTTATTGATCTTAATCTTGATAGTAGGTTCCCACTCATAATGCAATTTTCTAGGAATAGAAACTTCAAGCTCAAGTTTCTCATCATAAGCTTTTATCATAGCTTCTACTATATGTTCGATAAAAGTTTTATTTTGTTCATAAGCATTGGGTGAGCTAATAACGGATTGCAACAAGGAAATACATTTCTACTAAAGAAGAATTATCATAATTAAAGTCTTTGTAATTCAAAATAGTGGGCACATCACTAGTTAAAGTTTTGACCTCTCCAAACCCACATTTTTCAGTTTTAGCATCAAAATCATCACCCTCCAAGCAAACGGGACGCTCCTCATTTAAAGTTGACTCATCTCTAGTCAATTTATCATTTATATTCAGAGAGGTAAATAAAGATTCAATAGGATAAATTCCAATCATTTTAAGATCTTCATCATGATTCCGGTAAAAACCGGGTGGAAAAGCTTTTTCTAAAAATTCCCTCTTAGCTCTCAGCTTAGCGGTCCTTTCCTTAATTTCATTGATAGTTATTTGGATAGATTTAATAGCATCATTAAAATCATACTTGGGTGGCAAAGCTTTATTTTTAAGAGTTTTCACATCAAGAGCAATCCTATATACCTAAGAGATTCAACCCCACTATCCTATTTATCTTAGCATGCAAGCTGTCCACGTCATCACACATGCCTCACATATTCCACCTTAGAAAAAAAATCATGCAACAAAACTCTTAATATTTAGTACGTAGACGTCCCTCATTCGTTTGCTCTTCAAATGCCGCTTTGATTTAAGCGTAAGGATCAGCCATCCCTTGGTCGTTTGCTCTTCGATCTTCTATATCAGACTAGGTAGTCGAAGAGTCCGCCAGATGCATCTAATAAAAGACGTTTGATCTACACTTTTCATACGCTTATTCTTCGTATTCGAGCAGCCGCCGCCGGAATCAAGCTCCAAGGTGCACATCCTCATCCGCATGCTGAGATGGAACTCGATGCCGTGCCTGGACAGCACTAATGCCCGCCCGCATCACCTCCCTGGTTGTCCCGCTTCAGCTCTGCGCAACCACAACTCCGCGGATGGACGGCATCGACGGACGCCCACAACGCCTCCCTGGCACCCCGTTTTCGCTCGGCCATTACGCCGTGCCTGGACGGCGCCGCAGGACGCCCGTGGCGCCTCTCTGCTGCACCCGCCATAGTTTCGCCTTGCCACGAGGCCGAGCCTGGACGGTGCCGTTGCATGCCCTCAACGCGTCACCGGCTCCCGCAGTGCCTTCCCGGTGCCCTATGCTGGCTTCGTCCGACGGGCTACTTCCGATTGTCCGCATCGGCTTCACCCGTCCACCGCTACCCTCCGGGCGGCGAGGCGTATGCTGGGAGATGAAGAGGGGCTCTTTGCAGTTGGGCTCTACTTGCCTCTGCCATGCTTATTAGTTCTCTCCATCAGTCTGGAACACCGCTAGCGGCGACGGACACAGTTTGTAAGCTGTTTTTCTTGGCTATTGATTCGATGCAGCAGTTCTGCTTGGTTATGCACATGAGTAGATGATGTTTTTGCTTGCCCAGTTGTATGGTTGGAATGCATCATGTTGATTAGTTTAGTTCTAGGTTCATTCTTGCTCAGAAATAATGATTGATGCTGATGTCCGCGGACATTAGGTTTCAGCCAATGAGAAGTCAAGGTATAAACTCAAGACCAAGTTCACGTTCTATTAATTTATTTCATGCTATATACTCCTACCTGCTTACAGTTTTCATCTATGTGCAGCATCTGCCTGCACTACAATTCTTCTTGGGAGTTCCAATCGGGGCCTGCGCTACCAAATGTGAACATGTTTATTATGATTCTAGAGGTAGCCAATCAAATTTGAACATGTTTATTTATTAAGATTCAGAGGCAACAAATCTGTTTGATTTTTATCAAGTTCTAATCACCACTTCACCATAGTAGGTCTTTAGTTCTTTGTCAGTTACCTTATGAAATTTTGCGAATGATTAATGGTGATGATTTGTAGTAATGGGTCTTCAGGTATAACTAAGTGTCTGTTGTGTGCTCTCAAGCATGAATGTATCAGACATAATTGAATGTGGCGATGAAGATGAAAGGTGTGTTGCTACTTTTTCCATTTAATAAGAATATTTCCTGTAATATAATAATAAAAACCCAAGAAAAGAAATGTTGGTTCTTATCCTCTTTGTTTTACTAATGCAACTTGATTTGTGCAAGAACGTTTAGCACATCATATTTTTTTCTTGGTGTGTTTTTTTTCTTCAAATATTTATTAACTGTTCCGACCGCATCTTGAACGCTCCGTTAAATTTCCTTTTGTACTGAAACTCTAAGCTCCTATTTTAACCAATACCGGTCATGCGCACAACTGGGTTCCTTATCAATAGGTCACCAATGCTTTATATTTCTAATAACTTGGATAAAAACTACAATGCAATCTATGGTTGTTATTTTACTTTTATCTGATTATGTTGTGAAAGGAGTAATCAATAACCAATTTTACAATGGTCACACGGTATGCTCTTTATACTTACCGACACCATTGGTAGAATTATTTTAACATCCACCTTTTCTTATTAGTAGATTTTGGGCTCAGGACAGGAAGCACTCATATATTTTTAGTTTTGTATTTTATTAATTGTAGTTCCATTAAAATAAACAAATTGGGGTTTACCTTATAACTAGGACGTTTATCCAACTCTGACCTCTACTGTTTTGTTCGTTGTAGATTAACATCCTTTTTCATATGGTGTTATACGATATATTACTTGGAGCATGGCTTAGGGCTTGAAGGAATTGGTACAGTTCTCATGACTCGACCTTAAATCTACCTGACGGGGTTGTTACCCCTGGGTATGCCAAGACAAGGGAGTTCGAGCCTTTTTTAAAAACTATACAGCCGGCTGGTCCAAAGCCGGCTGGCGAGCTACCAGCAGGCCCACTGCCGGCTGGCCCACGGCTGGCTGATCAGGAGCCGGCCGCCCAGCCCAGGCCAGCCTGCAGCCGACCGCTCCGCAGCCGGCCCTCCCGCTGATCTCTGGACGGGCAGGCACTTGTCCCCTCCTACCGCGACCAAGTACGGCGACAGGACGCGACCCCCACGATGGACTCCGGCGTGGCTACAGCGACCGCTGACGCGCAGGCACGCGTGGCTACAGTCCGGGCGGTCATACCGCTGACCATAACCGATCGAGACCCAGCGGGGCAACAGTGCAGCCACGCCGCCGTCTACTCCATTACCTGCCCCGGTGTGGCTACAGCGCGGCCGACTGTACCACTGACTTCGGCCGGCAGGCGCAAGACAACGCCGCGCTGGGCAGCCCGTGCCACGGCAGGTAGGCGCGAGCCAATAGCGGTGACCGGCTGGCGGACCCCAGTCAGCGATGGGACCGCGCAGCCTGCGGCCCTACGGGCGACGAGACGGCCCGGCCGGTGGGACCACTGGCCGGCTAGAGAGGCTGCCAGCCGGGTCCCCCCCTTTTTAGTACCTTACGTATATTGTAAGCCGTGGGGTTGGCCTATAAAACTCCCCGAGGCCCCCATGCACCGGGCAAGCACTCTCCCCATCTCATACTCTCACCCCCACATAGCGAGGCAAGAAGTGTCGGCTGCTCCTTCTTCTTCCTCTAGACAACAGCTCAAGGAGCACCATTGTAATACCGATCACCCATCAACTAGACCAGCAGGACTAGGGGTGTTACCTCCCACGGAGGGCCCCGAACCTGGGTACATCGTGTGTCTCTCACTGCTTGTGCCCAATCCCACCACCGGAGCCCGCCGGCATCCTTCGGCCCTAACCACTCTCGATAAGCCACCCCATGGCATCTGTCGTGAGAAAACGACGACACTACCAAAGCAATTTCAACTTCAATTGAGACCCAACACTGATGATAGATTAGATGCAGATTGAATTGGGTTTTAGATTTACCCGTTTGGGGTCGCCAGCTGAGTTGAATTAATTATTGTGCCTCTCATTATTCAGGTCTTTCTATAACATGTCCTCTTGAATGAAGTATAAATTGATTAGCTACCACTTTCATCTATCATGGATGTACAAGTGACATGTATTCCATTAACTAGATTTAAAATTGATGATGAATGAACAACGCTTCTTCACCTGGAAAGATCAAATATGAACACAAATTTGGTTGAAATTTTTCATTGTTTACGAACAACATTTTGTCTGATGCCCATCAGTGGATTGTTTTCATGAATGCAATATTTACCTCTGTGGATGTTAGTTGATTTCATCTAATAAAAAAATACTTACAATTTCTTATGAAATCTTCCTTGAAATAAGTAAATTGCAAACTTTGATGATTCGATATACCAGAGTAAAAAATCACAACAATTTATATGCACATGTTCCCGCTGCAACGCGTGGGGAATCATCTAGTTCTATCTATGTTTTTAGCCAAAGTCTCAACTACATGCAAGTTTTCTTCTACCATAGTGTTGAAAACCTTTTGAGACATAATTAATTCTTTAATTGTGTTCTCAAGATCAGAGGGTATCCTATTAGCATTTGTAGAAGAATTTCCATAAGAATTACGATAGGAGTTTCCATAGTTGTTAGAGGAATTACCGGGATACGGTCTAGAATTGAAGTTTCCTCGATAAGCATTATTGTTGAAATTATTTCGCGAGACAAAGTTCACATCAATAGCATCATTATTTTGCTCAATCGCAGTAGACAAGGGCATATCATTGGGATCAACATGAGCCATTTTACTAGCAACCATATTCTAAGAGCATCCACCTTTTCACTCAAAGTAGCAATTTCTTCGACAGAATTTACCTTCTTACCGGTTGAAGCCCTTTCGGTATGCCATTGCAAATAATTTGTCATAATATTGTTCAGAAGTTTTTTGGCCTCTCCTAAGGTCACATCCATAAAGGTACCACATGCAGCAGAATCTAGAAGATTTCTAGACACAAAGTTTAGTCCAACATGGAAATTTTGGATAATCATCCACATATTTAAGCCATGAGTTGGAAAATTTCTTAGCATTAATTTCATCCTCTCCCAAGCTTGTGCAACTTGCTCTTGATCTTGATGTTTAAAATTCATTATTTGATTTCTAAGGGAGATGATCTTAGCAGGAGGAAAATACTTGGCAATAAAAGCATCTTTACACTTATCCCATGTTCTGATACTATTACGAGGTAAAGATGAAAACCAAGCTTTAGCTTTATCTCTTAGTGAAAAAGGAAATAATTTTAATTTCACAATATCATTATACATATCCTTTTTATTTTGCATGTCACATAATTCAACAAAGGTATTAAGATGTGACGCGGGATCCTCATTAGGACTTCCCGAAAATTGATCTTTCATGACAAGATTCAGCAATGCAGCATTAATATCAAAATCCTCCGCACTAGTGGCGGGTGGTATAGGAGTACTAATAAAATCTTTATTATTAATATTTGAGAAGTCACACAACTTAGTAGTATCTTGAGACATGGTGACTGAACAAGCAAAGTAACAAGCAAGACAAGTGAACTAGCAAGCAAAGAAGTAAACTAGTAACAAGCAAAGATAAATATTTTTGTATTTTTGATTTTTATGTGACAAGCTAAATATAACAACAAATAAAAATAAGAACAAGTGCATGAAAATTTGTGTGAAGTTACTTGATAGTTGATGATGATATTCCCCGGCAACGGCGCAAGAAATCCTTCCTGATACTTGTGATCTGCATTGGGTTTTCCGTGAAGAGGAACGGGTAATTGCAGCACAAAGTGGGTAAGTATTTCCCTCAGTTATGCAACCAAGGTTTATCGAACCAATAGGAATATCAATCCTCAACCGTCTTCAGCAGCTGCACACAAATGAACAAACGACTTGCACCCAACGCGGGCAAGAGGGTTGTCAATCCCCTTGATCTCGTTATTTGCAAGTAAATGAGTTGTGTAGATAATTGTTGATAAATGCAAAATAAATAAAAATTAAATAAAGGCAGCGATGAAATAATAGCGTTTGTAAATATATAAATGAATAGACCCGGGGGCCATAGTGTTCCCTAGCGGCATCTCTCATGTAGGCAGCATACGGTGGGTAAACAAATTATTGTTGGGCAATTGATAGAAAGCGGATAGTTATGCGATTTTCACGGCAATGATCATATGTATATAGGCATCACGTCCATAAGCAAATAGGCCGACTTCTGCCTGCACCTATTACTATTACTCCATTCATCGACCGCTATCCAGCATGCATCTAGAGTATTAAGTAAAACAGAGTAATGCTTGGAGAACGATGACATGATGTAGACAAAATAAACTCAATCAATATGAATGAACCCCATCGTTTATCCTTAGTAGCAAAAACACAAAGATGCATCTTGTCCCCTACTTTCTCACTGGGATATAGAAACTCGCCAGGTTGAACCTACCACAACGCACCACTCCCACCGATGAAATATCAATCTACTTGGCCAAAGCACATCAATAGATCGGAGAGCATTACGAAGCTATAATGATCATGCACTTAAGAGATAATATAATTGAGAGGCATCTCAAATACTTTTCATGAATAATCTGAACATAAACCCACAATTCATCGGATCCCAACAAACACACCGCACAATAGGATTACATCGGATAGATCAAAGCGAAGATGCGATGACCATGTATTGAAGATCATAAGAGAGATAGATTGCCATGTAGGTACTAGCTATGGACCCGTAGGTCTGTGGTGAACTACTCACACATCATCACGAGGGCAGCAAGGTTGATGAAGAGGCCCTCCGTGATCGACCCCCTGGAAGCACAACTTCTCCCTAGGTGGTTTTGGTAATTAATAACAACATATATTTCATTGGACTAATGTTTCCACTAAGTATATCTCAGGAAAAAGTTCAATGATGGGTTGGCAAATTGATGTGTGTGGTGAGTCCCCAAGGAGATGCAGATAAGAAGAAGCAATAGGATTGGCCAAGCTTCAAGCATCAAGACTCTACATTATACATTTTGTGAGAAATCACTTTGAGTCCATAGGAAAGCCAATACTATTAAAAGGGGGTGAGGAAATATGATGATCTGGTTGTTCAAGTACTTAGAGATTAGCCACCAGAAATACTCACTCATTTTCCACACAAAATCTTCTGTCCAGAGACAAACTTGCAAAATCGGTGCCACCAACTATTTCCACTCGGCCCTACCGATTTTCAACTCAAACAGAACAAACTCTATCTTCTCGGTCTAACCAAGTTCTCATTTTCGGTCTCACCGAAGTCGTGACCAACTCTCTGTTAGGTCAATTTTCAGAATCAGTCCCACCGACTTCTGCAAATCGGTGTCACCGAGTTGATGGCCAAGTTTCTGGTTAGCCGTTACCCCATTGTCGGTACCACCGAGATTTATATATCGGTCTCACCTAAAACGCCAATGTTGTCACATTTTGCACTAGTCGGTGCAACCGAGTTTTTGCTTCGGTTCCACCGAGTTGGGCAATAATGTTGTAACGGTTGGATTTTTGGAGATGCCTATATATACCCCTCCACCACCTATCACTCGTAAGAGAAGCACTCAGAACCATTCCACACTTGTCATATCCAATTTTTCGAGAGAGAACCACCTTCCCTTGTGTTGAGGTCAAGATCAATCACTCCAACCATATGGATCTTGATTTCTAGCCTCCCCAAGTTGCTTTCCACCCAATCAACCTCTTCTACCCAAGCCAAATCCGTGAGAGAGTGATTGAGTGTTGAGGAGACTATCTTTTGAAGCACAAGAGCAAGGAGTTCATCATACTGCCACATCTATTACCTTTTGGAGGGTGGTGCCTCCTAGATTGGTTGGGTGTTACTTGGGAGCCTCCTTCTTCGTGATTGTGGAGTTGAACCAAGGAGTTTGTAAGGGCAAGGAGATCGCCTACTTTGTGAAGATCTACCCTAAGTAAGGCTAGTCCTCCATGGACGTAGGCCATATGGAATAGACAAGGTTGCTACTTCGTGGACCCTTAGTGGGTGGAGCCCTCGGTGGACTCTCGCGACCGTTACCCTCCATGGGTTGAAGTCTCCATAAACGTGGATGTACGATAGCGCCACCTATCGGAACCACGAGAAAAATATTCGTGTCTCCAATTGCGTTTGATCTCCTCTCCCTCCTTTACTTACATGTGTTTGTCTTTACTTTCCGCTACTATACTCTTAGACATGCATGTGTAGGGTGAACTTGACTTGTGCAAATTGCTAAAATCTGCCCACAACTAAAATTGGGAAAAGGATAGGTTTTTATTTGGTCAAGTAGTCTAATCACCCCCCCCCCCGCTCTAGACATACTTCGGATCCTACAAGTGGTATCAGAGCTTTGGTCTCCATTGCATTGGTTTCACAACCTAGGAGAGTATGGCGTCTAGTGAGGGAAACTATCACCGTAGAGGTCCATATTTTGATGGTACAAATTTTACTAGTTGGAAGCATAAGATGAAAATGCATCTTGTTCATAACCCCGCCATATGGGCTGTTGTTCGTGTTGGATTGCAAGGTGAATTATTTGGTGATGAAAAGGAACCAGATCGTGAAGCGACCGTGGAAGAATTAAAGATGTTGCAATAAAACGCTCAAGCATGTGACAGTCTATTCAACTGCCTATGCCCCGAAGAATTCAACAAAATCAGCTGTCTTGAGAATGCGAAGGAAATTTGGGATACTTTGGTTGACATGCACGAAGGTACCGAATCCGTCAGGGAATCTATGTTGGATGTGCTACAAAGTCAACTTGACAAGTTCAAGATGAAGGATGGTGAAGAAGTTGCAGAAATGTACTCTAGGCTTGCTCTCATCACCAATGAGATTGCCAGCTTAGGAAGCGAAGAAATGACCGACAAATTCATCATCAAGATGATCCTTAGAGCCTTGGATGGAAAGTATGACACCGTGTGCACATTGATCCAAATGATGCCAAACTACAAAGATCTCAAGCCTACAGAAGTGATTGGAAGGATTGTTGCTCATGAGATGTCACTCAAAGACAAGGAAAAACTTCACACCAAGTCAAGCGGTGCTTACAAAGCTACAAGTGACACTCCCGCTACATCAAGTGACAACCTTGTAACCAATGAAGAGATAAGCCTCATGGTCAAGAAATTCAACAAGTTCTACAAGAGTAGAGGCAAAGAGAGAAGCTCCAATTCAAGATATGAAAAGAAGCGTTCATCTAGTCGTGGCTGGAATTGCTACAACTGTGGAAGGCCCGGACACTACTCCAATGAGTGCACGGCCCCCCACAAGAGAAGAGAAGAGTCACCTAGAAGAAAGAGCTCAAGTGATGAGTCACCCCGAAGAGAGAGAAGGAGTAGAGATGATCGTTATGAACGAAGACCCTCAAGGAGAAGTAGGGACTCGGAGAAAAAGGACAAGTACACCAAGAGCTACACAATAAGAATACATCAAGCTCATGTTGGTGAATGGGTTTCCGAATCCGAATCCGACAACCAATCTGAGAGAAGCTATCACTCGGACTCCGACTATAGTCAAGATGAAGGTGTTGTCGGACTTGCACTTGTTTCCTCCAACTCCTATGACATATTTGATTCACCAAATGAAGGGAGTGAAAGTTGCTTCATGGCTAAAGGCCCCAAGGTATCACACCCCGAATACATTGACTTCAATAGTGATGAGGATGACTTACTTCGATATGATGACTTGCTATTTGATAAAACTGGTGATATTAGTCAAAATGAGCTAGACAATGATCATGCTAGTCAAGAAAAGTTGTGTGATGATGATAAGAAGGAAATAGACCGACTAACTAAAGAATTAAACACTCTTAAGTTAGCCCATGAATTTACTTTAGAAGATCATATAGAGCTTGTAAGAACTCATGAGAAGCTACACTTCGAGAAGCTCAATTTAGAGCAAGCACATGAGTTTATTAAAGCAATCAATGACGATTTTCGAAAGAATACTTCTTCTTATCTAGCCAAACGACTACTCTTGTCTACATTTATTCCACAAGTTAAGACTAAACAATCTAGTAACAAAGGCCAGAAAGGTTCCTCAACTAGTAGCAATAAAAATGATAAATCTAATGATATTGCTTCTAGTAGTTCTATTGATTCCACTAACGATTCTCTTAGCCAAGTTACACTTGAGCAAGAAAATGATCTATTGAAAGGGATTATAAAAAAAAGGTGTCTACAAAAGTCTTGCCGGATGTAAGCAATTTGAGGAAATTGTACGCAAGCATGGAGGATACCGGAAGAACCATCGCATTGGCTACTTCAACGCCAATGGAGTCGAATGGGAAGAAGGTTAATACCCCAAGCCTAAGTTTGTTCCTCAAAGGGAGAAGTATGAACAACAAGCTCTCAAGATGACCTTCCTCCACAAGACCACAAGGGCAAGGGCAAGCTTCATGATGACATTGACACACTTGAAGATGAGTCCCTAGCCATGGTGAAGTGGGTTCCCAAGGCTACTCCAAGTTCTACTTCAACTAATACTACTTCAACACCAAGGATCCCCATCAACTTGATGTGGGTCCCCAAGAAGAAGAACTAGAGAAGTTCTTGAGGGATGACTCCGCCAATGAAATTCACTCATATTCATTATTGGCAAGGGCTATATGGAATCAACTCCAACTCTATGCAATAGTTCAAGGAGTCACACATTCCCTCAAAGGTAAGCAAGGGACGAGGTAATTAATGAATCCATGGACATCATCTTATATGCTTTGCACTCCATGTCCATAGATATCCTTGTATTTGTCTCTTTTGTGTGGGACTAACCCATATAGGTGAGAAGAGTAAGAAAACAATGAGGATTGTGTTGACACACGAACGCGTCACGCGTACCCGCGGCGCCGAGGGAGATGCTCCGCAGCTCGCACCGTGGGAGGCCTGCCGGAAGCGCGATACGCAAGACAATCCGGCAGGCGCTTTTGACACCAGACGCCCCGGTTACTCGGGAGGGACCCCGTCAGAGTACCCGATGACGATTGGCTGCTCCAAGTCGTCCTGAACGCCCCTGGAGCCTCGTAGATCGCTGCCCTCCTTCACGAAGAACGAACAAAGAACGAGAAGAAAGATACAAGGGAAAGGGATAAAAGTAGGGTAAAAAGATGTAGATGTGTTTGTTCGATTGTGTGTTGTTTCAATCGGCCATCACCCCCAACATATATAAGAGGCGGCTGGACTTCCCGTACAAGAAAAGGATTCACCTAGGCTTTCCTTACAAGAAAATTGCATCAATTCACGTCCTAGAGTCCTAGTTCTGGTCCCACTCGGATTCAGCCCGAATCTGGTCCAATCTTCTGCCTTGCTCCTTGCGTGGGTTGTGGAATCTGCATATGACTTCCGATGGAGACGGTTCAAATACCAATTTTGTGCGCTTTGACGAGGCCAACAATCCGTATGTTGATCACTTTTCCAAATAAGGCCATCTTGAATACTCCACGGGGTCATCCTTAATTTCGAGTCGGACTCGTTCATATAGCTGACTGGACCGTCCGACTCTTGTATCGTCTCTGCAGGTCATATACTACGTTGGATAATGATGACTCCAAAAGCAAAGTTGACTGTTTCGACGAGACGAACAACTTTCATGTTGAACACTTTTTCATTCGAGGCCATCTAGATAAGTATTTGAGCCCATCTTTAGCATCTGGTCGGATTGGCCTTGACAGTTTTTACTGTTCACGACGGCAAGCTTTCCCCCGGCATGTTCACGGCGGCAAGGTACTGTTCACGCGGCAAGGTTACTGTTTTCATCGCGGCAAGGTTACTGTTCAAGGCGGCAAGCTTTCCCCCGGCAAGGTTACTGTTCACACGCGGCAAGGTTACCGTTCACTGCGGCAAGCTTTTCCCCCAGCAAGGTTACTGTTCACCGCGGCAAGCTTTTCCCCCGGCAAGGTACTGTTCACCGCGGTAAGGTACTGTTCACTGTTCACCGCGGCAAGGTTACCGTTCACCGCGGCAAGGTTACTGTTCACGCGGCAAAGGTTAATGTTCACTGTTCACCACGGGCAAGGTTACTGTTCACTGCGGCAAGCTTTCCCCCAGCAAGGTTACTGTTCACTGAGGCAAGCTTTTCCCCCGGCAAGGTTACTGTTCACCGCGGCAAGGTTACCGTTCGCTGCGGCAAGCTTTTCCCCCGGCAAGGTTACTGTTCGCCGCGGCAAGCTTTTCCCCCGGCAAGGTTACTGTTCACCGCGGCAAGGTACTGTTCGCTGTTCACCGCGGCAAGGTTACCGTTCACGCGGCAAGGTACTGTTCACTGTTCACCGCGGCAAGGTTACTGTTCACGGCGGCAAGCTTTCCCCGGCAAGTTTTCTGGCTGCACCTTCCGGCAAGGTTTTTAAGGCAGTAAACGACCTCGGATGAAAATGTGCCAAAAGCAATTTTGACCGTTTCGACGAGACGAACAACTTTCATGTTGAACGTTTTTCGATCCGAGGCCATCTTGAAGGGCTAATTGCTCACGCATTGCATCAGACACCCATCAGACATGTGTCTGATGGGGCGCGCCGTATTTTGCCTCTTGACAGGGCTGCATTCAAATAGCTCTAACTTTTGCATACGAACCCGGTTTGAGACGATTTTTATATGAAAATCAACCGATTTGACGAGACGAAGATAATTCATGTAGAGCATTCCTTCATCCGAGATTTTCTTGGAGGCGTAATCGACCAAAAAGCACTCAGAACACCTAAACATGACAATCCGAGTGTAGTTTTGGTCTTTGATATGATGCCGAATGATTATGGTCCAAACATCAAAGTTGTTCCACTCGGCAAATGTGAAGTTTCTCACGTAGAATACCTTGTCATTTGAGGTCATCTCTATTGCATTTTGTATTGTGCCAAAATCAGGTGTCAACACATGCCCCCCTGTTTTTCGGCAAAGCTTGCATGCCGAAAAATAATTTGCACCATGTTTGTTCTAAGGACGATGTCAACACTCCATCGGCCATTCATATTTCTCAGGGCGATAATTATGTATCAGTCATGTTTATGCTAAGGGCGATAATCATATATCGGCCATTGCCTAATCAGGCTTCTTGCCACACACTCGAGTGGTACTTTTTCAGATATCTGCCATTGAGAGCTCGAGGTAATAATACTCCTTGCATGGATTCCACCAAATATGAATTTCCAGGAACTACCCTTGCAATCCTAAAAGGACCTTCCCAGTTTGGAGACCACTTCCCGAATTTTCTATCTCTAGAACCAATCGGCAGAATCACTTTCCACACAAGATTGCCAACCTGAAAATTCTTCAACTTGACCTTTTTATTGTAAGCTCTTGCTACCCTCAGCTTGTCCCTCTCTATAGCCTTCAGAGCAGCCAAACGTTTATCGGCAACTTCATCAATGTTGTCCATCATCAAATTGTAAAAGTCCACTGCCGATAAATCATTCTGTTTGGCTATTCTCAAAGCATTCAAATTCACTTCCATTGGTAAAACAGCCTCTTGACCGTATACTAGCTCATACGGAGTTACCTTTGTAGCACCATGCCTTGAGATTCTATGTGCCCATAAAGCTTCAGACAATAACTCATGCCATTTTCTTGGATTATCCTCAATCTTCTTTTTGATGAGCTTGATCAATATGTTATTGCTAGATTCAGCTTGTCCATTAGCTTGGGCATAATACGGAGATGAATTGAGCAACTTTATGTTATATGATTCGGCAAATTCTCTAACATGATGTGACATGAAAGATGAACCTTGATCTGTAGTCAATGTCTGAGGAACGCCGAATCTATGAATAATGTGCTCAGTTATGAATTGAATTACCTCCGTATGTGTCATGTTCTTGAGAGGTACTGCTTCAGACCATTTGGTGAAATAATCGGTTGCCACCAACACGAACCGATGCCCCTTCGAGGAAGATGGATGAATTTGCCCAATGAAATCTAAACCCCATCCTCTAAAAGGCCACGGCTTGATAATAGGATGTAACATAGCAGCAGGAGCTAATTGAATATCACCAAATTTTTGACAAGCTTCACACCCTTTATAATATCTGAAGCAATCATTGATCATAGTCGGCCAATAAAATCCAGCACGTCGTAATAACCACTTAATCTTGGGAGCCGACTGATGAGTACCACAAATGCCTTCATGTATCTCTTCCATAGCAATTCTTGCTTGGTCCTCGTCCAAACATTTCAAAAGAACATCTTCAACCGTTCGGCGATAAAGACCACCATCTCTTATTGTATACTTGAAAGCCATACGCCGAACAGTCCTGTCCACCCTTTCACTTGGATCACGCAAGTAATCCATAATGGGCTTCCTCCGGTCATGATTTTCACCTGCACTAGATTTTTTGTTAGTGGCCGAATCAGTGGGCTCTGGTTCGGCCTCTCCCATATTAGCAAGACAAGACATCGGCTTCTGAGAAATATGAAACATGCCATGATCAACATGATAACCGGATGCTTGCTGTGCCAACTGATTTGCTCTCCAATTGTCATGTCTAGATATATGACCAATGCTAAAATAATCCAAAGTAGAAATTGTATCTAGACACTTATCAAGATAAACATTAAGTGATTCGTCTAAACATTGAAAGACTTTGGACACTTGCTGCACTACTAATAACGAATCACCAAAAGCCTCAACATGTGTAGCACCTATAGCAAGTAACATCTCCAGGCCGAATAACAATGCCTCATATTCGGCTTGATTATTTGTGCGAAAATATTCTAAGCGGCATGAGGCTTCAAAAACAGCACCATGAGGAGATATATAAACAATACCAACACTTTGGCCATTGCTACAAACTGAACCATCAAAATATAATCTCCATGGTACTAACGAGACAAGGTTTATATCAATATCATGCTTGTCATCAATCCGATGTTCAACAATAAAATCAGCAACAATTTGGCCTTTCATGGATTTTAGAGATTCATAAGCCAAATCATATTCAATTAAAGCATAAGCCCACTTGCCAATTCTACCACTAAGAATTGGCCTATGCAGCATGTATTTGATGACATCGGTTTGACAAGCTATTATGCAAATACTAGGCACTAGATAATGTCTCAATTTTGTGCAAGCATAATATAAACAGAGGCATAATTTTTCAATAAATGTATACCTTGTCTCGGCGTCCAATAAGCGTCGGCTCAGATATGTAATAGTATGCTCTTTCCCTTCGGTTTCTTGAGTTAAAACAGCACCAATAACACCTTCCTCTGCTGCAATATAAAGCCTAAAGGGTTCTTTGTGCCTGGGTGCTTTCATCACCGGAGGAGTGCACAAATAATTTTTGATCATATCAAATGCTTCTTGCTGTTTTGCCCCCCAAGTAAAATCAGTATCATTCTTTAACCGAAGGATAGGAGTAAATGCATCGACTTTCCTTGACAGATTAGCTATGAACCTTCTCAAATAATTGACCTTGCCAAGGAACTTTTGCATATCTCTCTTGCACGTTGGAGCCTCCACTTTCTGTATGGCCTCTATGTTTTTGGGATCAATCTCTATGCCATCTTCATGAATAATGAAACCCAAAAACTTGCCAGCCGACACGCCGAATGCACACTTCAAAGGATTCATCTTTAGTCCATATTTTTTCATTCTTTCAAAAGCTAAGCGCAAATCGGCTAGATGAGATTCGAAAGCATCCGATTTGACAACAATATCATCAATATAGACTTCAAGTATAATGCCGAGCAGATCATGGAAAATTAAATTCATAGCCCTTTGATATGTGGCACCAGCATTTTTTAATCCGAACGTCATTACTGTCCACTCGAATAAACCAAGAAAACCAGGGCAACGAAAAGTTGTCTTGGACATGTCCTCTTCGGCCATAAAGATCTGATTGTATCCAGCATTACCATCAAGAAAACTAATAACCTTATGTCCAGAAGCATCATTAATAAGCATGTCGGCTATAGGCATGGGATACTCATCTTTGGGTGTAGCTCTATTCAAATCTGTGAAATCAATGCACACCCTTAACTTGCCGGAGCCTTTCTTCTCCACTGGTACAATGTTAGAAATCCACTCGGCATACCTGCAAGGTCTAATAAAATTAGCTTTAAGCAAACAACCGATCTCTTCCTTGATCCGGTCATATATTTTTGGATTAAACTTTCTAGCCGATTGTTTATATGGTCTAAAACCGGCTTTCATAGGTAACCGATGCTCCACTAGCTCTCGGCTTAAACCTGGCATCTCATGATATTCCCATGCAAAGCAACAAACATATTCTTTCAATAGCTCGATTAACTTATCTTTACAATCGGCTTTCAAATTTTTGTTTACATATGTCGGCCTAGGAATTGAGCCATCTCCAATATCTATTTCTTCTAATGGATCGGCCGATGCAAAACCTTGTCCAAGTTTATCCATATCATCTAACTCTTCTATAGATTCATACATATCGTTCCCATTGGCCCGATATTCTGCAAGCCGCTTTTGTAACCACTCAGAGTTAGGATCCATTTAAATGCATCATACCTTGGAGCCGATTGCCATCAACCGGCTTTAAAGAAACGGGCACAAAACCACTTTTAGTGGCGCTGAGAAAATCAAACTCTGATAAGTCCCGTCCCGTCAAGCAAGCAGCATTGGGGTGTTGCCAATCCACCGGTGCATCGGCTAAAGCAACGCAAGCCGAATTATCCGCATGAACGACCTCCACTTCATCATCAACCCACTGAATTAAAAACTGGTGCATAGTGGATGGCACGCATTGGTTTGCATGGACCCAATCACGGCCTAAGATGATGTTATAGTTACCTTGTACCTCGGCGACAAAGAATGCAGTAGCCAAAGTTTTGCTCCCAACCGTAAGCTCTACGTGTGTCACACCTTTGGCTTCGGTTTTCTCTTTGCCTCCAAATCCGTTAAGCACCATATTGGTCTTGATCAATCCTTCGTCAGGCAAACCCAATTTCTTGAAGACCGAATAGGGCATGAGATTCACCATGGCACCACCATCAACAAGCATTCGAGTAATTGGTGATCCATTGACATGGCCTCTGAGGTACAACGGCTTCAAATGTGTCACTGGCTCTTTTGGCTTCTCAAATATTGCATTCTTAGGGCCAAAATCCAGCTGAGCCACTTCCCCTTCTTCATCTACAGCACGAAACTCAGCGGGTAAGTAAAACACCATATTGATATCCATACCTTCGTGGACCGGTGTAGGCTCATAATCCACCATATATTCCTCCTCCTCGGGCGTGCTCATTGGTTCTAAAACCTGTTCGGGCGGAGCGCAATCGATAGGTGTTGCGGACGATGTAATAGCAATGGCATCGTCCTCCTTTGGCGGTATAGATGTTGATGTGAAAGATGTAGAAACCACCGCACTCTGTACTTGCTTAGGCACCCACACTTGTTTTGTAGGTACCATGGGCCGAATGTCATTAAACCACTTATCTCTTTGCTTTTCGGCCTCCTGTTCTGCCAGCTCGTTACTCCTTAGCCTTTGTAGCTCACTCTTTTGCGTTTTTGTTAGCCCTGGAGGACACCACTTAGGTTGCATATATTTTGGATCTTTGGGCTTGGCTTTGCTCGTGCTAGCTTCATGATCATTAGCCGAGTGCTTTCGCGCGATAGCAAGTATCGGCTCAGTAGGGTTGTTACGCACCGTCGGCTGTTGTATGGCGAATGTTTCAGTGCCCAAGACAAGTGTTTCGGCATCAACCTTTTCTTTGCCCTTTTCAGACTCAACTGCTGCACTTGGTGATTTGACACGCCACACCTGTTTGTTGACCTTTTCTTGATTATTCTGCATCGGCCGATTGACACCATTGTTCAAACGGCCTCGTGCGGGATAAGAAAGCCTCTCACGCATAGGCCTCCTTGGTTCTGCCCATCCTGGATGAAAAGCATAAGGGGCCATTGGGGGCTGCCCCCATCCTCCATTGAATCCTCCCATGAAGTAGGGTGCATAGGGAGGTGGCGCCATCCACGGTCCTGGCGCCCATGGCCCGTATGGCCTTGTGTGATGCTGCAATTCTTGCCTCGGAGGTGATCTTGGGCGCTTCAAATTTCATGACCGATTAGAGCTAGAACCGGTCGCTTGATTAGCATACTTGGACAGCAACATATCAAAAGTTGGCTTGGCTCTCTTGCGCTGCACTTTGGCTTCATTCAGCTTCCACTTGCCAACTTCCGGACTCTTGGGCTTGACAAATTTGACACGGGTACTCTCTTGCTCTTGTGGTTGCCCCCCGAGTGCAGGATTCTTGACAGTGATTTTGATTATCTCCCCGCCATCGGGTTGCTTGTCGAGCACCACTTGCCTTCCCAAGACCTTGTCGCCATCTCTGTTTTTCCTGGGCTCACCAATGACAATATTAGTTTTATTAGCGGATTCGGCCACTTCTGGCCGAATGAGCACCTTTTTCCCCTCCAAATCTAGAGTATTCATTGGGAAGGGCTGCTTATCAACTTGCATCTCAGAAAAGTTCAATCGTCCGTCATTAATGGCCGATTGTATCTGTCGTCGAAAAACATTGCAATCATTAGTCGCATGAGAAAAAGAATTATGATACTTGCAATAAGCACGCCGTTTCAGCTCTTCAAACGGCGGTAAAGTATGAGATATTCTAATAATCTTAGCTTGTAGCAAAGCATCAAATATTCTATCACATTTAGCAATATTAAAAGTAAACTTCATCTCATCATCACGATTCTTATGAATCGGCTTTAAATCATTGCAAGTAAATGGTTTGGCCTTCGAGGGCCAAACAAATTCAGCAGCATAAATATCACCCTCATCGTCCGAACGATCACTATCATATTCAACCATATTCATCTTTGGACCATCAGTTTTATATCTATGCACTTCTTTAAGCTCCTTGCTTCGGCTTTCATGAGCCAAAGCCCTCTGTAAGACTTGGTTGATACTTATAAATTCATAGCCTTCTAGTTTCTCTCTAATATGAGCTCTCAAACCATTAAGCACAAGATCAGCCAAGTCTCTCTCAGTTATCACTAAACTATAGCACCGGTTTTTTGTTTCCCTAAATCTCTTGACGTAATCGGAGATCGATTCGTCATGCTTCTGCTTAACCGATGTAAGATGTGACAACTTAAGTTCATTATCGCCGCTATAAAAATGATCATGAAATTTTTGCTCTAGCTGCAACCATGCACGAATAGAGCCATGCGGCAAAGAAGAAAACCATGAAAATGCGGTACCAGTTAATGACAAAGGAAATAAACGCACTTTCAATTCATTTATCGAACCCGCTTCACCCAATTGTGCTAGGTATTGGCTAACATGCTCCCATGTGGTTTTTGTGCCCTCTCCATTAAACTTAACAAAATCTGGAATTTTATACCCTTGAGGGCACGGAATTGCATCAAAGTACTCAGGATACGGCTTTTGATAAATCCGATTCCTAGGTAGTTCAACACCAAAATTCTCTCGAAGTGTTTTAGCCATCTCCTCTCTAAACCTAGCTAGAGCATCGTCCGTACTAGACGATGAAGCTTGTGGCACTGGCATAGGAGGATTGGGGTTAGCAATCATGGGTGTAAATTGTGACATGTTTGCTGAACCATAGTTCGGCAATGATCTAGCAGTGTTTCCACCTATTTCATTCGGCGTTGCCACCGAACTCTGCATAAAAGGATTAAGTGGTGCAGCCACAATTTGATTGGTATGGGTAGGAAACTAATTCATCGGCATGGGAGGCGCCGATGAAATAGGCAAAGCTGAATCAGGGTTTCCCATACTAGCAGGCATGTTAGGCATATTCTTATGAGCATTAGTATTGTCTAAGAAAGCTTGATAGATCAGATTATTGCTATCAGTAATACGACTCTCAATTTCAGCCCATTGCTCAGGAGAAAAGGTAGTACTTACAGAAGGTTTAACCTGCTCAGTTTGAAGAGGAGGAAACTTGATTTCTCCAACCGGAGTGATATTGCCTTGGCGGTCCTTCTTGAAGTTTCCAAGGAACTCCTGCAACTCCTTCTCTTCACGCGCCTTCTTGTACTCCTCATAAGCTTGATGATGCTCGGCCGATAACTCCTCCAGATTGGGCTTGATAATGTTATCGGCGTCAACTTCCGAGGGATTGGGAAGATTGGACATGATGGATGATGATGATGGATCAAAGTTCCCCAGCGGAGTCGCCAAAAAGTGTGTTGACACACGAACGTGTCACGCGTACCCGCGGCGCCGAGGGAGATGCTCCGCAGCTCGCACCGTGGGAGGCCTGCCGGAAGCGCGATACGCAAGACAATCCGGCCGGCGCTTTTGACACCAGACGCCCCGGTTACTCGGGAGGGACCCCGTCAGAGTACCCGATGACGATTGGCTGCTCCAAGTCGTCCTGAACGCCCCTGGAGCCTCGTGGATCGCTGCCCTCCTTCACGAAGAACGAACGAAGAACGAGAAGAAAGATACAAGGGAGAGGGATAAAAGTAGGGTAAAAAGATGTAGATGTGTTTGTTCGATTGTGTGTTGTTTCAATCGGCCATCACCCCCAACATATATAAGAGGCGGCTGGACTTCCCGTACAAGCAAAGGATTCACCTAGGCTTTCCTTACAAGAAAATTGCATCAATTCACGTCCTAGAGTCCTAGTTCTGGTCCCACTCGGATTCAGCCCGAATCTGGTCCAATCTTCTGCCTTGCTCCTTGCGTGGGCCGTGGAATCTGCATATGACTTCCGATGGAGACGGTTCAAATACCAATTTTGTGCGCTTTGACGAGGCCAACAATCAGTATGTTGATCACTTTTCCAAATAAGGCCATCTTGAATACTCCACGGGGTCATCCTTAATTTCGAGTCGGACTCGTTCATATAGCTGACTGGACCGTCCGACTCTTGTATCGTCTCTGCAGGTCATATACTACGTCGGATAATGATGACTCCAAAAGCAAAGTTGACTGTTTCGACGAGACGAACAACTTTCATGTTGAACACTTTTTCATCCGAGGCCATCTAGATAAGTATTTGAGCCCATCTTCAGCATCTGGTCGGATTAGCCTTGACAGTTTTTACTGTTCACGACGGCAAGCTTTCCCGCGGCCTGTTCACGGCGGCAAGGTACTGCTCACGCGGCAAGGTTACTGTTTCATCGCGGCAAGGTTATTGTTCACGGCGGCAAGCTTTTCCCCGGCAAGGTTACTGTTCACACGCGGCAAGGTTACCGTTCACTGCGGCAAGCTTTTCCCCCGGCAGGTTACTGTTCACCGCGGCAAGCTTTCCCCCCAGGGGGCAAGGTTACTGTTCACCCGCGGGTAAGGTACTGTTCACTGTTCACCGCGGCAAGGTTACCGTTCACCGCGGCAGGGTACTGTTCACGCGGCAAAGGTTACTGTTCACTGTTCACCGCGGCAAGGTTTCTGTTCACTGCGGCAAGCTTTCCCCCGGCAAGGTTACTGTTCACTGCGGCAAGCTTTTCCCCCGGCAAGGTTACTGTTCACCGCGGCAAGGTTACCGTTCGCTGCGGCAAGCTTTTCCCCCGGCAAGGTTACTGTTCGCCGCGGCAAGCTTTTCCCCCGGCAAGGTTACTGTTCACCGCGGCAAGGTACTGTTCACTGTTCACCGCGGCAAGGTTACCGTTCACGCGGCAAGGTACTGTTCACTGTTCACCCTTATTTTGAGGCATACCTGGATGCCCAAATCTAGAGATGATAAGATGATAAGGGGGTACTCCATCAACATGCTGCATCACATAGACTCCCACACCAGGATAAGAATGATGGATTTGATTGTATAGACTGTGAAGAAGACTGATGTTGATCAAAAACGATGATGTGGATATGCACCATACATTCAGATGCTTATCGACTCTCAGTTGGAAGAATGTATATGCACTTGATCGTCCTTATTTGCCACTTTTGCCAGAATTTGAGGATAATGTTGTGGTGATGGATCCAGATCATCCCACTTCATCTTCTGGAAGAGCAGCAGCTGAAGCAGCCAGAGCCACTAGTGCTCCAGTTCCTAGATCCAAGGGTGAGCAAATGGAACTTATCATCAGTACTATGCAAGGCATGCATACGGATATCAAGCAACTCCTAAAGAATCAAGATAGTCTTGTGAGGATCATGGATAACAGGTTTACCACACTGAACAACAAGGTGGATGGGCTAACAAAAATTGTGGACGAGCTCAAGAAGGAAGTGTGTCAGGGTACACAAACAGGGGTGTTTATTTCCCCCCTGACTTGTGCACGAACGATAAGCCTTTGACCCGATGGCCTAAACCTGCCAGGGAAAGCTACTGCCCCGTCAAAACCCAGTCCAAGCCAAAGAAGTTGCTCTACGTGAGATCAAGGTGCGCATAAAGAAGACGAAGCCAACATTCAAGACCAAGACTCCGGCAGAAGCGACCTACGCTGGCTAGCAACGCCGGCAAGGTCGATGCAATGGCCCAGAACGGTCCCAAACCGCGCCAGTCACGTCCCCGGTGCCTGCCGGGGAACGAAGCGCGCACATCCTCAGGAAGACCCGCCATGCCATCCCCCGGCAAGCGCGAACCGATCGGCCACCGCTCCACCGCATCGCAACGCCAGTCATTTGTCGATGCGGTGTCGAGCCCTCAGGTGGCTAAGTGGCTCTCGCTAAGTACGTTGCGATGCGTTGGGAGACAAGTTATGCTCGTTTGACACCCGTCTAGAGGCGTGTCAAGATACTAAGCAATAGTTAGCCAAGCGGTGGTAGAACCCTGCCGGGGATGCATCCCCGCACGCCACCTAGGCTAGCATTTATGGCATTTTGTCCTAAGTGCCAGAGTTAGGTATGATAGCATTATTAGCTATCTAATCACTAGGTAATGTCTGTTTTACCACTATGGTTGCCCCTTGAGCTATAAAAGGAGGCCCAAGGCAACCTAGCTAAAGATTCAGACCTTTGGACACTTGTACTCGCGTAGCAGCTTTCCCGAAGGCAACCTTGCCGGGTTTGAGTGATGTGTGAGCTTCGTGTTCCCCCGATCAATCCACCAAAGCAGGAGTAGGGTTTTACGCTTCTCAGCGGCCCGAACCTGGGTAAAACACCAGCGTCTCCTCGTCGTGATGTCTCGTGACCTCTGCTCTTTGTGCAACGTGACCTCACCCCTGCCGAACCACAAAGGGGCCCGTGGCCCCATAGGTGATCATGTGCATCGTGACCCGACATCTTTGGAGCTAGGTAGGGGGAGCGTCATTTGCGCGAACCTGAGATCGCGAGCAACGCATCGATTTTCGGCATCATCTCCTTCGCCGGGGGCGTCGAAGGAAAGGAGCAATGCTGCTCCCTCAGCCTCTTCATCCCCGGATCCCATCGCATGTCGCCGCTGCAGCAATGACGGCGACAAGGATGAGGAGCGTCGGTGCTGCAGCTGATGCGTCCGACGTAGGAAGCACAACCGCTATGAAGATCGCGGTCGAGGATGAGGCGAACTGGGCGGCGGCGCCGTCCCTATCGCAATCATCGAGCAAGACCACCTAGTCCCAGGGAGGTGCGACTCGGTCAGATAGGCAAAAAAAGAGGTACTTGGCTATATCCCTCTCTCCTCTCATTCCCCGCCTGTGATCAGCTCTCCATGGCAGTGGTACGGCCAGTGTCGATAAGCTCGTGTGAGGCTCGGTCCTACATTTATCCCGTCGAGGGTAAATCCCGAGCCGAATGCTGGAGCGAATCCATCGGTTGGCACCCCCGGCAAGCGAACCACCGCAAGGTCCCGTTCGCCAACGCCTCCATCGCGTTGGTCGCTACGGGACCGTTGGACACGAAGGAAAGGAGAGAAGTCTCGGCCATTCATGTTTACTCCCCCGTTTTTCGTTAGTTGTGAATGTTTACATTAACCCGGCAGGCTCGTGCCGAGGATTGTACTCATAACTAACGGGTTCCCAAGTTTCTCCATTTGCCCCTCTTCGTTTTCCCTTAATCTCAGGGCAAAAGTGGGTACACGCGCATGTATTCACCAGGAAACACGAAGAGGAGAGGCGGCCGTGAATGGAGGAAGGGACATCATGCGTGAATAAATACGCGCCAGGACGGAAGGGGAGTCGTGACGAAAGCTAAGTTGACATGATTATCAATTTTCATTTGAGCTTGCATTTGTGTATCCCCCCCCCACTATCAACCAAGGTTTCATATGTCGAGTCTTGTGCGCGATGGAACCTTACCGTATTTGTTTGCGCCCTTGCTTTGTTTCGAGTCAGCTCACCAAAGCATGCGGCAGCATAAAACACCATCAAGGAAAAACTCACCGGCAGCGTGTCCTTGCCAGCAGAATGCTAAGGACCCGTTCCTCAAAGCAATCGTGGCAGCACGTTGTTGGCGGGTAACCAGAGCGCGCAAAGAAAATGACTACATGATGCCAGTAGGGAAGCAAGGGGGATAACATGCGTTTACATAAAGACATCAGTTCGACAAACATTAAAGCAATGATAGTGCATACTCTGATACGGGATACATATTGTGTCTTAAGTACAGGACAGCACGACAACAAGGGTGACTCAAGGCTAACCCCGACGACTTCCCTGGGTCCTTGGGACTGAGAGGACCCTGTCAGCAAGGGGACTGGCCTTATTCACGGCAGCAGAAGTGTCGGCGCCCGGCGGCTGCTTCTTGAAACCATCAGAGAGGTCGAGGTCCGGGTGGAAGAAGGCGAGGTTGCTCAGTACCAGGAAGAGAGCGTCGCGAGCAAGCTTCCAGGATTCGTTGGCAAAACAGATGGCCCTGTCATCCTCGTACATCTTCAACCCCTCGATCAGGCCTTCAAAGAAGAGTGTCAGCTTGACGCTTGGAACTTCGTGCTTGCCAACGGAGAAGGCCCAGCTCTTCATGTCCATGCTCGCAATCTAAGCAGTGAGGCGCTCGGCGATGTCAATCATGCTCTTGATCCAGAGGTCGCGCTGTTGAATCTGGTTCTCCAGCTTGTCTTCTGCATCTTTTTGGAGGGTCTTCGCATTGGTCAGGTCTGACAGCAGCAGCCTCTCACGGACACCGGCAGATTCAATGTCTTTCTCTAAGGAGGCAAGCCTGGATTTCATGCTGGAGATGGTGTCATTAGCGGCGTCGAGATCTTGGCTCTTGGAGGAAAGCTGCGATTGCGCCTCTTCCAGAGTGGCTTTCGCTTTTCGTGCTTCCTCCTTGAGGGCCTCGATCTCCCTGCTGCTCTCGGCAAGGTCTTCCGTCAGCTTGCTCAGTTGGGCCTTGAGATTGGTCTTGGCAGCAGATGCGGCAGCGAGCTCGTCAGCCACTTTCTTCAGTTGAGCTGAGGACTCCAGAGAGAGCACGTCGAGAGTGGCCTTGTGGCCGTCCTCCAGCTCTTTGGTGCGTTGCTGAACACGGGCCTCCAACTCCTCATCCTTGCCGTGGAGAGTAGTTTCGAGGGCCCCTTCCCGGGAGGAGATGTTCGCCTCTCTGGTGTTCAGAAGCGCTTCGCGCTCCACCAGTCGAGCCTCCCGGGCTGCAATGTCCTCCTTGGCCATGGCTAGCGTCTCATACTGCCTCTTAAGAGAAAGGACATGCCGGTTGTACCACTCTCGCAGCTCGTTCCCTTTGTCCCTCAACTACTAGTCCACGAGCTCGGCCGAATCACACTGCTCCTTGACCGCCTCCCATTTGAGGTTGTACCTGCTCTGCACATCCTTGAGCCCTGCCGCCATGGATTTCAAGAAATCCAAATCTTTGGCGCCATCAGCGGAACCGTCAGCTTCTTCAACCCTCTGAGACAGCGGCGCCAGTATCCGCCGGATTTCTTCATCAAAATCCGCGCCCGCTGAGAAGGATGAGCCAGGAGTTGTGGGACCAAGTTCAGTAGCGACCAGCGCCAGTTTGCTCAGGGGAGATTGCAGGGCCGATGCCAGAGGATAGCTCGAAGTGGAGGGGCCCATGGACTGGAGAGGAGTCTTCTCCTAGATGACGGTATCCGGGATGGATGCGCTGATGGGGGCTGGTTCCGTTCTTTCTGAGGATTCCTAAACGTCCCCGGCAACCTGCCTGTGGCCCTCCGTGGCAGCAGTCTTCATCGCCTCCTCAGCAGCATCCTTCTCGATGCCGACCACTTCTTCCAGCAACTCAGGCTCTTCAAGTGGCGAAGCTGCGGACAAAAGTAGTAAGCAGAAAAATGAAAAGTCGGGAATCAACAAGACACAGAGGAAGAGAGAAAAGGGGGAAGTGAAGACGCAGGCAAGTGGGTTACCCGATGGAGGCTGCTGAGGAAAAACATCATCTTCCCTGGCAACATCAGTTGCCAATGTGCGGTCTATCACCATCCCTTCGGTGGTGCCCTCAGCACGGGCAAACCCCTCGATGGAGGCCCTTGCCAGAGACTCCTCCCCACAAGCGATGGTCGACGAGGGATTTTGGAAAGAGGGCTCCCCCTGGCGAGTCCCTCCTTGATAGCTCTCTCCCATCTCCCTATCAGGTGTGGGAAGATGCCCTTCCTCGTCCCCGCCAGCAGTCAAGGTCAACCCTAGAGTTTCGCGAAGAGGGCCGTACCGGGGGCTAGGCGCAGGATCTCCCTCCACGCCTCTTGCCGGGCTCGTGTCTGCCGCGGAACCCGGCTCTGCCGCGGATTTGACCCGCTTGGCTCGATGTGCAAGGGTCTCCCTATCCCTGTCAGATTCAACGATACAAGATCAGTCAAGAAATCAAGGACAGAAAACATTGACAAGGATCATAATTGAGTAACTCACTCTGAAGCGATGAGCATGGAGCCCAGCTCGTATGACATAGGCGGCGGAGTTGATCTGCTCCTTTTCAAAGTTGGGGGAGCAGGGCTTGGTGGAGGGACCGGGACCTCTGGCAGGGTCGAACTTGGCGGAGAAGTTGGGCTTGCCGGGGAGTTGGGGTCCACCCCCGTAACCGTGTGTCGCTTGGCGGGAGGAGGCTTAGTCTGAGAGAGCCGGAGAGACTGGCGGCGTGCTGCGTTGTGCTTGCCTCCCCTGGTGGTCGTCTTCTTCACCTTCTGGGTGTTCCGCGAAGACACAGGGGCCGTTGACTCTCGGTTGACACGCTCGCGGAGGCGACGTCCTGGCTCTGGAGCTTGAGGGCCCATTTCGAGCCCTTCCTCCTCCACCTTCGTCTCCTTCGCTTCCTTCGTCTCACCCCTCTCTTGGGTTCCTGTCGCCACGGTTTGGGAAGCCCCGGCCCCGGCAGATTCGAACCCGGCAGCCTCCTCTGTGGTGTGCTTTTCGCTCTCCTCTTCAGAAGAATCATCACCCTCGGGCTCTTCCTCTTCCTCTTCCTCTTCCCCGGAGCTCATTCTCTTGGCGGCTCTGACCTTCTTGTCCTCTGCAATCCGAGCGACAATGAATGCCTCCTCCACCCTGGTAGTTGGCTTGATCAGATTGTCCTCCACCTTGGAAGCTCTTTCTTCTAAGCGAGAGACCCAATCTATCTCGTCATCCAGGGCACGCAGCTCCCAATCGGGCATGACCCCAGAGGCGTTGCAGTCAGGCATCCATTGCAGAATCTGGCTCCGGGCGGAATTGAGATGCAGGGGAACAACTCTTGTCGGCAAGTGGAACGGCCCAAGATGGCTGAACAGCTGCTCGCACAACCAGTGATGGTCGTAAACCGTCAAGTTGTTGGCGGGGCCTGGGTACAGCCGCATCCTATCGGCAGAGCCGCTGTACTCTCATGCAAACCTATCCCTCCTTTGCAGCGGTGCAATGCGGCGCCGAAGGAAGTCGGCCCCCACATGTTCGATGGTCAGCCCGGCAGCTTTCAGACGGGCAATCCTGTTCAGCGTCGGGCGGAGCCTGTCGTCAGTGAGGCCCAACTTACTCCAGTCGCTTCCGCGCGTGACACATCCAGTCCGCGTCGAGCAGAACTCGAGGGCTTTTTCATCCTTGATCCAGCACTAGTCGCCCCTCCACTCTTCCCACTTCCCGCGCTGCTGGCCAGGGAGGTAATCCCAGTCTTCCCTCCTGCACCAAGGAATCCACCTTATGTTCCCCGAGCGATGGGATTTGTCTTCTATCCGAGGGACGAAGAAGTGTCTGAACAAATCCACATTGGGACCAACTCCGACAAAATTCTCGCACAAATGGGCGAAGAACGCCATGCACGCCATTGCATTGGGCGTGAAATCCAGAAGGTGGAATCCATACACCGTCATCATGCGCAAAAGAAATCAGAGAAGGGGGAGGAGAGGCCACAGAGAAAGTACGCGCAGAAGAAGCGGTACAAATCTGATGGTGTCTTCTCTTTGGGGCTGCCCGGGAGAACTACGGGCGCTCCGTGCGCATTTGTTTCCCTCCCCCACATATAGGCATACCTTGCGATTAAGGCGTTGCCATCTAGGTTCGACGGGGAGAAAACCACATCTTTCTGTCGCCGCTTCTCCAGCTCTTCTGCTTTCCTCTTCCTCTGTTTAGCCGCTGGGTCCGCCGATGCGGCCGTCTACTTCCCCTTCACGCCGCTCGTCTTCTTCCCCATCTCTTGAGCTCTCAAGGGCGGCGGAGGATCTAGCAGCGTTTGATGGGCGGGTGGCGGCGGCGGAAGCGGTTTCTTGGCTTAAGTAGGAAGATGAAGGAAGGAGAAACGGACGCAAATGAGCAGCGCCCCTGCGCGCTACCTTTTTATTGGAAACCCGCGCGAGGGCTGGCTCTTCGCGATCTTTTCGGAAAAATGTCATTTCTTTTACTGGCAATGGCTACTATTCCACGACCCCACGACCTGCGGTAATTACGCGGAGTGGACGTGGGTTTGACAAGTCATCACGACCAAGGACGTGAGGGCAGCATTTCTTCGGTGCGTGTCCGTGCACTGTTTGGGGCTGATGTGGCTTGAGACTGGGTCGGTATTTCCCCAAAGAGGAAGGGATGATGCAGCACAGCGACGATAAGTATTTCCCTCAGTTATGAAACCAAGGTTATCGAACCAGTAGGAGGATCACCACCACCCAATAAGCAGCACCTACACACAAATAACAAATACTTGCAACCCGACGCGAAAGATAGGTTGTCAATCTCTCTACGGTAAAAAGATAGATTAGGCAGTGATAGATAGGAGAGATAGATCTCTTAAGAACGCAAACTAAGAAGAGTAAATAAAAAGTGCAGCAATATGTTTTTGGATTTTTGGTTTAGTAGATCCGAAAACAAACAGCCAAAAAGAAAGATATTTTAAATTGAGAGAGAAAAATATTTTGGGTGGCATGCTTTTCCTGTCAACGAAAACGACAAAGTAGCTCACAATACTTTCCATGCTAAATATATCATAGGCGGTTCCCAAATAGAAAATAAAGTTTATTCCTTTTTCCACCAAACTTTCACTTTCCATGACGGGCCGTATCCACGGTTGCCTTCCATACCAACACTTTCCAAGGAATTTATTATTTGACAACTTAAAGTATTTTTTTTTCATTTCGGGAATGGGCATCCCTATTACCGCCGCACTCTCGTGCAATGACAAGTGAATAAACACTCATCTTAAGAATAACACATCTAGCATGGAAAAATATTGGACACTCCCCACCGTTTCAGGAGCGGTACGGGCACACAAAAGAGAAAATTTATTTTGAAAATTTAGAGATGGCACATACAAATTTGCTTGGAACGGCATGGAAATATCGCATATAGGTAGGTATGGTGGACTCATAAGGCAAAACTTGGTTTAAGGATTTTGGATGCACAAGTAGTATTTCTACTTAGTACAAATGCAGGCTAGCAAATAGATTGAGAAGCAACCAAACCAAGAAACGAAAATTCACAACAGTGAGCATTGAGCATAACTAACACCGAATAATGCACCACAAGTAGGATGTAATTTCATTGCATAACTATTGACTTTCGTGCATGCATAGGGAATCACAAACCTTAACACCAATATTCCTACTCAAGCATAATTACTCACTAGCATGACTCACATATTACTATCAGCATGTTTCAAAACTATTACAAGGAATCAAGTTTAATTTTCGCAATGATCTTCATGAAAGTTTTTATTATATCCTCCTTGGATATCTATCACTTTGGGACTAGTTTCATATATTGCCATTGCTTTTTGGCAAGCTCAAACAAATTTAAGTGAAGCACATGAGCATAAAGATTTCATCTCTCAAAAAGGTATAAGTGAAGCATGAGAGGATTTCTTCAAAATTTACTAACTCTCAAATTAATCTAAGTGAAGCATGAGAGTATTTCTACAAAAAATTCCAAGCACACCGTGATCAAAAAGATATAAGTGAAGCACTAGAGCAATTCTATAGCTCAAAAAGTTTAAGTGAAGCACATAGAGCAGTTCTAACAAATCATAGCATGATTTTGGCTCTCCCAAGTAGGTGTGTACAGCAAGGATACAAAGGAAAAACAAACAAGCAAAGCAAGCAAAGATACAAGACGCTCCAAGCAAAACTCATGATATGTAACGAATAAAAATATAGCTCCAAGTAAAATATCGATGGTTGTTAGAAGAAAGAGGGGATGCCACTCGGGGGCATCCCCAAGCTTAGTTGCTTGTTTCTCTTTGGATAAATATTGGGGGTGCGGTAGCATCCCCAAGCTTAGGCTTTTATCACTCCTTATTCCCTCATCCATCGTGATCTCACCCAAAACTTGAAAACTTCAATCACACAAAACTCAACAAAATCTTCGTGAGATCCGTTAGTATAATAAAGCAAATCACTACTTTAGGTGTTGTTGCAAACCCATTCATATTTTGTTATTGCATTATACCTACTGTATTTTAACTTTACCATGGCTCATACCCTATAATATAACAGTCTGTAGTAACCTCTACTCTAACCATACTTCTGTATCTCTAAAAATTCTGAACAATTAGGAAAACGTAAGGAATTTCTATAGCAACACTGTGTTAAAATTTCAGCTCAAGATCACGTTCCAGCAAAAAATGAAAATTCATATACTGGACGCAACGTTTCTGTTTCAGATTCAGCATCACTTCTACTCATCCTACGAATCATCCAAAAGGATCTACTTGGCACAAACACTAAATAAACCATAAAAACACAATTATAACAGAGGCATAATTGTTTCAACACACAAAAACAGAAATGAAAAAGCAAAAATTTATTTATTCATTGTGTTGCCTCCCAACAAGCACTATCGTTTTACGCCCCTAGCTAGGCATAACGCATAGATTCAAGTATTGTCATCTTTGGTTTTGGATTCATAGGATTCCATCATGATTGATTCATATGGTGGCTTAATTCTTTCTCTAGGTAAGTGTTCCATACCCTTTCTCAAGGTAAATTGAAAATGAATATTGCCTTCTTTCATATCAATCACGGCACCTATAGTGCGTAAAAACGATCTACCAAGTATAATGGGACAAGACGGATTGCAATCAATATCAAGCACAATAAAATCTATGGGCACATAATTCCTATTAGAAAGAATAAGAACATCATTAATTCTTCCCAAAGTCTTTTTAATAGTAGAATCCGCCAAGTGCAAATTAAGAGAACATTCTTCAATATTGGTAAGACCAAGCACATCACATAGAGATTTCGGAATCATGGAAACACTAGCACCCAAATCACACAAAGCAAAACACTCATAATTTTTAATATTGACTTTAATGGTGGGTTCCCACTCATCATGTAATTTTCTAGGAATAGAAATCTCCAACTCCAACTTTTCTTCAAAAGATTTCATCATGGCATCAACGATATGTTTAGTAAAAGCTTTATTTTGCTCATAAGCATGGGGTGAATTCAACATGGATTGTAGCAAAGAAATACATTCAATCAAAGAGAAATTATCATAATTAAATTCTTTGCAATCCAAAATAGTGGGCACATCACTAGTTAAAGTTTTGACCTCTTCGAACCCACTTTTATCAAAAATTTCATCAAGATTTTTAGCCTCCAAATTATTGGGACGCCTTCTAGCTAAATTTGACTCTACTTAAGTCCCTTCATTATAAATTTTAATATTACTAAACAAGGAATCAATAGAAGAAACACCAATCACATTAAGATCTTCATATTTTTTATGAAGGCAATCACTAGAAAACGATTTTTCTAAGATTTCTCTTTTAGCTCTAAGCATAGCGGTTCTTTTCTTACTTTCATCCATGGAGACATATAAAGCTTTAATAGATTCATCAATCTTAGGCACAAAAGCTTTCAACTTGAGATTTTCAACATCATGAGAAATTCTATCAACGCTTCTAGACATATCATCAATCTTATTCAACTTTTCCTCTATCGTAGTATTGAAAGCCTTTTGCGCATTGATATATTCTTTAATATTACTCTCAAGATCAGAAGTGTTCCTATTATTATTGTAAGAAGAATTACCATAGGAATTACCATAATTATTAGAGGAATTTCCAGGAAAAGGCCTAGGATTAAAATTACCTCTATAAGCATAGTTATTGAAATTGTTTCGCGAGACAAAATTCACATCTACGGAATCACTATTTTGCTCAATCAAGGTAGAAAAAGGCACATCATTAAGATCAATAGGAGCATTTTTACTAGCAACCAATTTCATCAAAGCATCAACCTTATCACTCAAAGTACAAATTTCCTCAACCGAATTAACTTTTTTACTAGTAGGTGCTCTTTCGGTATGCCATTGAGAATAATTAGCCATGATATTATCTAGCAATTTAGTAGCTTCTCCCAAAGTAATATCCATAAAAGTACCACCCGCGGCGGAATCTAAAATATTTCTAGAGACAAAATTCAATCCCGCATAAAAAAAATTATATGATCATCCAAAGATTTAAACCATGAGTAGGACAATTTCTTAGCATCAACTTCATTCTTTCCCAAGATTGTGCAACATGTTCATGCTCAAGTTGCTTAAAATTCATGATTTGCGTCCTAAGGGAAATAATTTTCGCAGGCGGAAAATACTTAGTGATAAAAGCATCCTTACACTTATTCCAAGAATCGATACTATAGCGAGGCAAAGAGGAAAACCAAATTTTTGCATGATCCCGCAAGGAAAAAAGAAACAATTTCAACTTCACAATAGCATTGTCCACATCATTTTTCATTTGCATATCACACAATTCTACGAACATGTTTAGATGGGACGCGACATCCTCATTAGGAGTACCGGCAAATTGATCTTTCATGACAAGATTCAACAAAGCGGCATTAATATCACAAGACTCCCCACTAGTGGCGGGAGGAGCAATCGGAGTACTAATAAAATCATTGTTATTAGTATTGGAAAAATCACACAACTTGGTGTTTTTTTGAGTCATCGTGACTACGCAAACAAGATTGCAAGCAAGGAAGAGATCCGGCAAGAAAAAGGCGAACGAAAAATTGGACGAATAAAACGGAAAATTGGTGAAGTGGGGGAGAGGAAAACGAGAGGCAAATGGTAAATAATGTAATTGCAAGGAGATGAGATTTGTGATTAGGAACCTGGTAGATGATGATGGAGTCCCCTCGGCGCCTACGATAGGCACGTAGAAGAGACCGCTTCCTCCCCGGCAACGGCGCCAGAAATTCCTTTGAAGTGGCTTGAGACTGCGTCGGTATTTCCCCAAAGAGGAAGGGATGATGCAGCACAATGACGGTAAGTATTTCCCTTAGTTATGAAACCAAGGTTGTCGGCATTCTGGGAACGGGGGTAACCAGACCTGCCTGCCTGCGGCCTAGGGCAGGGCCCACCTCACGAGCCAAGCATGGCCTGGCGCAGCCCCACTCAAGACAAGGCCCTCACGAGGACCCGAGCTCGTGAGGGAAGCAAAAGCAAGATCAGCAAGGAGTGGGCCTCCTCAGGCCCCCTCCGGAGCGGCGGAGATCCCTATGCAGAACCCGGCCTCAGGAGTCAAGGATGATGCAAGGAAGGACAGGCGGGCGCCAGTGCGCCAGGCGGTGCAGTTTCCCCTTTGGTGCAAAGGGAGCAAGGACGTACGCGGGTTCCCAAAGCGCCACCCAAAGGTTTCCATTCCGGTGCAACAAGACCACGACCACGAGCCCCGCAGGACGGAGGTCATCGCCGAGCCCACCTTTGCCTCATCGCAACCACTTTGCAGGCGAAGACCGCCTTTGGATAGGGTGGGGATGTACTCCTGTCCCCCTTTAAATTTGGCCGTTGTGGGATCCCTTGCCGCCGTTGCGATAAGGGAAGAGGACCCGGGCCGCTGCTATATATGGAGGCTAGGTAGCACCGTAGAAAGGGGGAGACAACAAGATAGGCAGAGGGCCAAGAACACCACGCGAGTGCCCTCACGAGGCTGCTCACCACTGTCCTAGTTCATCCACCACACCTCCTCGAGAGGCAATCCACCAAAGTAGGAGTAGGGTATTACGCTTCGCAGCGGCCCGAACCTAGGTAAATCATCGTGTGCATCTGCTTCCTTGTCATCATACGAGTTCGTCGTAGAAATCATCGAGTAGCGAGCTAGGAAGGGCGAGGCCACAGGGGACCTTCGCACACGCCCCTGTGTTCGAACCTTGAGGGTTTTGCGGATCCCGAAATCCAACAAAGGTTATCGAACCAGTAGGAGGATCATCACCACCCAATAAGGAGCACCTGCACACAAACAACAAATACTTGCAACCCAACGCGAAAGAGAGGTTGTCAATCTCTCTATGGTAAAAAGATAGATTAGGTAGTGATAGATAGGAGAGATAGATCTCTCAAGAACACAAAATAGAAAAGGCAAACAAAATATGCAGCAATATGTTTTTGGGTTTTTGGTTTGGTAGATCTGAAAACAAAGATGCAAAAAGATAGATCTGAAAGCAATATGTTGGAAAAGTAGACCCGGGGGTCGTAGGGTTCACTAGTGGCTTCTCTCATGAGTATAGCGCATGGTGGGTGAACAAATTACTGTTGGGCAATTGATAGAAAATCGAATAGTCATGACGATATCCAAGGCGATGATCATTATATAGGCATCATGTCCAAGATAGGTAGACTGACTCCTGCCTGCATCTACCTCTATTACTCCACACATCGACCGCTATCCAACATGCATCTAGTGTATTAAGTTCATGGAAAAATGGAGTAATGTAATAAGAACGATGACATGATGTAGACAAGATCTATTCATGTAGGAATAGACCACATCTTGTTATCCTTAATAGCAACGATACATGCATGTCTTGCTGCCCCTTCTGTCAATGGGAAAGAACACCACAAGATCGAACCCATCACAAAGCACCTTTTCTCATGGCAAGAAAAAATGATCTAGTTGGCCTAACTAAACCAAAGAATTGAAGAAGAAATACGAGGCTATAAGTAATCATGCATATAAGAGATCAAAGAAGACTCAAAAATATTCATTGATAGAAACTGATCATGAACTCAAAATTCATCGGATCCCAACAAACACACCGCAAAAGTTTACATCAAATAGATCTCCAAGAGACCATTGTATTGAGAATAATAAGAGAGAGAGAGAGAGAGAGTAAGCCATCTAGATACTGCCTACGGACCCGTAGGTCTATAGTGGACTACTCACGCATCATCGGAGAGGCACCTATGAGGAAGATGAACCCCTCTGTGATGGTGTTTAGATTGGATCTCGAGGTTCTGCAATTTGCGGCGGCTGGAATTGTGTTTCGTCGACTCCCCTAGTGTTTTTGGAATATTTGGGAATTTATAGGCATCAGATGCGGTGGAGAGGGGTCCTGGGGAGGGCACAACCCATCAGCGCGCGCCGGGCCCCCCCTGGCGCGCCCTGGTGGGTTGTGGTCTCCTCGGCCCACTTCTCTGGTACTTCTTTGGCCCACTGAGTGTCTTCTGGTCCAGAAAAAATCTCCAAAAAGTTTTGTCGCGATTGGACTTTGTTTGGTATTGATTTTCTGCAAAGTAAAAAACAAGCAAAAATAGCAAATGGCACTTTGGCACTATGTCAATAGGTTAGTCCCAAAAAATGATATAAAGTTGTTATAAAATGAATGTAAAACATACAAGAATGATAATATAACAGCATGGAACAAGCAAAAATTATAGATACGTTGGAGACGTATCAGGGGCCTAACCCAACGATGCCGAGCGAGTCGTATGGCTCAGGCCCGAGGGCTTCTGTCGGGGTACACAAACAGGGGTGTTTATTTCCCCCTGACTTGTGCACGGACGATAAGCCTCCGACCCGATGGCCTAAACGTGCCGGGGAAAGCTACTACCCCGTCAAAACCCAGTCCAAGCTAGAGAAGCCGCTCTAAGTGAGATCAAAGAGTGCATCAAGAAGACGAAGCCAACATTCAAGACCAAGACTCCGGCAGAAGCGACCTACGCTGGCTAGCAACGCTGGCAAGGTCGATGCAATGGCCCAAAACGGGCCCAAACCACGCCAGTCACGTCCTCGGTGCCTACCAGGGACCGAAGCGCGCACATCCTCAGGAAGACCCAACAAGCCATCCCCCGACAAGCGCGAGCCGATCGGCCACCGCTCCACCGCATCGCAACGCCAATCATTTGTCGATGCGGTGTCGAGCCCTCAGGTGGCTAAGTGGCTCTCGCTAAGTACGTGGCGACGCGTTGGGAGACAGGTTATTCCCGTTTGACACCCGTCCAGAGGCGTGTCAAGATACTAAGAAATAGTTAGCCAAGCGATGGTAGAAGCCTGTCGGGGATGCATCTCCGCACGCCACCTAGGCTAGCATTTATGGCATTTTGTCCTAAGTGCCAGAGTTAGGTATGACAACACTGTTAGCTATCTAATCACTAGGTAATGTCTGTTTTGCCAGTGTGGTTGCCCCTTGAGCTATAAAAGGAGGCCCAAGGCAACCTAGCTAAAGATTCGGACCTTTGGACACTTGTACTCGCGTGGCAGCTTTCCCGAAGGCAACCTTGCCGGGTTTGAGCGTTGCGTGAGCTTCGTGTTCCCCCGATCAATCCACCAAAGCAGGAGTAGGGTTTTACACTTCTCAGCGACCCGAAACTGGGTAAAACACCAGTGTCTCGTCGTCGTGTTGTCTCATGACATGTGCTCTTTGTGCAACATGGCATCACCCCTGCCGAACCACAAAGGGGCCCGTGGCCCCATAGGTGATCGTGTGCATCGTGACCGGACAAAGTGGATGCAGTGCCTAGCCCTCATACCACTGATGATGATGGGGAGAGTCCAGTTCTTCAGCCAGGCACTCAGTTCAACACTTAGTCGAGGACTCCCACTGTGCCAGCACCAGATATCAAGCCTACCTCTTCAGCACATGCCACAGCTCCATCAGCACCTCCTGCACCTCCAGTGTCAACTCCACCACCTCAGAGGACTTCAGCAAAAGTTTTTGTAGATGCTCTTCTCTCGACTCCATCGACAGTTACACGAGCAGCTTCATCATCTCATGGAGGAGATCCTGCCCAGAGCGATGCTTAGCTCTATAGCTTTGAACTTTTTGGTAACTTGTTGCAAAAGGGGGAGAAGTTGTAGATCATAGGGCTCCGAGAGAGAGAGTGTGTGTTGCATATTGATTCCTCTCTGCTAGTTTTTAAAAAAACTTTTGGTTGTCTGGTCGTTTGATAACTTTGTCGTGTTTGATCATATACTCTTGTGTGTTGCTACTACTTTACTATCTTTGAGATATATCTTGATGATCATTCACTTAATATTTGGTGTGATGTGCTTGTTATTCACTCATATTAATTCTTGCGCACCACCAAGTTGTATGTGACATGGAAGAGTGACCCATAATCCTAATCGATCGTGCATTTGCATTCAACGCAAATTTAAAATAATGCACAAATTTAGGGGGAGCTCTTGCTTATCACATACTTCTCAAAGCGACGATGCTATTCATTGATTATATCTCTCATCGAAGCTTTGATCTATATGTTGTCATCAATTACCAAAAAGGGGGAGATTGAAAGCACAACTTCTCCCTAGGTGGTTTTGGTAATTAATAACAACATATATTTCATTGGACTAATGTTTCCACTAAGTATATCTCAGGAAAAAGTTCAATGATGGGTTGGCAAATTGATGTGTGTGGTGAATCCCCAAGGAGATGAAGAGAAGAAGATGCAATAGGATCGGCCAAGCTTCAAGCATCAATACTCTACATTTTACATTTTGTGAGAAATCACTTTGAGTCCATAGGAAAGCCAATACTATTAAAAGGGGGTTAGGAAATATGATGATCTGTTTGCTCAATAGCTTAGAGATTAGCCACCAAAAATACTCACTCATTTTCCACACAAAATCTTCTGTCCAAAGCCAAACTTGCAAAATCGGTGCCACCAACTATTTCCACTCGGCCATACCGATTTTCAACTCAGACAGAACCCTGCCAAACCCTATCTTCTCGGTGTAACCAAGTTCTCATTTTCGGTCTCACCGAAGTCATGACCAACTCTTTGTTAGGTCAATTTTCAGAATCGGTCCCACCGAGTTCTACAAATCGGTCTCACCGAGTTGATGGCCAAGTTTCTGGTTAGCCGTTACCCCATTGTCGGTATCACCGAGATTTATATATCGGTCTCACCGAAAACGCCAAAGTTGCCACATTTTGCACTTGTCGGTGCAACCGAGTTTTGCTTCGGTTCCACCGAGTTGGGCAATAATGTTGCAACGGTTGGATTTTTGGAGATGCCTATATATACCCCTCCACCAACTATCACTCGTAAGAGAAGCACTCAGAACCATTCCACACTTGTCATATCCAATTTTCTGAGAGAGAACCACCTTCCCTTGTGTTGAGGTCAAGATCATCCACTCCAACCATATGGATCTTTATTTATAGCCTCCCCAAGTTGCTTTCCACCCAATCAACCCCTTCTACCCAAGCCAAATCTATGAGAGAGTGATTGAGTGTTGAGGAGACTATCTTTTGAAGCACAAGAGCAAGGAGTACATCATACTACCACATCTATTACCTTTTGGAGGGTGGTGCCTCCTAGACTGCTTAGGTGTTACTTGGGAGCCTCCTTCTTTGTGATTGTGGAGTTGAACCAAGGAGTTTGTAAGGGCAAGGAGATCACCTACTTCGTGAAGATCTACCCCGAGTAAGGCTAGTCCTCTGTGGATGTAGGCCATATGGAATAGACATGGTTTCTACTTCATGGACCCTTCGTGGGTGGAGCCCTCCGTGGACTCTCGCGACTGTTACCCTCCGTGGGTTGAAGTCTCCATAAACGTGGATGTACGATAGCGCCACCTATCGGAACCACGGGAAAAATCTTTGTGTCTCCAATTGCGTTTGATCTCCTCTCCCTCCTTTACTTACATGTGTTTGTCTTTACTTTCCGTTGCTATACTCTTAGACAGCATGTGTAGGGTGAACTTGACTTGTGCAAATTGCTAAAATCTACCCACATCTAAAATTGGGGAAAAGATATATTTTTATTTGGTCAAGTAGTCTAATCACCCCCCCCCCCTCTAGACATACTTTGGATCCTACATCCCCCCTCAGGCAGGGTGCAGAACGAAGCTCCAGATGGCCTCGCGACGGAACAGAGACTTGCGGCGGCGGAAAAAGGGGTTTCAGGACTGCTTTTAGGGTTTTCACGATATTAGAGAATTTATCGACCGAAGAGGGACATCGGGAGGCAGCTGAGGGGGCCACCACATGGCAGGGACCCCCCCAGAGCGCGCCCTGATGTGTGTGGGGGGGGGGCTCGTGCACCTCCTGGCTTCCTTCCTAAGCTTCTAGGTCTTCTAACAGTCCAGAAAAATCATCAAAAAGTTTCGTGGCAATTGGACTTCGTTTGGTAGTGTAAACCTGAAAAGCAAAAAACATGCAGAAAACAGGAACTGGCACTAGGCACTGGGTTAATAGGTTAGTGCTCAAAAATATTATAAATTGATAAATAAATACCCAAAAATCCTAGAATGGTAATATATCAGCATGGAACAATCAAAAATTATAGATACGTTGGAGACGTATCAGGCCCCTGGGTCTATTCACTTATATATTTACAAAAGCTATTAATAACTTGCTGCCATTATTTACCTTTTACCTTATTTTGCAATTTACAATTATCTACTATCATCTACACACTTCATTTGCTTGCAAATAACGAGATCAAGGGGATTGACAACCCTCTTGCCGCGTTGGGTGCAAGTGTTTGCTCTTTTGTGTGCAGTCGCTGAAGACGGTTGTTGATTGGTATTCCTATTGGTTCGGTAAACCTTGTTTCTTAACTGAGGGAAATACTTATCAGTATTGTGCTGTAATTAACCGTTCCTCTTCACGGAAAACCCAACGTAGATCACAAGTATCACACCCCCCACACGACTAAGACGTCAGAGGAGAAAACCATACCTACCATCCCAAACCACAAACCCAGCACACGATCCACCATCTTCCTGATGCAGATCATAATCCGCATCCACTCCTGGAGTACCTTCCAAGCTTCGTGCATGTGATAGAGCAAACGTTGTCACAACGACGAAGCCCAAGGACACATGTCTACTACGAGGATGTCGTTGCTGCCACGCCATCCATGATTGAACAAACTTGTTTCCAAATCCATCCCCGACCAAAGGACTAATCGCCTCGTCGGAGTAGGATTTGGAAAAAAATCAGCGCCGCCATTGCCATCACTGAAGGCACGACGACGAACAACCTGAAACACTAAACTACAAGAGTCTACAAACTATCCACATGCGTGGATCCGCAAACTCCCCTCACCACTGACGACCGGGGTCATCGGCAGAGGGTAGCAGCGGGGGAGACTCCTGGCGGCCGCCACGAGTCATCTTTTCTTTCTTGGGAGGAAAGAAAAGCGAAGGTCCAACTCTAGCATCTTAGTATAAGAGTAACGTATCTCTCTCTACAGATTTGAATACGCCTACGTATCCTTCTGCCGATTCCATGCGCATACGTGGGAAGTCTACATATCCGAGCAACACGTTGGATATTGGCCATTGATTGATTTTATTCCAGGATTCAAAGCTTGCCCCGTGTTGGGTAGCCTGGTTATTAGCACGATGGATCATCAGAAGGAAAGGAGATAGTCACATGCAAGATAGAAGAATGCAGTTTTTTGTCAGCAAAATGATTGACCTTTTCTTTCCACCGCCGTGTTTTGTTCTTGCATGTACTAAGAATTCATCGCACCACCAAACTAGCAAGCAAGAAGACATGACATCATCTATAGACAGCGAAAGAAGAACTAGATGAGAACAGCTATGGGACACTTCAACGCGGTCCATCAAAATTTACACCACCAAATATTTGGATCTGTCCGCGGGCAGAAACAATGGCGTTCAACGTCTAATTGGAGTCACAAAATGTTCGCTTCCAGTTTTCTTCAATATCCGGACTACTCAAAACAATCAAACATAAAATAGCGCAATTCTTAAGCAATTTATAAGATAAATATCCCAGGGCCTCCGAAGTCCTTCCTCCTGGACGAGCCTCCGACCCGGCCCATGGACTAGACCAGCTCGGCTGGGACCCCCTAGTCCAGGACTCCCTCACTCTCCACATCATTTCCACTAGATTCTTGTTTTTCTTTGCAAACTGAAAAAAATTTGTTACACCATGGTTTGGAGATGGTCTTGATAGAAGTCGCGCACTGAGGATAATTACCATCACAAAGATAGTACCCCATGTTGTATTTATGACTATTGATGGTGTAGCTGCACTCAGGATCTTGGACTGCCCACAATCTTGTAAACAATGTTGAGTGTTGCAGTACGTTTATGTCATTGTGAGGCTCAGACATGCTAAAGAAAGAGTGTCAAACCTAGAGGAAATGTGATGAAACTGCTTCAAGAATGATGTTATTTGTTTTCAATGTCCTTGTGCCAAATCCCTTGTTAAGCATATGGGAACTTCTCCCATTTCCATTGCGTGCACTCCAGGGATCTAGGAATACCTACAAACCCTCCTACTTGTTGTTAGAGCATATTTCTCCATGTGTGGTTTTGGTAATTTATGACAATCCCTATGGACTAGTGGTTGCTTTGAGTTTTAATTCAAGGATTTGTCCATAGGCATTTCTTGAAGTCCATTTGTTGGTTTCAAGGAGTTTATGTGATGACCAAGGTGGTATTCAAGGATTTATCCAAAGATTAGTCAAGTGAGAGTGGAGCTTATTGCAAGAATGTCTTGAAGAAGAAGATTGTGTGAACATTCATGTTTATCTTTGAGACATCTTCTTTATGAAGAGAATATAAGAGACAAGGTTGATCAAGAAATAAGCACAAATATTGGATTCAAGTTGATCAACACACAAAGCGTAGAAGATGTACCGTGTGGGATCAAGTGTTCTCACGGTATGGTAAGCATTGTACATTACGCTTTGTGTATTAACCCATGTTCTATGTGAGAGTTATTTGTGGGGTTAGGTTTTTTCCATGGGCGTTCATCAAAAGGAAGATATCATATAACCCATGGAGGATGACATCAAGTGGTGATCGTCATCAAGTTTGCGGTGTGCAAGTTCAAGTGGAGTGTCACGAAGAGATGACATGCTTGAAGCTTGGCGTCCATTATGGTAATAATGGACATGTGAAGATGTGCCGAAGAGAGGCTCACCCATAGTGGAGTATGGGGGAGCAATCTACTAGTCTTCATTGAGCCGGCGCAATCAAGAAACGTGGTCCATTTTGAGGAGGACAAGATCGTCATCATCTAGCTCAAGTGGACTATGCGCAAGGCAAAGGTTTGACCTTGATAGGTTTTCTAGTTTACCGGTCACATGATGGTAGTTGGGACACCGGGTTATAGGATTGATAGCCGTACTATCAAGGGGGGCTCTCGAGTGAGTAGCTTGATCATATCGTTCGCTGAGAGCTCAAACAATTGCATTCTTATCATCATCTGTCTTGGTTCATTTTTGGATTTTTGCTATGTGAGTTTTTGAGCTTATGGTCTTCATCATGATAAGCTCAATTTCATCGAAAACGGATTTCGTATGCATCATCTTTGTGTTTTTGGTGTTGGAAATTTTGGTGGATCATATTTGGGAAGGTCATCCTCCTTATCCTAGTCGCTATTGGATAGCTCTTGTCGTCCTTTATCCAACAAGCTTGAGTTTGCTCAATTCGGAGCTCGTATGCGAAAGTTATGGCAGGTTCATTCTCAGGACAGTTTTTAGTGCTCAGGCGGTAGTACCGCTTAGGTGGTACTTCCGCTATGTACTACCGCTGCTACTACCGCTTATTTGAAGGTTCTATTGCCCTTAGCTACTTCCACGGTAGTAGCACGGTTCCGCTCTCTACTACTGCTCCTAGTACCGCTTAGGATTTCCTTCTGCACCCCTTTTTCGTTAGCAGTAGTAGAGAGCATGCCCGAGCGGTAGTATCGCTAGCCCGAGTGGTAGTACCGCTTGTGCACGACCAGTGCACATAATGGTTGGATTTGGGGGGGCCAATTTAAGGGGTCTTCTTCCCTAATGGTCCTCATCTCTTGAGCTCGTGTTATTCCCCCATTGTTGACCTTCTTCGAGCTTGCTAACTCTCAATCCCTCCAATGATTCTTGTTCCTTTTTTAGGGGAAAGAGAGAGGAGATCTAGATCCACATTTCCACCAATCACGTTCTCCTCTATGTGAGGGGAGCCCCTTGGATCTAGATCTTGGAGTTCTTTGTGAGCTCCTTGTTCTGATCTAGATCCACATTTCCACCAATCACTTTCTCCTCTATGTGAGGGGAGCCCCTTGGATCTAGATCTTGGAGTTCTTTGTGAGCTCCTTGTTCTTCCTCTCATATTCCTCCATAGCTTTTTTTGTTGTGTTGGGATTTGAGTTTCAGGGACTTGATCACTTCATGTGTTCTTGCCATTGCATTAGTTGCATCGGGTTGAGTTCTCCCTGGTGATTCGTGGAGGTGAAAATTTGATAAGCTTATTACTCTTGGGTGTTTGGGCACCCAAGAGCTTGTGCCTCTTGGGTGCTTTGGCACCCTAGACGGTTGGTGGTGTCTCGGAGCTCAATCATTGTGGTGTAAAGCCCCAGGCAAGCGTCAGCGTCTCCAATTAGGTTGTGGAGATTACCCTGAGCAATTTGTACAGGTTCCGGTGACCGCCCCCAAGGCATACCAAAGTGTACGGGTTCAGTGACCGCACCGAAGGGTTGCCATATGTACGGGTTCGGTGACCGCCCTCAAGGGTCCCTTAGTGGAATCATGGCATCTTGCATTGTGCGATGGCATGAGAAGATTACGGTGTCCCTAGTGTCTTCTTGGGGAGCATTGTGCCTCCACACCGCTCCAAACGGAGATTAGCATCCATAAGGGTGTGAACTTCGGGATACATCGTCGTCTCCGCATGCCTCAGTTATCTCTTACCCGAGCCCTTTACTTATGCACTTTACTTTGTGATAGCCATATTGTCTCATGTTATATATCTTGCTATCACTTAGTTGTTTATCTTGCTTAGCATAAGTTGTTGGTGCACATAGGTGAGCCTAGTTTTTTAGGTTTTGTGCCTGAAAAAATAAACGCTAGTTTATTCCGCATTTGGTCAAGCCTAAACCATATTTTTTAAAGCGCCTATTCACCCCCTAGGTGACATCCATGTCCTTTCAATTGGTATCAGGCTTGTTGTGTCTGTGGGAGTTAGTTATCTCAAGTACTCTGGTCCAAACACCTTAACTTTCGTAGTAGCAAACTTGACCATGGCTTCAAGGCATCTATTTTCAGACATCCGGGGGTACTCATCCAATGAATCTGCGGTCATACCATAGGCAAACATCCTCATTGCAACGATGTACTTCTGATAACCATATAACCTAATGGTTCTAATGGCATCCTTCTTCAGGGTGAAGTAATCATCATAGGCCAGAACACCATGGTGTAGGCGATCAAACACGTGTCACCGCATCCAAAAATGACCACGAAAATAGGGCTCGAAGTGTGCATCTGGGGAAATGTAGTCGTCTACCAACATCACATGCCCCCGTGCCCTATTCCGGTTCAACACTCAATGTCCCTTTATTGAACCCTTGTTGATGAGAACAAGCTCTTGCACACGCAATATGTTTGCAAGAACCGACTTCATTATCGTCGGTTGATCCTCATATTCCTCCTCATCCGATGAAAATGATTCAATGAACTCCATCATGTTTGCTTCAAAGTAAACAATAAGAACGCCAATTATTTTGGCAATGGAAGTTGACCAAACACTTGTCGAGTGTGGTGTCCGCCATGGATGGCGTCGACACATAGCAGAGGGTACTTGGGTTGTGATCGAATTTGGGGTGGAACGACGGTGTAGTCGAAGGCGGGAAGACACAAACGGGGTGGTACAACGGGGTGTCGGTCACCAACGGAATGGATGCAGAGCACAATGGAAAGGGGTGGAATGGGAAAAAGTGATTCAGACGGGGTATTTTCGCTGAGCCGAGCATGTCCGAGTCCAATGTGACACAGATTCAGACGCCTGCAAACCTCCAATATGTTTGGTTTCGGTTTGTGCTATTTTGGGCATTCGGACCGGTTTCAACATATTTGATGACCAGCGTTGGGTGGCAAACATGTCCGGAAAGTTCGATCCGAACATTTAGGAATGATTTGGTGGTCAAGTAGGAATTTCCCTAACTGTATAATATAGATAGATTTTTAGCGAAAAAATATAGATAGCTCTTGACCTAGAGTCCCAGACGGCGAGACAACGGTGGTACCGATGACGTACATGGTAGTGAGCGACGTCAACAATGGCGATGGGCGACTCATGATCCTTGGACCCATAGTAGGCAGTAGCAATAGCTCAGAAACGACGAAAGTGCATGCGGAGTTAACACAAATGTTCTTTCGTCTACCAAGAATGACCACAGATGAGGCACATATCTTGTACTCCATGTTGATGTCTTTAGAGCATTTCTAATCGATCCCCTATCTAGTCATAAGGAAGTATAATTTCGTTTTTACTTCTCTATGTTGCACCTAGCCGATCCCTTAAACTGGTTAGTGGAGTAAAAAATTGACTCCAACCCCTATCCCATGATTATATTTACTCCGGCTCGAGGCGGCCGAGTAAAACTTTCCTTCCTCTTCCTTCCTCTCCTCTCTCTCCTCTTCTCCCCCTCGCCCCTCCAACGAAGCGTCCCCCGCCCTTCCCCACCGCCCCTCTCCTCCCAATGTCCGTATGCGATGGCCGGAGGTCCCCACCTTCGATCTGCAGCGCGGATCCACGTTGCCACGCCTGCGGGTGTCGTCTGTCGGTACATCCTCGAGTCGCCTCCGGTCGGTCGATCTGCTCGCCCCCACCTGATTCGTCGACTTCTCAGAGTTCCCTCTGTCGCGTTCGTCGATGAGGACCTATCTCGGCGTCCGGCAGCGCTCGTGGGGGACGTGGCTGGAAGATATCACCAATCGGGAGACCCACCAATGGAAGTGGATCGGCTCGTTCCACACGGCGGAGCTCACGGCCATGGAATACGACCACTGGCAAGTCCGGTACCACAGCGCTGTCGTTTGGCTGAACTTCCCATTCGGGACGGCTCCACTCCACCTCATCCTGCCGAAGCCGGGGGTGGTGAGCGCGGTGATGGCTGGGGAGGACCAATAGGTGAGGGAGTGCCTCGAGGCGGAGGCCGCCGACGAGGCGTACATGGAGGACCTCCACTGCCAGCACCCGGATCTCGCGGAGGCGGAGCAGATGATATTCGCCGATGACGAGGTGGAAGGCGGCGAGGAGGGCGTCAAGATCGGCGGCGAGGAGGAGGATTTCGACGTCGAGGAGTGGCGGAGGACCTACCCAAGCTGCGACGGCGATGGTACCGGCCCGGATCAGGCTCTCACCGAGGGAGGCCTGACGAGGAAGGATTGGCTCGACCTTTACTATGATCGTTGAGTAGTTTTTAATGTTGTTTTAAGTTTCGTGTAGTTTTAAGTTTATGTTTAATGTTCGGTTGTCAAGATTATCTATGCTAAATTTAATATTTAAATGCATGAAATTTCGGTTCAAAATAGGTTGAATATATGCAAATTTATGTTTTACTCCGCTAACTTTAAGGGATCGGCTAGAATCGACCAAAACTTAGTGGAGTATAGATATTCCAATAAGGTTGGCTTGGCAGGATACTTGGCTAACTTTTAGGGGATCGATTGGAAACAATCTTATACGTCGGGCACGGGTTTTAGGTCTTTATTTTGACTAGGAAAACATTGATTATATTTTATAAAAAATATATCATTAGATTCACTATCAAATGTAGTTTCTAACCATATAAATTTTATGAAAAAAATGTACATATTTTATTAGTCACATCATTGGACATGGTGATGAAGATGAAGCTACACAGAATACACACAATAGCAGACCAACACACATACCGATCAAGTTTTTTCTATTGTGCTGCCTCCACGATGAACTCAGGTCTACTATGCAACTTTATTCTTGTAGACTTTGTTGGGCATCCAAGCGCAGAGTTTTGTACGACAGTAGCAATTTTCCCTCAAGTGCATGAACTAAGGTTTATCAATCCGTGGGAGGTGTAGGATGAAGATGGTCTCTCTCAAACAACCCTGCAATCAAATATAAGAAATCTCTTGTGTCCCCAACACACCCAATACAATGGCAAATTGTATAGGTGCACTAGTTTGGCGAAGAGATGGTAATACATGTGCAATATGGATGGTAGATAAAGGTTTTTGTAATCTAAAAATATAAAAACAGCAAGGTAGCAAGTAACAAAAGTGAGCACAAACAATATTGCAATGCTTGAAAACAAGGCCTAGGGTCCGTACTTTCGCTAGTGCAATCTCTCAACAATGCTAATTAATTGGATCACATAACCATCCCTCAACGTGCAATGAAGAATCACTCCAAAGTTCTTATCTAGCGGAGAACATAAGAAGAAATTGTTTGTAGGGTACGAAACCACCTTAAAGTTATTCTTTCCGATCAATCTATCCAAGAGTTCGTACTAAAATAACACCAAGTTATCCTTTCCGATTGATCTATCTAAGAGTTCGTACTAAAATAACACCATATGATACGCATCAACCAACTCTAATGTCACCTAGATACTCCAATGTCACCACAAGTATCCATGAGTTAATTATACGATACGCATCAAACAATTTCAGATTCATAATACTCAATCCAACACAAAGAATCTCAAAGAGTGCCCCAAGATTTCTATCGGAGAACGTAGGACAAGAACTTGCATCAACCCCTATGCATAGATTACCCCAATGTCACCTCGGGATTCCACAAGTTCAGTACCTAAACATACATCAAGTGAATCAAAAGAACACCCAATTGTCTCCACGGGTATCCATATGCAAGACATATATCAAGTGTTCTCAAATCCAATATTCAATCCAACATAACGATATCTCAAAGGGAAAGATTCAATTCATCACAACATGATAGCAAGGGAATAACATCATATGATCCGACTATATTAACAAAGCCCGTGATACATCAAGATCGTGACATCTCAAGAACACGAGAGAGAGAGAGAGAGAGAGAGAGAGAGAGAGAGAGAGAGAGATTGAACACATAGCTACTGGTACATACCCTCAGCCCCGAGGGTGGACTACTCCCTCCTCGTCATGGCCTCCGCCGGGATGATGAAGATGGCCACCGGAGATGATCTACCCTCTCCGGCAGGGTACTGGAACGCCTCCAGATTGGTTTTTTGTCGATACAGAGAGTTGCGGCGTGGGAACTTCTCGTCTAGGGTTATTTTTGGGGGGTTTCTGAATATATAGGATTTTTGGGCGTCGGTTTCACGCGAAGATGGGCCACGAGTGGACCACAAGACACGAGGGCGCGCCAAAGGGGCCTGGCATGCCCTGGTGGGTTGTGCCCACCTCGTGGCTCTTCTGGCCCTCCAACGAAGATTCTAGTGCCTCTTTTCTTCCAAAAAAATAGTCAAAAAGTTTTGTTGCATTTGGAGAACTTTGATTTTTGCACAAAAAACAACACCACGGTAGTTCTACTGAAAACAGTGTCAGTCTGGGTTAGTTCTAAATAAATCATGTAAAGTGCATCAAATACATATAAAAGTATTGTAAACATAGGCAATCATGGCATGCATACTTCATAAATTATCGATACGTTGGAGACGTATCAGCATCCCCAAGCTTAATTCATGCTCGTCCTCGAGTAGGTAAATGATAAAAGAACTAATTTATGAAGTGTGAATGCTAGCATAATATATAAGTTTGATCATTGATAATTTCAGTCACTTTTCTAGCATCATAACCAGCAACTTTTTCTCAAAAAATCATCATGATAGAGCAATCAATTCACATGTCATGGTTCAAATAATGAATTTTCTTGAAACTTAACAACCTATGTTCTTAGTCACCAAACAATTGCAATTCAACTTATTCTCAACAAAGTCTAAGTAAGAGCTCCACATACTCAATCATCATTAGTCTTCTATGATTGCTAATACTCAAATCATATTTTTAGAACAAATGGCATCCATCGAACATAGATAAAGATAGGGGCTTAATGTTTTGCCTCCCAACTCATTTATCATAGAGATAATTGTTAACAATAATAAGTCATGATCAAATATATTTGACTGGCCATATGTGCCTAGATCTTTCCCCACCACATGATGCTTGCCAACTAGAGAATAATTGAGGTTGAAATAAGAATGCATACTATTGACTCTTGCATAAAAGTAAATACCGAAAGGTAAAAGATAGGCCCTTCGCAGAGGGAAGCAGGGATTTGCAGAGGTGCCAGAGCTCAAAGCTTAAATCAGAGAAAAATATAATTTTGGGAGGTGCACCCTTCCTGTCAATGTTACGACCAAGATTTATTAATATCTTCCATGTTAAACACATTAGCGGCGGTTCCCAAGCAAAAAAAGTAAAGGTTTACTCCCCCTCCACCAACAAACACACTCCACGGCTAGCCGAATCCACAGGTACCGTCCATACGAACAACATTCCTGGGGGAGTTTTGTTTAATTATTTGCATTTTTTTTATTTCGGGACTGGGAATCCCTATTACCGCCCCTCTCGTGTAAGGATGAGTGAATAAACACTCATCATGAGAATAACCCGCTTAACATGGAAGATACTGACTGCCCCCCCCCCCCCCCGGTCGCTCCATGAGCGGTCCAGGCACACAAAACAGATGTTTATTTGAATGTTTAGAGGTGGCACATGCAAATTTACTTGGAATGGCAGTGAAATACCATATATATAGGTAGGTATGGTGGACTCTTATGGAAGAAACTTGTCTCAAGGATTTGGATGCACAAGTAGTATCTCTACTTAGTACGAAGTGTTGGCTAGTAAAAGGTTCTAAACAAGCACCACATGTTGGAGGATCCATAACAATATAACTTCTATGCAAATATACACAACCATAACTCATTACGTTGTCTTCCTTGTCCAACTTCAACTAATTTGCTCAAGTTTGAAAATAACTAATGGGTAATCACAATCATAGAAGATGTCTAAGATAATATATCTGTATGTGAAAGTTCTCTTCCTTATACTAATCATTCACGAATTGCTTGTATGACCAATATTGTGATTGTTAAACTTCAATAGATTTTACTTTCTAAACCAAATGTGAAATTGCTACTAAGAATATATCACATTGATAATTTCAGATTTATGATATTTCATTCATTCACAATTTACTCTTAGGATATAAGTGAAGCACAAGAGTAAACATCAAAGTACTCTCAAAAGATATAAGTGAAGATCAATGAGTAGTCAAACAATTAAGCAGCTATGTGAGGACTCTCTCTCAATAAAGATTTTCAGATCTGAGTATTTTATTCAAACAGCAAACTAAATAAAAATGGCACTCCAAGAATAGCACATGTCATGTGAACGAAAAAAATTAGGCTCAACATAGGCTAACCGATAGTTACCGAAGAGAGGTGGGATGCGTAGCATCCCCAAGATTAGATGCTTGAGACTTCTTGAAATATTTACTTGGGGTGCCTTGGGCATCCCCAAGCTTGAGCTTTTTGTATCTCGTTCAATCCTCTCATATTCCGATTTCACCTATTCTCAAGAACTTCATCCACACAAAACTTGAAAAGAACTCGTGAGATAGGTCAGTGCACATAATAATAAATAAACTCTTTATGTACTGCCAAGACAAGTTGCATAATAATTTCAAACATCATCTACTGTTTACTATCATTTCCACAATTTGTATCTACCAATATAGGCTATGAAAACTATAGGATAAGTAGATAACAAAACTATGACAGCAATCTGTCCAAACAGAACAGTCTCTAGCAATCTATTAAACCAGTGTACTTATGTAACTCAAAAAATTATGCAAATTTAGAACAGGCTAAATAATTTATATGAAAACACTGTGTAACAATTTCAGAAACTTTCCACGTTCCAGTAAAATATGAAAAATCAAACACTACAGCAAAAGTTTCTATTTTTACAGAGCACACATCAAACATGCAATTCAAGCATCCTAAAGGAAATTCTTGGAACTTTTTATTGAAAAACAAGATTATAAATAACACCTAACAGATAACAACAAAATAAAATGATGCTCCAAGCAAAACTCATATTATATGACGAATAAAAATATAACTCTAAGTAAGATATACCGATAGTGTTGAAGACGAAAGAAGGGATGCCTTCCGGGGCATCCCCAAGATTAGACGCTTGAGTCTTCCTTGGATATTACCTTGGGGGTGCCTTGGGCATCCCCAAGCTTAGGTTCTTATCACTCCTTATTCTTCTCGTATTGGTATCTCCAAAACTTGAAAACTTCAATCACACAAAACTTAACGGAACTTCGTGAGATGGGTTAGTATGGTAAATATAGATCATTCACTTAGGTACTGTTAAGACAAGATTCATAATTGTTCCCACATGATACCTACTGTATTATATCATTCACATAATTTATATCACTAAATATACATTATGGGAACACTAAAACAAGCAAACTATGCATGCAAAACAGAATCTGTCAAAAACAGAATAGTCTGTGAAGATCTGTAGTGTAACCATACTTCCCTATATCTAAAAATTCTGAAACATTTGGACAACCTGAAGAATTTGTATATCAACATTGTGTAAAATTTCAGATCATTATCACACTCCAATAAAAAATGAAAATTTCTCTACTGGAGTCAAAAGTTTCTGTTTTGGTTCATCATCAATTCTACTCATCTTGTGAGTCATCCCAAAGGCTTTACTTGGCACATTATTGAAATAAAAGACACAAAACACGATTACTACAGTAGCTTAATCATGTGCACACTCAAAAACAGAAAGTGAAAGTGTTGGGTTGTCTCCCAACAAGCGCTTTTCTTTAAAGCCTTTTTAGCTAGGCATGATGATTTCATTGATGCTCAAATAGAAATAGTATTTGAAACATGCAAGGGAGCATCATGAAACACATGACAAGCACATTTAAGTCTAACCCGCTTCCTATGCATAGGGATTTTGTGAGCAAATAATTTTTGGGAGCAAGAATCAACTAGCATAGGAAGGTAAAACAAGCATAATTTCAAAACTTTGAACATATAGAGAGGAAACTTGATATTATTGAAATTCCTACAAGCACATGTTCCTCCCTCATAATAATTTTTAGTAGCATAATGAAGGAATTTCACAATATAAATATCACATAAATCATTCTTTTCATCATCTACAAGCATAGAAAATTTATTACTCTCCACATAAGCATATTTCTTCTCATTCATAATAGTGGGAGCAAACTCAACAAAATAACTATCATGAGATACTTGATTGACATAACCACATTGAATATTAAAATCATGATAACAAGTTTCATGGTTTTCATTACTCTTTATAGCATACATGTCATCACAATAATCATCATAGATAGGAGGCATGCCATCATCATAATAAATTTGCTCATCAAAACTTGGGGGACTAAAAATATCATCTTCATCAAACATAGCATCCCCAAGCTTGTGGCTTTGCATATCATTAGTATCATGGATATTCAGAGAATTCATACTAGCAACATTGCAACCATGCTCATCATTCAAGGAATTCTCATCAACTATTTTTATAATTTCTTCCTCTTCCAATTGAGCACAATTTTCTGAATCCTTATTTTCACGAAAGACATTATAAAGATGAAACAAATGATGCAACCTACACTCCATTTTTTTGTAGTTTTATTTTATAAAACCAAACTAGTGAAAAACAAGAAACTAAAAGATTTAATTGCAAGATCTAAAGATATACCTTCAAGCACTACCCTCCCCAGCAACGGCGCCAGAAAAAAGCTTGATGTCTACTACGCAACTTTATTCTTGTAGACTTTGTTGGGCCTCCAAGCGCGGAGTTTTGTAGGACAGTAGAAATTTTCCCTCAAGTGGATGACCTAAGGTTTATCAATCCGTGGGAGGTGTAGGACGAAGATGGTCTCTCTCAAACAACCCTGCAATCAAATACAAGAAATCTCTTGTGTTCCCAACACACCTAATACAATGGCAAATTGTATAGGTGCACTAGTTCGGCGAAGAGATGGTAATACAAGTGCAATATGGATGGTAGATAAAGGTTTTTGTAATCTGAAAATATAAAAACAGCAAGGTAGCAAGTAACAAAAGTGAGCACAAACGGTATTGCAATGCTTGAAAACAAGGCCTAGGGTCTGTACTTTCGCTAGTGCAATCTCTCAACAATGCTAATATAATTGGATCACATAACCATCCCTCAACGTGCAATGAAGAATCACTCCAAATTTCTTATCTAGCGGAGAACATAAGAAGAAATTGTTTGTAGGGTACGAAACCACCTTAAAGTTATTCTTTCCGATCAATCTATCCAAGAGTTCATACTAAAATAACACCAAGTTATCCTTTCCGATCGATCTATCTAAGAGTTCGTACTAAAATAACACCATATGATACGCACCAACCAACTCTAATGTCACCTAGATACTCCAATGTCACCACAAGTATCCATGAGTTAATTATACGATATGCATCAAACAATTTCAGATTCATAATACTCAATCCAACACAAAGAACCTCAAAGAGTGCCCCAAGATTTCTATCGGAGAACGTAGGACAAGAACATGCATCAACCCCTATGCATAGATTACCCCAATGTCACCTAGGGAATCCGCAAGTTGAGTACCAAAACATGCATCAAGTGAATCAATAGAACACCCCATTGTCACCACGGGTATCCATATGCAAGACATATATCAAGTGTTCTCAAATCCAATATTCAATCCAACATAACGATATCTCAAAGGGAAAGATTCAATTCATCACAACATGATAGCAAGGGAATAACATCATATGATCCGACTATATTAACAAAGCACGTGATACATCAAGATCGTGACATCTCAAGAACACGAGAGAGAGAGAGAGAGATTGAACACATAGCTACTGGTACATACCCTCAGACCCGAGGGTGGACTACTCCCTCCTCGTCATGGCCTCCGTCGGGATGATGAAGATGGCCACCGGGGATGATCTACCCTCTCCGGCAGTGTATGAACGCCTCCAGATTGGTTTTTCGTTGATACAGAGAGTTGCGGCGGCGGAACTTCTTGTCTAGGGTTATTTCTGGGGGTTTCTAAATATATATGATTTTTGGGTGTCAGTTTCACGCGAAGATGGGCCACGAGTGGACCACAAGACACCAGGACGCGCTAGAGGGGCCTGGCGCGCCCTGGTGGGTTGTGCCCACCTCGTGGCTCTTCTGGCCCTCCAACGAATCTTCTAGTGCCTCTTTTGTTCCAAAAAAATTTCAAAAACTTTCGTTGCATTTGGAGAACTTTGATTTCTGCACAAAAAACAACACCACGGTAGTTCTGTTGAAAACAGTGTCAGTCTGGGTTAGTTCTAGATAAATCATGTAAAGTGCATCAAAACCATATAAAAGTATTGTAAACATAGGCAATCATGGCATGAATACTTCATAAATTATCGATACGTTGGAGACGTATCATGAACCCATCCGTGTGCACGGCCGTACGCAAGAGACCGTGCCTTTGAAACCGTGTCTTGTGAGAACCTGTATTGTGTGGAGCGATAATGCTTTTAGGGAGCATCTAAGTGAGACTGTTTGCTCAAGTTTAACTACATCATTAACCACACTTCATCTGCCTCCTTTACAGCGGACCACTGCCTCATCTTGACCACCATAAACGATGACACTGTTGCGTTGAAGTTTTTGGCAACTCAAACTTGTTAGGCCTTGTACAATGCAAGACGCTTAGGGAAGGTGATTTATAGAGAAATAAACCAGTCTTTCTTTGGCATTGGTGCTTCTTTGTAAAGAATAGACGCTTAGTTAAACGTATCTCCTATAGAAATAGGCACCAGCGCTTCAGAAAAACTTGGTTTATTTTTCTAATCACGTCCTAAGCATCTACCATTGTAAGGTTGTATGTGCTTTTGGTCCGTGTGCAAACATGCTAATGTTTCTTGTTTGTCGTATGCTTGGAGAGTTGCAATAGATGGGCTACCTACATGGAAAAATAACCACAAAATTGGTCTAGAACAAACAAATAGATGCCTGGTTTGTGGTCGGTATATGGAGGACAATTTCCATCCCTTTGTTATATGTCAGTATGGTCAAGACTTATTTCGGTCTATGGCCAAGATATGGAGGTTTCCTAAACTGGAGATGATTGTTCATGATGGAAAGGAGTGACTGCTTTATGTCTTGGCTCCTATGTTTGAACTCGAGAGATGTATGATGTTGATGGTCTTCTGGAGGAGTTGGTATGTTAGGAATGAGATAGTCCACCTAAAACCCGCCACTCCAATGGAAATTTCCATCAGATTTCTATAGAGTTATTTGGAGTCGCTGGTGCTATCAAACTAACCCACATGTGGATTCAGTGAAAGGCAAGGCTATTATCTCATTGGATCAAGGAATGGCCCCAACAAAAGTAACTATTGAGCATCAAAGATGGGAGAAACCAAGTCTTGGTTGGGTCAAACTAAACATAGATGGGTCCTTTGTTTCCAGCGAGGTAGCGGGAGCAAGAATGATCATGAGAAACCACCTGGGAGAGATTATCTTCTCGGCAAGCATAGAATTATATTCATGTCGAGATGCTCTAGAGGAAGAGCTATGTGCGTGCATGGAAGGACTCTCGTCAACTTTACATCGAACGGATGGTCCTATTGCCATCGAGGTGGACTCCTCTTCGATGGTTTCCATGATCACATGCGGTGTTGTGGACCGATCTGCATATGGTTCCTTAGTAAATGAGATTAGATATCTTCCAAGCCTTCGTTAAAATTGTATTACTCAGGTTTCACAGTCGCAAAATAAGGCCAACGATAGTTTATCTACTTTTGGTAGATTGCAAGGAAGGACCATGACTTGGATTAGTTCGGGCCCGACTCCTGTGTTGGAATTAGCAGCGGAAGATTGTATGGATCTCGTGATTAGGTAACACAAATGTTGAAGTCGCAAAAAAATATAATCTAGATTAAGTTTGACCCAAAACTGTTTATAATAACCTACGTAACATTCTATTCAACTAATGGTCTACGCGTGGAATGCTACGGGATCGCAGCAACTCCTTGCGTCACACCAGGATATGGTAGCTAGAGACAGAGGCGAATTGCATGGAGAATAAGAAGAAGCACAAAGGAAGGCTTGGGATTAGAGGTAACTGCGTCTAGTCATTACAGATCATATCCTTCCTCCCATCGATCTAGGCTATATGTAGGTTTTATTACAGGCCACTATGGGTCGGCCCAGCAGGCCACTCACACATAGACAAGGGCACAACCCAGGTCGTTGTATGCCCCTCCCCTTGAAAAACAGGATGCCCTCGTACTGTTCACTATCATGTCGTTGTCGCGGATGATAGTATTGTTGCCCACTCCCAAGTTTCCATTGAGAGCGGAAGGCCGCGCCAGGCAATCGGTCGCGTATGGCCGCCCGCCTGCACCAAACGAGACTGTAATACCTGAGCTGGTTGCAGCGGCGGTGAGATCAGGAGAGCATCCACTATGTCGGTGTGGCTATCTTGTTGCGTCGGAGGTTGTGCTAGTTTCAGAAGAGAGACGTAAACCACTGGATGAATTTTGCTAGATGGTGGAAGGGCGAGCCGGTAAGTGATACGTCTCCAACGTATCTATAATTTTTTATTGTTCCATGCTGCTATATTATCATTCTAGGATACTTTTTGGGTCATTATTTACCAATTTATAATATTTTTGAGCACTAACCTATTGACCCAATGCCCGGTGCCAGCTGTTGTTTTCTGCATGTTTTTTGCTTTTCAGGTTTACAATACCAAACGAAGTCCAGTTGCCACAAAACTTTTTGATAATTTTTTCCGGACTATATGAAGACCTAGAAGCTTCGGAAGGAAGTTAGGAGGTGCACGAGGGCCCCACCACACATTAGGGCGCGCCCTGGGGGGTGCGCCCTGATATGTGGTGGCCCGCTCAGCCGCCTCCCGACATCCCTCATTGGCCTATAAATTCTCTAATATCCTAAAAAACCCGAAGGCAGTCCCGAAACCCTTTTTCCGCCGCCGCAAGTCTCTATTCCGTCGTGAGGCCATCTGGAGCTCCGTTCCGGCACCCTGCCGGAGGGGGATCGATTACGGAGGGCCTCTTCATCAACATTGCTGCCCTCGTGATGATGTGTGAGTAGGTCACCATAGACCTATGGGTCCATAGCTAGTACCTAGATGGCAATCTCTCTCTTATGATCTTCAATACAATGCTTATCGCATCTTCGCTTTGATCTATCCGATGTAATCCTATTGTGCGGTGTGTTTGTTGGGATCCGATGAATTGTGGGTTTATGTTCAGATTATTCATGAAAAGTATTTGAGATGCCTCTGAATTATATTATCTCTTAAGTGCATGATCATTATAGCTTCGTAATGCTCTCCGATCTATTGATGTGCTTTGGCCAAGTAGATTGATATTTCATCGGTGGGAGTGGTGCGTTGTGGTAGGTTCAACCTGGCGAGTTTCTATATCCCAGTGACAAAGTAGGGGACAAGATGCGTCTTTGTGTTGTCCATATAGTTTGAGTTTACTTTGTCTACATCATGTCATCGTTCTCCAAGCATTACTCTGTTTTACTTAATACTCTAGATGCATGCTGGATAGCGGTGGATGAGTGGAGTAATAGTAATAGGTGCAGGCAGGAGTTGGCCTATTTGCTTATGGACGTTATGCCTATATATACATGATCATTGCCGTGAAAATCGCATAAATATCCGCTTTTCTATCAATTGCCCAACAGTAGTTTGTTTACCCACCGTATGCTACCTACATAAGAGATGCCGCTAGGGAACACTATGCCCCCCGGGTCTATTCACTTATATATTTGCAAACGCTATTATTACCCCGCTGACTTTATTTTCTTTTTATTTTTTTGCATTTATCAACAATTCTACACAACGCATTTGCTTGCAAATAACGAGATCAAGGGGATTAACAACCCTCTTGCCCACGTTGGGTGCAAGTCGTTTGTTCATTTGTGTGCAACCGCTGAAGACGGTTGAGGATTGATATTCCTATTGGTTCGATAAACCTTGGTTTAATAACTGAGGGAAATACTTATCCGCTTTGTGCTGCAATTACCCGTTCCTCTTCACGGAAAACCCAACGCATATCACAAGTATTAGTAAGCCACGTCACCAATCTTCTCCAAGATTTAATAAGGACCAAAATACTTGAATCCCAGCTTGTGGTTGGATCTTGTCACTACAGACTGCTAAACATAGGGCTAGAGTTTAAGATATGCACAGTCGCCCACCGCAAACTGTCTATCAGACCGATGTTTATCTTCTTGTGCTTTCATGCGCCATTGTGCATGAAGGAGATGCTCACGAATTAGGTTCTACGTAAGGTTGCATTCAGCCAGCCACCCTGGTAGATCCGAGGACAAAGAACTCTAGAGATTTGCAATGCCCAAGTGTCTGGGCTGATATCCATAGAGAACTTGGAATGGTGTGTTTCCCAGTGCTGAGTGGTAGTTAGTATTGTACCAGTACTCAGCCTGAGGAATGAGCCCATTTCTTGGGGGCAGAGTGAACCATACACCTCAGAAATATTTCAAGACATTGATTGAGTTTTTTAGATTGTCCATCAGTTTCTGGATGGCTGGCAGAGCTCATGTTCATCTTTGTGTTAGTTAGTCTGCACAAGTCCTGCCAAAGAGTACTTGTGAAAATGGGGTCGCTATCAGTTACCAAAACCATAGGAAGACCATGTAGTTTGTACACATTATCCACGTAGACTTGGGCCACTTGGAGAGCAGTGAATGGGTGTGCCAGAGGAAGAAAATGTCCATATTTGCTGAACTTGTCAATGACTACTAAGATAGTGTCATAGTTTTTGCTCTTGGTAAGACCTCCAATAAAATCCATAGTAACCATACTCCATGCTTCTTTAGGTACTGGCTGAGGACCGAGCAACCCAGGTTTTCTGATATGTTCGGCTTTAGCTTGTTCGCATACTTTGCATCCCTTGACATAATTATGAATATCCTGCTTCATTGATGACCAAGCAAACAGGGCTTTAATCCTCTGATAAGTCCCTGAAATCCTAAGTGACCACCCACTCCACTGGCATGTAGGGACAACATAATTGCTTGGTGAGCTTGAGTGTTGTGGCCAAGCCACACCCAATCTTTGTATCTGATGATTCCCTGGTGTAACACATGGCCCTTATCATTTGATCCAGTCAGAGCTAATTATTGGAGTAGTTGTTTGTCTTCATCATGTTGTTGATATACTTCAGACACAACAATCAACCATTTGGGTGTGCAAAAGGCTATGGTATGTATTTCCGTGGGAGCAGGTCATTTGGAGAGAGCATCGGCAACAGTATTGTCTTGGCCTTTTTTGTACAATATGTTGTATCTCAGTCCCAACAACTTCAATAGAGTTTTCTGCTGCATAGGACTACTGATCTTTTGATCTTGTAAGTGTGTTAAGCTCCTATGATCTATGGCCAGAGTGAATGGAGCATGTTGCAAGTAAGTTCTCCACTTATGACTGCTAGACACTCCTTTTCATATGTGGAAATAGCTTGAGCTTTGGGACCCAAGGCTTTGCTTAAGTAGGAAATAGGGTGTCCCTCTTGCATTAAAACTGCTCCAATACCATTGTTGATAGCATCAGTCTCAATCACAAATGTTTTCTTGAAATGAGGCAAAGCTAGTAGAGGAGCTTGAGCCAGGCAGTTTTCAAACTTTGAAATGCAGCTTCTGTAGTAGGTGTCCAAGTGAACATCACATCCTTTTTCGGTAAATCAGAATGGCTCCTGCTAATAATGCCATAGTGCTTGATGGACTTTCTGTAATATCCAGTGAGACCTAAAAACCCTCTCACTTGCTTTACATTGGTTGGTATGGGCCAGTTTTGGACAGCTGCAATTTTAGAAGGATCAGTCTGGACTCCTGCTCCACTAATCACATGGCCCAAATATTCCAACTCCTGTTGAGAAAAGGAACACTTACTCAATTTCACATACAAATGATTTTCTTGCAAAATAGTGAAGACTTGCTCCAAGTGTTGCATATGTTCTTCTAAGGTTTCACTATAAATAAGTATGTCATCCATAAACACCAGAACACATTTTCTTAGTAAGAGCGCAAAGATGATATTCATGGCAACCTGAAATGTTGCAGGGGCATTAGTTAACCCAAATGGCATAACCTTGAACTCATAAAGGCCATGATGTGTTTTAAATGCAGTTTTGTGCTCTTCCCCTTCTACCAATCTGATCGGATGATATCCTGCCCTCAAATCCAATTTTGTAAAGTATTTTGCTCCTGCTAGTTCATCCAAGAGTTCCTCTACAATAGGCATGGGATTTTTGTGTTGCGCTGTGAGTGAGTTGGGCATTCTATAGTCTACACAAAATCTCCATGTGCCATCTTTCTTTCTGACCAGCAAGACAGGGGAGGTAAAGGAGCTAGTACTATGTTGAAAGACTCCTTGGGTAAGCATAGTAGCTACTTGAGTTTCCATCTCTTATTTTTGCATGGGATTGTACCTATACAGTTTGACATTCACATGCTTTGCCCTAGGTAGCAGAGGTATCTGGTGGTCAAACTCTCTATGAGGAGGCTGAGTGTTAGGTGTGGTGAACAACTGTTGGTGCTTGTCAATAAGTGGTTGAACCTCAGGTGGAATACAGGTTTCTGCCAAAGGTCTTTCTGCTCTATGACAAAGATGAATTACTTGCTCCACTGCTCTAGTGTTCAGAAGTCCTTGCAAGTTTTTTCCAGAAATGGCTGTGCACGAGGTGAGTTTGTCTTTAACTCCTCTGAGTGTGATTCTTGCTCCTTGTTATTTAAACCTCATGATTTTCTTTCTCCAATCCACCCACATAGGGCTCATGCTTTCTAGCCACTGCATTCCAAGGATAATGTCATATGTGCCCAAGGGTAAAATCTTGAGTTGGGTGTTGAAGGTATTCCCTTGACAAAACCACTATAAATTGGGCACCTGTGTAGTGCATGGCAATGTGCCTCCATGTGCCACAATAACAGTTGTAGCAGGAATTTATTCTATGGAGCACTTGAGTTCCTTGGCTAAATCAGCTCGAATAAAGTTAGTGGAGCTGCCAGAATCCACTAAAATGAGTAGTTGTCGCTTCCCGACCATGCCTTGCAACTTGATACTCTCTTTCGAAGATGTTCATGTGGCTGCTTGTACAGATAGTTTCATGCAGTCATCATTGTCTTTGTCAGTTGGCTGAGAGTGCAGTTTTTCACTGTCAGAATCACTGGAAACAGATTCAGGTGATTGCAATGCATACCATAACTCTTCCATGACATGTAGTTGCACTTTATTGGGGAATTTGTGGCCTGGGCCATATTTCTTGCCACATTTAAAGCACTCTCCTCATGCCCTGCGCTGAGCTCAGAGAGTGTCCACTTTGGTAGGCAGTTTAACCAGATCTGTTGATCGGTTGTCTGCAGGTGTAGAACCTAGTAGACCCTGATGCACATAAGGTTTGGAACCATACCGTGGCTCCCATTTCTTGCTGAATTTAGTTGTGCCCTCCACCAGCAGTGCTTCTTGTGTTTGTGCTAGTGAATAAGCCAAATCCACTGTACTCGGCTGCTGTAACTTGACCGACGCTCGTATGGGTGGTTTAAGACCTTCAACAAAACGATTGATGAAAAATGTCTCATCGTAGGATGGATTGTACACCAACATCTTGTGCATGTGTTCTTCGAACAGATGAGCATATTCATCTACCGTGTCAGTTTGTTTCAGTGCAAAGAACACATCAATAACTCGAGTGTACTTGTTTTTGTTGAATTTTGCAAAAACCGTGACACACAATGCTGCCCAACTGTCAATTGTATGCATCGCTTTGTAAGTCTGAAGCCACAGAGCTGTGTTGCCTATAAAATGCATGGTTGCAAAATCGACCCATAACTCTGGCTGAATATTGTACATACGAAAGTACTTCTCACACTGCTGTTTCCACCATTCGGGGTTCTCTCCATCAAACTTGGGGAAATCAAATCAAGGGATTCGCGGCTTGTACCGATTTTGATGTTCCCGATGTGCGTGAGCAGGTGATAACTCGGGATCCTCATCAGAGAAATAGTCACTGGAAGGAGAGGGAGATTGATTGTGCTCGCCACCGTATGCAGGTTGTCGATTCTGGTGAAGCCCGCATTGATCTGTACCTGGTGGCACCTGCAGACTGCTCTGTCCTTCAGTGCAAAGTATGCCCGAATGCTATGGTGGAGGCGACTGCGAAGGTCTTGTTGGTGGTGGCCGTTCAAGCTGATCCACACGGCGTACCACTCCATCCAGCGCCCGCTTCATCTCGTCCATCGCCGCATCCAGGGAACTGTTAGCGACGAGAACACGGCCAAGGGTGGTGTCGGATTTCGAGCTCTGCAAAACCCTCAAAGTTCGAACACAGGGGCGTGTGGGAAGCTTCCTTGCGGCCTCGCCCTACTCAGCTCGCTACACGATGATTACTACGGCGAACTCGCACGATGACGAGGAAGAAGATGAACACGGTGGTTTACCCAGGTTCGGGCCGCTACGAAGCGTAATACCCTACTCCTGCTTTGGTGGATTGCCTCTCGGGGAGGTGTGGTGGATGAACTAGTACAGTGGTTTCGAGCCTCGCGAGGGCGCTCGAGTGGTGTTCTTGGCTCTCTGCCTTGTCTTGTGGTTTCGTCCCCCCTTCTACGGTGCGGCCTAGCCTCTATATATAGCGGTGGCCCGGGTCCTCTTCCCTTATCACCATGGCGGGAAGGGATCCCACAACGGCCAGATTTGAAGGGGGACAGGAGTACATCCCCGCCTGTCCAAAGGTGGTCTTCGCCTGCAAAGTAGCTGTCGATGATGCAGAGGTGGGCTCGGCGATGACATCCGCCCTGCGGGGCTCGTGGTCATGGTCTTGTTACACCGGAATGGAAACCTTTGGGAGGCGCTTTGGGAACCCGCATACGTCCTTGCTCCCTTTGCACCAAAGAGGAATGCACCGCCTGGCGCGCTGGCGCCCGCCTGTCCTTCCTTGCGTCATCTTTGACTCCTGAGGCCGGGTTCTGCATAGAGATGTCCGCCGCTCCTGAGGGGGCCCTGAGGAGGCCCACTCCTTGCTGGTCTTGGTGCCGCCTCCCTCGTGAGGCTAGGGCCCTCGCGAGGGCCTTGTCTTGAGTTAAGCCGCGCCGGGCCGTGTTTGGCGAACGGGGTGGGCCATGCCCTGGGCCGCAGGCAGGCAGGTCTGGGTACCCCCGTTCCCAGAACGCCGACAGTAGCCCCCGGGCCCAAGGCACGCTCGAGATGGCTTCTGGGCGAAGCCTTGAGGACGGCCCGAAGCGCTGCGGGCCCCAAACGCCTGCGGGCCAGGCTTTACACGCGTCGAGCGCCTAGGCGGCGACGCTCCCGCTCCCCGAGGGCATCAAGGACCGCCCCAAGTCGAACTGATGCGACGCCCGTGTGCAGCGCCAACCATCATTGCCCTTCCTTGAATGCTGCTGCCGCCTCGGGCCTCTACTCCTCGGGCCACGCGGAAGTGACCCATCAATTGGTAGGAGAGGCGACGTGGACGGTACTGCGCTGATCGAATCGCTCCGCGGCGCCCAAGAGGCGCACGACGCCCGCTCTCCCACGACACCCCGCGGCTGCAGTTACGCCTATAAATCCGCCCCGCCCCTGGCAGGGGAGGGGGGAATTGCAGTCTCGAGGTGTCTTCCTGCTTCCATTGCTCTGCAAAGAAAGCCCTCTCCTCTTCCCAGCTTCTCTTCTCCCATGACGTCTGGAGGAAACGATGCAGGCGCGGGGAAGCGTGCGGCATCGCCGGCTCCCTCGCCCTCCTCCGGAGGCAACGGCGGGGGGCCCTCGGGGTCGGCGCAAGTTCGCCGGCGCTGGGCCATCATCGATGAGTGAGTACTCTGCCACCGTCCTCCTTAGTCGTTTTGTCCTGCGCTCCGAGCGTGATCCTCTCTTTCTCCCAGGGTGCCCGCGGCCAAGAAGCGCAGGCTCGGCGATCTCCAAGAGGAGTCGGACGCGCTGCCGGCCCAGCTGGCGACCGCCAAGGCGGCCTTCCAAGCCGCCCTCAGGGGCGAAGCGGAGGCCAGGGCGGAGCTGGCGTCCCTCCAGGCCCAGGTTAAGGAAGCGGCCGACGCCGTGCAGGCCGCCCAGGATGAGGCGGCGCACGCCAAGATGCTGGAGTCCCAGCGCGCTAAGCAGTACCTTGACATCGCCCACCACGCGACCAGCGCGGTGAGCCGGTTCATCGGGGAAGCCCCCGCGCTGCCGTGCGCGCACGACGACGGGGGCTATCTTGACTTCTTCCGGAGGGTGGTGGAGGCGCTGGAGGCCAGCGTCTCCCGCGTGAACGCGGACAACGAGTCCGACGCGCGCGACCTCCTGGACCTCGCCCTGACGTTTGTCTTCTCCAACCTGCGCCGCCACGCCCCGCAGCTCGACCTCCGGCGTGTCGTGGAGCGGGTGCCTGACGAGCTCCAGCGCTCCCTTCCGGACGAGGTGCGCCCGCACGTGGAGTCCCTGGTGGAGCGGTTCATCCAGGTGCCCGCCTCCAGCGGGGAGGACGACACCGACTCCGAGGCGGCCGGCGGCGCAGGTGGCGACGGCGACTCCTCCCCCTAGGCATCTCCTTTTTCCCTTTCATGGTCCCTGTAATATTTTAAGAAAAACTCGTCCCCGGGGGGCGTTAATCTTTTGCATGTTACCTTCGCCCTCTTATTTTTCTTCCCTTGAACTCGCCGATCGCTTGCTTGCTGCGACGTGACTTAGTTTCTTTGCGCGGGGTTCGGTGCTGCGGCCGACACGGCTTGGTGGTGACGGCTGGCAGGGTCCTCGTGAGGTCTTCTCTCCTGAGGGGAGGCTCGCGACGTCGAGCCCCGGGTCCTTGGCATCGTTGCCCGTCGTGGCCGAATTCCTTCCTTCGCGCCGTCCCTCCTGGCGCCTGGGACCGCACGGGCTTCCACGGTGGCACACTGTAGACCGTAGTACCTGCATTTTGGCGTTAGTGAGCGCAACCTCTATCCCGCATTCGGGCCGCCATTGGATCAGGAGGCTCGCGCTTGGTTCGGTAGTGTACTTAGCTTGTCGGCTGGTGACGATCTCGTGCGCCGCGTGGCACGGCCGGGTCGCCCAGATAGTCCGTGACTCCGCCCGGGGTGCTTCTTCTTTGCAAGTGGGGTAGGTGGGGAGCCCTTTCGGCACTCTGTGTCTGCAGGCCCCGGTCCCGCACATTTCCCTACCACCGTAGTGTACGACCGGATCACCAGGATGCAACTACGAGGTGAGGCCTTGACACCCTCGATGCCGACCGGATCACCAAGGACGACATCGAGGGGCGAGTGGCTATATGACCGGTAAGGCTCCTGAGGCGCGTTTCTTAGGAGCCCCCTTTGACGCTCAAGCAGCTCTACGTCGGCAGGTCCCAGTCCCGCTCATTTCCCTACCACCGTAGTGTACGACCGGATCACCAGGACGCAACTACGGGGCGAGGCCTAGACACCCTCGATGCCGACCGGATCACCAAGGACGACATCGAGGGGCGAGTGGCTATATGACCGGTAAGGCTCCTGAGGCGCGTTGCTCAGGAGCCCCCTTTGACGCTCGAGCGACCCCCATTCCGCCCTGTCGTGTTCTGCCTCAGGAGGCACTGGGGCCTCCTGAGACTCCATGCCGTGGTGTCATGCCGCGGTCGGAGCCCCCGAGCGGGGGTCGACTGCCAGAAGACGCAAGTCCCTGAGGCGACAGGGCCTTGCTATCCAGCTCCGAGGTGCCTCGGGGTGGGCCGGAGCGCACGGCCCCTTGCAAAACACCGAATCAAAAGGAGAATTCAAGACTGGTAAAACGAGAGAGCAACGAGAGAAAAGTCCCCGCCACTTTTTCTTTTAAATATAGAGTTCCGAAGTCCTCAAACTTCATTCCAAAAAACGGCAACTCGAACACAAAAAGAAGCAAGCAACTGCCGCGTCCGGCACCTAGGCTAATCTTCGTCTTCATCTTCCCCCAGCGCTGAGCGTAGGGCATCCACATTGCGTGGGCATAGCCATTGGTGGGTAGTGTTGAATTGTCTGCCAGCGCGGAGCATGGGGCTTCCACATTGCGTGGGAGGGAACCCCTCCGCGTCCTCGGGGGGCTCCAGGCGTATACAGCCCACACATTATTACATGAGAGTGTCACAGACGTAGATAGCTGGGCAAGCCCCCAGGCGCTCGGCATGGTTGCTCCCAACTCCGTTAAGAGCTACCCCGTGCATTTCTGCTCGGTTACGTGCCTTTATGACCCAAACCCGAATGCATTGTTCCCCGCATAGCTACAGGATTGCGCTCCCGCGGCCCAAACATGAGCACAATGCACCCGGCGCAGCCATAAAGGTGTTTTGTCGATGAAGCCGCCTCGTGAGGCGTATGGACGCTGGCCGGACATCGCCTCGAGGGCCTCGTGAGGCCCAGCCTCCCGAGGCTGCGCCGGCGTTCCAGTTGCCGCGGGTGGCCCGCGCTACTTGTGTCTTGCTGGTCCCCCCAGGCCATCACTCCTGAGGCCCCGGGGCTCGGCTCGGCGTTGCTTGCTCGCGCGGGCGACGGCTTACGCCGTGCCCCGCGGGCCCGGGGGCGTCCTCCCTCTTTCTCCCGTTCGCGTCGTCCAGGCTCGGTGCTCCGTCGTGGGAAGCCCCCAGGCCCGGCTCTGGGAGGACGCCCGGGGCTCTCCCTATTCTTGGGGGGTGTTGGCGCCAGCGGCAGGCGCCTGATCCGGGATGGCATCCCTAGGTACGACGCAGCATGGTACATAGGGCTCCACATAAGGGCCCGGTTCTCCTCCTGAGCCGTCCGGCGGGACGCCGGGGCGGCCCCTTAGGGCGGCGGCGGGGCCCCGCCCTGCGCGCGCAGCCCGCAGACCCTCCTGCGACGAGCCTCGGAGCGAAGTTGCTTACCTCTGCCACCGCCGTTGGGTGGGCCACGCGTTTCCTGACGTGGATTGCTTCCTCGGCGATCTGACGCGCCTTTGCCATTGTTGCTTGTTTGTCCGGACGCCTGCGCCGCTTGCTCCCTGCGTAGGATGGCGCGCTCTCGCCTGGTCAATCCAGGTTGTTGAATGTCCACTGGGTCACGGAGGCGCGTGTTGGTGCGCGCGTGGGGCGCCTCGTTGTTTCCTTCGCGCTCTCGGTCGTCGTGGTCGGGCTGTGCCTCGAAACCGGTCACCGGAATTCGAAGGAGAAGGAGCACGGCATGCGGCGGGCCCCGCTCGGGCTCGCCCAGGGCTGGAGGGGGCACACCGTCGGCGGCGTGGGGGACAGGCGCGGCGAACAAGCCCCCGGCGCCAGAAGAAGGGTGAGGAGCCATGGCCCTCCGCGCGACGGTGACCAGCTCCGCGACGTGGTCGGCCCACGCGTCGAAGCCCCCGTGCGTCGAGCGGTGGTGGAGCATCTCGCTTGCCAGCAGCAGCGCATCGTGCGCGTCGAGGTCCCCCACGTAGGTGCGGCGCGACGCCGGCGCTAAGGGCGCCGCCCGCCCGCCGTGTGTTTGGGCGGTGCGAGGGGCGACGACGGTGGAGGCGATACTGGCGGCTTGATATTGTCCGCCCAGCACTATGCCGCTGGGGCGTGGGTCTCCAGCAGCAGCGGTGGGATCGATGGAAGCTGATCCGCCGCGGCCGTGGGAAGCTTGTTGGGCGCCGGCCATCGGAGCGGTGGAGCGGGGAAAGAGCGAGGCTTGAGGAAGACTCCGACACGCCCCCTACCTGGCGCGCCAAATGTCGGATTTCGGGCTCCGCAAAACCCTCAAAGTCCGAACACAGGGGCGTGTGCGAAGCTTCCTTGCGGCCTCGCCCTACTCAGCTCGCTACATGATGATTACTACGGCGAACTCGCACGATGACGAGGAAGAAGATGAACACGATGGTTTACCCAGGTTCGGGCCGCTGCGAAGCGTAATACCCTACTCCTGCTTTGGTGGATTGCCTCTCGGGGAGGTGTGGTGGATGAACTAGTACAGTGGTTTCGAGCCTCGCGAGGGCGCTCGAGTGGTGTTCTTGGCTCTCTGCCTTGTCTTGTGGTTTCGTCCCCCCTTCTACGGTGCGGCCTAGCCTTTATATATAGCAGTGGCCCGGGTCCTCTTCCCTTATCACCATGGCGGGAAGGGATCCCACAACGGCCAGATTTGAAGGGGGACAGGAGTACATCCCCGCCTGTCCAAAGGTGGTCTTCGCCTGCAAAGTAGCTGTCGATGATGCAGAGGTGGGCTCGGCGATGACATCCGCCCTGCGGGGCTCGTGGTCGTGGTCTTGTTACACCGGAATGGAAACCTTTGGGAGGCGCTTTGGGAACCCGCGTACGTCCTTGCTCCCTTTGCACCAAAGGGGAAACTGCACCGCCTGGCGCGCTGGCGCCCGCCTGTCCTTCCTTGCGTCATCTTTGACTCCTGAGGCCGGGTTCTGCATAGAGATCTCCGCCGCTCCTGAGGGGGCCTGACGAGGCCCACTCCTTGCTGGTCTTGGTGCCGCCTCCCTCGCGAGGCTAGGGCCCTCGCGAGGGCCTTGTCTTGAGTTAAGCCGCGCCGGGCCGTGTTTGGCGAACGGGGTGGGCCATGCCCTGGGCCGCAGGCAGGCAGGTCTGGGTACCCCCGTTCCCAGAACGCCGATAGGTGGCCTCAGTTCGCCTGGGCGGACGAGGACGCGTACTTGTCGAGAGAGTCTTGGAGCTCGTTCACCCGCTCCGAAGTGGCAGCTCCTTCATCCGAGACCGCCTTACTCTGCTAGATCGTGTCCTACACCAATTTTTGCAAATCCGCTTAGGAGAGCTCCGCCGCTGCCATGCAAGCCGAGAGCATCGGCCTGTTGGGACGAGCCATTGGTGTCGTTCGATCTGCTCAACCCGACACAGGTACACCGAAGTGTTTTGCACGGAATCACCATAGGGGATCCGCACCCTTGCATGGAATTAGGAGCTGATTGATGGATTGATCGGTAGATCGCGAGTGAAATTCCGAATCAGAGGACGCGGATCGATTTGGGCTTTGAATACTAGATGCTACGGGATTGCAACAACTCCTTGCGTCACGCCAGGATATGGTAGCAGACAGAGACGAATTGCGTGGAGAAGAAGAAGAAGCACAGATGAAGGCTTGGGATTAGAGGTAACTGTGTCCAGTCATTACAGATCACTAGATCATACCGGCGCGCGTTGCTGCGCCCGTCCATTATTGCTATAAAATGGTAGGAATTTTTTGCAAGTATACGAAAACATGGAAAATGAAAGTTATATAGGATATTTTGTAAATACGTGGAGACACAGAACATGCAAGTTAGATTTGCAATTAGGCATAAACCGAACTATGTATTGTGAAGTTGGTTCGAGTCTTATGGAAAGTCAGTGGACAAATGATTTGTAAAAGTCCTTCACCATCACTTTCATGTGTGACCTACTCGTCGTCATCTTAGCCTAAACTCTCTGTGTGTTAGGCTTCGTTAGACAAACATGTCACAGGCTGCTTTGACTTCCCTCTAGTTGCATGTACCCATATTTGTAAAAGTGTTTCCTATTTAAGTATGATTCTAATAATCATTTACGGATCTATAATATGTTTTCATAATAGCATTCATGAACTCTTGAAAAATCGGGTGCAGTAGGACTACAAAGCTAACTACATATTGGCTTACATGATATTTATTAATTATGAACGCAAAATCGGAAGGAAATTTCTTAATGCTCACAACTTATATATTCAGAATAACTCGCATTATAAATAATATTTCCCATATATATTCTGAGATCTTTACTGTGGATGTATATTCAGAGTAATTCTCATAACAAAAAATAGAGAATATGGCGTGGCATTTGGTAACACAACTGGGGAGTGCAAGTCAGCTTCATTAGCCACAGCTACATAAAGATTCTCGATCTTTCGGCCACCCCACGCACCGTCTATAGCATACATCAGAAATTCAACCCCGTACTTTGTTTTTTCTCCAACCTGGATAAATAAGTAAGAAATAAAATATTACATTTTTTATGTTAGTTTGTAGTTTTCATCAAAAAGTCAGCTGAGTTTTCCTTGAGCTCGCACGACATCCTAACCAACTCTCCTAATTCTTGTGATTAACAGTTTAACACCGGGTTTATCATGTTCCCAGCCATGAAGATGCACAGAGTGAAACCATCCGCAGTTGATCTCACCACAGGAACGTTCTTGGCAAATACAAGATCTGAATGAAACTATAAGAATATGGGCACTGAATTCGACACCCTCCAATAATATAATCACATCTCGTATGGAAGGTTGATGTATGCCAAATAGAGTAGGAATAATTAAAACCTTGATGTCACACGGTCCAAAACGTCATAAAATTTAAAAATCTTCCTATGTCTCTCAGATGGAACACGGAACTAATGTGAGATCTCATGTATCAAAAAAGCGACTGTCATGAAAAAAAGCAAGAAACCTAACATCCCACTTTCAAATTGATCCAGAAGTCAATCGAGAAATGTGCTCACCTAAGTGAGTAGGATGCAACAAGAACCATGGTCCCTAGTATAACAAGGATAGGAATACCACATGCAAAAACCAGTGCGACGGCGGCGAACAACAACATCGGAGTGACCCACAATATTTTCATTTGATTCAGTGTGATGTGGACGCATCAACGCCTTGTACATTTCTTTTTCGCATTTTCACTTGCTAAATAATCTGCTAGATAGGATGCAATTATTTTAAATAGTTAGAGAGTAACATAGGACTAAAAAGTACATAGACACATATATTGAGTTTAAGTAACAAATTTAGTTAAACGAGACATAGGAGCAAACTCATACTAACATGTCTGTTAACCATTGGCTACCGACAGATTCAGCTGGAACAAGGTAAGAAACCCAACAATATGTGCTAGAATTCGTCTTGTACATGAACATGCGTTTCTTTCGTGGGCACAAAAAATAACATCAGTAAACAAAACAAATTCCAAAGTTGGAGGAAGAATTGGGGGAAGAGGATATGCGGGAAGGAGGAAGAATTGGAACGAATTGGAGACTTGAGAATCACATATTGTTGCTTGAGAATGGTTTTCGGAAGTGAGGAGAGTGGGGAACAAGCAGCGGCACGGTTGGGATGATATAGGCGTGTATAAGTTATACGTAGGTTCTATTACAGGCCACTGTGGGCCGGCCCAGCAGGCCACTCACGCATAGACAGGGGCACAGGCCAGGTCGTTGCATGGAATCAGTTGGCTGCGCTCGGCCGTATGTATTCTGTTCACATGTTCGCCTGCCCAGTTTTGCCTCCTCAAAAAAAAAAAAAAAGCCTGCCCAGTTTTGCCGTTTGGGCATGTGAAACAGAAGAAGCACCGTGCGCGTACAAAAGCTACCAGAACAGAACACGCCCAACGGTGGCGCTAAAGACGGGTCCGTGCCGTGCGTCCCCCAATTCCCGTTCCCAAAAATATCCTGCCCACCGCCACCGCCACCGCCACCGAATATTCCACCCCGTCCCGGGAGCCAAGCCGAGCCAAAGGCGCCGCAGCGAATGGCTCCGCCCGCCGTCGGCAGGCCCTCGGCCTCCGCCGCGCCGGAGCCTCCCCAGCGGGGGGCCGCCAAGCGCCGGCGCGCCCCCGCGTGCGCCGGCGCCGGGGCCCGCATCCTCTCCCTGGGCGTGCGGGGCGCCGTGATGGCCGCTGCTCTCGTGCTCTTCCTCCTCTTCGCCGCCGCCGCGGTCATCCTCATGCTCGCGCTCCTTGTCGCCGCGCGCGCCTTCCGCCAGCAGGGCCGCCGCCGCCACCGCGCCACGCCGGACCCCGCTCCCCCGCCGCCCCCCGCCGTCGGCCTCCCGTCCGCCAAAATCCGCCTCCTGCCCTGCTTCGAGCCCTCCCCGTGTGACGGCGACCCCTCCTCGCCGCGGATCTGCCCCGTCTGCCTCGACGGCGTGCGCGCCAGGGAGCGATGGCGCGCTCTGCCCGCCTGCGGGCACGCGTTCCACGCCGCCTGCGTCGACCGGTGGCTCCTCTTGTCGCCCGGGTGCCCCGTCTGCCGCGCCACGGTGTCCGTCCCCGTCGGCTGATCGCGAGCTCCAGGCACGGGACATCATCAAGAAGTTGCACCGCGCCCCCTTAGTGGCCGTCCGCGACCGCCAGGGCTGTGAAGGTTCGGTTCCCGTCGGCTGTTCGACGAAAAGCCTTCCCCGCCTTGCTCTGTACTTCTGTAGTCGTAGCTGTAGGCTTTGTGTGAATCTTTCTGCTGTTGTAAAGCGAGAGGCAGGAAGACGATGCATAAAACAAGTTTCTCCTCAAGGGGAATTTGCAATGTCAACTTCTTTATCTATTTTCATCGCAGTATTGTGTAGTTCATCCAAGTTGCTCGTGATGCCAATTGTGAATTGTGATGCGTATGGAGAGTAATAACGAATGAATCGTCAATGCTCATATATGCATCACAATTGGCAATGTCAAGTATTTGCTTGCTACAAGAGCTTTGATGTGATGCTCTTTTGGGACAATTATGGGATAATTTGCCTAACTCCAAACCTAGGAACCAAGTTTGATCCAATCAGTTTGTTGTAAGCCTCTGTTCTTATTAGTGTAGTTCTAGGCATTGAAGAGCAACTCTCGTGGTAGAATTTGCTTACCAGGATAATGTGGCGTGCGATTTATCTTATGCATGGGTAGCTTTTCTTGGCAGCAGAGGTATACCCTTCCATAATCACCAAAGTCACTTCTTCATGGCTTGAACATAATACAAGTTATTTCTGAATTCTTGATACAGAACCTGTTTTCCTCTCTCCAAAAACAAACAAACAAACAGAAGAACTTGTCATAACCACCTTTACGAGCCTTCGTTGATTCTGGTTGCTTTGTTGTTACGGATGAATAAATTGATTTTTTTTTCTTACTTGAAAGCAGATATCAGGAACTTGAGAGCTTGACATCGTGTACACCCAGCTATGCATCTTGTTCTATATGCAACCATGCATGCATGTAATAAAACTGGTCATGTTTTTTTTTTTTGTCTGGATACCTCTACCTCTATATATTCTTTCCACTATCCATTGGTCAGTCTAATGGTGAGAGTTAATTTCTGACAGATTTTTTAGACTCATATATTTTATTTAATTATGATGAACTCTACCGTACCTAGTGGACAATTTCGCTTCTCTGACAATTTGATTGAGCCCAGTGATTTGCTCAATCGTTGTCCATGACTCGTATTGTTTCAGAAGCATAAATCTTATCAGTGATGTGTGATGCCCCCCTAAACATAAATTGTTGGTTTACATCAGCGACATTGTCTCTCAGTGTCAAAAGAGCTTCATTGGTTGTTCACGGCCGGTGCCATTATCAATTTATCATACTAGAGCGATAAGTGTCTGAAGTCCCATGTCCCGCAACGGTGACATCTTATAACACTAAGACATGAGGCTATAAAATACCGGAGATCTTCCGTCGTGCTCACAGGAATGAGCAACGAATTATTCCAGATCAAGTCATGTTCAATCATGTAAGGATCGAAACCACCTCTGTTGCTTATGTTAGAATTTTGGGTGCGCCTATTCATCAGTTAACTAAGAAACAAAATGTGTTTGTTGATTTTTTGGGCCGTTCAACGGTCCAACGACCAAGATTGCCCAGCACTGTTTATCTTCAACCTCTATTTCTTCGGTGGTCCAGCGGCCAAGATTGCCCAGCACTGTTTATCTTCAACCTCTCTTTCTTCGGTGGTCCAGCGGCCAAGATTGCCCAGCACTGTTTATCTTCAACCTCTCTTTCTTCTTCCTCCTGCACAAATGTCGGCCTGCCATGCCTTATCCCTCCTGCCTCCCCCACCCCAACCTTGGCCCACAACCATTGCTTGTCGCTGCCACGACCATCCCACGCCGACAATCCCACACCCATTAACCTGCTTCCTTGCCTCCGTCCAGACGCTGCAAAACCCGCTAGCGGTCGCCCCCACCTTTGCCCTCCTCCGAATTTGACTGACACCACCAAAAAATTTAGGCACTTGATGGTTAGCAAAACTGTAGAATTTCAGCCCTCATAGGTCCAACACATGAGGCATGAACTAGATTATGAAAATTCAGAGTTTGCATAAGTTCAAGTCCCACATCACTAAGACAAGAAGGTGGACACTTTAACATAAGACTCGTCTATTGTTGTGTTATAAATACTAGATACGCATGAATTACGCATTGTATGAGTTAATGCTTGTGGTTGCTAGTGCTTAATTGGATGATAAATTAGGTTGTTACTAGTAGAGAGGCGGCACCATATATATGACTTTGAAGATGTCCAAGGACTACATAAGAATTCAACAGGTAATACCCCTCTTCCTAATCTGAATTAATGTGGGAGAAGTGGCGGCTAGTTTTTTGGATTCCAAAATGAATCCTTAAACATCCGTTATGTTTTCCTTATATGGAAGTTCCTACAATGGGCTTCTATATTAGAGGCCCATTAGGACTCAGCGCCCACTCTACTTCGGATCATAATCTGAATTAGACTCTAACCATTTAAGGGCAACTCTAACCGATCCCCAAAAAATTAAAGGAGGATCCGGCCGAGTAATGTTAGTGGAGTAAATTTATTCTTCTCTATAGATGGCCGCACCTAGATGGTCCCGTAAACTTTAGTGGAGTAGAAAAAATTGTATAGATTTTGTGTTCTAGCCACATGAACTTGTAACACTTCACAATATATATCATAAAAGCATTGAAATTAAACATGCATAACATAACCATCATAACATATAGTTTCATCATTGCGATTTTCAAATAAAAACATGTATAGTTCACCCAAAATGCATCACTTCAAACACAATGTTTGATCCAAAATCACCACAAACATAGCATGTATATGTTGTGGATTGAGCCAACCAATGGCATGCACGAATTCAAACGAGGTGGTCGGTGAAGAAAGGATCATTGCCACCACTACCAACATCCTCTCGACCACCACCACCACCACCATCCTCTCGGTCGCCGCCACCACCACTATCACCATCCTCTTGGCCACCATCATCACCACCATCCTCTTGGCCGATACCATCACCACCACCACCCCCCTCGGCCACCACCACCATTCCGAAGAGAGGCTTCCATTTGGGTCAAGATCTCCCCAGAAGTGAGCTCCCAATACTTTCTCGTGGTTTTATCTATTGTGGTTGGATTCATGAACATGATAGCACGCTCCTTGGCCTTCTTGGCGTCATGAATCCTGTCCTCCTCAAGTGGAAGCCTATGCTCCTTCGCCTTCAACTTTCTCTCTTCGGCCGCCAACTTAGCCTTCCATTTCTCATCTTCCAACACCTTGAGCTCATTCCACCTCGACATCTTCTTTTCCTTGCGTTTGGCCGCCAACACCTTCTTGGACTCAATAAGGCCAGAAGTTCTTGTCATTGCGAGGAAAGAGTATGCCAAAAAGAAAAAAATGTTGAAGCTAAAAGAAATGGAGGAGAGGGGAGAAGCCGAGTGGGGGAGGACTGCGGTCAATGAGAGGTTTGCGGTGGCCAAGGAGAGAAAGGTGGAACTAGAGAAGAGGAAGGCGGTGGCTGAAGAGTTCAAGATGGTTGAAGAGAAAGCACTCAAGTTCAATGTCATGGACACATCTACTCTTGATCCCATGGCAAAGGCGTATGTCGAGCTTTGTGGGTGATGAAATGATCATGAAGAAGCAAATGCTCATGAGGAGCATGATGGGAGGAGTGGGAGGAATGGGAGGAGCCATGGGAGGTGGAATGGAAGATGTCATGTGAGGAATGGGAGGATGAGTGGGAGGTGTCATGGGAGGAGGAATGAGCGGCTACATGAACATGATGGGAGGCAGTGGCGAATCTAGGATGGAAACGAAGGGTGGGCTCAAGGTAACAACTAAGCTAGACCAAGGCGCGTATATTGTGTCAATTGTCTACAAATAAGTAAATGAAATCTATGAGCTAACTCGCAACAAATGCAGTGCGCAATTTAAGTAAAATACCATTTTCGTTATTCTATGGGCGCCTGAATTTTTTCAACTGTCAATCATTTCAGAGCTGAGGCGCGGGGCGCCTAATTTTTTTCCAGCCTTCAATTGATTTCGGGGCTACAGGACGATAATCTGTGTATAATCTAATGTGATGCATGTCTAATTTGTGTTTTAGGAAGTGGTGCATGTCTAACCTAATTGATCTAGGAGAGAAGGATGGCAATAGTTTTCTTTTTTGAAAAATCTCGATGGCAATAGTTTTTTTAGGGCTCGATGGTAATAGTTATACCACTAACATGTGCTTTGGTTCGATGGGTCTCATCCGATAAAACGTGGCTATGGACCGCACGTCCTCCGTCCATAGAACGATGGTTATTTTTTAGGGCTTTCTATTCCTTTGCCCCTAGTTCCTTAGTTGTAATCACTCATCCCACGCTCTTAACGGTTGCTCACTTTTCCCCATTCTCTTGTCCGAAACCCTCACAAATGGTCACAGCGGAGGATGTCGTCGGGTCAATGGTTTGACCTTTAACTGCTGACGAGCGGGGCCCTGGTTTCGTTGGACTGTTGGGCCGATGCGTGCCGCCACGGTACACAAGCCTCCTGTGCATGCCATGTGATCCATCCTACATGCACCGATGCGCGCCGCCATGATGCGCACTTTACAGGCGTCCATCCATTTTTACAGGCGCCCGCCACGTCGGGCTGACGGCATGGCCCCACGCGGACTCGCCGGGAAACCCGACGGTCCGACGGGCGCCTCTGCGTGGTATGAACGACGCGTGGTGCCGCTTTGGATCACCGTCCGAGGCCATAACCGGCTATTTAAGCGGTCGGCGTCCCCCAGCCCTAGCACATTCTCCTTCTCCCTCCACCCCACCATCGCCCGAGCCCATCCACCTCCTCTCGCACTTCCCTCGCCATCAGGATGGTCCGGCGCCTCATCACCACCTACGCACAGCTCACTCCGGAGCGACGCCTGCAAATCGAGGCGGAGATACAGGCTCGCCGCACCGCCCGCATCGCTGCGGATCTCTCTCCGGATTCTCCGGAGACGGAGGAGGAGGAGGAGGAGGAGCCACCGCCGTCCATGGAGGAGGAGCAGCAGTAGGAGGAGTTCGCCGACGCCCAGTCGGTGGACATGGCGGAGCAACAGGCCATCTTGGATTCCATCCGGGATGAGGCCGAGGTGAAGGACCGCCGGCTCATCCGCCAAAGGCAGGCGGAGGCCGACGTCCTCTTCAACAAGCTGGAGGCGGAGATAGAGGTGAAGGAGGCGGCAGCGGAGCAGCTGCAGGCGCCGGAGGGGGCGCGGCTGCGACAGGCAGCCATTTATCCGCCAGAGGGCACGGAGATCGTCGACATCTCCGATGGAGAGTAGATAGGTTCTTTGTAGTACGTAGGTGCATGCTTTTCTATGGATTCACCCTTTCTAAGATGAGACGTACGGTTGTGGAATGATGCTTTTGAATCTAATATAAGCCGTTTTTTACTTGTTGGAGCCCATTTTTTACTTGTTGGTGGCCATATTGCATGAAACAAAACGATGCAATCAAATCAATAAAGAAAAAAAACGGTGAAATCAAATCAATAAAGAAAAAAACGGTGCAATCAAATCAATAAAGAAAAAAACAGAACCAGCGTGTGCACTGTTTTATAGGCCTCTTTTATCTTTGTGGGCCTTTGATACGTACGTCTCCAACGTATCTATAATTTTTGCTTGTTCCATGCTATTATATTATCATTCTTGGATGTTTTACAATCACTTTATATCATTTTTTGGGACTAACCTATTGACATAGTGCCAAAGTGCCAGTTGCTATTTTTGCTTGTTTTTTACTTCGCAGAATATCAGTACCAAACGGAGTCCAATCGCAACGAAACTTTTTGGAGAATTTTTTGGACCAGAAGACACCCAGTGGGCCAAAGAAGTGCCAGGAAGGTGGTCTGTGGAGAGCACAGCCCACCAGGGCGCGCCAGGGGGCCCCCTGCGCGCCCTGATGGGTTGTGCCCTCCACGGGTCCCCCCTCCACCGCCTCTGATGCCTATAAATACCCAAATATTCAGAAAACCCTAGGGAATCGACGAAAAACACATCCAGGCGCCGCAAGTTCCAAAGCCTCGAGATCCAATCTAACACCATCACGGAGGGGTTCATCTTCTTCATAGGTGCCTCTTCGATGATGCGTGAGTAGTCCACCATAGACCTGCGGGTCCGTAGGCAGTAGCTAGATGGCTTCCTCTCTCTCTCTTTTGATTCTCAATACAATGGTCTCTTGGAGAACTATTTGATGTAAACTTTTGCGGTGTGTTTGTTGGGATCCGATGAATTTTGAGTTCATGATCAGTTTCTATCCATGAATATTATTTGAGTCTTCTTTGATCTCTTATATGCATAATTACTTATAGCCTCATATTTCTTCTTCGAATCTTTGGTTTAGTTAGGCCAACTAGATCGATTTTTCTTGCCATGGGAAGAGGTGCTTTGTGATGGGTTCGATCTTGCGGTGTCCTTTCACAGTGACAGAAGGGGCAGCAAGGCATGCATGTATCGTTGCCATTAAGGATAACAATATAGGGTCTATTCCTACATGAATAGATCTTGTCTACATCATGTCATCGTTCTTATTGCATTACTCCGTTTTTCCATGAACTTAATACACTAGATGCATGCTAGATAGCGGTCGATGTGTGGAGTAATAGTGGTAGATGGAGACAGGAGTCGGTCTACTTATCTTGGACATGATGCCTATATAATGATCATCGCCTTGGATATCGCATGATTAATTGATCTTCTATCAATTGCCCAACAGTAATTTGTTCACCCACCGTGTGCTATACTCATGAGAGAAGCCACTAGTGAAACCTACGGCGCCTGGGTCTACTTTTCCAACGTATTGCTTTCCGATCTATCTTTTTGCCTCTTTTGTTTTCAGATCTACTATTCCAAAAACCCAAAAATATATTGCTGCACTTTTTATTTGCCCTTTTTATTTTGTGTTCTTGAGAGATCTATCTCTTCAATCTATCATATCCTAATCTATCTTTTTATCGTAGAGAGATTGACAACCTCTCTTTCGCGTCGGGTTGCAAGTATTTGTTATTTGTGTGCAGGTGCTGCTTATTAGGTGGTGGTGATCCTCCTACTGGTTCGATACCTTTGTTTCATAACTGAGGGAAATACTTACCGTCACTGTGCTGCATCATCCCTTCCTCTTTGGGGAAATACTGACGCAGTCTCAAGCCACGTCAGCCTTCGAAGGTCAATGGCTTGCGAAGGCCCAACCAAGACTTGGTTTTGTTTTGGGCACACGAGTGGGCGAGCAGAACCAACCTCTTGCGGATCGCCCAACGATCCAACGATGTGGAGCCGTCCATGTGATCCAACGGCGCGGAGCCTGCACGCAGCTTGCCCTCGGAATTCCTTCTAGAAGCCCATATATGAGGGTTGTCGCTTGGCGCTAGGGTATGATCGAACGAATGTAGTTCGTCGCTAGGGTTTGAAGAGGTGTTGCGGGGTTTCGAGCCGGTCAGCAGGGTTATCTTAGGTTTGACCAACTTTCAAACGACTTTAACTAATTCAAAAAAATCAAAAAAATAGTAAATCTTCGCGGTTCGTCGTTTTATAATACATAGTTACCATAAAAATATAACCTTGGTTTAGGGGCATTTTTATGAAAAATCCTTTTTTGAGGTGAGCTACCACTTCCAAGTTCAAATGAGCAGAACAAATTAAAAAAAATCAAAAAATGGAAGACTTGCGCACAATGCAGTTTTATGTGATATGGTTATGACAAAAAATAATAATCTTGGTTTATGGACATTTTCATGAAAACTCCTTCACACAAATGAGCCATCACATACGAGATTGTATAGAGTTCGAGAAGAGAGTGATACTGGGTTTAAGTTTACGAAAAAATTAAAAAAATAAGAAAATCACCAAAGCTTCATTTTAGTGCGAATAAGAAGGATCTGAATTTATTTTTTCATTATTGGAATTTTAAACCTTTTTATAATGATTTATATTAGAAATGGTATGTTTGCCCTAACTTCGGAGCTCATCGCCATGCCATATTTCTCACGACTACACAGATACATCGGATTGATCATCTAACATGTGTAATAATTCAAAGGGTTAGTTCAAATTCAAATTAGGATCAACATCAAACGTAGGCTAACATGATCATTTCCGATAAAGGGTTAGTTCATATGATATGTTTTATTGTTGGAGTGTATTTTTGTTTTATTTGCTCAAATGATAAAGGTTAGCCCAAATTCACATGATATTTTTGTTCACATGATATTTTTGTTCAAATGATAAAGAGTTAGCCCAAATTCAAATTCTGCCTTAATTAAATATCACCACACCACGTTCACGTTCACACATCATATCACCATGCACTAACTTTAATTATACATTAATGTCGACCACAGAGGCCAGCGATACTTCACAAGTCTTCCAGCCATTTACTAAAAACATTAAAACTAAAAACATTAAAAATAAAATGAAAACGAGGAGGCGCGCTTCCCTAGGCGTCCTCCTCGTCGTTGTCGTCGGGGCCGGTGAGGTCGACGAGGGTCGGCGCCGGGCCAGCCCAGGGGAACGCCGTCTCCCAGGCGGTGGCGACGTTGTCCGCTGGTGGCTGCACCGCCGCTACCTGGGCTTCGGCACGACGCTCCTCCTCCTCTGCCTCGGCGTCCTTCTCCAGCTCCTCGAGCCGCCGACCCTCGCGACACTTGACATGGCTTGAGACTGCGTCGGTATTTCCCCAAAGAGGAAGGGATGATGCAGCACAACGACGGTAAGTATCCCTCAGTTATGAAACCAAGGTATAGAACCAGTAGGAGGATCACCACCACCTAATAAGCAGCACCTGCACACAAATAACAAATACTTGCAACCCGACGCGAAAGAGAGGTTGTCAATCTCTCTACGGTAAAAAGATAGATTAGGATATGATAGATTGGAGAGATAGATCTCTCAAGAACACAAAATAAAAAGGGCAAATAAAAAGTGCAGCAATATATTTTTGGGTTTTTGGAATTGTAGATCTGAAAACAAAAGAGGCTATAATTAATCATGCATATAAGAGATCAAAGAAGACTCAAATAATATTCATGGATAGAAACTGATCATGAACTCAAAATTCATCGGATCCCAACAAACACACCGCAAAAGTTTACATCAAATATATCTCCAAGAGACCATTGTATTGAGAATCAAAAGAGAGAGAGGAAGCCATCTAGCTACTGCCTACGGACCCGCAGGTCTATGGTGGACTACTCATGCATCATCAGAGAGGCACCTATGAAGAAGATGAACCCCTCAGTGATAGTGTTAGATTGGATCTTGAGGCTCTGGAACTTGCGGTGGCTGGATGTGTTTTTCGTCGACTCCCCTAAGGTTTTCTGAATATTTGGGTATTTATAGGCAGCAGAGGCAGTGGAGAGGGGCCCCGTGGAGGGCACAACCCATCAGGGCGCGCCGGGGGGGCCCTGGCGCGCCCTGGTGGGTTGTGCTCTCCACAGCCCACCTTCCTGGCACTTCTTTGGCCCACTGGGTGTCTTCTGGTCCAAAAAAATCTCCAAAAAGTTTCGTCACGATTGGACTCCGTTTGGTACTGATATTCTGCGAAGTAAAAAACAAGCAAAAACAGCAATTGGCACTTTGGCACTATGTCAATAGGTTAGTCCCAAAAATGATATAAAGTTCCTATAAAGTGATTGTAAAACATCCAAGAATGATAACATAACAGCATGGAACAAGCAAAAATTATAGATACATTGCAGACGTATCAACGCTCCGCCCGCATGTGCTGTTGTCGCCAGTGCTCTAGGTAGATCTGCTCTTGCTCCGGCGTCGCCATCATCCAGATGGGTGGCGCACTCACCCACTCGCGCACCACCCCCTCCCAGATGTACTCCTCGGGCTTGAGGGCGGTCAGCGTCGGCTGGAGCCTGGCGGGGGACGGTGGGGCCAGCGGCGGCACGATGCAGTCGCCGGCAACGGAGAGCGCAATGGCCTCCGCCATCCGTGCCTGGTAAGTCGCCTCCTCCTCCTCCTCCTTGTGCCGCTCTTCCTCCTCGCTTTCACGGAGGGCAGTTGCTAGTGCCTCCTGGTATGCGGCCTCTGCCTCCTGGTCCTCATCGCGCACGATCAGGGGCGGCGGGGTGCCAGCCCGCACGTCACGGACGCCACGCCGGCGCTGCTCCTCGTGCTCAAACACAAACTAGACCTCCCAATCGGGAGAGTCTGCAGCGTAGGTTGGGTTGAGTCGCTGCTCGGGCATCAACTGCTACCGCTGGCGCCTCACCTCCTCTGCATGTGCCTGCGCCGATAGTGGCACCGTCGGCGCTGGGATCCTCTCCGGATCCAAGTGCCAGTAGTGTGGCAGGATCACGTCGGGGTAGGGGAGAGGGATGCGGTGCTCCCAGTGCCACCTCTCCTGGTGCACTGGGACGCTAATCCGCTGCCGAGGCGGACAGGAAGACGACGACGGGGGTAGCGCGCACCAAGGGACGGCGGGGGCCTTGCCCTTCTTCTTGCCGGAGCTCGAGTCGGCCCCTGAGAAGATGCCCATGGTGGCTACTGGCTAGGGTTTTGTTGCCAGCGGGCTAGGGTTTGTAGATCCTACCGGGGGTGGTGGGGGCAGGCGTGGCTCTAGAAGGATGGAAGCTACTGTGGACTGGCCGGTCCACGGGTTTTCATTTGAAGAAGGACGACGACCCGAACATGGGTGGCTGATGACCGAGGCCCGCAGCGTGTGCGTATTTACTTTTGGCTGTGGGGTAGTTGGAAGGCCGACACACATCCCCGAGGCAGACGAGAAGAAAGCGTATGCACGTCTGTTCGGCGTCCGTGTGGACGGAAATGGGCCAGGACGGACTCACTCGTCAGGTCCAACGGGCGACGCAGTCCAGCGCGGCCCCACTCATCAAAGTTAACGGTGAAACCATTGACCCGATGGCATCCTCCGTTGTGACCATTCGTGAGGGTTTCGGACAAGAGAGTGGGGAAAAGTGAGCAAACGTTAAGAGCATGGGGATGAATGAGTACAACTAAGGAACCAGGGGCAGAGATGTAAAAAACCCTATTTTTTAACACATGTTGGACCAACCATGTTTAAATTTGCTGCCATCTTTTGCTTTAGGTACATGCCCATAGCCATGAGCCCATGACCCAGCTGCAGACACAATGATCGATCATCCTCTCACCCACGGACGAACAGAAGCTAGGGAAAAGAGAATTAATGGTGCCGCTGGCAAGAACACACCAGAAACTCTAACTAGGCAAGGATAATTTTGCAAAATTGAAGAGTAGGCACGAGCCTATCGAAGCTGTAAGAGCACATTTCTCCATGTGTGGTTTTGGTAATTGATGACAATCCCTATGGACTAATGGTTGCCTTGAGTTATATTCGAAGGATTTGTCCATAGGCACTTCTTGAACTCCATCTGTTGGTTTCAAGGAGTTTATATGGTGACCAAGGTGGTATTCAAGGTTTTATCCAAAGATTGGTCATGTGAGAGTTGAGCTTATTGCAAGCATGTCTTGAAGAAGAAGATTGTGTGAGCATTCAGGTTTACCTTCAAGACATCATCTTTATGAAGAGAGAAGATGAGATACAAGGTTGATCAAGACTAAGTCAAAGAGTGAATCAAGTTGATCAACATACAAAGCGTACAAGATGTACCGAGAGGGATCAGATGATCCCATGGTATGGTAAGCATTGTCAATTACGCTTTGTGTACTAACCCATGGTGTACGTGAGAGTTCTATGTGGGGTTAGGTATGTTTCCATGGGCTTGCGTCAAGAGGAAGATCTCATATAACCCTTGGAGGATGACATCAAGTGGTGATCGTCATCAAGGTTGCGGTGTGCAAGTTCAAGTGGAGCATCACGAAGAGACCATGCTTGAAGCTTGTTGTCCATTGTGGTGACAATGGACTTGTGAAGATGTGCCAAAGAGTGGCTCACCCATAGTGGAGTATGAGGGAGCAATCAACTAGTCTTCATCGAGCCAACGCAATCAAGAAAGGTGGTCCATCTTGAGAAACTCAAGATCATCATCATCTAGCTCAAGTGGACTATGTGCAAGGTATAGGTTTGCCCTTCATAGGTTTTCTATTTTACCGGTCTCATGGTGGTAGTTGAGAGACCGGGTTATAGGATCGTTTGTCATACTATCAAGGGGGGCTCTCCAGTGAGTAGCTCGATCGTATCGTTCGTTGAGAGCTCAAACCATTTGCATCCTTGCATCATATTTCTTGGTTCTTGGTGTTTCTCTTTGTGAGTTTTCGAGCTTATGATCATCTTCATGACAAGCTCGAGTTCATCGAAAACGGAGTCCATATCCATCTTCTATGATGTTTTCGATGTTGGAGTTTTTGCTGGTTCTTCATTGATAGAGATTTCACATCGTTGTTGGATAGCTCTTGTCGTCCTGAATCCAACAAGCTTGAGTTTGCTCAATTCGGAGCTCGTATGCGAAAGTTATGGCAGTATCTTTCTCTCGACAATTTTCTGCACTCTGGCGGTAGTACCGCTGCTACGGAGCGGTAGTACCGCTCAGGTGGTTCTGGCGCCCACGCCAGCCACCAGACTCCTGTCTGATGCCCTGCGCCACCCGAGCGGCTGTAACAAGCGGTAGTACCGCTTATAAGCGGTAGTACCGCTCTCCGGAGCGGTAGTACCCCTCTCCGGAGCTGTAGTGCCGCTTGTGTGCGGGTTGTGGGGGTAACGGTTGGATTTTCCCCGACCTATTTAAGGGGGTCTTCTTCCCCAATGGTTCTTATCCTTTGAGCTCGAGTTTGCCCCCCATTGTTGACCTTCTTCGAGCTTGCTATCTCTCAATCCCTCCAATGATTCTTGCTAGTTCTTGAGGGAAAAGAGAGAGGAGATCTAGATCCACATTTCCACCAATCACTTTAACCTCTATGTGAGGGGAACCCCTTGGATCTAGATCTTGGAGTTCTTCGTGGTCTTCTTCGTTCTTCCTCTCATTTTCCTCCATAGCATTAGTTGTTGTGGTGGGATTTGGGAGAGAAGGACTTGGGCACTCTGTGTGCCCTTGCCATTGCATTTGGTGCATAGGTTTGAGTTCTCCACGGTGATATGTGGAAGTGAAGTTTGAGAAGCTTATTACTCTTGGGTGTTTGAGCACCCTAGAGCTTGTTCCTCTTGGGTGCCTTGGCACCCTAGACAGTTGGTGGTGTCTCGGAGCTCAATCATTGTGGTGTAAAGCTCCGGGCAAGCGTCGGGGTCTCCAATTAGATTGTCGAGATTGCCCCGAGCAATTTGTACGGGTACCGGTGACCACCCCCAAGGGTTGCTAAAGTGTACGGGTTTGGTGACCGCCCCCAAGGGTTGCCATTTGTATGGGTTCGGTAACCGCCCTCAAGGGTCCCTTAGTGGAATCACGACATCTTGCATTGTGCGAGGGCGTGAGGAGATTACGACGGCCCTAGTTTGGGGAGCATTGTGCCTCCACACCGCTCCAAACGGAGATTAGCATCTGCAAGGGTGTGAACTTCAGGATACACCATCGTCTCCACATGCCTCGGTTATCTCTTACCCGAGCCCTTTACTTATGCACTTTACTTTGTGATAACCATATTGTTTCTTGTTATATATCTTGCTATCACCTAGTTGTTTATCTTGCTTAGCATAAGTTGTTGGTGCACATAGGTGAGCCTAGTTGTTTTAGGTTTTGTGCTTGACTAATTAAACATTAGTTTTATTCCGCATTTGTTCAAGCCTAAACCGTAATTATTATAAAGCGCCTATTCACCCCCCCCCCCTCTAGGCGACATCCACGTCCTTTCAGAAGCCTCCCTGGTAGATTTGCCCCTGATGGGAGGTGCCATGAATGGTGCATTCGGTGGCAACATGGGAGATGACTAGCAACATGGATGGTGGCTTCGATGGCATGAGCGGTGGCTTTGGTGAAAACATGGGTGGCATGGGAGGTGGCTTCGGCGACAACATGATGAGTGGCATGGGAGGTGGCAATGAAGGTTCTTCCGGTGGAGTTCGCGAGAACGAGACTTCAACGAATCAAAACGTTGACAAAGAAGCCATTGACGATGATGATCATACCACCGTTCACATTGTTACTAGTGACAACGGAGAGGACGAAAATTGAGTGATATGTTTGATGTTTTATGTGCATTTTAGTTTGTTGGACCGTGAACTTTGTTTGGGACAATGCATGTTTTTTGTAGGATTTCAAACTATGAATGATGATGAATTTGTGTTGGTAGAAACTTGATGCAAATTGATATTTAAATGTTGAAATGCGGTTGTACAACAGTCGTGCGCCCGTTCATTGGTTTTACATCTACATTGTTTTTTGAGAATCATCATCAAGCTTTATTTATCACCCCACAACTGGGATTTCATCACAGATTACATGTAGAATGCAAGCAGGTGATACTTGTGATCTGCGTTGTGTTTTCCGTGAAGAGGAACGAGTAGTTGCAGCACAAGGTGGGTAAGTATTTCCCTCAGTTATGAAACCAAGGTTTATCGAACCAACAGGAATATCACTTCTCAATCGTCTTCATCGACTGCACACAAAAGAACAAACGACTTGCACCCAACGCGGGCAAGGGGGTTGTCAATCCCCTTGATCTCGTTATTTGCAAGCAAATGAGTTGTGTAGATAATTGTTGATAAATATAAATTGCAAAATAAAATAAAAGGTAAATAAAGGCAGCAAGGTAGCAATTGCGTTTGCGAATATATAAGTGAATAGACCCAGGAGCCATAGTGTTCCCTAGCGGCATCTCTCATGTAGGCAACGTACGGAGGGTAACAAATTATTGTTGGGCAATTGACAGAAAAGCGGATGGTTATGCGATATTCACGGCAATGAACATGTCTATATAGGCATCACGTCCATAAGCAAATAGGTCGACTCCTGCCTGCACCTATTACTATTACTCCACCCGTCGTCCGCTATCCAGCATGCATCTAGAGTATTAAGTAAAACAGAGTAATGTTTGGAGAACAATGACATGAAGTAGACAATGTAAACTCAATTAATATGAATAAACCCCATCGTTCTATCCTTAGTAGCAGCAACACAAAGACGCATCTTCTCCCTTTCTGTCACTGCGATATAGAAACTCGTCAGGTTGAACCTACTACAACGCACTACTCCAAACGAAGAAATATCAATCTACTTGGCCAAACCACATCAATAAATCAGAGAGCATTATGAAGCTATAATGATCATATAATTAAGAGACAATAAATATCAGAGGTATCTCAAATACTTTTCATGAATAATCTAAACATAAACCCACAATTCATAGGATCCCAACAAACACACCGCACAATAGGATTACATCGGATGGATCAAAGCGAAGATGCGATGATCATTGTATTGAAGATCATATGAGAGAGATATAGCCATCTAGGTACTAGCTATGGACCCGTAGGTCTGTAGTGAACTACTCACACATCATCATGAGGGCAGCAAGGTTGATGAAGAGGCCCTCCGTGATCGATCCCCCCTCCGGTAGGGTGCCAGAACGGAGCTCCAGATGGGATCGCGATGGAACAAAGGCTTGCGGCGGCGGAAAAAGGTTTTCGAGGCTCTCCTAAGGGTTTCCAATATTAATAAGAATTTATAGGCCGGAGAACGAGGTCGGGAGAGCCACAGGGGGCCCACAAGCTATCAGGGCGTGGCCCCCCTAGGGTCGCGCCCTGTTGGCTTTTGGAGCCTCCCTGAGCCTCCCGGCTATCCTCCGAGGCTTGCTGGTCTTGTTTTGGTCCAGAAAAAATCATCAAAAAGTTTCGTGGCAATTGGACTTCGTTTGGTAAAAGAAATCTGCAAAGTAAAAAACACGCAGAAAACAGCAACTGGCACTCGGCACTGGGTCAGTAGGTTAGTGCTCAAAAATATTATAAATTGGTAAATAATGACCCAAAAAGTATCTAAGAATGATAATATATCAGCATGGAATAATCAAAAATTATAGACACGTTGGAGATGTTGGGTAACGTTGCATGGAAAAAAATCCTTCGCACACGCAAGATCTATCCATGGAGATTAATAGCTACGAGAGGGGGAGTGCATCTACATACCCTTGTATATCGCTAAGTGGGAAGCATTAAGAAATGCGGTTGGTGTAGTCGAACATCTTTGCGATCCAATCACGATCCGTCCCGCGATCCAATCTTGATCCGTTCCAATCTAGCGCCGAACAGACGACACCTTCGCGTTCAGCACACGTACAGCTCGATGACATCTCCGCCTCCTTGATCCAGCAAGCGAGGGCGGAGAGGTAGATGAAATCTCCGGCAACACGATGGCGTGGTGGCGGTGGTGGTGGAGCTGATTCGGCAGGGCTTCGGCAAGCACCACCGAATCTATCTAGAGGAGAAAGCAATCTAGAGGGAGGGAGAGAGGGCTGCGCCGTGGCTTGGGTGCGGCTGCCATCCTCCCTCTCTCATATATATAGGGGCAAGGGGAGGGGCCGACCACCCTAGGGTTTCCCTAGGGTTGGGCGCGGCGGCCTGGGGGGCTGCCTTGGCCCCCAAGGCAAGGGGGGCGGCGGCCACCCTAGGGCCAGCCGTTGCCCTCGGTCGCATGGGCCCTTGGGAGGCGGGGCGCCCAGCCCACCAGGGGCTGGTGCGCCTCCCTCTCAGCCCATGGGGCCCTGATACGTCTCGGTCGTATCTACTTTTCCTCAGCCTTTTGCCCTTGTTTTGGACTCTAATTTGCATGATTTGAATGAAACTAACCCGTACTGACGTTGTTTTCAGCAGAATTACCATGGTGTTCTTTTTGTGCAGAAATAAAAGTTCTCGGAACTGGACGAAACTTTTTGGAGATTTATTTTACAATAAATAAAAAATACTGGAGCCAAGAACCACCGGAGGGGGGCCCTGGCTGGGCACGATACACCAGGGCGCGCCAGGCCCCCCAGGCGCGCCCTGGTGGGTTGTGCCCACCTCGTGGCCCCACTGGCCCTAATTCCGATGCTATAAAATACTATTTTTGGAGAAAAAAATCAGGGAGAAAGTTTCATCGCGTTTCACGATACGGAGCCGCCGCAACCTCTTGTTCTTCATCGGGAGGCCAGATCTGGAGTCCGTTTGGGGCTCCGGAGAGGGGAATCTTCGGTCTTTGTCATCATCAACCCTTCTCCATCACCAATTCCATGATGCTCCCCACCGGGAGTGAGTAATTCCTTCGTAGGCTTGCTGGTCGGTGAGGAGTTGGATGAGATTCATCATGTAATCGAGTTAGTTTTGTTAGGGCTTGATCCCTAGTATCCACTATGTTCTGAGATTGATGTTGCTATGACTTTGCCATGCTTAATGCTTGTCACTAGGGCCCGAGTGCCATGATTTTAGATCTGAACCGTTTATGTTATCACCATTATATCTATGTTCTTGATCAGATCTTGCTAGTCATATGCACCTATTGCGTGTTCTGATCCGCAAACCCCGGAGTGACAATAGTCGGGATACTTTCCGGTGATGACCGTAGTTTGAGGAGTTCATGTATTCACCGTGTGTTAATGCTTTGTTCCGGTTCTCTATTAAAAGGAGGCCTTAATATCCCTTAGTTTCCTTATGGACCCCGCTGCCACGGGAGGGTAGGACAAAAGATGTCATGCAAGTTCTTTTCCATAAGCACGTATGACTATTTACGGAATACATGCCTACATTACATTTATGAACTGGAGTTAGTTCGGTGTCGCCCTAGGTTATGACTATTATATGATGAATATCATCCAACGAGTTCACCGATCCAGTACCTACGAGTTTTCAACTTATTGTTCTTGCTAAGTTACTATTGTTGCTGCTATTATTCCAACTGCTACAAAACTATTGCTATCACTGCTACCGTTACTGTTACTCTTACTGCTGCTATCAAACTATCACACTACTGTGCTACTGATCACTCTGCTACAGATATTTAATCTCCAGGTGTGGTTGAATTGAAAACTCAGCTGCTAATACTCTCAAATATTCTTTGGCTCCCCTTGTGTCGAATCTATAAATTTGGGTTGAATACTCTACCCTCGAAAACTATTGCGATCCCCTATACTTGTGGGTTATCAAGACTTTTTTCTAGCGCCGTTGCCACGGAGCATAGCTATATTTGTTGAGTCACTTGGGATTTATATCAATTGATCACTATGAAGAATTTGAAGGATCCAAAGACCAAGATTTTTCCCTCTAAGACGAGGGGAGGTAAGGAACTGCCATCTAGCTCTGCACTTGATTCACCTTCTGTTATGAGTAAGTTTGCAACACCACCACATGCTAGTAATCTTGATATGTTGCAAGTTATTGATGATGCTACTTCCGCTATGAATAATGCTTATGATGATGCTAGTACCATGCTTGATTATAATGTGCCACTAGGAGAATTTCTTGATGAACAAATCGCTAGAGCTAAAGAGAATGAAATTACTGACACTAATGGGATTGCTGAAACTGATGAAGACTTTGAAACTAATGAATATGAAACACCTATTAGTACTAGCTCTCCCAGATTTGAAATGCCTAAGATACCTGAAGGTTATGTTTTGGATGGAGAGATAGCTAGAGAAATCCTTTCTTGTAAGGATAGAGACGATCTTAAGAAATTGCTACGCAAGTATAAGGAAAAGACTTTGAATGCTAGAATGAAATGTGATCCTAAGTTTGCTACTTCACCTATCTTTGTTACCGATAAGGATTATGAATTATTTGTCGACCCAGAGTTAATTACTTTGGTTGAATCTGATCCTTTCCATGGCTATGAAACTGAAACTGTAGTGGCACATCTTACTAAACTGAATGATATAGCCACCCTCTTTGCTCATGATGAGAAGATTCACTACTATTATATTCTCAAGTTATTTCCGTTCTCATTAAAGGGTGATGCTAAGACATGGTACAATACTTTTACTCCTGGTTGTGTGCGTAGTCCCCAGGATATGATTTATTACTTCTCTGAAAAATATTTTCCTGCTCATAAGAAACAAGCTGCCTTACAGGAAATATTTATCTTTGTGCATATTGAAGAAGAGAGTCTCCCACAAGCTTGGGGGAGGCTTCTCCAATTGCTTAATGCTTTGCTTGATCACCCTCTCAAGAAAAATGAAATACTTGATATCTTCTATAATGGACTAACTGATGCTTCTAGGGACTTCCTAGATAGTTGTGCTGGTTGTGTTTTCGGGGAACGAACTGTTGAACAAGCTGAGGAGTTATTGAATAACATATTGAAGAACTATGATGATTGGACTCTTCCTGAACCACTACTTAAACCCACTCCGAAGAAGAGGGGTGTCTTATTTCTCAGTCCTGAAGATATGCAAGAGGCAAAGAAATCTATGAAGGAAAAAGGTATTAAGGCTGAGGATGTTAAGAATTTACCACCTATTGAAGAAATACATGGCCTTGACACACCACCACCTCCATAGGTGGTAGAGGTAAATTCTTTATTAAAGTTTGATGAAAGTGATATCCCTTACAATAAACATCCTAGTCAATGCTTATATGAGTTTGATAACTATATTATGAAGCAAGATCATTTCAATGCTCATGTTCTGAAACAATTGAAATATAATGCTGATATGATTGCTCGCTTGAGTGACTTGCTATTTAGAATCAGTAATGATGTTAGAGGTGTAGGAAAGCATGCCTCTATGGTTCAAACTCAGTTAGAACAAGTTGGTAAGTCTAAAAAAAATTGCTTGATGAAATGAATAGTAATATGAATGATTTTGCTGCTAGGGTAGTAACTAGAGGAGGTAGAATGACCCAAGAACCACTTTATCCTGAAGGTCATTATAAAAGAATGGAACAAGACTCTCAGAGAATTAATACTGATGCACCCAGTCCTTCTAGAAAGAAAAAGAAAAAGAAAAATGATAGGACTTTGCATACCTCTAGTGAACGTGAGATACAAAAACCTCCTGATAATAATGATGTCTCTATTTCTGATGCTGAAACTCAATATGGTAATGAACATTCACCTAGTGATAATGAAAATGATAATGATGGTGTTCATGAAGATGCTCAACCTAACAATGATAAAGAACCAGATAATGATGTTGAAATAGAGCCTGCTGCTGATCTTGATAACCCACAACCTAAAAATAAACGTTATGATAAAAGGGACTTTGTGGCTAGAAAACATGGTAAAGAAAGAGAGCCATGGGTTCAAAAACGCATGCCCTTTCCACCTAAACCATCTAAGAAAAAGGATGAGGAAGAATTTGAACGCTTTGCTGAAATGATTAGGCCAGTCTTTTTGCGTACCCGCTTAACCGATATCTTGAAGATGGCCCCTTATGCAAAATACATGAAAGACATCATCACTAATAAAAGAAAGATACCTGAAGCTGAAATCTCCACCATGCTTGCTAATTATTCTTTTAAGGATGGAGTGCCTAAAAAACTTGGAGACCCGGGAATACCAACTATACCTTGCTCCATTAAAAGAAACTATGTCAAAACTACTTTGTGTGACTTGGGAGCCTGTGTTAGTGTTATGCCTTTCTCCTTATATAAGAGACTTGATTTGAATAAACTCACACCTACTGAGATATCATTGCAAATGGCTAACAAATCAACTGCCATACCTATCAGTATTTGTGAGGATGTGCTCGTTGTTGTTGCAAATGTTACTATCTTAACGGACTTTGTTATTCTTGAGATGCCCGAGGACGACAATATGTCGATTATCCTTGGTAGACCTTTTTTTAATACTGCAGGGGCTGCTATTGATTGCAGTAAAAGCAAAGTCACTTTTCATATCAATGGTAATGAGCATACGGTGCACTTTTCGAAGAAACAATTCCAAGTGAATGGTATAAATGTTATTGAAGAATCTCCGACCATCACTATTGGAAGTTTTCAATTACCTCTACCTACTGCCAAAAAGAAATATGATATACTTATTGTTGGGGATATGCACATCCCCATTGAGGTAACTTAGTGTTTTACGAAAGTTCTTCGGTTTCATGCTAATCGGAAGTGGTTGTTAATAAGACTTTATCAACCTTATTAATGGATCATTTTTGAGAGGTATGAAGTTGATGAATCTAAGCACAACTCTCTGTTCCCACTTTTTATTTTCTGTTTTAGTTAGTCAAATAAAATAAAATTGCCATGTTTATCTTTTTTTTGTTTTCTTCGTGCAATAAAAAAATGACCCAAAAATAAAAGTTCTCAGAATGTCCTAAAAATTTGAATGATTTTTTTCTGAATATTTCTGAATTTCTGGTGCAAATAATACCAGAGGGGGTGCACCTGGTGCCCACAAGACACCAGGGCGCGCCAGCAACCCTAGGCGCGCCCTGGTGGGTTGTGACCCCCACGTGGGCCCCCTCACTTATTCCTTTAGCCCACATCATCCCCTACCTCCATAAAAAATCACCATAGCCACCATTCCCGTGTTCTTTCTCTCAACCCCGCGGATTTCGATCTCTTTGCTCGAAGCTCCGTTTCCAAAACTTATTGGAGGGATTGCTACTTGGTATGTGGCTCCTCCATTGCTCCAAGTAGTTTTAGATTTAGTGGGTTATTTTTACAGTAACTAGCTACCCTTGGTGCTGCTGTAGATGATCTTGCATGTTGAATTCTTAGAGTTCTAAGTAGTTTGAATGCTTGATATGGCCTCTATGCATCCTTAGGAGTAGTTGCTATCAATCTTACGGAGTTTTGTTGACAAAATTTTTGTAGGCTAAAATTTTCAGAATTTTTATTATAGGGATAAGATGGATTTATTTAGGAAGTTTTCCTCCAAGAAAAATGCCAAAGGAGTCATTGGGGAATCATCGGACAACGACCTTCACACTCCGAGAACGGTGGAGGTGCGACCATGCGAATGGCCGCATGATGCCTGATAATCCCCAAGTGCAAGGAATCATCGTAGCAATTTCCAAAGGTGGAAGTGATAAGTATGGAGTGTCGAACCCACAAGGAGCTAAAGGTAAGATCAATATTCTCTCAATTCCTATCTGCCACTGATACGACTCTACATACGCCGAACGTTTGCTTCCAACTAGAAACGAGAAATAAAACTACGTTGTGGGTATGAAGAGAATAGCTTTGCATGATAACGGAGAACAAAAATGTAAAAATAGGTGCTGGTATCATAAAGTTAGAATATATTACAATATATTACAAACAGCGAGTGTGGAATAATGATGGGTCGGCGTGCGGAATTTTCCTAGGCAATTGTTAACAAGATCGGTAATCATTATTGCAATTTTATATGAGGGAGAGGCATAAGCTAACATACTTTCTCTACTTGGATCATATGCACTTATGATTGGAACTCTAGCAAGCATCCGCAACTACTAAAGATCATTAAGGTAAAACCCAACCATAGCATTAAAGCATTAAGTCCCCTTTATCCCATACGCAACAACCCACCTACTCGGGTTTATGCTTCTGTCACTCAAGCAACCCACTATAAGCGAATCATGAACGTATTGCAACACCCTACAATGGGAATCCTTCACGTGTGCGCGGCATGGAAGACACCATAGGACAGCACCAAAATAAACATACAACTCAAGCCAATCTAGATCATCAATCAACCCATAAGACAAAAAGAATCTACTCAAAACATCATAGGATGGCAACACATCATTGGATCATAATATGTGGCATAAAGCACCATGTTCAAGTAGGGGATTACAGCGGGGTGCAGGAGAGTGGACCGCTGAAAGGAGATGAGGATGGTGATGAAGAAGGTGATGTTGATAAAGACGATCACCGTGGCGATGGTTCCCGCGATGGCACTCCGGCGCCACCGAGAGAGAGGGGGAGAGGGTCTCCCCCTTGTGCTTCCTCCTCCATGGCCTCCCCCTGAGTGGGAGAGGTTCTCCCTCTGGTCCTTGGCCTCCATGGCGATTATGGCCCCTCCGTCTTCCTCCTCCATGGTCTCTGGTGAAGGTGACCCCCTCCGGCAGGGTGCCGGAGAGGGCCAAGATTGATCTTTCGTGGCTACAGAGACTTGCGGCGGCGTAACTTCCGATCTAGGTTTATTTTCGGAGGTTTCTGTATTTATAGGAGTATTTGGCGTTGGTCCCACGTCCAGAAGGTTCCCGAGGAAGTCACAAGCCAGGGGGGCGCGCCCCCACCCTTGTGGCTTCCTCGGCCTTCCTCTCCGGTGACTTTTCGCTCCAGTATTTTTTATATTTTCCAAAAATATTCTCCGTAAATTTTCAGCTCATTCCGAGAACTTTTATTTCTGCACAAAAACAACACCACGGTAGTTCTGCTGAAAACAGCGTCAGTCCGGGTTAGTTCTACTCAAATCATACCAAAATCATATAGAATTATTGTAAACATGGCATGAATACTTCATAAATTATAGATACGTTGGAGACGTATCAGCATCCCCAAGCTTAATTCCTGCTCATCCTCGAGTAGGTAAATGATAAAAAAAAATTATGAAGTGTGAATGCTAGCAAGTGCACAAGTTTGATCAATGATAATTCCAATCACTTTTTCTAACATCAATATAAACCATAAACAGTAGCTCATCTCATAAAACTTCTCATGATCAAGTAACAAGCTATTCACATGTTAAAGTATAGACCAGAAAGTTTCTTGAAAACTAACAAACCATATTCCTAGTCATCGAACAATTGCAATTCATCTTATTTTCAGGAAGGGTCTATGTAAGAGCTTTGGTTTAGCAAATTCCACATACTCAACTATAGTCTTCCATGATTATTGCCACTCAAAGCATATTTTTAGAACAAATAGCATCCGTCGAACACAGAGAAAGATAGGGGCTTAATGTTTCGCCTCCCAACTTATTTATCATATAGATAATTGTCAACAATAATAATTCATGATCAAATATATTTGTGTGGATATATATGTCTAGATCATTCCCCAACACATGACGCTTGCCAAGAGAAAAAGGCGAAATATAGGAAGTGGTGAAGATCACCATGACTCTTGCATAAAGGTAAGTACTAGAAAGTAAAAGATAGGCCCTTCGCAGAGGGAAGCAGAGGTTGTCATGCGCTTTTTGTTTTTGGATGGGCAAACCCTTAATGCAAAGGAACGTCACGTTGTATTGCCCTTTGTGATAGCAACCTTTATTATACAGTCCGTCGCTTTTATTTCTTTACCATCACAAGTTCGTACAACGCTTATTTTCCCTCACAATAAAAGATCATACATATTTAGGAGCAATTTTTATTGCTTTTTGCACCGATGACAACTTACTTGAAGGATCTTACTCAATCCATAGGTAGGTATAGTGGACTCTCATGGCAAAACTGGTTTAAGGGTGTTTGGATGCACAAGTAGTATTTCTACTTGGTGCGGAAGTTTTGGCTAGTATGAGGTGGAAGCAAGCACCACATGTTGGAGGATCCATAACAATATAACTTCTATACAAATATACCCAAACATAACTCATTAAGTTGTCTTCCTTGTCCAACTTCAACTAATTTGCTCAAGTTTGAAAATAGTTAATGGGTATTCACAATCATAGAAGATGTCCAAGATAGTATATTTATATGTGGAATCTCTCTTCCTTCAATATTCTTTCATGAATTGTTCAAGTGACCAATGCGGTGTTTGCTAACTTTCAATAAATTTCACCACCTATACTTATTATGTGTGAAGTCATTACTCCCCATGGGATAAGTATATGAAGCATATTTAATTTATGATTTATGATATTCACTTCATTCAGCCATTTACTCATAGGATATAAGTGAAGCACGAGAGTGAATGACAGACTACTCCAAAAAGATATAAGTGAAGATCAATGAGTAGCCAACAATTAAATAACTATGTGAGGACTCTTTCATCTAAGAATTTTCAGATCCAATGATTTTATTCAAACAGCAAAACAAAATAAAAATAGCACTCCAAGAATAGCATGCATCATGTGAACGAATAAAAATTTAGGATCAACATAGACTAACCGATAATTGTTGATGAAGAGAGGTGGGATGCGTAGCATCCCCAAGCTTAGATACTTGAGACTTCTTGAAATATTTACTTGGGGTGCCTTGGTCATCCCCAAGCTTGAGCTTTTGTATCTCGTTCAATCCTTTCATATCATGGTTTCACCTATATATTCTCAAAAACTTCATCCACACAAAACTCGAAAAGAACTCGTGAGATAGGTTAGTACACATAAAAATAAATCAACACTTCATGTACTGCCAAGACAAGTTGCATAATAATTTTCAAACATCATCTACTGTTTACTATCGTTTCCACAATTTATATCTACCAATATAGGCTATGGAAACTAGAGGATAAGTAGATAACAGAACTATGACAGCAATCTGTCCAAACAGAACAGTCTGTAGCAATTTATTAAACCAGGGAACTTCTAAAATTCAAAAAAATATGAAAATTTAGGACATGCTATAAAATTTATATGAAAATACTGTGTAAAAATTTCAGAAACTTTCCACGTTCCATTAAAATATGAAAATTAAAACACTACAGCAAAAGTTTCTGTTTTTTACACAGCACACATCAAACATGCAATGCAAGCATCCTAAGGCAATTCTTGGAACTTTTTATTAAAAAAACAAGATTATGAATAACCCCTAACAGAAAGTAACAAAATATAATGATGATCCAAGCAAAGCACATATTATGTGACGAATAAAAATATAGCTCCAAGTGAGGTTACCGATAATGTTGAAGACGAAACAGGGGATGCCTTCCGGGGCATCCCCAAGCTTAGGCGCTTGAGTATTCCTTGGATATTACCTTGGGGGTGACTTGGGCATCCCCAAGCTTAGGTTCTTTTCACTCCTTATTCTCCTCATATCGGTGTCTCACCCAAAACATGAAAACTTCAATCACACAAAACTTAATGGAACTTCGTGAGAAGGGTTAGTGTAATAAAGATAAATCATTCACTTAGGTACTGTCAATACAAGATTCATAATTGTTCCCACATGATACCTACTGTATTCTATCATTCCCATAATTTATACCACTAAATATAAACTATGGAAACACTAAAACAAGCAAACTATGCATGCAAAACAGAATCTGTCAAAAACAGCACAGTCTGTGAAGATCTGTAGTGTAGCCATACTTCCCTGTCTCTAAAAATTCTGAAAAATTAGGACAACCTGAAGAATTTGTATGTCAAGACTGTGTAAAAATTTCATATCATTATCACACTCCAGTAAAAAATGAAAATTCTTGTACTGGAGTCAAAAGTTTCTGTTTTGGTTCAGCATCAATTCTACTCATCTTGTGAGTCATCCCAAAGGCTTTACTTGGCACTTTATTGAAATAAAAGGCACAAAACATGATTACTACAGTAGCTTAATCATGTTAAAACACAAAAACAGAAAGGGTAAATATTGGGTTGTCTCGCAACAAGCGCTTTTCTTTAATGCCGTTCTAGCTAGGCATGACATTGATACACTTCCAAGCCCAATTCCGATGGAAATTTTATTCATACTCTAAAAGATATAAGTGAAGTTCAAAGAGAATTCTACAAAGCCATGCTCAAAAGATTTAAGTGAAGCACAAAGAGCATTCTACAAAACCATGCTCAAAATATTTAAGTGAAGCGCATGAAGCATTCTACAAAATCAATGAAGGACTTTCTCATACTAGAAGGGTGCATAAAAGGAAAAGAAAAACGCATATCATGTGAACAAAACAAAAACCGAGGTATACCGATAATTGTTGAAGAATAAAGATGGGATGCCTTCCGGGGCATCCCCAAGCTTAGATGCTTGAGTCTACTTGAAATATTTACTTGGGGTGCCTTGGGCATCCCCAAGCTTGAACTCTTGTCTCTCCGTATTCTTCTTATATCGATACCTCCTCGATCTTCGAACACTTCATTCACACAAAACTTAACAAAACCCTCATGAGATCCGTTAGTATAATAAAGCAAAATACTACTTTAAGTACTGTTGTGGACTCATTCCAAATTCATATTAGCATTATATCTACTGTAGTCCAACTTCACCATGGTTCATACCCCCCGATACTACCCATAGATTCATCAAAATAAGAGAACAATGCATAGAAAACAGAATCTGTCAAAAACAGGACAGTCTGTAGCAATCTGGAAACTTCGTATACTTCTGTAATTCAAAAAATTCTGAAAATTTAGGAAAAATTAAACAATTTGTATAGCAGTACTGTGTAAAAATTTCAGAAATTTTTGACGTTCCAGTAAGAAATGTAAATTCATGCACTATAGTCAAAGTTTCTGTTTTTGCACCGCACAAAGCAAACAAGCCATCTAATCATCCTAAAACCAAATCTTGGCACATTATTTTTATAATACAATGGATATATACAAGGGGATAATTATTTTTGAGAAGCTTCCATGAAAAATTCTACATTGTTTCCATGAGCATGAACACAAGTGTTCAAGGTCGACCCTCACTTCTCCAATGCACAACCTTCCAATCACTTCTCGTTTTGAAAAACTTCTTAGGCAAGAGACAAGTAATTCTTTTTGTATTTTTCATTATTTAATTTTTTGTATGTTTCAGCCACAACTAAAGAAAGCAAAAAGGGAAAACAAAATCTACTTAGTGAAGAAAGCAAACAAGCACACACGAGAATATCAACCCCACGCTATTGCTCCCCGGCAACGGCGCCAGAAAAGAGCTTGATAATCCCCAAGTGCAAGGAATCATCGTAGCAATTTCCAAAGGCGGAAGTGATAAGTATGGAGTGTCGAACCCACAAGGAGCTAAAGGTAAGATCAATATTCTCTCAAGTCATATCTGCCACTGATACGACTCTACGTACGCCGAACGTTTGCTTCCAACTAGAAACGAGAAATAAAACTACGTTGTGGGTATGAAGAGAATAGCTTTGCATGATAACGGAGAACTAAAATGTAAAAATAGGTGCTGGTATCATAAAGTTAGAATATATTACAATATATTACAAACAGCGAGTGTGGAATAATGATGGGTCGGTGTGCGGAATTTTCCTAGGCAATTGTTAACAAGATCGGTAATCATTATTGCAATTTTATATGAGGGAGAGGCATAAGCTAACATACTTTCTCTACTTGGATCATATGCACTTATGATTGGAACTCTAGCAAGCATCCGCAACTACTAAAGAACATTAAGGTAAAACCCAACCATAGCATTAAAGCATCAAGTCCCCTTTATCCCATACGCAACAACCCACCTACTCGGGTTTATGCTTCTATCACTCAAGCAACCCACTATAAGCGAATCATGAATGTATTGCAACACCCTACAGCGGGAATCCTTCATGTGTGCGTGGCACGGAAGGCACCATAGGACAGCACCAAAATAAACATACAACTCAAGCCAATCTAGATCATCAATCAACCCATAAGACAAAAAGAATCTACTCAAAACATCATAGGATGGCAACACATCATTGGATCATAATATGTGGCATAAAGCACCATGTTCAAGTAGGGGATTACAGCGGGGTGCGGGACAGTGGACCGCTGAAAGGAGATGAGGATGGTGATGAAGAATGTGATGTTGATGAAGACGATCACCGTGGCGATGGTTCCCGCGATGGCACTCCGGCGCCACCGAGAGAGAGGGGGAGAGGGTCTCCCCCTTGTGCTTCCTCCTCCATGGCCTCCCCCCTGAGTGGGGAGAGGTTCTCCCTCTGGTCCTTGGCCTCCATGGCGATGATGGCCCCTCCGTCTTCCTCCTCCATGGTCTCTGGTGAAGGTGACCCCCTCCGGCAGGGTGCCGGAGAGGGCCAAGATTGATCTTTCGTGGCTACAGAGACTTGCGGCGGCGGAACTTCCGATCTAGGTTTCTTTTCGGAGGTTTCTGTATTTATAGGAGTATTTGGTGTTGGTCCCACGTCCAGAAGATTCCCGAGGAAGTCACAAGCCAGGGGGGCGTGCCCCCCACCCTTGTGGCTTCCTCGGCCTTCCTCTCCGGTGAATTTTCGCTCCAGTATTTTTTATATTTTCCAAAAATATTCTCCGTAAATTTTCAGCTCATTCCGAGAACTTTTATTTCTGCACAGAAACAACACCACGGTAGTTCTGCTGAAAACAGCGTCAGTCCGGGTTAGTTCTACTCAAATCATACCAAAATCATATAGAATTATTGTAAACATGGAATGAATACTTCATAAATTATAGATACGTTGGAGACGTATCAATGCCTTCATGGAGGAGGCCGAGTTCCATCAAGAGTTTGCTCAATTTATTGCAAATGCTGGGCTGACCGAGTTCCTCGCAGCTAAGTGTGACCAATATCACATCCTTACAAATTCCTTTATGCAAAGTTTTCATTTTCTGAGAAAGAATAATCCTCCTGAAGTGCAGTTTAAGCTTTACGCTAAAACTCACAAGATGCCGCTAACTGACTTTTGCGACATATGCTAGATCCCCTCTGATGGGGAATTGAGAGAACCTAGACCATCGGAGTTTAAGGATTTTCTCCTCACTTTAACAGTGGGTGAAGATAGAGGCGTGTTGAACGCTACTGCTACCAGTCTGCAGTTTCCTTCAGTGCATTACTTTGCTTTGTTCATCGCAAAGTGTTTAACCGCTAGGGCGAAGGTTGGCGCACTCAGTGCCACCGACCTCGCTCTTTTATGCCGTGCACTGTATAATGATCACACCTTTAGTATGGGGGCTATTATTACACGTCGCTTACACCTTAACAGGACTAAGGGAAATATACATGGTGGTATTTATGCTACTCGCTTAGCGAGACACTTTAATGTTCAGATTCGCCCACATGATTATCTCTTGACCCAAGTTTCTCTAGATCACAAGGCGTTGCAGGATCACCAATTTATTGAGGCAACTGATTCTTTCCATGACATTCGTTACAACTTAGTGTTCAGCGTCAAAACCCGTGATGTTATTCCGTTCCCTGCACCTGCTCTGTTTGACCCTATTGCCATGAACGGATACAGGATCATGCCAGATGACATTACAGCCTACCGGAACAACCTAGCAGCTGCTAAGGAGGATCCCCAGGGGTGGGACGCTCAGGTGCGGCCTCCACCTCACTTCAACTTGGGACCAGATGGCTACTACGGATGGTGATTACCAAGCTATGCAAAAAGCCTAAGCTTGGGGGAGTACGTATTTCCACCGACATTACATTCATGTTCACACATTTCATTTCAGTTTTCGGTGTTCATACTTTTTCATTGTATTATCCATGCTAGATTTATTTTCTCGCTTTCTTCTTGTGTGTTTGAAAAACTTTGAGAAAACCCAAAAACATTTCCTACTTCTTTTCAGTTTTTCTAGCTTAGTTTAATTGTAGTATCAAAAGAAAACCCAAAAAGATTTCTCGTTTCTTCTTTAGCTTGTTGGGAGCTCTCTCGTGTAAATAGTTTTTCTTTGTTTTTCCTCTTTAATTTGCCTTCTTCATGAAAAAACAAAAATTCCAAAAATATTTCAGTGTGTCTCTCTGAAATTCTTTTCCCTTTGTTTGAGTCGTACCAAGGAGAAGACCACGATGAAATGTTGAGTGGCTCTCATATGCACTATTGTTAATCTAACAAAGGGCCCATGTTACCTTGTCTTCTCCTCTTGAATAAAATGTTGCAGATTCCAGCTTAGTCCACGACACTCTTGCAATATTATTATTTTCTTATCATTTAGTCATGCAAGTGAAGGGCAATAATGACGATATTTGATGAATTGACTGTGGCAGAGAAAAGCGGGTATGAACTCAACTTGTTTTTGTTTTTGTAAATATGTTTAACTTGGTATCCTTGATTCAGCATATTATGATCAAACATGTTTGCAATGACCATTAGAGATTATAGTTGTTCATATCATGCTTAAGTAGCTAGGAGTGGATAATGATTTATCTTGGATGTCAACATGCATTAAAATGGTTGTGATGCGGTATGATGATATGGTATCCTCCTCTGGATGTTTCAAGTGGCTTGACTTGGCACATGTTCACGCATGTAGTTGAATCAAAACCAACGTAGCCTTCATGATATTTGTGTTCATGGTGTCCATATCCTACTCATGCTAGTAGTCAATGTTTATTATATGTAATGCATGTTCATGACCATTTTTGCTCTCTAGCTAGCCGCTTCTCAATCTATTTGCTAGCCTTTGCCTGTACTAAGCGGGAATACTGCTTGTGCATCAAAATCCTTAAACCAAAGTTATTCCAGATGAGTCCACTATATCTACCTATATGCGGTATTACCCTGCCGTTCCAAGTAAATTTGCATGTGCCATCTCTAAAAATTCAAATGAACATCTATTTTGTGTGCCCGGACTGCTCATGGAGCGACAGGGGGCGGTCAGTATCTTCCATGTTAAGCAGGTTATTCTCAGGATGAGTGTTTATTCACTCGTCCTTGCACGAGAGGGGCGGTAACAGGGATTCCCAGTCCTGAAATCAAAAATTACAAATAATTAAACAAAACTCACCCAGGAAAGTTGTTGGTTTGGACGGTACCCGTGGATGCGGCTAGCTGTGGAGTGTGATTGTTGGTGGAGGGGGAGTAAACCTTTACTTTTACCGCTTGGGAACCGCCGCTAATTTGTTTAGCATGGAAGATATTGATAACTCTTGGTCGTAACATTGACAGGAAGGGTGTACCTCCCAAAATTATATCTATCTCTGTTTTAAGCTTTGAGCTCTGGCACCTGTGCAAATCCATGCTTCCCTCTGCGAAGGGACTATCACTGTTATGTTGAGTCATCACCTTCTCAAATAAGCGCCAGACCTGGGAGCACTATTGTTATTCGCATGCATTGTGTATAGTTGATGTTGGGTGCAGCATGACTGGATCTTTTCTACCATGAATTACAATGTTTAGTCGCTGCTTGAACTTTGGAGGTGCTCTGCATTTATGTTTTGCGGTCTTAGAAAGGGCTAGCGAGATACCACTATTGTCATATTGTATCATGATTGTTTTGACAAAGTGTTGGTGCTTGAGATATCTTATTATTGCTCGCCAGTTGCTTATTTCATTGATATGAGTTAATATAATTTCTAAGAGTTATTGTTGGCATGGTTAGTCATCATCTTTGCGGAAAACTTGGGTGCTACTTAAGCATATATATGTAAACAAGAACAAAAGAGTTCGTAAAAGTTTTTCTTTATCACTTCAGTTTGTCAACTGAATTGCTTGAGGACAAGCAATGGGTTAAGCTTGGGGGAGTTGATACGTCTCGGTCGTATCTACTTTTCCTCACACTTTTGCCCTTGTTTTGGACTCTAATTTGCATGATTTGAATGAAACTAACCCGGACTGACGCTGTTTTCAGCAGAATTACCTTGGTGTTGTTTTTGTGCAGAAATAAAAGTTCTCGGAACTGGACGAAACTTTTTGGAGATTTATTTTACAATAAATAAAAAATACTGGAGCCAAGAACCACCGGAGGGGGGCCCCTGGCTGGGCACGATACACCAGGGTGCGCCACCCCCCCCCCCTCCTCCCCAGGCGCGCCCTGGTGGGTTGTGCCCACCTCGTGGACCCACTGACCCTAATTCCGATGCTATAAAATCCTATTTTTGTAGAAAAAAAATCAGAGAGAAAGTTTCATCGTGTTTCACGATACGGAGCCGCTGCCACCTCTTGTTCTTCATCGGGAGGCCTGATCTGGAGCTCGTTCAGGACTCCGGAGAGGGGGATCTCATCCGGGAATCCGAACAACTTTCGGTCACCAACACATACATTTCAACAATACCAAATCATCACCGAACGTTAAGTGTGCAGCCCCTGTGGGGTCGAGAACTATGTAGACATGACAGAGACACTCTCCGGTCAATAACCAATAGCGGGACCTGGATGCTCATATTGGCTCCTACATATTCTACGAAGATCTTTATCGGTCGAACCACGATGTCAAGGATTCAATCAATCCCGTATATAGTTCCCTTTGTCTGTCGGTATGTTACTTGCCCGAGATTCGATCATCGGTATCTCCATACCTAGTTCAATCCCGTCATTGGCAAGTCTGTTTACTCGTTCCGTAATACAAGATCCCATGACTAACTCCCTAGACACTTTGCTTGCAAGCGTCTTGTGATGTTGTATTACCAAGTGGGCCCAGAGATACCTCTCCGTCATATGGAGTGACAAATCCCAGTCTCGATTCACGCCAACCCAACAGACACCCTTGGAGATACCTGTAGAGCTCCTTTATAGTCACCCAGTTACGTTGCGGCGTTTGATACACACAAGGCACTCCTCCGGTGTCCGGGAGTTGCATGATCTCATGGTCGTAGGAACAGATACTTGACATGGATAAAGCAGTAGCAATAAAGTAACACGATCAGATGCTATGCTTACGGTTGGGTCTTGTCCATCACATCATTCTTCTAATGATGTGATCCTATTATCAAATGACAACTCATGTCCATGGTCAGTAAACCTTAACCATCTTTGATCAACGAGCTAGTCTAGTAGAGGCTCACTAGGGACACAGTGTTGTCTATGTACCCACACATGTATCTGAGTTTCTAATCAATACAATTATAGCATGGATAATAAACAATTATCATGAACAAGGAAATATAATAATAACTATTTTATTATTGCCTCTAGGGCATATTTCTATCGGCATTCTGGGAACGGGGGTACCCAGACCTGCCTGCCTGCGGCCCAGGGCATGGCCCACTTCATCAACCAAAGACAGCCGGGCGCGGCCCCACTCAAGGCAAGGCCCTCGCGAGGACCCAAGCCTCGTGAGGGGAAGCGGCGTCAATACCAGCTAGGGATGAGCCTCCCCAGGCCCTCTCCGGAGGCAGCGGAGATCTCTATACAAGGCATGGCCTCAGGAGTCAAAGATGACGCAAGGAAGGACAGGCGGGCGCCAGCGCACCAGACGGCGCAGTTTCCCCTTTGGTGCAAAGGGAGCAAGGACGTACGCGGGTTCCCAAAGCATCCCCCAAAGGTTTCCATTCCAGTGCAACAAGACCGCAGCCACCAGCCCGCAGGACGGACGTCATCGCTGAGCCTGTCCCTGCGCCGTCGACAGCTACTTTGCAGGCGAAGACCGCCTTTGGGCAGGGCGGGCACGTACTCCTGTCCCCCTTCAAAATTGGCCGTTGTGGGATCCCTTCCCGCCATTGCGATAAGGGAAGACGACCAGAGCCACCGCTATATATAGAGGGTAGGCTGCATCGTAGAGCGGGATCCAAATCCATTCCACCACTCACCCACCACCAAACCACAGAGGGCCACGAACACCTCAAGGGGAGCCCTCACGAGGCTCTAAAACACTGTACTAGTTCATCCACCCCACCTCCTCGAGAGGCAATCCACCAAAACAGGAGTAGGGTATTACGCTTCGCAGCGGCCCGAACCTGGGTAAACCATCGTGTTCATCCTCTTCCTCGTCATCGTGTGAGTTCATTGCTGTGTTCATCGAGTAGCGAGCTAGGTTGGGCGAAGCCGCTGGGGATCTTTGCACACGCTCCTGTGTTCGAATCTTAAGGGTTTTGCGAAGCCCGAAATCCGACAATTTCCAACGGTCTCCCACTTGCACTAGAGTCAATAATCTAGTTCACATCAGTATGTGATTTACATCGTAATGAATCTAACACCCATAGAGTTCTGGTGCTGATCATGTTTTGCCCGTGGAAGAGGCTTAGTCAACGGGTCAGCAACATTCAGAACCGTATGTACTTTGCAAATATTTATGTCCTCCTCCTTGATGTAATCGCGGATGGAATTGAAATGGCACTTTATGTGTCTAGTCCTTTTGTGAAACCTGGGCTCCTTGGCTAGAGCAATGGCGCCAGTGTTGTCACAGAAGAGGGACATTGGGTTCAGTCCATTGGGCACAACTCCAAGATCCGTCATGAACTGCTTCATCTAGACACCTTCTTTCGATGCTTCCGAAGCAGCTATGCGATACGTCCATTTTGCATCACGATTTCCTACTGTTATTTATTATGTTTTGTTGAATAATAATGCTTTAGGGAGTGATTCTAATGCCTTTTCTCTCATAATATGCAAGGTTTACACAAAGAGGGAGAATACCGGCAGCTGGAATTCTGGACCCAAGAAAAGCACGTCAGAGATACCTATACTGCACAACTCCAATGAAGCTAGAACTTTACGGAGATTATTTTTGGAATAAATAAAAATACTGGAGCAAAGAACTACTGGAGGGGGCCACCCTGGTGGGCACAAGACACCAGGGCGCGCCAGGCCCCCCTGGGCACGCCCTGGTGGGTTGTGCCCTCCTCGGCCCACCTTCGGTGCCCATCTTCTGGTATAAATTCACTTTTAACCTAGAAAAAATAAGAGGAGGACTTTCGGGACGAAGCGCCGCCGCCTCGAGGCGGAACTTGGGCAGGAGCACTTTTGCCCTCCGGCGGAGCGATTCCGCCGGGGGAACTTCCCTCCCGGAGGGGGAAATAAGCCATCGTCATCACCAACACCCCTCTCATCTTTGGGAGGCCAATCTTCATCAACATCTTCAACGGCACCATCTCCTCTCAAACCCTAGTTCATCTCTTGTGTTCAATCTTTGTAATGGAACCTCAGATTGGTACCTGTGGGTGACTAGTAGTGTTGATTACCTTGCGTAGTTGATTACTATATGGTTTATTTGGTGGAAGATTATATGTTCAGATCCATTATGCTATTCAATACCTCTCTTATCTTGAGCATGTTTATTATTTGTGAGTAGTTACCTTTGTTCTTGAGATCACGGGAGAAGTCATGTTGCAAGTAATCATGTGAATTTGATATGTGTTCGATATTTTGATGATATGTATGTTGTGATTCCCTTAGTGGTGTCATGTGAACGTCAACTACATGACACTTCACCATTTATGGGCCTAAGGGAATGCATTGTGGAGTAGTTATTAGATGATGGGTTGCTAGAGTGACAGAAGCTTAAACCCTAGTTTATGCGCTACTTCGTAAGGGGCTGATTTGGATCCAAACGTTTAATGCTATGGTTAGATTTTATCTTTATTCTTTTCTCGTACTCGCGGATGCTTGCGAGGGGGTTAATCATAAGTGGGAGGTTGTTCAAGTAAGAACAGCACCCAAGCACCGGTCCACCCACATATCAAATTATCAAAGTAGCGAACACGAATCAAACCAACATGATAAAAGTGACTAGATGAAATTCCCGTGTACAATCAAGAACACTTTGCCTATTACTAGAGATTGTTCTGGCCTGTCCTTTGCCACAAAAGGATTGGGCTACCTTGCTGCACCTTATTTACCGTTACCGTTACTTTCTCATTACCAATTATCTTGCTATCAAACTATCTGTTACCCACAATTTCAGTGCTTGCAGAAATTACCTTGCTAAAAACCGCGTGTTTCCTTCTGCTCCTCGTTGGGTTCGACACTCTTACTTATCGAAAGGACTACGATAGATCCCCTATACTTGTGGGTCATCAAGACTCTTTTCTGGCGCCGTTGCCGGGGAGTGAAGCGCTCTTGGTAAGTGGAAATCGGTAAGGAAAAAACTTATACTACATGCTGAAATTTATTGCTACTTGCTACTATGGAAAACAATCCTTTGAGGGGTTTGTTCGGGGTATCTTCACCTCGACCGGAACCACAATTAGTTGCCCCTCAACCTACTGCACCTACTGAAAATATTGGTTATGAAATTCCTTCGGGTATGGTAGAACAACTGCTTGCTAAACCTTATGCAGGAGATGGAACTGAACATCCTGATATGCACCTCTTATATGTGAACGAAATTTGTGGATTATTTAAGCTTGGAGGTTTACCCAGAGATGAAGTTAAGAAGAAGGTTTTCCCTTTATCTTTGAAGGGAAAAGCATTGACATGGTATAGGCTATGTGATGATCTTGGATCGTGGAACTAGAATCGGTTGCAATTGGAATTCCATCAAAAGTTTTATCCCATGCATCTAGTTCATCGTGATCGGAATTATATATATAATTTTTGGCCTCGTGAAGGAAAAAGTATCGCTCTAGCTTGGGGGAGGCTTAAGACAAGGCTATATTCATGCCCCAATCATGACATTCTGAGAGAAGTTATCATTCAAAAAAAAATTGACTGGAAACTGTAGGGGACCCCCCCCCCCACAGCATTTTAACTTTATTACCAATAAGAGCTACAAATTACATGGATTACAAGTGGTAATCAAACTGAAAGAGAGGAAAAGAACTAACAGGCTAAAAAACTAACAAAAACTACAAAACAATACCTCAAGGAGGCAGAAAAGAAATCCATCTCAATAATTCATCTCTAAATACATGTTTGATTCTATGTTGCATGAGAGTAATGTCATGGATGAATGCACTTCTCCATTTACTAAAGCTAGGCCTTTCATGCCTGAAGACTTTAGCATTTCTGACTATCCAGATATTCCAGCAAGCAACAAAAACCACCTCAGTGAAGAAAGGTTTTCCAAAATCTCGTTTAGCTTGCATCACAATGTTGCTCATATTAACTCCCTGCGGCCAACAGATTTGAAGATAATTCCAAACTCTCACACTGAAATTACAGTGGAAGAAAAGATGATCTCTGGTTTCCCTTGTCAGCAAAGGACGGAGAGCACAATTAACCCCATCATCCATATGCCAATGCCTCCTGTCAACCATATCTTTGGTGTTAAGCCTGTCCATGATCAACATCCAAGCAAACACTTTTATTTTCATTGTGCATGATGATTTCCAGATCCATAGCAACATAGGATTAAATGACAAGGTAGAATGCATGAAAGAGTAGAATATCTTAGGTTTGTAAGCATTGCAAGTCCCCTGCCAATACCAGATATCATTTGCATCCAAATCTCTGCTGTGAGAGGTCATCATTGCCTGAATTGTCATATATTCATGGTATGCCTGTTCAGACAAAGGTAAATGAAACATATCTGAGATATCCTATGCTTGAAAGCTTCAGACACTGTTATCCAGGGATCTTTCACATAAGAGAATAACCTTGGAAACCTTGATTGCAAAGTAGCCACAGAATCACCAAGCTTCCATCTATCAGACCAAAACAGAGCAGAGTCTCCAGAGTTAATTTGCACCCAGTTTGTGTTCCTGAAATGATCCAACATTTTGCATATATCTTTCCACCAGAAAGATCCACAGCTGTTAGTGCCCTGTGGTACCCTCCCATGATAATATGTATTCCAAATAAGAATTTTTATGCTCGGCTTTCTCATAATGATCAATCCATGCTCGATACTTCTTGTGCTGGTTCTTATATGAAGAAGACAATTGAATTCAAGTGGGATCTCTTAGAAAGAATTAAATGCAACTCTGAAGATTGGGAACTCGACAAAGGTAATGAGTCAGGTATAAAGCTTGAGTTTGATTGTGTTAAATCTTTTATGAATATCAATACGTTTCACAAGTTTAGCACTAAATATGGACTAGACTCTGAGATAGTAGCTTTTTTTTGCGAAGCATTTGCTACTCACGTTGATCTCCCTAAGGAGAAGTGGTTTAAATATCATCCCCCTATTAAAGAAGAAATTAAAGAACCGGTTATAGCTAAAGAAGAAACCATCATTTACAATGTTGATCCAGTTGTGCCTACGGCTTATATTGAAAAACCACCTTTCCCGGTTAGGATAAAGGAACATACTAAGGTATCAACTGTGGTTCATAAGATTAATCTAAAAACATCTAAGCCCCCTGAGCAAATTAAAGTAGAACCTAGTGTTGCTATGGTTAAAGATCTCTTGGTAGAAAATATTGAGGGGCATGTTATCTACTTCTGTGATGATGCTGCTAGAATTGCTAAACCCGATGAAAAAGATAAACATAGACCCATAGAAGGCATGCCTGTTATCTCAGTCAAAATAGGAGATCATTGCTATCATGGTTTATGTGATTTGGGTGCTAGTGTGAGTGTTATACCTTTTACCTGATACCAAGAAATTATGGATGAAATAGCACCTGCTGAAATAGAAGACATTGATGTTACTATTAAACTTGCTAATAGAGACACCATCACACCACTTGGGATTGTTAGAGATGTTGAAGTCTTGTGTGGGAAAGTAAAATACCCTACTGATTTTCTAGTTCTTGGTTCCCCACAAGATGACTTTTTCCCATTATCTTTGGTAGACCTTTCTTGAGAACCGTCAATGCTAAGATAGATTGCGAAAAACAAATTGTCGGTGTCAGTTTTGGTGGTGTGTCTCATGAGTTTAATTTTTCCAAGTTTGGTAGACAACCTCGTGATAAAGCGTTATCTAGTAAAGATGAAATAATTGGTCTTGCTTCTATTGCTGTGCCTCCTACTGATCCATTAGAACAATATTTGCTTGACCATGAAAATGATATGCACTTGCGTGAAAGAAATGAAATAGATCAAATTTTCTTTGAACAACAACCTCTCCTGAAACACAATTTTCCTATTGAAACTCTTGGAGGTCCTCCTCCACCTAAAGGTGATCCTGTGTTTGAATTGAAACAATTGCCTGACACTTTGAAGTATGCTTATCTTGATGAGAAAAAGATATATCCTATTATTATTAGTGCTAACCTTTCAGAACATGAAGAAGAAAGATTATTAAAAGTTCTAAGGAAGCACCGTGCTGCTATTGGATATACTCTTGATGATCTTAAGGGCATTAGTCCCACTCTATGTCAGCGCAAGATTAATATGGAACCTGATGCTAAACCCGTTGTTGATCACCAACGGCGATAAAATCCTAAGATGAAAGAAGTGGTAAGAACTGAAATATTAAAGCTTCTAGAAGCAGGTATAATCTATCTATTGTTGATAGTAGATGGGTAAGTCCCGTTCATTGTGTTCCTAAGAAAGGAGGTATTACCGTTGTTCCTAATGATAAAATGAATTTATTCCACAAAGAATTGTTACTGGCTATAGAATGGTAATTGATTTTATAAGATTAAATAATGATACTAGGAAAGATCATAACCCTATGCCTTTCATTGATCAAATGCTAGAAAGATTATCTAAGCACACACACTTTTGTTTTCTAGATGGATATTCTGGTTTCTCTCAAATACCTGTGTCACAATCCGATCAAGAGAAAACCACCTTTACTTGCTCTTTTGGAACCTATGCTTATAGACGTATGCCTTTTGGTTTATGCAATGCACCTGCTACCTTTCAAAGATGTATGACTGCTATATTCTCTGATTTTTGTGAAAAGATTGTGGAGGTTTTCATGGATGATTTTTCCGTTTACGGAACTTCTTTTGATGATTTCTTAAGCAACCTTGATCGAGTTTTGCAGAGATGTGAACAAACTAATCTTGTCTTGAATTGGGAGAAGTTCCACTTTATGGTTAATGACGGTATTGTCTTGGGGCATAAAATATCTGCACGAGGTATTGAGGTGGATAAAGCTAAAGTTGATGCAATTGAGAAAATGCCATGTCCTAATAAAGATATTAAAGGTATTCGCGGTTTCCTTGGTCATGCTGGTTTCTATAGGAGGTTCATTAAAGACTTCTCTAAAATTTCTAGGCCTCTTACTAATTTTTTGCAAAAGGATATTCCTTTTGTTTTTCATGATGATTGTGTGGAAGCCTTTGAAACACTCAAGAAAGCCTTAACCTCTGCACCTATCGTTCAACCACCTGATTGGAACTTGCCTTTTGAAATTATGTGTGATGCTAGTGATTATGTTGTTGGTGCTGTTCTAGGACAAAGAGTTGATAATAAATTGAATGTTATCCATTATGCTAGTAAAACTCTAGACAGTGCTCAACGAAATTATGCTACTACTGAAAAGGAATTTCTAGCGGTCATGTTTGCCTGTGATAAGTTTAGATCCTACATTGTTGACTCAAAAGTTATTGTTCAAACCGACCATGCTGCTATAAAATACCTTATGGAAAATAAAGATGCTAAACCTAGACTCATTAGGTGGGTTCTCTTACTTCAAGAATTTGACTTACATATCGTTGATAGGAAGGGAGCTGAGAACCCCGTAGCTGATAACTTGTCTAGGTTAGAAAATATTCTTGATGACCCACTACCTATAGATGATAGTTTCCCTGACGAACAGTTAGCTGCAATAAATTTTTCTCAGAACACTCCTTGGTATGCTGATTATGCTAATTACATTGTCGCGAAATATATACCACCTAGCTTCACATACCAACAAAAGAAAAAAATCTTCTATGACTTGAGACATTACTTTTGGGATGACCCATGTCTTTATAAAGAAGGAGTAGATGGTATTATTAGACGTTGTGTACCTGAGCATGAACAGGAACAAATCCTACAGAAATGTCATTCCAAAGCTTACGGAGGACATCATGCTCGAGATAGAACTGCTCACAAGGTATTGCAATCTGGTTTTTATTGGCCTACTCTCTTCAAGGATGCCCGTAAGTTTGTCTTATCTTGTGATGAATGTCAAAGAATTGGTAATATCGGTAAGCGTTAGGAAATGCCTATGAATTATTCACTAGTTGTTAAACCATTTGTCGTTTGGGGTTTTGATTATGTGGGGCCTTTTCCCTCCTCTAACGGGTACACTCATATTTTGGTTGTTGTTGATTATGTCACTAAGTGGGTAGAAGCTATTCCAGCTAGTAGTGCTGATCACCACACCTCCATTAAAATGCTTAAAGAGGTTATCTTCCCGAGGTTTGGAGTCCCTAGTAGTGCTTTCCGTAAAATGCTTACTAAATATGATGTTAACCATAGAATTGCATCACCCTATCATCCTCAATCTAGTGGTCAACTAGAACTTAACAATAGAGAAATAAAATTGATATTACAAAAAACTGTCAATAGGTCTCGTAAGAATTGGTCTAAGAAATTAGATGATGCACTTTGGGCCTATAGAACAGCTTATAAAAATCCTATGGGTATGTCTCCATACAAAATGGTATACGGTAAAGCTTGTCATTTGCCTCTAGAATTAGAACATAAAGAATTTTGGGCAATTAAAGAACTTTACTATGATTTCAAACTTGTCGGTGAAAAGAGGCTATTTGATATTAGCTCACTAGATGAATGGAGAACCCAAGCCTATGAAAATGCCAAACTATTCAAAGAAAAAGTAAAAAGATGGCATGACAAAAGAATCCAAAAGCGGGAATTTAAAATAGGAGACTATGTTCTTTTGTTCAACTCTCGTTTAAGATTTTTTGCAGGTAAGCTTCTCTCCAAATGGGAAGGACCTTATATTATCGAAGAGGTTTATCGTTCTGGAGCTATCAAGATTAATAATGCCAAAGGTACTAACCCGAAGGTGGTCAATGGACAAAGAATTAAGCATTATATCTCAGGTACGCCTATTAACGTTGAAAGCAATGTTATCCAAACCATGACACCGGAGGAACACATAAAAGAAACCTTCCGGAACACTCCAGAATTCTGAAAAATAGGAGGTACGTGATACGGTAAGTAAACGGACTCCAAAAAATCCGTAAAAAAAATGTCAGTTTTGGAATATTAGAAAATTTTGGAAATAAAGAAATAAACCGGAAGGTGATCGAGGTGAGCACGATACACCAGGGCGCGCCAGGCACCCCTGGGCGCGCCCTGGTGGGTTGTGCCCACCTCGGACACCTTCCCGACTCCATTTTCCTTCCATATGCTTGTTTTCCAAGAATAAAAATTCTCTATATATACCCCCGAGTGTTTTGACAACCGCATCGTAGAAAAATCCTCTGTTCTTGTTCCTTGATGTTTTCTCGTCAGATCTAGATCTCCATGGCTCCACCAAACTCCTCCAAGGACAAGTTCTTCGAAAAGGTCATCAACCCGTACTTGTCAGAGGTGATGAAGTACCCTCAAGCCATTGAGATGCGTGAGGGGGTGCTCCATATCCGCAATGTTCAGGGACCTAAGAAGACCGGAAGCGTGTAGGCTAGGCTCGAGGCGGTGGAACAGGAAATTTTCAACTGCCAGAAGATGGTGGAGCGTGGACTTAGTGCCAATCACTCCATGATCACGGAATTCACCCGTGATCAGGTGGTGGATGGTCGGTCTGTGAAGGACGTCATCTCCACCCTCAACGAGCAAATTAATTTTCTGCAGAGTCAAGTTTATGATCTTCAAAACCAAGTCTTTGAATATGAAGCAAGATTTAAAGGTATGAGTGTAGCTGCCGGTTGCAGGACTCAGGGGACTCTTGCGTCAACTTTTGATGGGGAGCCCTTGCCCTGGAAGCTGGAGGACAAGCATACTACATCATCAATACCACCTTCTTCATCACCACCACCAAAGGAGACTTGAGCACACGGGTATGGGCACTCCCCTTGGCTTGAGCCAAGCTTGGGGGAGGTGCCCCGGTATCGTATCACCATCACTTTTATTCACCTTTACCTAGCTTAGTTCGATCTTTAGTTTTCCTTTGCCTTAGTTGAATAAAAGTTTAGCATGATCTATTTTCATGTGTTAGTTTCGTGTCCTATCTATCTATGTAATCGAGTGAGAGTTATATGATAAAGTTTAGTTTGAGTTTACGCCTCTCTACTTTCTTGTTGCAATCAAAATAAAAGGAAAGAGAAATAAATGAAAAGAATCATATGCTAATCTTATGGTGAGTAATGACATCACATAAGGAAAAGTATAAGTAGTAAAATTTATTGGAGATTGACAAACATAGCATTGGTCAATGATGCAATTCATGAAAGAATTAATAAGGGAAGAGAAGATTCACATGCAAATACACTATCTTGGACATCTTTTATTATTGTGTGCCCCCATTAAATATTATATGTCAAAATGGTTGACGTTGGACAAGGAAGACAACGTAATGATTTATGTTTGTTCATATCCACATAGAGGTTATATTGTCATAGATCCTTCAACATGTGGTGCTTGCTCAATATCTTTGCTAGCCAAAAATTCCGCACTAAGTAGAGATACTACTTGTCCATCCAAAAACCCAAAACTAAACTCATTCTTTGAGAGTCCACCATACCTACCTATGGATCGAATAAGATCCTTCAAGTAAGTTGTCATCGGTGCAATAGGGCAATAAAAATTGCTTCTAAAAGTGTTTTGATCAATTAGTGTAAGAGAAAATTGAGTGCTATACGAACTTATGATGGCAAAGTAATAAAAGTGACGGACTGCATAATAAAGGTTACTATCATAGGGGGCAATATAGTGTGACGTTCTTAGGGATTGGGCATACAAACCAAAAAGCGCATGACAACCTCTGCTTCCATTTGCGAAGGGACTATCTTTTACTTTTATGTATTTACTTTTATGCAAGAGTCAAAGTATTCTTTCCTATTCCTTTTTACTTTTTCCTTTCGCAAGCATCATGTGGTGAGGAAAGATCTAGGCACATATATGCAGTTGGATATGGGTGGGCATGAGTTATTATTATTGACATCACCCTTGAGGTGAGTATGTTGGGAGGCGGAACCATAAGCCCCTATCTTTCTATGTGTCCGGTTGAAACTTTTTGCTCATGGTTACGCTGTGAGTGTTAGCTATCATAGAAGACTAAATTATGGTTGAGTATGTGGACTTGCCAAAAGGCTCCGACATGAGACCCTTCCTGAAATATGATGAATTGTAGTTGCAAAGTTGACTCAGAACATAGTTTGTTGGTTTTCAATAGGGTTTATGCTTTATACTTCTATGTTGTGATGAATTGTTACTTGTGCAGGAGAAGTTATATGATGAAAGTATGCGAATAAGTTTTATGATGGAGTTTGTTGTTGTTATGATAATAAGCATGATGCTTCTATGTCCGTATTTTGTTTTTATCGACACCTCTCTCTCAAACCATGTGGACATGTTTTTCGATAGCGGCTATCGCTTGAGGACAAGCGAGGTCTAAGCTTGGGGGAGTTGATACGTCCATTTTGCATCATGATTTCCTACTGTTATTTATTATGTTTTGTTGAATAATAATGCTTTAGGAAGTGATTCTAATGCCTTTTCTCTCATAATATGCAAGGTTTACACAAAGAGGGAGAATACCGACAGCTGGAATTCTGGACCCAAGAAAAGCACGTCAGAGATACCTATTCTGCACAACTCCAATGAAGCTGAAACTTTACGGAGATTATTTTTGGAATAAATAAAAAATACTGGAGCAAAGAACTACCGGAGGGGGCCACCCTGGTGGGCAAAAGACACCAGGGCGCGCCAGGCCCCCCTGGGCGCGCCCTAGTGGGTTGTGCCCTCCTCGGCCCACCTCCGGTGCCCATCTTCTGTTATAAATTCACTTTTGACCTAGAAAAAATAAGAGGAGGACTTTCGGGACGAAGCGCCGCCGCCTCGAGGCGGAACTTGGGCAGGAGCACTTTTGCCCTCCGGCGGAGCGATTCCGTCGGGGGAACTTCCCTCCCGGAGGAGGAAATCGAAGCCATCGTCATCACCAACACCCCTCTCATCTTTGGGAGGCCAATCTTCATCAACATCTTCAACAGCACCATCTCCTCTCAAACCCTAGTTCATCTCTTGTGTTCAATCTTTGTACCAGAACCTCAGATTGGTACGTGTGGGTGACTAGTAGTGTTGATTACCTTGCGTAGTTGATTACTATATGGTTTATTTGGTGGAAGATTATATGTTCAGATCCATTATGCTACTCAATACCTCTCTGATCTTGAGCATGTTTATTATTTGTGAGTAGTTACCTTTGTTCTTGAGGTCATGGGAGAAGTCATGTTGCAAGTAATCATGTGAATTTGATATGTTTCGATAGTTTGATGATATGTATGTTGTGATTCCCTTAGTGGTGTCATGTGAACGTCGACTACATGACACTTCACCATTCATGGGCCTAAGGGAATGCATTGTGGAGTAGTTATTAGATGATGGGTTGCTAGAGTGACAGAAGCTTAAACCCTAGTTTATGTCCTACTTCGTAAGGGGCTGATTTGGATCCAAACGTTTAATGCTATGGTTAGATTTTATCTTAATACTTTTCTCGTAGTTGCGGATGCTTGTGAGGGGGTTAATCATAAGTGGGAAGTTGTTCAAGTAAGAACAGCACCCAAGCACCGGTCCACCCACATATCAAATTATCAAAGTAGCAAACACAGATCAAACCAACATGATAAAAGTGACTAGATGAAATTCCCGTGTACCCTCAAGAACACTTTGCCTATTACTAGAGATTGTTCTGGCCTGTCCTTTGCCACAAAAGGATTGGGCTACCTTGCTGCAACTTATTTACCGTTACCGCTACTTGCCTATTACCAATTATCTTGCTATCAAACTATCTGTTACCCACAATTTCAGTGCTTGCAGAAATTACCTTGCTGAAAACCGCTTGTCATTTCCTTCTGCTCCTCATTGGGTTCGACACTCTTACTTATCGAAAGGACTACGATAGATCCCCTATACTTGTGGGTCATCACTATGTACTCCGCTTCACATGTAGAATCTGCTACCACGCTTTGCTTGGAACTACACCAGCTTACCGCTCCACCGTTCAGAATAAATACGTATCCGGTTTGAGACTTAGAGTCATCCGGGTCTGTGTTAAAGCTAGCATCGACGTAACCCTTTACGACGAGCTCTTGATCACCTCCATAAACGAGAAACATTTCCCTAGTCCTTTTCAGGTACTTAAGGATATTCTTGACCGTTGTCCAGTGCTCCACTCCAGGATCACTTTGAAACCTCCTTGCCATACTTATGGCGAGGCTGACATCTGGTCTAGTGCACATCATCGCATACATAATAGAGCCTATGGCTGAAGCATAGGGGATGACACTCATCTTTTCTCTATCCTCTGTAGTCATCGGGCATTGAGTCTTACTCGACTTCACACCTTGTAAGACAGGCAAGAACCCCTTGTTGGACTGATCCATTTTGAACTTCTTCAAAACCTTATCAAGATATGTGCTTTGTGAAAGTCCTATTAAGCGTCTCGATCTATCTCTATAGGTCTTGATGCCCAATATGTAAGCAGCTTCTCCGAGGTCTTTCATTGAAGAACTCTTATTCAAATATATCTTCACACTTTCTAAAAGTTCTATATTGTTTCCAATCAGCAATATATCATCCACATATAATATTAGAAACACTATAGAGCTCCCACTCACTTTCTTGTAAATACAAGCTTCTCCATAAACTTGTATGAACCCAAACGCTTTGATCACCTCATCAAAATGAAGATTCCAACTCCGAGATGCCTGCACCAGTCCATAAATGGATCGCTGGAGCTTGCACACTTTGTCAGCATTTTTAGGATCGACAAAATCTTCTGGTTGCATCATATACAACTATTCCTTAAGGAAACCATTAAGGAATGTTGTTTTGACATCCATCTGCCAGATCTGGTAATCGAAAAATGCAGCTATTGCTAACATGGTCCTGACGGACTTAAGCATCGCTACGGGAGAGAAAGTCTCATCGTAGTCAACTCCTTGAACTTGTGAAAACACTTTTGCAACAAGTCGAGCTTATAGACGGTGACATTACCGTTCGCGTCCGTCTTTTTCTTAAAGATCCATTTATTCTGTATGGTCTTACGATCATATGGTAAGTCCTCCAAAGTCCACACTTTGTTCTCATACATGGATCCTATCTCGGATTTCATGGCCTCTAGCCATTTGTTGGAATCCGGGCCTGCCATCGCTTCTTCATAGCTCGTAGGTTCACTGTTGTCTAACAACATGACCTCCAAGACAGGATTGACGTACCACTCAGGGGCGGTATGATTCCTTGTCGACCTACGAGGCTTAGTAGTAACTTCATCTAAAGCTTCAAGATCATCATCATTAGCTTCCTCTTCAGTTGGTGTAGGTGCTGCAGAAACATCTTTCTCTGTCACGTTACCATCCAACTGAAGTGACGGTTCAATAACCTCATCAAGTTCTACCTTCCTCCCACTCAATTCTTTCGAGAGAAACTCTTTCTCGAGAAAGGACCCATTCTTAGCAACAAATACTTTGCCCTCAAATCTGAGATAGAAGGTATACCCAACTGTTTCCTTAGGGTAACCTATGAAGATACATTTGTCCACTTTGGGTTCGAGCTTATCAGGTTGAAGACTTTTCACATAAGCGTCGCAACCCCAAACTTTAAGAAACGACAGCTTAGGTTTCTTGCCAAACCATAATTCATACGGTGTCGTCTCAACGGACTTTGATGGTGCCCTATTTAAAGTGAATGCGGCTGTCTCTAATGCATAACCCCAAAATGATAGTGGCAGATCAGTGAGAGACATCATAGATCGCACCATATCCAATAGAGTACGATTACGACGCTCGGACACACCATTACGCTGTGGTGTTCGAGGTGGCATAAGTTGTGAAACAATTCCACACTGTCTCAAATGCATACCAAAATCATAACTCAGATATTCTCCACCACGATCAGATCGTAGAAATTTTATCTTCTTGTTACGATGATTTTCTACTTCACTCTGAAATTCCTTGAACTTTTCAAATGTTTCAGACTTGTGCTTCATCAAGTAAATATACCCATATCTACTTAAATCATTAGTGAAGGTAAGAAAGTAACGATATCCACCGCGCGCCTCAGCACTCATCGGACCGCACACATCAGTATGTATGATTTCCAACAAGTCACTTGCCCGTTCCATTGTACCGGAGAATGGGGTTTTCGTCATCTTGCCCAAGAGGCATGGTTCGCATGTATCAAGCGATTCAAAATCGAGCGATTCCAAAAGTCCATCGGCATGGAGCTTCTTCATGCGTTTTACACCAATATGACCTAAGCGGCAGTGCCACAAGAAAGTGGTACTATCATTATTAACTTTGCATCTTTTGGCATCAATGTTATGAACATGTGTATCACTACTATCGAGATTCAACAAGAATAAATCATTCACATTGGGTGCATGACCATAAAAGATGTTACTCATATAAATAGAACAACCATTATTCTCTGATTTAAATGAATAACCGTCTCGCAATAAACAAGATCCAGATATAATGTTCATGCTCAACACAGGCACCAAATAACAATTATTTAGGTTTACTACTAATCCCGATGGTAAATGAAGAGCGAGCGTGCCGACGGCGATCACATCAACCTTGGAACCATTTCCGACGTGCATCGTCACTTCATCCTTCCCCAGCCTTCATTTATTCCGCAGTTCCTGTTTTGAGTTACAAATATGAGCAACCGAACCGGTATCAAATACCCAGGCACTACTACGAGAGCTAGTGAGGTACACATCAATAACATGTATATCAAATATACCTTTGTTAACGTTGCCAGCCTTCTTATCAGCCAGGTACTTGGGGCAATTCCGCTTCCAGTGGCCAGTCCCCTTGCAATAGAAGCACTCAGTCTCAGGCTTGGGACCAGCCTTGGGTTTCTTCACAGGAGCGGCAACTTGCTTGCCACCCTTCTTGGAGTTACCCTTCTTTCCCTTGCCTTTCTTGAAACTAGTGGTTTTATTCACCATCAACACTTGATGCTCCTTTTTTATTTCTACCTCCGCGACTTTCAGCATCGCGAACAGCTTGGAGACAGACTTTTCCATCCCTTGCATATTATAGTTCATTACGAAGCCTTTGAAGCTAGGTGGCAGTGACTGGAGAATTCCGTTAGTGACCGTTTCGGGCGGAAGCTGGACTCCCAAATCATTTAAACGGTTGTAGTACCCGGACATTCTGAGCAGGTGCTCACTGACAGAACTATTCTCCTCCATCTTGCAGGCGAAGAACTTATCGGAGGTCTCATACCTCTCGATCCGGGCATTTGCTTGAAATATTAGCTTCAAATCCTGGAACATCTCATATGCTCCATGGCATTCAAAACGCTTTTGAAGTCCCGATTCTAAGATGTACAACATGGCGCACTGAACTATAGAGTAGTCATCAGAACGTGCCTACCAGGCGTTCACAACGTCCACACACAACGCTGGAGGGGGCGGCGCACCTAGCGTTGCATCAAGGACATAAGCCTTTTGCGAAGCCGTCAGGATAATCCTAATATTACGAACCCAGTCCGCATAGTTACTTCCATCATCTTTCAACTTAGCTTTCTCTAGGAACGCATTACAATTCAGGGGAGCTACTGCGCGAGCCATTGATCTACAGCATAATTTTGCAAAGATAATTTAGACTATGTTCATGATAATGAGTTCAATTAATCATATTACTAAAGAACTCCCACTCAAATCAACATCCCTCAGGTTGTCTAAGTGTAACATGATCCAAATCCACCAACCCAAGTTTGATCATCACGTGAGATGAGGTGGTTTCAATGGTGAACATCTCCATGTTGATCATATCTACTATATGACTCATGTTCGACCTTTTGGTCTCCTGTGTTCCGAGGCCATGTCTGTACATGCTAGGCTCATCAAGTTTAACCCAAGTATTCCGCGTGTGTAAATCTGGCTTACACCCGTTGTATGCGAACGTAGAGTCTATCACACCCGATCATCACGAGGTGCTTCGAAACGACGAACCTTCGCAACGGTGCATACTCGGGGAGAACACAATTTCATCTTGAAATTTTAGTGAGGGATCATCTTATAATGCTACCGTCGTCCTAAGCAAAATAAGATGCATAAAAACATAAACATCACATGCAAATCATAATAAGTGACATGATATGGCCATTTTCATCTTGTGCTTTTGATTTCCATCTCCAAAGCACCGGCATGATCTCCATCGTCACCGGCATGACACCATGATCTCCATCATCGTGTTGCCATGTGGTTGTCACGCTAACCATTGCTTCTACAACTATTGCTAACTCATAGCGATAAAGTAAAGCAAAAGAAAGCGAAAATAATTAAAGACAACCCTATGGCTCTTGCCGGTTGCCGTACTCATCGACATGCAAGTCATGATAATCTATAAAAAACATGATCATCTCATACATCACATATATCACATCATGTCATTGGCCATATCACATCACAACATGCCCTGCAAAAACAAGTTAGACGTCCTCTACTTTGTTGTTGCAAGTTTTACGTGCCTGCTATGGGAAACTAGTAAGAACCGTTCTTACCTCCACAAAGCCACAACGGTGATATTCAAGTTGCCTTTTAACCTTCTACAAGGACCGCCTCTGTCGAATCCGATTCAACTAAAGTGGGAGAGACAGACACCCGCCAGCCATCTTTATGCAACAGGTGCATGACAGTTGATGGAACCGGTCTCTCGTACGTGGACGAGTAAGATTGGTCCGAGCCGCTTCATCCCACAATACCGCCGAATCAAGATAAGACTAAGGAAGTAAGCAATCTAACATCAACGCCCACAAACTCTTTTGTGTTCTACTCGTGTATGTTATCTACGCATAGACCTGGCTCATGATGCCACTGCTGGGGAACGTTGCATGGAAACCAAAAAATGTCCTACGCATATGCAAGATCTATCCATGGAGATTAAAAGCTACGAGAGGGGGAGTGCATCTATATACCCTTGTAGATCGCTAAGCGGGAAGCGTTAAGAAACGTGGTTGGTGTAGTCGAACGTCTTCGTGATCCAATCACGATCCGTCCCGCGATCCAATCTTGATCCGTTCCGATCTAGCGCCGAACGGACGACACCTCCGCGTTCAGCACACGTACATCTCGATGACGTCTCCGCCTCCTTGATCCAGCAAGTGAGGGCAGAGAGGTAGATGAGATCTCCGGCAGCACGATGACGTGGTGGCGGTGGTGGTGGAGCTGACTTGGCAGGGCTTCGGCAAGCACCACTGAATCAATCTAGAGGAGAAAGCAATCTAGAGGGAGGGAGAGAGGGATGCGCCGTGGCTTGGGTGCGGCTGCCCTCCTCCCTCTCTCATATATATAGGGGCAAGGGGAGGGGCCGTCCGCCCTAGTGTTTCCCTAGGGTTGGGCGTGGCGGCCTGGGGAGCTGCCTTGGCCCCCAAGGCAAGGGGGGCGGCGGCCACCCCAGGGCCAGCCCTTGCCCTCGGCCGCATGGTCCCTTGAGAGGCGGGGCGCCCAGCCCACCATGGGATGGTGCGCCTCCCTCTCAGCCCATGGGCCCCTCCGGGGCAGGTGGCCCTCCCCGGTGGACCCCCAGAACTCCTTCCGGCACTCCCGATGGAATCCGGCAAACCCCAAAACCATTCCGGTGCCCGAATATCACTTTCATATATATAAATCTTTACCTCCGGACCATTCCGGAACTCCTCGTGACATCCGGGATCTCATCCGGGACTCCGAACAACCTTCGGTCACCAACACATACATCTCAACAATACCAAATCGTCACCGAACGTTAAGTGTGGAGACCCTGCGGGTTCGAGAACTATGTAGACATGACCGAGACACTCCCCAGTCAATAACCAATAGCGGGACCTGGATACCCATATTGGCTCCTACATATTCTACGAAGATCTTTATCGGTCGAACCACAATGTCAAGGATTCAATCAATCCCGTATATATTCGCTTTGTTTGTCGGTATGTTACTTGCCCGAGATTCGATCGTCGGTATCTCCATACCTAGTTCAATCTCGTTACCGACAAGTCTCTTTACTCGTTCCATAATACAAGATCCCGTGACTAACTCCTTAGTCACATTACTTGCAAGCGTCTTGTGATGCTGTATTACCGAGTGGGCCCAAAGATACCTCTCCGTCATACGGAGTGACAAATCCCAGTCTCGATTCATGCCAACCCAACAGACACCCTCGGGGATACCTGTAGAGCACCTTTATAGTCACCCAGTTACATTGCGACGTTCGATACACACAATGCACTCCTCCGGTGTTCGGGAGTTGCATGATCTCATGGTCGTAGGAACAGATACTTGACATGGATAAAGCAGTAGCAATAAACTAACACGATCAGATGCTATGCTTACGTTTGGGTCTTGTCCATCACATCATTCTTCTAATGACGTGATCCCGTTATCAAATGACAACTCATGTTCATGGTCAGGAAACCATAACCATCTTTGATCAACGAGCTAGTCTAGTAGAGGCTGCTACTTCTTGAGCTTGCGTTGGTTTTCCCTTGAAGAGGAAAGGGTGATGCAGCAAAGTAGATAAGTATTTCCCTCAGTTGTTGAGAACCAAGGTATCAATCCAGTAGGAGATACAAGCAAGTCCCCAATCTTCGCACCTACACAATCAATCAAACACTTGCACCCAACGCTAAAAGGGGTTGTCAATCCCTTCACGGTTACTTGCAAGGATGAGATCTGATAGAGATAGATATAGAAGATTACTAAAACGAAAAGTAAAACAAAAGTAAAAAGATTGCAGCAAAGTATTTTTGGTATTTTTGGTTTATAGATCTGAAAATATAATATGGAAAATAGACCCGGGGGCCATAGGTTTCACTAGAGGCTTCTCTCTTGAAGGAAAATAATACGGTGGGTGAACAAATTACTGTCGAGCAATTGATAGAAAAGTGCATAGTTATGACGATATCCAAGGCAATGATTATGCATATAGGCATCACGTCCGTGTCAAGTAGACCGAAACGATTCTGCATCTACTACTATTACTCCACACATCGACCGACTCCTGCCTGCATCTAGAGTATTAAGTTCATGAAGAACAGAGTAACGCATTAAGTAAGATGACATGATGTAGAGGGATAAACTCAAGAAATATGATGAAAACCCCATCTTTTTATCCTCGATGGCAACAATACAAATACGTGCCTCGCTACCCCTACTTTGTCACTGGGTGAGGACACCGCAAGATTGAACCCAAAACCAAGCACTTCTCCCATTGCAAGAATTACCAATCTAGTTGGCCAAACCAAACCAATAACTCGAAGAGACTTGCAAGGATAAGAAATCATGCATATAAGAATTCAGAGAAGATTCAAATAATATTCATAGATAATCTGATCATAAACCCACAATTCATCGGATCTCGACAAACACACCGCAAAAGAGTATTACATCGGATAGATCTCCATGAAGATCATGAAGAACATGGTATTGAAGAACATAGAGAGAGAAGAAGCCATCTAGCTACTAGCTATGGACCCAAAGGTCTGTGGTGAACTACTCACGCATCATCGGAAGGGCAATCGAGTTGATGTAGATGCCCTCCGTGATCGAATCCCCCTCCGGCAGATTACCGGAAAAGGCTCCAAGATGGGATCTCACCGGAACAGAGGGTTCCGGCGGTGGAAAAGTATTTTTGTGGCTCTTTTTGGTATTGGGGGTATATTTGGGAATTTATAGGCCGAAGAATAGGGTTTGGAGACCTGCTGGGGGCCACAAGCCAGGGCCCCCCCCTAGGGCGCGCACAGGTGGCTTGTCGCCTCCCGGCAGGTTTCTTCTGGTCCAAGAAAAATCATTCCGAAGATTTTATTCCGTTTGGACTCCGTTTAATATTCCTTATCTGCAATACTCAAAAGCAAGGAAAAAACAGAAACTGGCACTAGGCACTAGGTTAATAGGTTAGTCCCAAAAATAATATAAAATAGCATATTAATGCACATAAAACATCCAAAACAGATAATATAATAGCATGGAACAATCAAAAATTATAGATACATTGGAGACGTATCAAGCATCCCCAAGCTTAATTCCTGCTCGTCCTCGAGTAGGTAAATGATAAAAACAGAATTTTTGATGTGGAATGCTACCTAACATATTTATCCATGTAATATTCTTTATTGTGGCATGAATGTTCAGATCCATAAGATTCAAAACAAAAGCTCAATATTGACATAAAAATAGTAATACTTCAAGCATACTAACAAGCAATTGTGTCCTTTCAAAATAACATGGCCTTAGAAAGTTATCCCTACAAAATCATATAGTCTGGCTATGCTCCATCTTCCCCACACAAAGTATCTAAATCATGCACACCCCCGATGACAAGTCAAGCAATTGTTTCACACCTTTTATGTTCTCAAACCTTTTCAACTTTCACGCAATACATGAGCGTGAGCCATGGATATAGCACTATAGGTGGAATAGAATATGGTGGAGGTTGTGTGGAAAAAGAGAAGATAGTCTCACATCAACTAGGCGTATCAACGGGCTATGGAGATGCCCATCAATAGATATCAATGTGAGTGAGTAGGGATTGCCATGCAACGGATGCACTAGAGCTATAAGTGTATGAAAGATCAAAAAGAAACTAAGTGGGTGTGCATCCAACTTGCTTGCTCACGAAGACCTAGGGCAATTTGAGGAAGCCCATCATTGGAATATACAAGCCAAGTTATATAATGAAAAATTCCCACTAGTATAGGAAAGTGACAAAAATAGGAGACTCTCTATCATGAAGATCAAGGTGCTACTTTGAAGCACAAGTGTGGAAAAAAAAGGTAGTAACATTGTCCCTTCTCTCTTTTCTCTCATTTTTTTGGTGGGCATCTTTGGCCTATTTTTTTTATTTGGGCTTCATTGGCCTCTTTTATTATTTGTAAAGTCCGGAGACTCATCCCTACTTGTGAGGGAATCATAGCTTCCATCATCCTTTCCTCTCATGGGACAATGCTCTAATAATGATGATCATCACACTTTTATTTACTTACAACTCGATACCTACAACAAGATATGACTCTATATGAATGCTTTCGGTGGTGTACCGGGATGTGCAACGATCTAGCATAGCAAATGACATCAAAAAACGGACAAGCCATGGAAACATCATGCTAGCTGTCTTACGATCATGCAAAGCAATATGACCATGATGGTGCGTGTCATAAAAAAACGGAACGGTGGAAGTTGCATGGCAATATATCTTGGAATGGCTATGGAAATGCCATAATAGGTAGGTTTTGTGGCTGTTTTGAGGAAGGTGGGTTTAATGTACCGGCAAAAGTTGCGCGGTACTAGAGAGGCTAGCAAAGGTGGAAGGGTGAGAGTGCGTATAATCCATGGACTCACATTAGTCATAAAGAACTCACATACTTATTGCAAAAATCTATTAGTTATCGAAGCAAAGTATTAGACGCATGCTCCTAGGGGAGGGGTTGGTAGGAGTTAACCATCGCGCGCTCCTGACCCTCACACAAAGGATGACAATCATTAAACAAATCATGCTCCGACTTCGTTACATAACGGTTCACCATATGTGCATGCTACGGGAATCACAAACTTTAACACAAGTATTTTTACCATTCCACAATTACTCGCTAGCATGACTCTAACATCACCATCTTTATACCTCAAAACTATATGCAAGGAATCCAACTTCTCATAGTATTCAATGCACTTTATATGAAAGTTTTTATTATATCCCTCTTGGATGCCCATTATATTAGGACTAAATTCATAACCTAAACCAATTACCATGCTGTTTAAAGACTCTCAAAATAACATAGGTGAGGTATGAGAGTTCAATTATTTTTATAAAATAAAACACCACCGTTCTCTAAAAAGATATAAGTGAAGCACTAGAGCAACATTGCCTAGCTCAAAAGATATAAGTGAAGCACATAGAGTATTCTAATAAATTCACGATTAGTGTGTGTCCCTCTAAAAAGATGTGTTCATCAAGGATGATTGTGGCAAACTAAAAAGCAAAGACTCATATCATACAAGACGCTCCAAGCAAAACACATATCATGTGGTGAATAAAAATATAGCCTCAAGTAAATTTACCGATGGATTGAAGACGAAAGAGGGGATGCCTTCCGGGGCATCCCCAAGCTTAGGCTCTTTGGTATCCTTGAATATGGCTTGGGGTGCCTTGGGCATCCCCAAGCTTAGGATCTTGCCACTCCTTATTCCATAGTCCATCAAATATTTACCCAAAACTTGAAAACTTCACAACACAAAACTCAACAGAAAACTCATGAGATCCGTTAGTATAAGAAAAATAAATCACCACTTTAGGTACTGTTGTGAACTCATTATTTATTTATATTGGTGTAATATATACTGTATTCTAACTTCTCCATAGTTTATACCCCCCGATACAACCCATAGATACATCAAAATAAGCAAACAACACAAAGAAAACAGAATCTGTCAAAAACAGAACAGTCTGTAGCAATCTGTAAACTTAGAATACTTATGTAACTCCAAAAATTATGAAAAATTAGGAAAATCAGGGAAATTTGTATATAAATATTGTGTAAAAAATTCAGATCCAATTGACGCTCTGGTGAATTTATAAAATTCCTGGACTGAGCGCAAAAGTTTCTGTTTTTCAGCAAAACCAAATCAACAATCACCGTAAACCATCCCAAAGGTCTTACTTGGCACAAACACTAATTAAAACAATAAAACACAATTAATACAGAGGTAATAATGTGCAAAACACTCAAGAACAGAAGCAAAAAACAAAAACATAAAATAAAATTGGGTTGCCTCCCAACAAGCGCTATTGTTTAACGTCCTTAGCTAGGCATAACGATTTCAATGATGCTCGCATAAAAAGTAGTAATTGAGATATGCAAAAGGGAATCATGAATAGCATGAAAAACACATTTAAGTCTAACTCACTTCATATGCATAGGGATTTTGTGAGCAAACAATTTATGGGAACAAGAATCAACTAGCATAGGAAGGCAAAACAAGCATAACTTCAAAACTTTAAACACATAGAGAGGAAACGTGATATTATTGCAATTCCTACAAGCATATGTTCCCCCCTCATAATGAATTTCAGTAGCATAATGAAGTAATTCAACAATATAACTATCACATAAATCATTCTTTTCATATTTCACAAGCATAGAATTTTCATTACTCTGCACATAAGAAAATTCCTTATCATCCATGGTAGTGGGAGCAAACTCAACAAAATAACTATCATGAGACACTTGATTGACATAACCACATTGCAAATTAAAATCATGATGATAAGTTTCATGGTTATCATTACTCATTATAGCATATGTGTCATCACCATCACCATAAATAGGAGGCATGCAATCATCATAATAAATTTTCTCATCAAAACTTGGGGGACAAAAAATATCATCTTCATCAAACATAGCATCCCCAAGCTTGTGGCTTTGCATATCATAAGCATCATGGATATTTAGAGAATTTATACTAGCAACATTGCAATCATGCTCATCATTCAAGGGACTATCATGAATCACCTTATAAATTTCTTCTTTCAACACTTCATCAAAAATTTCTGATTCATGATTTTCAAACAAAACTTCACAGAGATAATCAAGTGCACTCAACTCACTAGCAATTGGTTCATCATAATTTGGCCTTTTGAAAAGATTAGCAAGTGGATGAGGATCCATATCAATAGATTTTTAGCAAGCGAAGATGCAAGAAAATAGAAGGCACAAGGCAACACAAGCAAACAAAAAGAGATCCGGCGAGAAAAAGGCGAATAAAACGACAAATTGGTGAAGTGGGGGAGAGGAAAACGAGAGGCAAATGGCAAATAATGTAAATGCAAGAGATGAGTTTGTGATGGGTACTTGGTAGGCTTGATGTAGATCTCCTCAGCAACGGCGCCAGAAATCCTTCTTGCTACTTCTTGAGCTTGCGTTGGTTTTCCCTTGAAGAGGAAAGGGTGATGCAGCAAAGTAGATAAGTATTTCCCTCAGTTGTTGAGAACCAAGGTATCAATCCAGTAGGAGATACAAGCAAGTCCCCAATCTTCGCACCTACACAAGCAATCAAACACTTGCACCCAACGCTAAAAGGGGTTGTCAATCCCTTCACGGTTACTTGCAAGGATGAGATCTGATAGAGATAGATATAGAAGATTACTAAAACGAAAAGTAAAACAAAAGTAAAAAGATTGCAGCAAAGTATTTTTGGTATTTTTGGTTTATAGATCTAAAAATATAATATGGAAATAGACCCGGGGGCCGTAGGTTTCACTAGAGGCTTCTCTCTTGAAGGAAAATAATACGGTGGGTGAACAAATTACTGTCGAGCAATTGATAGAAAAGTGCATAGTTATGACGATATCCAAGGCAATGATTATGCATATAGGCATCACGTCCGTGTCAAGTAGACCAAAACGATTCTGCATCTACTACTATTACTCCACACATCGACCGACTCCTGCCTGCATCTAGAGTATTAAGTTCAGGAAGAACAGAGTAACGCATTAAGTAAGATGACATGATGTAGAGGGATAAACTCAAGCAATATGATGAAAACCCCATCTTTTTATCCTCGATGGCAACAATACAAATACGTGCCTCGCTACCCCTACTTTGTCACTGGGTGAGGACACCGCAAGATTGAACCCAAAACCAAGCACTTCTCCCATTGCAAGAATTACCAATCTAGTTGGCCAAACCAAACCAATAACTCGAAGAGACTTGCAAGGATAAGAAATCATGCATATAAGAATTCAGAGAAGATTCAAATAATATTCATAGATAATCTGATCATAAACCCACAATTCATCGGATCTCGACAAACACACCGCAAAAGAGTATTACATCGGATAGATCTCCATGAAGATCATGAAGAACATGGTATTGAAGAACATAGAGAGAGAAGAAGCCATCTAGCTACTAGCTATGGACCCGAAGGTCTGTGGTGAACTACTCACGCATCATCGGAAGGGCAATGGAGTTGATGTAGATGCCCTCCGTGATCGAATCCCCCTCCGGCAGATTACCGGAAAAGGCTCCAAGATGGGATCTCACGGGAACATAGGGTTCCGGCGGCGGAAAAGTATTTTCGTGGCTCTTTCTGGTATTGGGGGAATATTTGGGAATTTATAGGCTGAAGAATAGGGTTAGGAGACCTGCTGGGGGGCCACAAGCCAGGGGGGCGCCCCCCCCCTAGGGTGCGCCCAGGTGGCTTGTCGCCTCCCGGCAGGTCTCCTGCCTTCATCTCCAAGTCTGGCAGGTTTCTTCTGGTCCAAGAAAAATCATTCCGAAGATTTTATTCTGTTTGGACTCCGTTTAATATTCCTTATCTGCAATACTCAAAAGCAAGGAAAAAACAGAAACTAGCACTAGGCATTAGGTTAATAGGTTAGTCCCAAAAATGATATAAAATAGCATATTAATGCATATAAAACATCCAAAACAGATAATATAATAGCATGGAACAATCAAAAATTATAGATACGTTGGAGACGTATCAGAGGCTCACTAGGGACACAGTGTTGTCTATGTACCCACACATGTATCTGAGTTTCCAATCAATACAATTATAGCATGGATAATAAACAATTATCATGAACAAGGAAATATGATAATAACTATTTTATTATTACCTCTAAGGCATATTTCCAACAGGAGACGTATCAAGCATCCCCAAGCTTAATTCCTGCTCGTCCTCGAGTAGGTAAATGATAAAAACAGAATTTTTTATGTGACATGCTATCCACTATGTAATCTTTATGCATGTATGCTCAATGAGAAACGATGAATCAATAGACATTAAAATAGTAATACTTATAAGTATAAGAAATAAAATCATTAACTTTTTCAAAGCATACGTTCCTCAAAAGATGTATACCCCTTATTCATGTTATTTAATTAGCAAGGCATGTCTCCATCTTCATCACATTAATACAAATGTCAAGCACCACGGTGCCCAAGTCAGGCAATTGGATCGTACTTTTTCAAGGTGCATAAACTTTTTATTCTTCACGCAATACATGAGTGTGAGCCATTGGACCTAGCGTTTAGGTGTAATAGAATATGGTGGTAGATATCAATAGGGTAAAAGTGGAGAAGATAGTCTCGCATCAACTAGGCGTACCAACGGGCTATGGAGATGCCCATCGATAGATGTCAATGCAAGGAGTAGGGATTGCCATGCAAAAACGATGCACTAGAGCTATAAGTGTATGAAAGCTCAAATGAAGCTAAGTGGGTGTGCATCAAACTTGCTTGCTCATGAAGACCTCGGGCATTTGAGGAAGCCCGTCATCGGAATATACAAGCCAAGTTTTAAAATAATGAAATTCCCACTAGCAATATGGAAGTGATATATCATGAGACTCTCGACATATGAGGAACATGGTGCCACTTTGAGGCACAAGTGTGGTAAAGGGTAGTAGCAAAGTCCCTTCTCTCATTTTCTCTCATTCATTTTTTTATATATGGTGAGCTCATTTGGCCTCCCCCATTTTCATTTTCGTCCGGAGACTCTTCCCGACTTGTGGGGGAGTCATGGTCTCCATCATTCTTTCCTCACTGGGACAATGCTCTAACAATGATGATCATCACACTTTTATTTACTTACAACTCAATATGGAGAACTGATATGAAGATATGACTCTATATGAATGCCTCTGGCAGTGTACCAGGATGTGCAATGATCTAGCGTGACATGTATCAAAAATATATGAACGGTGGCTTTGCCACAAATACTATGTCATCTCTATATGATCATGCAAAGCAATATGATGATGAACGAACTAGTCATGTGAAGTGACGATGGAATTTGCATGGCAATATATCTCGAAATGGCTATGGAAATGCCATGATAGGTAGGTATAGTGGCTGTTTTGAGGAAGATATAATAAGGCTTATGTGTGACAGAGTGTATCATGTCACGGGGTTTGGATGCACCGGCGAGAGTTGCACCGATCCTCGAGGTGAGAATGGGCTATGCACGGCACCGAAGAGGCTAGCAAACATGGGAAGGTGTGATTATGTATGTCCATGGTTTCACATTAGTCATAAAGAACTCATATACTTATTGCAAAGTTTTATTAGTTTTAACACAAATCAAAGCATTCTCCGCATGCCCCGAGGGAAGAGGTTGGGAGGAGTTAACCATCGCGCGCTTCCGACCCAAAACAACACTAGGATTTCAACGAGGAATAGAAATGCTCACACATCATCACCGTGGACTTTTAATTTTTAGACAAATAAGAAATTAACATCTCTGAATATTGACACTTCTACAAATTAATTTTTTTGGACTCACACCTTTTTAGATTACTACATCAATATTATCAATCCTCATTCTTTATATGTGCTACATGATGGTTTTGATTATCACTCATTGGATACCTAATATTTTTGGACTAGTCTTATGACCCATGCAAATTACAGTCACTATTTGATAACTCTCAAACAAATATAAGTGAAGAACGAGAGTGAAATCATTTCTATAAAATCTACACGCCACCGTGCTCAAAAAGATATAAGTGAAGTACTAGAGCAACTGCCGAGCTCAAAAGATATAAGTGAAGCACATAGAGTATTCTAGCAAATTATGATGAAGGTGTGTCTCTCTTAGATAGGTGTGTCCAGCAAACAATGATTGTGGCAAACTGAAAGTAAAAGCAAACTAAAGCAAAAGACGCTCCAAGCAAAACTCATATCATGTGACGAATAAAAATATAGCTCCAAGTGACATACCGATGAATTGAGACGAAAGAGGGGATGCCTTCCCGGGGCATCCCCAAGCTTAGACGCTTGAGTATTCCTTAGAATATTACCTTGGGGTGCCTTGGTCATCCCCAAGCTTAGGCTCTTGCCTCTCTTCATTCTTTAGCTCATCGTGATAGCACACAAAACTTGAAAACTTCAATCACACAAAACTCAACAAAACTTCGTGAGATCCGTTAGTATAAGCGACATATCAAATACTTTAGGTATTGTTATAAATTGATTAAAATTTCAATTTTTCATAATAGGTACTATGTTTTAACTTCTCCATGGCTTATACCGCCCAATACAATCCATAGCATCATCAAAACAAGCAAACTACACAAGTAAAACAGAATCTGTTTAAAACAGAACAGTTTGTAATGATCTGTAAGCACGCATACTTATGTAACTCTAAAAATTCTGAAAAATTAGCACAACCTGAAGAATTTTCAGAGAAATACTTTGTAAAAATTTCAGACAAATATTGCATTCCAGTAAAAAATGAAAATTCTTGTACTCAATGCTTGTTTCTGTTTTTTGCATCGTATCAATTCTACTCATCATGTGGGTCATCCCAAAGGCTTTACTTGGCACAAACACTAATTAAAACATAAAAAAATAATCATTACAGAGGCAATAATCATGTTATCACAACCAAACATAAAGTAAAAACAAAAAAGTAAGATAACTATTGGGTTGCCTCCCAACAAGCGATATTGTTTTATGCCCCTAGCTTGGCATAATGCATAGTTTCAAGTATTGTCATCTTTGACATCAAGCTCCTCAATAACACAATTATGCTTCTTAGGAAAACTTGGAGACTTTATAATGGGGTCCTTTATGATGTTTATGAAATCGGCGTGCACACGAATCATTTTAAGGTCCTCATTTCGTTTGATAGAAGAAACACTATTATTTTTGGGAACATAGATAACCTTGAAATTTCCTCCTTGAGGTGTGCTAGGTTTAGTTTTAGGAGGAGAAAAAGCGGAGCCCATTTTATCCATAACCTCCTCCATCTTGTCAATTCTACTAAAACCTAGTTCAACCTTTTCGTTAAACATTGCATCTTTCCCTTTTAGTTCTTTCAAAGTGTTTCCTACCTTTGAACCAAATTGAGTAATATGATTATGAGTCTTTTTGTCTAACTTCTCAATTTGTTCTTTAGTGGCTATTTCATTTTCTATAGCATCCAAACTCAGCATAACATCTTCCAATGTCAAAATGGTTCCATTAATAATAGTGGGAGGTGACACTACAAGATTTTCAATAGCATTATAAGCATCTAAAGTGTGACACATTAGGAAGTTACCACCGGTAATGGTGTCAAGGACAAACCTATACCAAGTTGTCACACCCGCATAAAAACTTCTAAGCAAGGTAGTAGTAGATTGCTTACGAGTTGAATTATTTTGAGCATTGCAAATCCTATACCAAGCATCTTTTAAATTTTCTCCTCCCCTTTGTTTAAAAGTGAACACTTCATTCTCGGGAGCAACGTGAACAAAAGAAGAACTAGACATAGTGACAAGCAACAAACAAAGTAACGACAAGCAAAGATAAATACTTTTGTATTTTTGATTTTTATGAGACACACTAAATATAACAGCAAATAAAAATATAAACAAGTGAATGAAAATTTGTGAGAAGCTACTTGATAGTTGGTGATGATATTCCCCGGCAACGGCGCCAGAAATCCTTCCTGATACTTGTGATCTGCGTTGGGTTTTCTGTGAAGAGGAACGGGTAGTTGCAACACAAGGTGGGTAATTATTTCCCTCAGTTATGAAATCAGGTTTATCGAACCAATAGGAATATCACTTCTCAACAGTCTTCAGCGACTGCACACAAAAGAACAAACGACTTGCACCCAACGCGGGCAAGGGGGTTGTCAATCCCCTTGATCTCGTTATTTGCAAGCAAATGAGTTGTGTAGATAATTGTTGATAAATATAAATTGCAAAATAAAATAAAAGGTAAATAAAGGCAGCAAGGTAGCAATTGCGTTTGCGAATATATAAGTGAATAGAACCGGGGGGCATAGTGTTCCCTAGCGGCATCTCTCATGTAGGCAACGTACGGAGGGTAACAAATTACTGTTAGGCAATTGACAGAAAAGCGAATAGTTATGCGATATTCACGGCAATGATCATGTCTATATAGGCATCACGTCCATAAGCAAATAGGCCGACCCCTGCCAGCACCTATTACTATTACTCCACCCATCGACCGCTATCCAGCATGCATCTAGAGTATTAAGTAAAACAGAGTAATGCTTGGAGAACAATGACATGATGTAGACAAAGTAAACTCAATTAATATGAATAAACCCCATCGTTTTATCCTTAGTAGTAGCAACACAAAGACGCATCTTCTCCCTTTCTGTCACTGGGATATAGAAACTCGTTAGGTTGAACCTACTACAACGCACTACTCCCCCTGTCGGTGTCAAATCCGGCATATCTCGTAGTAGGGGTCCTAAGCTAGGCGTCTTGGAGCGATGGTAACATGGACACATGATTTTACCCAGGTTTGGGCTCTCTCAAGGAGGTAATACCCTACGTCCTGCTTTTGATTGTATTGATATGGTGATAGTACATAGTACAGGTATCTACCACGAGATTGTAGTAATGAATATGAGATTGAGATCCTCTATTGACTAGCCTGGCCTCGGTTTATATAATGCACCGTAGGCCTAGGGTTTAGAGGAGTCCTTGTCTTGTGCGCCAAGTCTTGTGGAATCTCCCTTGTATGCATCATGGGCTCTCCAAACTGGCCCATTAGTGAACCACCCTGGGGGTCCTCGGCCCGACCCACTGGTGGGGAGACGACGTGGTGAGTATCCCCTAGTCCAGGACACCGTCAGTAGCCCCCTGAACCGGTCTTCAAGTTGGGGACGCTCCTCGGTTCTTCCGAACTGTTCTTCATCTTCAGCCGTCGGTCCTGAAAACTGGTTCAACAAATCTTCCCATCTCCGATCTTGAGGATCGCCGAGGTGTATCTGAAGAGTTCACACGTCGGGCATCCGAGGAGCCCCTTTAAGTTCTCGGCCATTATCAATGCCTTGTTATTTTTTATGCCACATCTCGGGTTTTAAGTGCTTCCCGTGTGGCGGTATCCTCTTGTGTCCAAGCTCCAACGCCGAACTGTATCCGAGGTGTCTTTCTGAGCCCGAGCTCCAACGCTGGTCGGCATCCGAGGTGTCATAGGATACCTCGGTCTCTGAATATTTGAAGTAGTTCATCCGAGCTTAAATATCGGGATAGTCTTTTATGGAGCCAGCCGTTCGCATTCGAGCTTTATGTCGGACTGCTTCCGAAGTGTCTTCGATCTTGAGCTTTATGCCGGAATGCTTCCGAGCTCCAACGCCGGACTGCATCCGTGCTCCAACAATGATCGGCGTCCGAGGTATCATAAATTACCTTGGCCTTTTTAACAAATTGAAGGAATTCAGCCGAGCTTAATGCCGGAAATGCCCTCTATGGAGCCAGCCACTTGCGCCCGAGCTTTATGCCGGACTGCTTCCGAGGTGGTGCACCACCCCGACCGTGGGCTGATTTTTTGATTGGTGCAATTTATTCTCTGCCGATATATATAGCCAGTAGCCCTCAAGGTGTGTGTCGGTCTATAACCTGAGATGCACCTGAAGGAAAAATAATAATGAAAACAAAACCACTAATCCCAATAGCCCCTTAGACTTAGGTCGATTTGCAAAATCGTCCTGAGGATCAAGTTCTTGCTCGGCGGCATTCGTTAGGGATGTAAACGCGGTACGCAGTAGTTTCCGAGACTCGGGTTGGGTGCGGCTGACCAACCTAAGGATCGAATCTCCTCAGAAACCGTATTGCACTTTGAATTTGCTGCATTGAATAGGCAATGCAGTAGCCCCCGAGCCTTAATTTGGGCATGGGTGGTCGAATTAAGGATCGATATTTGTTTGACACAAACTTTGTTATGTTTGACACAATTTATGTGTAATGATTCTATGTATCCAAGTACTTTACATCATTAATGCTCGGATCCGCATTGTACAAGACTTTGTTGACCGACCATCGGCTTCAACCTCCTTGGCTAGTAGCCGAGGAGTGTTTGCCCTACTTTATAAAGCCTTTATAAGGGCAAAGATTTACAGCAAACAAGGCAATCCGGCCATACGGTTTTATAAACAAAGGTACGCGGAGAGCTATGTTATATTACGATTTAACGTAAGAAACATCTTCTGGAAAAAATAGTTCTTTTATAAGTTCCTTTTCCCAGGATATCATGTTAACCATTATCGTGAAACCTCAACTCCGATCAATGTGGGAGGAAAATATTGAGGATTTAGTTCGAGGAATGTTCCCGAACTCTGTGGTCTTTGATGAACCAAAATTTTCACTTCCGTCATTGCCGACCAATTATATTCTTAAGATGGCTAGCTTTCGGCTTCACCCAGTCTGAGGTACTATCCCGGATGACCCGGAAGTAACAATCACAGAGGTGCTCCCTTTACCCCCTAGCTGAACAATCGGGAACGTAGTGGGTAAGCACAGGAGCCAGGCAACCCAGCTTGGCCAAAATCTTAAGTCAAACTGATGCATATCTATGGCGTTATAACGATCACTATGGAAGGCAGTGTTCGTATATTAAATACAAACGCTGATGATATGTTGGGCTCTCCAGGAATCCCAATGTATCTATGCCGAGGTGCCACAAGGAACCCTCGGTATGGTTTATTTTGACTCCGTCGCGACTGTTTATAATCTGAAAGTGGCCTATCATCGGCTTCCACCCCTTTGTAGATGCTACGTAGGGTGTTTCCGTACAAACAAGACAACCCTTAGCCGACGTCTCGGTGCCCGGAGGTGGTTGTGTTAGTGGAAACGAGGCAATCAGATATTTAGGCTTTATAACTTTCACTTAGTCATAGAAGCATATGTTTGGGGGCAACTTAATAGCCCCCGGTATACGTCGACTCCTCGGATTATTCGAGGTCGAACCACCCACAACTTGGCCTTTTCAAGAAAGAAAGGCCCTTCATTTTACTCGGATAACCTCGATCGGCTATATTTGGTTAAACACCGCCTGCGGTTCGCTGACCGATTTACGCTTGTTGTGACAGTCAGCTTTCGGCTTTCTCCAACTGAGGCACTTAACCAGTTAAACCGGAAGTGACAATCGCAGTGGTTCTCCCTTTACCCCTTAGCCGAACAAAGCGGAAACATAAGGGGTAAGCACAGGAGCCGGGCAATCCAGCTATAGACCAAAGACACAACTCGAAATCAATGCATATAAATGTGAAATACCGAGGACATTTTGCCGAGGACTGCATGGAGTACCTCGGTGTTTGGTGGGTTCGGTGTTAACCGTAGACCCCCTTTAATACTGCCGATGCATGAAATGCATCTGGCATTGTACTGCAAGAGTTATGCTCGGAAATACCAAAAAACTTATGCAAAAAACTTTATGTTTAGATAAAAGAAAATTGTGCCAATCCAAAATTAGTCTAAAATTTAATTTGTGCTTCGGTCGTGTTTTAACCTGATACATCCGATCTCCGGACTCCAAGCGGGTCAGCCTTTGGCTTCAACCTCCATATCCCGACGGCGGAGTGTTTCTCTGATGCCTGTTTAGCGAACTAAACTCGAGCGGCTTTAGAAAGAAACCAGGCTATCCGTCTATTGACCACACGCTTGTGTCGGAAAAAGGAGTAGTAGAAAAAGACTTTGCAACGACTAAGAAAAAAAACACAGTTATTATAAAATGGCTCATACAAATTTAAGAGCCCCCGGTTAAATCGGGTAAATAAATTTTTAACAAACAAAGTTTTTTTGTTTAACAAAAAATATAATGTTTGGTTGCACCGAACAAAAAATAAATTTCAAAGAGAGCTGAGCATGAAAACAACTTAGCTGGTTAATGTGCTCGGTGCGGTTCGGAGTTGTGGCGTGACGAAGACGTAGTCCTCGGCCTGGCAGAGGTCCCAGCCCCCAAGCCCGAGGTAATCGAACGAAGAGCTAAGGTCGAGAAGTGGCAACGCAACACGGTTGCTGCGGCGAGGCGAAGCCCCCGGTCCAGCCGAGGAGAGTAGTTCAGCAGCGTGACAGTGAAGCCCCCAGGTCCGTCGACCATGTCGACGACACAATTTTGTTGATGGAGGCGGGACGACGATGTAGGCACGCCAAGGTGACCCCATGACACAGCCGAAGTCGATCACCTGTGCACACAATATAGTGCAAACCAAGAGTAATAACAAATAAAGGTAATAATATACTTTAAAAAAATCTTCTACTTAGTTAATTTAAGTGAAGCAAATAATTAAAGGAATATGGCCTGGGTGCCGAGGCGCCTGAGCGAAGAGTTCGGCTTGACGAAGTGGCAACGCTGCACGGTCGATGTGGAGAGGCGAAGTCCCTGGTCCAGCTAACATGGCGAAGCTGGTCGGCTGGTGACGCCGAAATCCCTGGAGCAGGTTGATGAAGAGATGCCAAAGCCCCCGGTCTAGCCGAGGTGACGGAGCAGGTCGGCTGGTGACGCCGAAGTCTCATGCCAGCCGAGGTGTCGAAGCAGGTTGACAGGTGACGCCGAAGTCTCACGCCAGCCGAGGTGTCGAAGCTGGTCGGCTGGTGACGCCGAAGTCTCCGGAACGGGTTGATGAGGAGATGACGAAGCCCCCGGTATAGCCGAGGTGACGGAGCAGATCGGTAAGGTGACGCTAGAGCTCCATGCCAGCCGACGTGTAAAAGCAGGTCGGCATGGTGGACGTCAGCTTGAAAAAGTAACAGCGCGGCGATGCCGACGCAGGTCGGAATTTGTGACGAGGTCAATGCTGGCTTGATGAAACAACGGAGCGCCCGACCCGTACAACCCGCGGATGACGAGGTTCTCTTGATGATTATTCGGCCCTCGCGATGCCAAACTCTTGGTCGGTTGACCGAGGTGATGAGAAAATTTCCTTCAAAAAGGACGCCTCACAACCCGTTCATGAAAAAGATGAACTCGGGTCGGATTAGTTTTCGCGCAGAAAATAGATCCAAAATTCGTTGTACTCATCGGACGTTTTCCGGAGTTTGGACGGTCGGATCGAGCTGAAATTTTGAGGGGTGATCGGTATAGGAATTCCGCAGCCGATGAACGGTGGGATTTTCCAACGGATATCCGAGCTAGATACTGGACACCTCGTCCTAAACTCATCTAGATTCCCGTCCAGATTCGATAGGGCTCCGGTATATTGGAGATTGCCGGAGATTCCTCCATCGGAACGCGACGAAATTTTGCAGGGTTATTCTAGACTCAATTCCGCACAATTCCACCAAAGAAATCGTCAAAGAGACACTCGAGGAGACGGGGACGACGAACACGAATTCGCTGTCCAGAAAAACTGCATGATCGCGCGAGGGCAATGTTGACGTTGATCCCCCAAGCACCATGGAGGATTCTTCCATGATCTTGGTTGAGATTGGAGTTGATGTTGATGAAGACACCCGTCCGATCTAGATGATCCGACGTGGCGCGCAGTCCTCGGCCTAGCTGAGGTGACCAGTCAAGCCGGCGACGAAGATGCCGACGTTGACGATGTAGCTCGGTTCCGACGCGTAGATCGCGATGGAGCCGATCTGAATTCCCATCGCACCGCGGCGACTACCCAGCAGGCTCTCAATGAAAGCACCAATGTCGGTGTCAAATCCGCCATATCTCGTAGTAGGGGTCCTAAGCTAGGCGTCTTGGAGCGATGGTAACATGGACACAGGATTTTACCCAGGTTCGGGCTCTCTCAAGGAGATAATACCCTACGTCCTGCTTTTGATTGTATTGATATGGGGATAGTACATAGTACAGGTATCTACCACGAGATTGTAGTAATGAATATGAGATTGAGATCCTCTATTGACTAGCCTGGACTCGGTTTATATAATGCACCGTAGGCCTAGGGTTTAGAGGAGTCCTTGTCTTGTGCGCCAAGTCTTGTGGAATCTCCCTTGTATGCATCATGGGCTCTCCGAACTGGCCCATTAGTGAACCGCCCTGGGGGTCCTCGGCCCGACCCACTGGTCGGGAGACGACGTGGTGAGTACCCCCTAGTCCAGGACACCATCACCCACCGAAGAAATATCAATCTACTTGGCCAAAGCACATCAATAAATCAGAGAGCATTACGAAGCAATAATTATCATGCAATTAAGAGACAATATATATCAGAGGCATCTCAAATACTTTTCATGAATAATCTGAACATAAACCCACAATTCATAGGATCCCAACAAACACACCGCACAATAGGATTACACCGGATGGATCAAAGCAAAGATGCGATGATCATTGTATTGAAGATCATATGAGAGAGATATAGCCATCTAGGTACTAGCTATGGACCCGTAGGTCTGTAGTGAACTACTCACACATCATCATGAGGGCAGCAAGGTTGATGAAGAGGCCCTCCGTGATCGATCCCCCTCCGCCAGGTGCCGGAACGGAGCTCCAGACGGGATCGCGACGGAACGGAGACTTGCGGCGGCAGAAAAAGGTTTTCGAGGCTCTCGTGAGGGTTTTCCAGGATTAATAAGAATTTATAGGCCGGAGAACGAGGTCGGGAGAGCCACAGGGGGCCCACAAGCTATCAGGGTGCGTCCCCCTAGGGTCGTGCCCTGTTGGCTTGTGGAGCCTCCCTGAGGCTCCCGGCTATCCTCCGAGCCTTGTTGGTCTTGTTTTGGTCCAGAAAAAATCGTCAAAAACTTTCTTGGCAATTGGACTTCGTTTGGTAAAGAAAATCTGCAAGTAAAAAACACGCAGAAAACAACAACTGGCACTTGGCACTGGGTCAATAGGTTAGTGCTCAAAAATATTATAAATTGGTAAATAATGACCCAAAAAGTATCTAAGAATGATAATATATCAGCATGGAACAATAAAAAATTATAGATACGTTGGAGACGTATCAGCAGGCGGTTCGCTAGGCCAAAAACTGCAGAGTTCCTTACCGACACCTTCTCTAGCTAGCAAATGAGCTCCCTGGTCCCCTGATCATCTAACCCAGGAAGCTTTGAAACCTTGGAGAGTCCTTCCCAACAACTTTATTTCTTCAACGATTGGGCCTTCCGCACTTAAGTTCTTTGCCTGGTCGTTCAACATGGCCGCCACTCCCTTGTTGTCGACTTCAACGTGCACTCTGGTAGCTCGAGTTTGGATCGCCAGCTGTAGCGCCTTTCGGCAAGAAAGTATCTCGGCCACCTCGGGATCAGAAACATCCCGGAACACATAGCAGGCACCCCCTCTAAACGCTCCAACATGGTCTCGAAGAACCACTCCTCCACCTCCACGATCACACAGCTTTGACAGAGCTCCATCTGAATTTGCCTTGAGCCACCCTTGCTCTGGCGGGCTCCATCTCACAGCCACTGCTAGAGAGGTGCACCTTGGTTGCTTCGTATGAATGGCAGTCCATCTATGATATGTTGATGTACATTTTCTGCAACCACTCTAGGGTCCACAATCTTTTTTCCATCCCTCGCTTCATTCCTTGCGAGCCAAAGGCCGTACGCAGCCTGAACCATTAACTCTCACTCCTGGTCATCGGCATCAGCAAACCATCGCAACAGCCATGAGGCAAGCTTTTCATGGGGTCCTTCGGACACCGGCGCGATCGCCACCGAAACCCCGTTCTCCGAGCTTAACACCTTCCAGAACATGGCTGAATGCGGACACGCCCAGAAGCGATGCAAGACTGTCTCTTCCTACCACATACCGTGCAAAAAATCCCTGGTTTGATTTACCTCCTGTGTAACTCGGCACCAACGTCCAATCCATTTTTTATCAAGCGCCACATGTGGATCTTTGCCTTCCCAGGAGCATTGGTATTCCAAAGCGCAAGCCAGCTTTGGTGTTTATGCACCGATGCTTTGGTGTGGTTTTACATCTACATTTTGCATCATTTGTCGGAGTTGCACTTTTATATCTTCATTTTGCACAATCTGTTGAAGTTGTTTTTTTTAAGACGTAAAAGGCATTTTTAATAATGTAAACTTTGCATCCCCTGTCAGAGAAATTAGATACCTTATGTCTTTACGTGAAACTTGTATTACTCATGTTAATCGATCCCAAAATAAGGTTAGTGATAGTTTAGCAAATTTTGCTAGAATGGAAGGTAGAACCATGACTTGGATTGGATCTGGCCCTCCAATTGCAGTTGAGCTAGCACTGGCTGATTGTAATAACTTCTTGGCTGAGTAATACAAGATTTTCATTCGCAAAAAAAAAAAAAAAAAAAAAAAAAAAAAAAAAACTTTGCATCTCCTGTTTTTACATCTCTAAATTTGCATCTTCTATAAAATTGCTCTGACATTTTCGTAAAATTTTTGGGACAAAGCTTGGATCTGACGTGGTGCCGTACTGACCAATTCGAAAAAGGCAGTTTTGAATCAGTGCTTGCTGTTTGATTTTCCCCAACGTTTATCAACCCGTCTTCCCCAGATCTCCGCCGCACCCGCACACGCTCCTCTCCCAAATTTCAAATTCGCCCACGCTCCCCTCCCCCTCCCATTCCATCCGTCTCCTCGCCGAAACCCTAACCGCCGCCGCTGCCATGGGGGGCTCGCACAGCCGGGAGGACCTCAACCTCTCCGACTCCGACGACGACGACACCTCCTCCCGCGCCTCCGACGCCTCCGACGACTTCTCCACCCCTCCCCCCGCCTCCGCCTCCAGAGCCGCCAGACTGGGGGTGGCGACCCCGGCCTCCGTCGTCGACGACATCGACCACCACCTCCGCAACCTCCACCTCAAGTACGCCGAGCCCATCTCCCCGAACCCTAGCCCCACCCCCAACCCCGGCGCCTCCGCCTCCGCCTCCGCCTCGGCCGTCAACGCGGTGAAGCTGTACCTCCACATAGGCGGCTCCACCGCTGCCGCCCGCTGGGTGATCTCCGACCGCCTCGCCGCCGTGTCTTTCGTCCGCTCAGGCGAAGGCGCCTCCGACCCCGACGACGACGACCAGCCCACCGGGCCGTGGTGCCTCGTCGTGGGCTCCAAGATCCGGGCCAAGGTCGGGCCCGAGCTGCAGCTCAAGACCTTCCCCGTGCAGCGACGCGTCGACTTCGTCGCCGACGGCGTCTGGGCGCTCAAGTTCCTGCACGCTGACGGCTACGGCGACTTCAACGCCAAGTACAATAGCTGCCTCTTCGAGAACAGCTACGGCGTCGAGGCCACCGACGAGGGCCGCGCCAAGGTGTTTGGGAAGGACTTTGCTGCGTGGGCGCGCCCAGAGTGTGGCGATGAGTCCATCTGGGAGGACGCCAGTGATGCTTTCTCGCCAGGCCCCAAGGGCAGCCCGATGCCTGCACGGAGCTCGATGTTGAGGCCCCTGATGGAGGATTTCAGAGAATTTGAGGAGCCTGTGGAGGAGGGTGACGGTAACATACAGAGCCTTGCGCTGGGTGCTCTTGACAACAGCTTCCTTGTTGGTGATTCAGGCATTCACGTGGTCAAGAACTTTGAACATGGCATACACGGGAAGGGTGTCTCTGTGAAGATCTCTGGAGGGGGAACAAACTTCACGACACCAAAGAAAGCACTTCTGATGCGTGCCGAGACGAACATGCTCCTGATGAGCCCAGCAACTGATGGCAAGCCACATGCCAAGGGGGTGCATCAACTTGACATTGAGACAGGGAAGGTGGTCTCTCAATGGAAGTTTGGGAAGGATGGTACTGACATTAACATGAGGGATATCACTAACGATAGCAAGGGCGCACAGATGGATGCTTTGGAATCCACATTCCTGGGATTAGATGACAACCGATTGTGCCGGTGGGATATGAGGGATAGACATGGAATAGTGCAGAATTTGGCCAGTTCGATGGAGTCCCCAGTGTTGGAATGGACCCAGGGACATCAGTTCTCCAGGGGGACAAACTTCCAGTGCTTTGCCTCAACTGGTGATGGGTCCATCGTGGTAGGCTCGTTGGACGGAAAAATTCGTTTGTACTCAAAGAGCTCTATGAGGATGGCGAAGACAGCCTTCCCAGGGCTTGGTTCACCAATTACTCATGTGGATGTGACGTACGATGGGAAGTGGATACTGGGAACCACTGATACCTATCTGATACTCATATGCACCATTTTCATTGACAAGGATGGGAAGGAGAAGACAGGGTTTGGTGGAAGAATGGGGAACCGAATTGCTGCACCAAGACTGCTCAAGCTCAGTCCACTGCACTCTCATCTTGCAGGGGACAAAAGCAAGTTCCGTGAGGGCAGGTTTTCATGGGTCAGTACATCTTACCACTTCTCTTATTGTAAATTCCTGCTCGAATTTACTTATTGTTACATTACATGAAGACTTGATCAAATTTACTTATTTGTGGTCTAGTGTATAAATGCTGTGTTGCATTTAAGTTGGGACTGATCATTGATCAGATACTTGAAGTGACATTTTTTGATATGTTGAATATTAGTAGCCACCAATTTATGAGGTCTACTCCACATCTTATGGGCATAGTAATTCTGTAGAAGGTTTTTGGTCACACATGGCGCTAGATTCTATTTTGTGGCTTCTGCTCGTTACGTTTTGGATTTCTACCTTTATGTTTACTTAATTTTTACTTTTATAGGTCATGTATGCTAGAAGCATATGATTTTATATTTGTGCAGGTCATTTATTTTTTTGATATCGCCATATTGGCTATGAAATAATTGATGCATCAATTGCATGGCAAGGCATATGCTAGTGTACTCTTGAGTCATATCACCTCCATTTTTGGCACTAGCATATAGGACCAGCAAGCCTGTTTGACTTTTTGTAGAAATTGAAAATTTGCCACTGTCAAACTTTGTTTACATACATGGCAGAATATTTGTAGCTACTGCAAATACCATTGTACCTTCGCTATCTAATATGTTAATATTTTGTGTAACTATAGAGTTTCTATGTTTCAATGTTTGAGCTTCTTTTGCTTCATTGGCTGCAATTCTGTGGTTCTATGTTTGAGCTTCATTATATCTTCGTTGATGGATAATGGTTGACTCTGCTGTATTTGAATGACCTAATATTCATGCACTATAAACAAAATGGCAACGAATCCATTCTTCTACTCCCTCCGTTATTTTTTATAAGATGTTTTAGCCAGCCCACTTTGAACTGTTTTGTGCGTGTCTGAAATGTGTAAAACGTCTTATAAAAGGGAACAGAGGGAGTACCTATCACAACCTGAATGATCATCCTCTTTTGTATTGAGAAATTTTGCTGCCCGCACTGAATGATGTATGTGCATTTACTGTATGATATCGACCATCGAGCACTTAAATCTAGTAATCATGCAGGTCACGGATAACGGCAAGCAGGAGAGGCATCTGGTGACGACTGTGGGGAGGTACAGCGTGGTGTGGAACTTCCTGCAGGTGAAGAACAGCCACCACGAGTGCTACCAGAACCAGGAGGGGCTCAAGAGCTGCTACTGCTACAAGGTGATCCCCAAGGACGAGTCCATCGTCGCCAGCCGCTTCATGCACGAGAAGTACGACGTGAGTGACTGCCCCGAGGCACCTCTGGTCGTTGCGACGCCCATGAAGGTCACCTCCTTCAGCGTGTCTAGCCAGTGCTAGCTCCGCGCTGCCGCCTCTCAGTGTTTTTTTTTCCAGTTTAGTTGTTGGTCTCCGTGCTGTCATGTAACTTCTTGACCTGCGGATCTGGACTTCCAAGTGTGGTGATGACTATCTATCTTAGTCATGGCTTGTTACAGGATTTATGATTATGTGGATTGCTAGCAAACTTATCTTACGGAGTGATGACTTGTACTGGCTAGATTGATTCTGAACTTCTTTGAAAGAAGGAATGGAATTTTAACTCTGCTAACATGATGTATTCTCCTGTACGTGTGACATGGTTTGATTTGATGCCTTAGGCCCGTTGGCAATGCAAGTGCCCATTTTTGTTGAAGTAAAACTGTTTCCTGTGCAATCTCCACAAAATCACTATCTAAGCATGACAAAAATTTAAATCTATACTGTATTTGTTTTTGAACTTAACAAATCTACTATATACTCCTAATATCAGCGGTCGTGACATGTGGTCCAAGTGATGACTTGTACTGGATAGATTGATTCTGAATTTTGTTGAGCGAAGGATTGACTTTTAACTCTGCAAACACGCTGTGTTCTTCAGTCTGTGTGTCTTGGTTTGATGTCTCAGGCCCTTTCCTTGGCAATGCGAGCACCGTCACTTTTTCGTCAAAGTTAAAAACATTTCACGTGCAATCCCCATAAAATCACAGATCGCTGCTGCTTCACAGTATTTAAGCATGGCATTGTGAAACCATCGTATTTGTTCTTCAACAAATAAATCTAACATCACTGGTGGTTATCGATTTATCAGCGGTCCTCTGGTCTGATTTAAAATGTTTAAGTAATATTTCGACTAACGTGGGCTCTTTGCTAGCGCATGCTATGACACACATAACAATTTCCTTTTGGACAATTACACATAGAGCTTGATGAAAGTACAATGCACCTGAGCGGAAATGATAGGGTTTCGATTCTTGTCATTTGCTGCTTGATATTAAGGTCTAGCCGGTATCAGGTTCAAAACTGCTCCAGGTCTACCAATACAACTGTTTCAAATGAAAACACAAGGGAAAATGTCCTCTACAATGAAGTCCTAAATGAATTGGTTTGCGGTGTGAGGACAGGAAGACCAGCCGCCGCCCCCATGAATGGACACCGTCCTCTCATCCTGCAGCCCCTCACCTGTGGAAAGAGTAACAAACAAGACATTCATCAGGCGCTGATTTAGGAAAAACAGGTGCTAGCAGGTGTGACTAGCGCTTGCAGCAGACACATCAGGCCAACGATGTAACTTGTGTGATGCACAGCAATGATGCCAAGATTGTAATGATATGCAGCTGGATCGCCATTTCATTAAGCAATATTGCATACAGATGTGAACTCCACATGTCATTAGATTAAAGCACACCATACCAATTGATCAAATACAAAATATGGGCGATATGTTTTATGTTCGTGGACAAGAGTCGTTACAGTTTAATTATTGATGAAAGCAGCCCTCTTCGAGTAGCAAGCAAACTGCAATGAAGCCTAATCAACTCGAATGATCGACAACCAGCTAGTATCATGAAAATGTTGGACTCGTGACTAACTTGTCTGGGTGCTGGTTAAGGGTTCTAACACAGGATTCAAGGTTTAGAACATAAATGGTACAAATTCGACAAAATAATTTGCAGGCTATCAAAATTAAAACATTCGGCATATTTCAGGCTTATACCATCAGATGTTTTCTGAATCCAGAATGAGACACAATCATAAATTAAAATACAAATGAAGGAGTCAAGACATTTTTCTGATATATCAGATGGATGTCGTCCGACTGATCACACAAATTAGCATACGGTTATTTAAAAGGACCTGGTGCATAAAAGTATGTTTCCACATGCAGGGCACATAAGCCTAACTTATCATCATCATGGGCCTAAGTTGAAATTTTATACAGTGTAGAATAGGTCCCAGAATGAAGAATAGTCAAGATGATAAAAACTGCATAAACAATGAAAACCACAATAAGCCTCTAAAGCAGACTAAACCAACTGTTAAAGGATATCAGCTTAGAAGTATGTGCATTTTTAAGCTGACGCGAACAAAAGAAGGCCCAATAGAGGCATATAATTTCATCAAGAATTGAGTATATATAAGATAAGAGAAATCACTACTTGTGCATAGATAGTATAAAATATAAGTACATATTGTTCAAGTTTGCACTGGCTGTTACAATGAAACATTTGATACTTAAGGAATTGATGCATATACTACTTATAGAGGATCCCTTACTGCAATTCAGAAGAACTCACACCTCAAGCAGTTGCGGAGCTACGTGCAAGCAAAACCGGGCCGTGGCCCGCCCAGCTTTGCTGCAAAACGAGTAGGCATAAGGGTAAATCTAGGCAATGTTTGCAAGAAAATTTTGGCAGCCTTTAGCTTGGCCCGCCCAGGACTTTGATTCTAGCTCCGCCAGTGACCTCAAGGTTCAATGCTGGATAAGGTAAACGTTGTAACTACGAAGAGGCTAAGAGCATGAGAATACCCAGTCAGCGCCGAAAATTTGGTTCCAAACCAAGTATCTAGTACAGAAAAATGGAAATCACGGAAGCCACTAGAGTTCAGTGAGTATTCATCTCAAAACTTCGTCACCCTGGTGAAAACGAACCAAAATGACAATTCTCATCCAAACATGAAACATAGGACCACTCTATCAATCACACTACCGAATAGACACGAACAGAACAAACATAATTGGAGTCAGTTCTCATTCGATCTCACAGATCTACGATGGCATACCACAAGGGAGAATTTCACGACGGCGAATCGCACGCACAACGTCCACAGACACACGTATCCGGCACAGAATTTCTCATGAAGAAACCAGATCCGAGATCGGAGGGAGGTGCGGGGAGCGAGGAAGTACCTGCGGAGGACCAAATCAGCCGGACCCGACGATGATGTTGTTGATGGGGATGAAGATGAGCTTGACGAAGAACCCGACGAAGCCCATGACGACGAACCCGATGGCCGTCCGAATGGCCACCTTGGTGAACTCTGCACACGCCAGCAAACGATACGGCGTCAGATCCGGGCCAGAGCTAAGACCGCCGCGGAGGCGGCGGGTCCGATGCGCGGCCGGAGGAGATCCCCGTGTCTTTACCCTTTCGGTCGGGCTTGTGGCAGCGCTTGACGAGGCGGACGCTGTCCTTGGCGAACTCCCGGAGCGGGTCGACCACGGAGTCCACGGCGTCCATAGCTGACTGCGGCGCGGGGCGGAGGGAGATCTCGCCGGAGAGGTGGAGGTGGGTTTGCTCGTGTTTGACGATCTGGATGGACGATGCGTGTTTAATGAGACAGGTCTGCTGCTTTCTTTTTCTTGGATGGGCCTCCTGGGCTTGCAGGCTGAATAATGTGGACCAACAACTTTTGGAGCTTTAGTTTGGGCTTCAGTGAGAACGATTTTATTGGGTTCCCGAGGACGGAATTTTCCATTGGACGCACATTGCGTCAAAATGTAGAGCAACTAGTTGAGGAGTACTCTCTCGGAAGCCTCCCAACAATCATTCCCACGCACTGTCACTCGGCGCGTTCTCAGTCATCGTCACGTGTCGCGTTCCGAGCGTTTCCTTCGGATTTTATTTTTATTTTATTTTTTTCGCACGCGTTTTCGGTTTTTTAAAATGGTTTCTTTCTGGGTTTTTTTGTGTTCCGTTTTTTCATCAGTCTTTCTTAACTTTTGAACGATTTTTTTTCAAATTTTTTTTACGCGAAAAAACGTGTTTTCTTTTTTTTGTGAGAGGCATGGTTTTGCTTTCGCGAGAGGCACGGTTTTGCCTTCGCGAGAGTCGAAAAGGAAAAAAACGCGTTTTTCTGTTTTTTTTTCGCGAGAGGCACGGTTTTGCTTTCACGAGAGGCACGGTTTTGCCTTCGCGAGCCGTGCCTCTCGGAAAGAAAAAAACGCGTTTTCTGTTTTTTTTCGCGAGAGGCACGGTTTTGCCTTTGCGAGAGGCACGGTCGTGCCTCTCGGAAACGGAAAAAAGAAAGCGTTTTCTATTTTTCTTCGTGAGAGGCACGGTTTCGCCTTCGCGAGAGGCATGGCCGTGCCTCTCGGAAAGAGGAAAAACGTTTTTTTTTGCGAGATGCACGGTTTTTTCGTCCGTTTTTTTCATGAAAAAAGGTTTGTCAAAACCTATGAACATGGGATCTAGTTTTGAAGATCTCGACGCGAGGAACCCAGCGGTGAAAACGGTTCGCGATTTGGACGCACGGTTTGGAAGATAAAACATTTTGAAAATACGGATCTACGAAAAAGGTAAACTCTCAGGTTGTGACAAGTGGCACACATGCAGTGCGCCACTTGTCGCAACCTGGAGAAGTGGGAGTGATCCTTGAAAGGAGTACTCCTCAATTAGTGATTTCGAATGTCGGCCCCTTCGCACAGACCTGGCGAGGCAATGTACCGATTACCTGGGCCGGCCCATTACGTGTTTAAGCGTTTTCAGTTTTGGGAACCTTCTAGAGTTCCCAGCCGGTTTTTTGGTTTTGGGAACCTTCTAGAAGGTTCGCCGAACCAGGTTTTTCTTTTTCCTATTGTTTTTTGTGGCTGGTTTTCTTTCAGTTTTTTTCTTTTTTCCCTTTCTGTTTCTTTTCCGTTTTTATCTTTTCTATCCTTTCTTCCTTTTTTTTCCTTTTTCGAAAGTTCATAATTTCAAAAAGTTCAATTCAAAATTGTTCCCAAATTTGAAAATATGTCAGGGGTTTCCAAAAAAAATGTTCACAAAATTTGAAAAAATGTTCCCCAATTAAAAAAATGTTTGCGTTTTAAAAATGTTCGTAATGTTAAAAATTGTCCACATTTTCAAAAAATGTTTGTATATTTCAAAAATTGTTCACGATTTTCAACATAATGTCGCAATTTGAAAAAAAATGTTTGTCTTTCTGAAAAATGTTCGCGATTTCAAAACAATGTTTCCAATTTTTAAATTTGCGAACTTTCGTTTTCAACAATGTTCGCGTCTTCCTGTTTCTGCTGTTTGATATTTATAAATTTTTGTTCCTAATTTCAAAAAATGTTCCCGTCTCCAAAATTTTGATATTTTTAAATTTTAGAAATGTCCGTATTTCAAAAAAATTCAGAAATTGCCAAAAATGTTGTTCCGTTCAAAATATGTTAATATTCCCAAAAAATGCCCGTGTTTGAAAATTTATTCAGGATTTATAGAAATGCCTGTGTTTTAAAAAAATGTTCCGCGATTTCATAACGTGTTCTTGTTTGTTAAAATTTGGTCATGATTTCAAAAAAATATTTGTGTTTTAAAAATTGTTCTTATTTTAAAAAAACCATGATTCATAAAATATTCGTGTTTCGAAAAATGTTCACGCATCTCAAAAATTATTCACGATTTTCATAAAAATGTTTGTATTTCAAAGAGTGTCCAGGAATTAAAAAAAAATCTCGCTTTTAAAACTTGTTCACAACTTAAGAAAAATGTATGTGTTTCAAAAAATGTTTAGGAATTTCAAAAAATGTTCATGTTTTCAACATTTAGTTTGAAATTTAAAAATTGTGCGAATATAATAACAACTTTTATTCTTTTACGAGCAGTGTTTAAAAGAATTCAAAATGTGATGAAGTTCTAAATTTTGTTCCTCTAATTCGAAACTATTTTAAAATGTTGTGCATATTCAAGAAATTCTTCCTATTTTCGAAATATGTTCTCGTTTTCATTTTGTTCCTTTAAAAAAATGTTTGCTATTACCAAAAATGATTCGATTTTTTGGCTATGAAATATGAAAATGTTTGCGTTTCAAAAATATTAACTTTTTTAAAAAGAAAAAAAGTTCAAAATTTCAAAAATAGTTTAAATCGGGCTGCCATGTTATGTAGGAAATCCCAGGAATTCTTGTGCTCACTTGTAAGAGGTCCTCGGTTTGACCCCTCACGCTGATTTTTTTTGAACTGTTGTTTAAGTTTTGCCGCCATTGTATATTACTTTTAGGATGGCGCTGCAATTCTGACACAAGAATTTGTTAGTCGCAACGACTATCATCGCGTTTACCTCTACGAAGTCGCAGGTTCGAGTCAGAGCGGTCTCACTATTTTTGATTTTTTCATCTTGCGACCGTGACACAGCAAATGGATGGGCCCAGCTTACCCACCCCTGTGCGAAACGCAGGCATTTTGCCGCAACGAGCGTCATATAGAGAGACCCCCCCAAGGACCCCTAAAAAAATCTGGGTTCCCAAGGAGACGACGATATTCCGGGAGCCCACGCACTTGTCACGTACTGGCGCGTTGACAAACGTAGCAGTTGGAAGCTATATGAGAAAAAGAGAGGCGACGACGACTAGGGTTTTGAGCAGCACTTACGTTCTCGCCGGTACCCTCGCCTTTGGCCGCGGCGAGGGGGGGGGGGGGAAGGTCCTTCCAGGCATGTTTAGAAGTTTTCAAATATGATATTTATGGTCTTTTAGGGGATGTTCTTGTGGAGGGTGCAATATCGGTGAGAATAAAGTTACTTTAGTTTTTCTTCTATTGT